>CM052797.1:616992-660584 GCA_028533885.1 Nasua narica
GTTTTATAAAGTAATTTTTTGCCCTCTACTGACAGGATGATATACTTTCCCCTCTTTTTTGTCCTTTTCTTTTACGTCCTGTTTTTGTTCTGTTGATGTGACAGCCGTGATTTTTCTAGCCTTCACCTAATTCCGGAGGCATGAGAGCCGATCTCTTTGGCTTGTTGTCCGGGAGCCTCTCACGATGGAGTCCAAACCGACGTTCCCAGTCCCGCGTCCCATCGTCCCTGCGGTCGGTGCCAGCACCTCTCCCCCACACTTGCAGACCCCTCTGCGGTCCTCCTGCTGCCCGCTGTCCGAAACCCAGGACCCTTCCCTTGCCCACGGGGCCCCCAAGCCGTCTGCAGAGTGAGGGGGCTGGATGCCCCTGCTGGCCTGGGGCCATTCCGGTCTCTCGCCCTCGGTCTGAGGGTGAGAGAACTCACCCTCGAGAGTGTCCTGGGCTGGGCCTCCAATCCCACGGTCACCTTCTCCTCAACCAGCTGCCCCTGCCCCGAAAGGGTTGGCTCTCTGCTCGCTGGGCTCCCACCCCTTCCTGGGCATTTATGCCGCTGTGGAGGGTCGCCTGCAGGGGCCCGGTCCATTAGCCCAGGCTGCTGAATGAATGAATGAATGAATGAACGTCATGACCTTGTTTTAGAAAGATAAGGGCAGCTCCCCTCCCAGAGCATGTCCCTTCCCATAGTGTGTGTCCTCCGAGGGGCTCTGCCAGGCTGGCCCCAGGGGTGGCCACAGGCACCGGTAGCCGGGCACCCTCAGAGGGTGGAGACGGGCCAGGGAGGGGCCCAGGGGAAATGGGGACCGCCCGCTGGACCTGCCGGAGGAGGAAGGAAGGGAGGGGCCTGGGATGGAGGCAGGAGGGGGAGACCAGAGAGGGATGGGGGAGGCCAGAAAAGGAAGAAGGGGGGGTCCCAGGAGAAAGGGAGGGATGGGGGAGCCTGAGGAGGAGGCGAGGAGGCCATGACCGCTCCCAAGCAAGGCCCTGCCCTCTCTTCGCTCACACAGCTATTTTGGGGGTGCTAACTTCTTGGCTATTTGGGGAAACTCTGCAGGCATAGTCACCTGTCTCCAGCGTCTCGGGCCTCACGGGCCTATGATTACAGAATAAGGTCACATTCTCCGTAACCACTCAGATGGGAACAGGATCGAACTCCGCAGCCTTGATGGTGGAAACAGCCCCGTGAAGGAGTCCCATGGCCCTATTTCTGCAGGTCCTTAGGGTGTGGGTCGTGGGCACGTGCGGAGGGCAATGTTGGTCCTGGCCGTGCACGGTGGCCCCTCTTCCCTCTGGTGCCCGGGACCAGCGCTGGGGGCCGTCCTGCAGGGCTCACCCTTGCAGAGGCCCCCCTGCCCCATGGCCCTGGTCTCTGGGGACAGGGACTCTGTTTCTCTTTCGCTCCTCAGACCCACCCATTCCTTGTTTTCCTCCCCACCCCCCCGCCGCCACTGCTGCGTGTCTCCTTGTCGTCCTCTTCTTGCTCTGATGTGGATCCAGTCATTCGGCTGGGAAGAGGGGTGCGGGGGGGAGGGGGGTGCAGGGTGGGGGCGGAGAGCGCGTTGGCGGGGAGAGGGGTGCAGGGTGGGGGCGGGGGGCACGGGGGGGGAGGGGAGTGCAGGCAGGGGAGGAGAGGCCTTGGGCCGGGTGGGGACACTGGGTACAAGCTCCGTGCACGGAGTCAGGGGTGATGGGTGGGCACTTCTGACGGAACGCAGGGGTTGAAGCAGCTGAGCCCTTATGCTGACATAAGGCCAAGTAGCTGGATGCCGGGGACACCTTTCCCACAGAGCACACAGGCACATGGAGCCCAGAGGAAGAGAGCGTGGTGGGTGTCCCAGCCAGCGTCCCCCACGCATAGCACGCGGTGATGTCCAGGGCTCTGTGCACCTGCCCGCCGCAAATACTGATGTGCTGGGAACCAGGGAGAGCTGGGCCGTGGGCCGACCTCTCTTCTGTCTGTGATGAGTGTGAACGACTGTGTGCCGAGCGAAAAAGACCAGACCCTTGTCCCAACCCGTCCCCTGGTGTCTTCAACCAGCGACGGTCACTAATTTTGTTCAGGGAGGCGGTGACTGTAGCTCTCCCCGAGGGGCCCCTGGTGGCCGCAGGCAGGTGGTGGTTGGGGCTGGGGTCCACGGGAAGCTGTCCTCACCCACACGTGGGGCACCGGAGCTGGGGAAGGCTTGCCGATGGGCAGGACCCCTGGGGTCTCCACACGCCCTCCCTAGGACGCCGACTCCTGGCATGGCGGCCCAAAGCTCCCGGAGCCTGTGTCCCAAGTGAGACCAAGTGAGCCCAGCACTAGCCGCGCGGCCCTCCCCAACCCAACCCCAAGGTCACTTCTACCTCGTTTCATCCACGGAGGGGCCACAAAGCCCTGCCCCCCATCCTGGTGTGTTCGAGGTCATACACCGTACTGGAAGGACCCCCTTTGTGCCTCGTCCTCCCCTTCTACCCTCTGCCACTTCCTCGGGAGGGGGCCCTGGGAGGGAGGTCGCAGGATCAGGGGACAGGGGCTGTAATCCACTCTTCACTTTTCATTTTAAATTCTATTGCTGCTAGAAACCGCATAATTAACAGTTAAGCTCTATTGTCTTTCACATACTTAAGACATCCCGAGAAGACAGCGAGTCAGATAAAAATACCTTGCTGTAATAAGAAATGTTGTTTTAAATATCTCTGAGAAGACTCCCAGGCAGAGCCACGCTTTCCACACCGTGGCCGCGTGTGTATGCGGGCTGAGCGGGTATTTTGGGCCCTGCTTACATTCCACCTTCGCGAAGCAGAATCACAACGCCTGAGCTGAAGGGCAGATGGGCTTGCAGCTCGGGAAACGGCTCCTGTGTTCTGAAGGAGGCTCCCCTTCGTGACGCCCCACTGTGTCCCCAGTCGCCGGCAGCGAGGCCACGAGGGGACCTGGTCGGGCAGGGGGGCTGCCCGGGGTGCCGGCCCACGCTCCTGCCCCGCGGCCTTTCTCAGCCCGTGTCCTGCTCCGGCCTTCCCCACCCCGGCTTCTCGGTGTCCCTGTGACCGTGCTGTTTGCGACGAGTATTCCGTGGGACACACGGGCGTGTGAACAAGGTGGTTTCAGGCTCCGTCCTCCCTTCTCGAGGACCGGGCTCCTCACCTGGACGTGGAGACCGTTCTCTGCTAGTAAGTCCTGGGCCCCCTCGGCCAGGTCTGCGAAGACGTCTGGGGGCGTGGCTGTTATTCAAATAATTATCATTGGAGTGAACCTCTGCTAGGCCTAAACCGTGTCGATGGTTCCTTTTGGAATTGACTCGCTTTTGCCTTCTGGGCCCACGGGCTTTGAAAGGGCTGGGTTCTTTCTCTTTTGAGTTTCTGCAAGGTTCATGGGAGAGCTGAAATGTCAGAACGTGTTTTTCTTCGGCTGTGACCTTAGCCAGTGACCTTGGGAGGGACTCGCCACTCGGTTAAAGCCTTTCAGAGCAGCGTGGCTCAGAGGACCCAGCCCTGAACTTGAGCGTCAAGAGAGCAGTCTCCACTCTGGCCCTACCGTTACCTGCTGGGGGGCTTTGGGCAACGGGCGTCCCCCTTGATGTCTTTAGTCGCCCCACTCGAGAAGCGCGCGGCTGAACTTGGCCAACTCCGACGGACGCCACAGCTCTAAAATCTGATGACGTGTGACCGCCATCCCTGGTCGTACTCCGAGGTGCCCTGGCTCTAGAATTCCTCCCATCCTTCCGCTGATTCCAGATACAAGTGGGGCTTGGGATCACATCTCGTGTTCTTGGACAGAAGGGTTTAAAATGGCACAGAGACCATCTTAGGTGGGAAGCTTCCAAAAGTGCATGGTTAGACAAGGACTTGCGCCACGTGGTTTACTTGGAGGGCTGAACGGGGAAGACGGAGAAGAGACGGAGACCAAGACAAGGGTGGGGACACGTCCTTCCCCCTAGACACTTCTGGAGAGCGTGTCTCAGAGTATTTGTCGGGCATCTGGCAATCCCGTCCGGCTCGCATCCCGCACAAGCCGCAGAGACCCCGGGGCGGGGGGAGCACTGCAGACCCCAAGCGGCAGGGGACCCTTGCAGGAGGACCTGGGGCGGGGTAGCCGGGACCACGTCTGCCGCTGCTGGCCCCACATGGAGGGCTCTTCTGATGCCTGCCCTTCCGTATTGGACTAGAAGGAACGTCTCACCGGGCAGACGCGGAGGCATGGGAAGGACCCGTGACTGTGCCGAGATCACAGGATGCCGGATGAACTTCTGGAGTGTGGGCTGAGCTTGTGGGGTGAACAGCGGCAGTGCCCTGGGGGGGAGGGGAGTTCAGTGTGCAGGTCCGGGCACCGCGGAACGTGGATGGCCGAGGGCAAGGGCGCGGTGGAGATGGGGACCTCGGGAGGGTTCCCCACGGGCGTCCTCCAGCCCGTGCAGAGTGGTTTCTAGGCCCAGAAGCCCCTTTCTCCCCCACGCTGCCTACGCCGTCGTTGTGGGGAAGGAGCCCTTCGAGGTGCGACGAAGCCGAGCCGACACCACGGGGCGGGGGGGGGGGGTTGGTTAGCATCCGCCGGCTGCCCCGGGCCCTCGGCGGGCAGGGCCTCAGAGAGCAGGGCCACCTGCCCTGGAGCACAGGCTGGGCGAGAGTGAAGTGCGGTGGGACACGGGAGGGAAGTGGGGCCCGGAGAGAGGGGCTCGTGCGGGGCTGGGCCGGCACGGTTCCCGGCGCCGTGTCAGTACATTAGGACGCAGTCTTGAGCGGCTCTCGAGTGGGGTTCAAAAACCGTGGCCCCATTTCCCTCTTTAGTTCTCCATCCACACTCGGGGCTCCCCGGACTCGCGTCCAGGAGGACAGGTGGGCGTCAGAGGCGCCCATGCTGTCAGTGGCCCCCAGGACAGGGCAGGGCTCGGGGAGGGAAGTGGCGGGTTCTTGACCTGCTGCCTCCAGGTCTGAAGCCGGCTGGCAGCTCGAGCCAGAACCAGCTTGTAGAAATGTGCTTGGCCGGGCCCAGGCCCGGCTCCCAGCGGCGGGTCTGCAGAGCTCTGCGGGCCAGGCCTGGGGACGTTCCCTGCAAGCGCCGAGCCCCGTCCTGGGGACGAGCTGGGCACTCCTGCCGGCCGACGAGCAGAGCCCTGGGCACGTTTCTGCTCAACGGGGCCAAAGCAAACACTGGGCGTCTCCACCGAGCACATTCCTGAGCTCGTTAAACTGGGTGAAGTGAGCCGACCGGATGGAGGCTGGGGAGGGCACGGAGGCCGCAGCCCCGAACATGACGCGGCAGGGCGGCCTCGGCGGGAGAAGCGCTGGCCCGAGTCCTGCTCCTTCCCCGCGGTCCTGGTCCAGACCCGTCCACGGCCTGACCCGCCACCGCGGGGCCCGTTGGGCTGGGCCAGCTCCGGGGCAGGGCGGCGGGCTGGCCGGGGGCCGCGTCGGCACTGCTCGCAAGGACTTCGCCCGCTGGCAGCCAGACAGGCGGCCGTAGAACCAGTCAGTCGGCAGGAAGGGATTATGTGCGACGCAAAGTGGATGTGACAGCCCGGCCGGGAGGAGCGGAAGGATGGGGGTTTCGTAACCGCGAGGGCCAGGAGAGGCCTGAGGCCGTGCAGAACCCTGGGCGCGGTCCGGGGGAAGCTGTTTGGACGGGTGCTGGTGAAACCCGGGCAGGGCGGGGTCCGGCTTCTCGGCAATGACCCGCCGCCTCTTCAAGCCTGCGTCCTTGGCCGTGACCGTCCCCGGCTCCTGAGCTCAGGAGCCATAAATGGCTCCCAAAGGCGGGCACGACCTGGAATCTCTGTGAGGGGCGTTGATGATTATGCCCGTTCCCTAGCTTGTGCACCTGGGCAGGCCGGGTGTTGTAGGAGAAATCAAATGGGGACCGACATCTGGGGTGGAGTTCTGCCCAGCCGTGAGGTCTTGGATCAGGACTTGGTGGGCAAGATGGGCAGGAGCGGGTTTTGGAGCATCGGGGACGAAGTGAGAGGAGACAGGCCTGGGGGGACATCAGAGCGCTATGTTGGCCACCCCCCGCGAGCTGGGCATGGGGCTGCCCGCCTTTCCTTCTGGCTTAGCCATGACCACAGTTCAGTGTAAAGGATCTCCCCTTGTCTCTGTGGTGGGTCAGTATCACCACGAGCGTCTCATCGCCTTGAGCCCGGAAGCTGAGCTCATCCCTCTCTCCAGCGTGCGGAGCGGTCCCGGCAACACACAGTCTCGTCAATGCCTGCTGGATGAATTCAATCAGAATGGAAAAGCCCACGCAGACAAATTCAATGGAAAGATGAGATGAAATTTTAATGAACATTTAAGCGATCTATCTCATTTAAATGCCCAAACACGAACATCCTTTAGACCAGCGACGCCAGATTAGAGGAGAGGAGTCTTTGAAATAGAGTTCGTGGTACCTGCCGGAGGGCTGGCGCTTAGACTGGGCCCGGAGCAGAGCGGGGAGATATACCGTTAGACGCTGTCCGGGTTTGAGGACCAGCGTTTCCACGCTCCCACCCGTGTCTACAACGACGGAGGCCCAAGAGGTGAAGACGAGGATGGCGGGAGCCCTGAAATAGGACAGTGGCTTCCTTGTCCTTTCTGGGACAGTTTGGGTCCTTGGGAGCTGGTGACTGGGTCCCTGGGTCAGTGGTTGGTTGGTCACCACTGTCTACCTCCTCCTGCTGCTTGGCCCTCCTGTCTCCTGGGTGAAAACACCTGCTTTCTCAGCTGACCCACGACCAAGGACAAGAGAGCTGCATCCTTGGGATTCAGGCTGAGTTTCCACCTGGTTTCCCACAGGCAAGACGAGGTTGCGTCAGGTAAGAACAAGTTTACGGCTGCGTCCCCAAGATGGTGGTCTCAGGGACCCTGAGGACTGGGCGTCCTCCCACACACCTGGACTCCCCGAGGCCTGGGACCAGCTGGGTTGTACCCCTGGCCAGAGCCCCTGATTCCACTGGTTTTCTGAGCCTGGACCCTTGACCCTTGACCCTGGCACTGCTGGTGCCACATGAGGAGCTGGTTTCCAAAGCCCCATGGGTGATCAGTGCCTTCTCTTTAGGACACAGATGGAGGGGCCGCAGGTCCCTAGGACTGGACTGCCCCGACCCCGGGGAAGCCATCCAAGTGCACCGGCGATGCGTCGTTGGGAACCGTAGCTGAAGTAGCTTCCCCCTGGGTCAGGGTCACCGTCCGCGATTGCAGCACCTTGTTGGTGATGTCAGCTACACATCTGTGGAACTCTCTGTGCATGGGGTGCTTGGTTCCCCTTCGCACAGCCCTGGGAGGTCAGATCAGGGTGGTCACAGCCTCGGGGCAGCTGCGGAAGGGGACGCTTGGGGAGGCCGGGGACGTGCACAGAGCCGGGAGAGGGCGAGGTCAGGGTTCACCTGCGGCCAGGGCTCTTCCCCTGACACCGTCCACGGCCGTCGGAGGCAGCTCTTACAGCCCTTGTGCAGGAGCAGCAGCCGAGAGCTGGAGTCTGCAAGCCCAGCTGAAGGCTGCGCGCCGGGCCCGCACCGGGGCTGAGCACAGCCCCTGGGTCGTGCTCCTCACGCTGTTCGGGGCAGTTGCGGTGGAAGGCGGTACTAGCTGCCTTCAGCATCAGGTCCCCGGGCTCAGAGGGACATGGCGATTTGCTCCAGGTTAGACGCCCAGGAGGTAAGAGTAGCAGCACGTGGGATCCAAAGCGGATGGAGGGTCCTTGCACCATGCGGCCGCCGGTACAAACCCGCTCCCGGACTCAAGGCCCTTAGGCTTCCGAGACTCCCAGACATTCAGAAGTGTGTTCAGGTTCCTACAAGGGAAGGTGTGTATGTCACCGGGTTTGGTTTCCTGACACTCCATACCCAGGTCAGTGTGGGAGGTCAACCGTGGAGAGGGAGGGATGGCCGGGTGGGGCGGTGAGACGGCCCGCTAGCTCCGCCCCCAATCCTGTCCCGGCTGGGCCGAGGGACGCATCTGTGGCTGAAGGGCCCTGGCCTGGGGCCAGCACCTCCCCGAGGACCAATCCCGGCTGGAGGAGGAGACTCCGGGCAGGCTTTATGAATGGCCGGTGGGTGTGGCGGAGCCCAGAGTCCCGGAGGAGCAGAGCGCGCTGGGCCTGCCTCGGGCCTGTAGGAGCTTTCGGGTAAACACTTTGCTAACGTGGGTTCCTTTATTAATTTTAACATTCACAATTAATTTAAAATGTTCACTGTTTCTTTCGTGGGGACAATCTACTACTTTGCACAGCGCCGCAGGGCTGCCCACGTCCGTGGCCGGGCACAGGACTTGGATGGCCGCCCCGGTGTCCGGAGGGGAGACGGGGTGGGGGCAGAGCGGAGAGGCGCAGAGAGGCCCCGGGGGAGGCAGGAGCGGCCCGGGAGGTCCAGCGGCGCGCCGGCCGGGGCACCGGACGGCCCGCACATCTCGCCGAAACCTCTTCGTCCGCCAGTCACGTCCCCTTATCACTTTTCCAGCCAGCTTTGTGACTGTGTGTTGGACGGAGAACTGATAAGGGTAGGTGCCTGACACCCGCCTCTGGAACCCGAGGGCCCCCGGCCCGGGCTCCCTGCCCTCCCTTCCCGCGCAGCTTCTGGATTTAGTGCTCAGCCAGGGGCTCCCTTGGCTTGTTGGAAACGGGCTCTGCGGGGCTGGGGCTGGAGGCTCCCGCCCGGGGCTCCCTCCTGGTAGTTGGGACATGAACAAAGAGGCTAACCGGCTTGGGAGTTTTAGGCAATCTTACGTTAAAAAAAAAAAAGGAGAGCAGGAATTTCCATGTGATCTGAGCGAAAGTCCCATCCCAGACCTTTCCCGCGATGGATGACAGATACCCCACTCTGCTTATAGGGACCACATGTTAAGGCAGAACATTCCGGGTGACTGGCTAAACTTACTTTCAGCTGCATTGAAAGTGGTTATTATGTTGCTGGTTCAGGTGGATCTTTCGGATCCGTGGTTGCTGATATTAAAGCAAATTCAGGACGTCCCCACTGGCTTGGCGAGCAGCGGTGACCCAGGAGCAAAGTGTGACCGCAGCCCCGAGGGCAGACTCTCCCCCCAGGGTCCACGTTCCCGCGAGCACAAGCGCCTCTGCCCCTGGCCCCCGCGTGTGGCTCCGCCCGCAGTGGATCGCCCTGCAACCCGGCAGGTACTGGTGTTTTGTTTTGTTTTGTTTTTGCCACTATTAAGTTTGACGATTTTCCTTAAAGAGTCAGTGGAGCCCTGAAGTTCGATGGAGAGGCTGCACTAGAGCAGGGCTCTCAGTGCACGCTGGAAAGCTCTGGGCTTCAGACTGATCCGGAGGGCCCGCGGCCACCAGAGTCTGCGGGGCGCGGCCGGGCCGAGGAGATGGGGGACACGCAGAAGGAGCGCCACGGCCCAGAGCGTTCATGCCGGGGCCTCCCGGCTCCGAGGCGGGGCCGGCTGCCCGGTGTGGATGCTGAAGTCCTCAGTCCCCAGGGGTACGCTGCGTCCCGGTGACCCAGCCTTGGTCCTGGCCCAGCTCCCAGCTGAGTCCCTCCCGCAGGACCCTGCCTGAGTCTTTAACCCTTGGTATGCCCGCTTCCTTTGAAGTGAACCGGATGCTGGGGCCACGGGAGAGCCCCCGCCTCCGCAGGGCCCTTCTGCTCTAGGATGCGGCCGAACCCCGCTCTCACATGCAAGAAACCAAGTCAGCGCCCGGAGGTCTGTGCCCTGGGTCCCCACGGCTGGGTGCGGAACCCGCCGGAGGTGCTGGGAGGAGCAGAGGGTCAGTCGGGGGCCGGCTGGCCGGTGAGAGGCCGAGAGCCGCTGGTCCTCCTGAGTCGCATTCGACGCCGGCAGCCGCCGGTGCTCCGAGGGGCAGCAAGTACGGAGCACACATCATCGCGGGCTGTGCCCCAGAGCCTTCCTTTCCACCATTCCCCCAGCTCTGTCTTCGTGCAGGCGCCTGTCTCCGATTTGGGGTTTTTTGTGTGTTTTTTGGACCGGCCCAAGGACATACATAAGGAAAGATAGAAAAATACCTTGTATTATCCTTGTATTCATCAAAGAATATTGATGCCTAAAAGTGCAGCTCACATTTATTTAGGGCTTATCAGGAAATCTCTGTGCAAAACCCTTTACCTTTATATCTTAATAGCGTTTAAATTTATTTTTGAATTAAATCATTTAACCCCTATACTGACAGTCAGCTAGGTCCTGTTACCATCCTTCTCCGGGATATGGTTGGGGATCCCGGGGTGCAGAGAGGTTAAGTAACAAGCCACAGATCACACCACAGGGGGCAAGGTTGGGATTTGAACCCGGGCCTGTGGGATGCCGCTTACCCAGCACCCCGTACGACCCCGAGCAGACCTGGGGCATGCAGCCGAGTCAGGCCCCGGGAGGGTCTGGACCTTTTCATCTGTAAAACATCAGCTGATGCCTGCAGCCCTTCTGAGAGGCACATTTTGCGTTTGGGGACACTGGGATCCGGCACAGGTTACCTGCCCAGCTCTGAGATGGGGAGAGGAAGGATGGGGACTGAGTGTCCCTCGGCCAGATCCGAGGCCCGTGTTCCTCCTCCAGCTCGTGCTGCGGGGACAGGGGCGCCCGGTGGGCTCTCGGCTCCATTCGGTCCCGAAGCCCCAGCCCCTGGCGCGATGCCTGGCGTATGGCGGGCTGGCCGCGGACGTGGCTGCCGTGCACATAGTGCCAGCCCCCATGTCCCCTCCCCGGCCCAAGGCAGCCTTTAGAGAGTCCCACCCTCCCCAGGGAATGGAGCGGAGGGCCCGTCGTGGACGAGTCCCAGGCTCCGGACCACCACCCGCGTGTGCTCGCCTCGCGCACCCCGACTGTGCCGGCCGCTGCCCACTCGGTGCCTCGCGGCCCGTCTCCCAGGTGCCCGCAGTCACAGGGAGGGAGGACTCTGGGTGGCAGTTCGGGAGAGCTGGCTCAAGCCCACACGGCGGCTCCTGCCTGCTTCCCTCTTTCCCGAAGTGAAGAGGTCTGTCCCTCCTGTCCCTGCATCCCCTTCCCCCACCCCAGCCCGGGTGCCTCCCCGCGGGGCTCGGTGCCCGGGGTCAGGGGCAGAGGAGGCCTCCCCCGATCCGCTGTCTACAGAGACCCGGCGAGGCATGCAGGTGCCCCTCACTTCCCGCTCTGCTCCGGGCCACTGCCTGATCGCCCATGAAAAAGCAGGCTTACTTTTGGCTGTAAAGGCCTGAGGCAGCGGGATTTCGGTGTGAGTAAGCAATTCCAGAGGCATTAAGGGGAATGCAGGCTTGTCTGCAGCTCACAAAGCCGCCCAGGCTAGACTGAAAAGGAGGAGGAAGCCTGGGTTTTCTCGGGGGCCAGGCACGCAGCCCCGAAATTAAATCCCTGCACAGGAATGTCTTCATCTTTATGGATGCAGGAAGAGCCCTGCATTTCATTAGAGGAACGAGGGACAGCAAAGCCAGGTTCAGGAAATTCCCTTCGTCCTGGATGTGGGATGCTCGGATCCGAGCCTCTCCCCCCCTCCCCTCCACCGGCAACCTCCAGGTGACCTTGCCGCACTTGGGTCCGGGTGGAGGCCCCTCCCAGTTCCGCGTCGCTGATGTTCGTGGCTGGGGGGACACTGTCTCACTCCTCTGCCGTTCGAGGGTGGTTTGCACATTCTTTGTCTAATTCAGTTGGAACCGCTTTTCAGAGGAGGAAGCCAAAGCCCGAAGGTCTCTGTCCCCGGCCCAGAGAGAAGCCAGCCAGGCACAGCCGGGCGCTGCTGAACACGCGGAGCTGGGAGGCTCTCCCTGCAGGACTGTGGACCGTGCCCTCTGTCCCCTCTGTCCTCGAAGTGCCGTGGACCACCCCTCCGTCCCTGCAAACCCCCTCCCCACAGCCTGCCAGGGACTTGTCGGCCCAGATGGACGGGGTGTGGACTCGGGTGTGGGCGCCTCTGCTGGGCCCCCGTGTGCTGGCCACACAGCGGGTTCACCGGAAACACGCTGAGTGGGTCCCGGGCTTTCCCCGGGGGCATGGACAGGGCCAGGGCCTCTGAGGCCGGGAAAGTCGTCGTCGTAAGGACGATAGCCCGCATTTGCCTCGTGCTTATCAGCGCTTGGGCACCAGGGGGGTCTTGGGAGTCCCGCCAGCACCCACGGGCCCTGGGCATCGACCCCGCTCGGGGTCCAGGACACGGGTTCCTTGGGGCCCCCATGGGAGCGGTGGGCAAAGCTGGCACCCAGCGCTGCCAGTTTCAACCGCACACGACCGTGGAAGCCTCTCGGTGTCGGCGAGTCGGCAGACAGACACCCGTATGCCTCTCGCTGTCTGCCCGCGGAGTTCTGGCCGAGGAGCGGAGGGTGATGTAGTGAGTCCCTAACACGGCGCAAGGGGCAGCCCTGTTCTCTCTGGCCACGCGGGGCCCTCGGGTGTCCAGGAAGCCGAGCGAGGCCAGGCAGCGATCGGCCACTTCACGAAGCTGGTCTCGCGGAGGAAATGAATCCGAGATTAAATTAGGTAAAAATTAGTTTATATAGAGCCATAGATGCTGAGAGGAGATACTTAAAACTTACATGACCTTGGACAAAGGGCAGTACCCCTAATAAAAGCAAACTCTTCCAAGATGAGGAGAAAAAGAGGAACAGCTCAGAAGGGGGGGAAGAATACAGGATATAAGGAAGAAATCTCTTTCTTTTTTTATTTTTATTTTTAAGATTTTATATATTCATTTGACAGAAAGAGAGAGACCACAAGTAGGCAGAGAGGCAGGCAGAGAAAGGAGGAAGCAGGCTCCCCGCCAAGCAGAGAGCCCGATGTGGGGCTCGATCCCAGGACCCTGAGAGCATGACCTGAGCCGAAGGCAGAGGCTTTAACCCACTGAGCCACGCAGGAGCCCCCTTTCTTTTTTTAAAAGAGATTACTTATTTATTTGAGAGAGAGAGAGAGAGACCGACCTGGCCCGGGGCTCGATCGCAGGACCCTGAGATCAGGACCTGAGCCGAAGTCAGTAGTCAGATGCTCACCTGACTGAGCCCCCCAGGCGCCCAGGGAAGAGATTTTTAAAGAGGAAACGTAAGTGGAGAGCGGACAGGTGCTCAAGCCGGCGAGGCATCAGGCAAATGCCCCTCGAGATAGTGAAGTGACCCTGTTTGCCTGTCCCGGTGACAAAATTCAAGAGATCAGGAACCCCCAAGGCTGTCAAGGGTGCGGAGAAACGGGAAGCCCTGTGTTCCTGCTAGGAGCGTGAATCGCCCTAGGTTTTGTGGGAAAGGACCTGCCACGATTAGGGACGGCTGTCGGAACAGGTGTCCCGCACCCCTCGCTGTCACAGCCCCAGACGGGAACTGGGGCCGGGGCTGCTCAGCTCCCCTCCTTTAGAAAGTCCCCCAGGTGATGCTGAGGACCGGGTTCGGGGCCCACGGAAGGAGCCGAGCCTCGTGCTCTAGAGGACGTTTAGGGGGTTTTCAGCTTCTTGCTGTTCCGAGGACTGTTTTTGTGGTGAAGTCCTAGAGCACAGTTTTCACGTGTTCCTTAGGATTCAACCCTGCAAATCAGAACGGTTGGCTGTAAGGGCACATACATTTTTTGGAAGCTTTTTATAAGCGTTGCTAATTCAGCCTCCTTCTGACCGATTTCAGCCGACGATGTGGTTTCCTCATTACGCCAACTCTTTCTGCGTGACTAATCATTGTAAGGGTTGGTGGCTTCAGTCACAACCCCCATTTATTTTGTTCACAAAGCTGCCATGTGGGCGGGGGGAGGGAGGGGTCGGCTGGGGTGCTTGTTTCCGGCAGGGGGCTCACGGGGAGCACCCCTCACGGAGGAGCCCTCCTGGGGCTGCCGGGGTGTGCTCAGGGCGCGGTCGCTGGTCCCCCGTGGCCGGGGTGGCAACCACGCCAGGAAGACCAAGTCTCGCCTTCTAGAGCCCGGCTTTGGGGGGTCCCGCGACGGGGCCCCACTGTGGGCACAGACCAGGTTGAAAGCGGAGCAAAGCCAGATCCTATTTCACTTTGGGAGGGACATCCACATGACCGAGTGAGGTGGTCACGCGGGAGGGAATCATCCCTGGGGAATAGAATCCAACACATAATACTTGGCAGCTGATTCAAGGACTTTTCTAGAGCCTGACCTCCGACATGACTTCTCCAGTTAGAGAACTCTGAGCTATTAAAATCTAAGCCTACCCCAGAATTTCATACTTTTAACGAGGATTTGAAGAATGTTAGCGCTTTGGGGCTGGGCGAGGTGCCGTCTCTCCGGTGCCTCCTTGCGCTCTGGCGCACAGATGGGGACATTTGCCTTCCGTGTGAGGCCTCGCCGGGGGACGTGGGCCATCTACGGGGCTCGGCGGAAAAGTTCATTCCATTTCCTTTATCGTATGTTGTTCGGAAGAGTAAAATAAGATAAAAATGTCCGAGAAAATACAAAATGTTGGGTTTGGTTTTTTATGAAGGTTTTATTTATTTGAGAGAGAGGATGAGAGAAAGACAAAGTACACAAGCAGCGGCGGCGGGGGAGGGGGGAGAAGCAGGCTCCCCGCTGAGCAAGGTGCCCCAGGCGGGACTCGATCCCAGGACCTGTGATCATGACCCTAGCTGAAGGCAGACGCTTCACCCACTGAGCCACCCAGGCACCCGAAATATCAGACTTGTATAAAGGTTAGTAATAAGATGTTTTTGAGTTTCTTAGTGAGAAGCCAACTTGCATTTGCTTCCATCTGTATTTTCAAAAATCAGGTTTTATACCTGAAATGGCACATGAAATCTTGGGTCAGGTTTTTTAAACTCAGTATACCGACTAGATATAAGCCTTCCCCAGATGATAAAAAAAATTCTGAGCCATTTTGGTATTGGAAATCATGCCTGACGCATCCTGCCTTTCCTTTCCCTGGCGTTGGTTCATGTGAATGGACTTTGAATCCCGCCAAAGTTCTCTACACCACGTTTTTGGGTATCATCAGCGGAGCTCTATTTTGCAAAAGCTTGCTTGTCAGAGCGGTCACCTGCCTGCCGGTGCCGGGGAGACCGCAGAGGGCCGGGCCGTCTGCCCCCCGAGCAGAGATTCGGGATGGCTGGGGGGGCCGCCCGCTCCCCAGCCCTGCCACCCTGTGGTCACATGTCTGAGAAAGGCACGGCAGGGGGCGGGGGGCACCTCCAGGCCATACTTGGGGCCCGCAGCCCCGGGACACTCCAGCCCTCTCGCCTCCTCTGTCCAGCATCCTGTGGCCTGCAAAGGTCCCCACACGCAGCTGGGGAAGCTCTGCCTCCACGCCATCCACAGTTTCCCTTCCCTTCCCACGGTGCAATCAACAAACGTGGGCTGGACCCTCACTGGGGTCCCGGGAGAAGCTCCCTGCTGGGGACATAGGATGTGCCGAGTCTAGGTCTTGGCCTCCAGGGGCAGAAAGCGGGGACGATCCAAGTCCAACCCCTCGTGTCCCAGACTCTGAAAGCTCTGCCCAGACTGTTGGTGGAAACCGCTGAGCCTGCAACAGAGAAGGGGCAGGGGTGAGGCGGCGGCCGCGGGAGGGTGGACGCTGGAAGCTTTGTTTGGGGGATGATTCTGGAGGGCAGCGTGCCTCGGTCAAGCCTGTCATGGGTTTGTGATGCAGAATGAAGGTCACGGCCATCTCCCGGAGGAGACGTGTCCCACTGAGCCCGGCCTCCGCGAGCCACCTGGGCGCCGGTCGCTGGGAGAAGGCCTGCTCTTCCAGCGAAGGCTCACATGCGTCCATCCGGCCGTCTGGTCGGTGCCGGGAGAGAGAAAGGAGGCCGGGCCCTCCCTGACACGGGGACTCTCTCTATCTGGGGACAGATGGCGTCACATGAAGTTAGGGACCACACGGTATGGCCGTGGAAGGGAGCGGCCCTGGAAGCGTGAGCTCCGATGAGGCCACGCCCTGGGGGCGGGGCCAAGGGAACTAACTCTCCGCCCCCAGACCCTTCCCCGCAGGGCACACACGTGCACTCCCAGGGGCAGCACCTCTTCCGGGCGAACTTGGAGGACAAGGCCCCCTCACTCTACCGCACCAGCCCCCCTCCCTGCCTCCTCCTTGCCCCTGGACGCAGGTCAGGTCCCGCCGGCCTCCTGCCTCCCCCTCCCAGTGATGCCAGCCGGCTAGGCCCCAGGATCCTACCCCGCCGGGTGGCAGCCTCCTCTCTGCCCCCAGCTGCGGGCGGCCTCCGGGTGTGAGGGAGCATCCGGGAGACCGGCGTCTGTTAGCACAGCCGGTTCCTGGGGCAGCTGCAGCGCCTCCGGGTCCAGACAGAAACAGATGGTCCTGTCGGGTCCAGACAGAAACAGATGGTCCTGTTTTCCCAGTCCTGCCCTGGCTGGGTTACGGTGAAGGACTCTCCCTCTGGGTAGCAGCTGTCCTGGCTGTAGCTCAGCCTACTTCCAGAAAGTTCCATCCCTTGCAATTAGGGCTCGGCTCTGTTACTTAAACATGTTGATCTCACATCTATTTAAAGCTCTTTCCTCTTCTCCCTGAGAGCAGGTGAGACTGGGAGGCCCACGGTTTGGGCTGGAGGCTGGAGGCTGGCAGGGGTGAGGGGCAGGCTACAGTCCGCTCTGACAACCTCCTGCCATCCTGGCGTGGCCCCTGGAGTGCAGGCAGGGGCAGAGAGGGAGGAGAGGCTCTCCCCACACCCAGGACTGCAGGGGGCCCTTTGCCTGGCTGGCACTGCCAAGCCACCAGCCGCAACCACGAGAGACCATTGTCCACTCTCCCGGGGGCCGCTCTGCCTCCTGGACTCCTGGCCGTGGCCCCCGTTGCACCCTCTCCCTCCCAAGAGTCCCTCTGGCCCTGGTCACCTGGGGGTATGTGGAAGTCTGGAGCCAAAGTCCCGAGGCCCCCAAACTCTGGTCCTCTCCTTTGGCTCCCCTGCCCTCAACCTCAGCCCTCCTGGCTGGGCGCTGGACCCCGCTCCAGACTTGGTCCCCTCCCCTGGGGCTGCTTCGGCTGCGCATTCACGGACCACCTGTGCCTTGTGCCTGTGGCCTGGCTTCTCTCCTCTAGGCACCCTCGCCCACTCTTCCCGGGGCCACCCAGATGCCCTCGACCGGGCCTGCAGGACCCGTGTCTCCTCCTGTTCGTGGGCTCCATGCCAAGCCCGTTGGGACATGAGGAGCTGCCGTCCTCTGGGGCAGCCCCAGGCCACAGCCCATCGCCCTCGCCTCCAGCCCCGTGGCAAGCGTGCTTTGCGGCGGAAGCTCGTAATGGGGCTGGAGCGTGCCCAGAGCTGGGGTGCGCTGTACTCGGTGCTCAGCTCGAGGTGGTTTCAAACCCACAGGGGCCTGGCCTGTGTCCCTGGGTTCTTCTGGGTCAGAGAACCCTCCTTTGTTCTGTTGTATCTCATCCTCGGTGGCCCCCGGAGCCCTGCTCCCTGCTTTTTAATTAGGTCTACGTGTGATGTGCTTACGGGCAAGTAAAGCTCACGCCCAATGCTGTCTTAGTTTCACACTGGCACTTTTTAAAAAATGGTGGTAAAAGCCACATAAGGTGAGGGCTGCACTCAACCCATCTTTAAGTGTGCAATGTGGGATTGCTGACCGCACGCACATTGTCGTCGAGAAGATCTCGAGAGCTGTCGTCTCGTGGGGCTGTGCAGCCATGGCCCCCCCACCCGTCGGCCTCCAGCACCCCCCACCCCATGCTCTGCTGCTGGGGGTCTGGCTGCTTTCGCCACCCCGTGGACCCGCGCCCGATGCGTTCTCCTGGGACGTCCTCCTTATCTCACCGAGCGCAATGTCCGCAAGGTTCCTGCTGTAGCAGGTGCAGGTGACCGGACTTCCTTTGTGAATGCTGGATACCAGCCCTCGTGGGCGCACCCCACCTTCTCTTCGTCTTGTCGTGCACTGACGGACAGGCAGAGGCAGGTGGTCTCTCCCCTTGGGCTTTTGTGAATAACGCTTCTCTGAACACGCGCAAACCTCTTTGAAATCCTGGTTTTCTGTCCCTTTGGACAAAATACCCGGATGTGGGGCTAAAGCATCACATAGCAGTCGTGTTTTCCAGTTTCTGAGAAAATGCCATGTGTTCCATACGGTAGCTGTGCCATTTCCATACCTACCAATGGCACACGAGGGTCCTGATCTCGCCACTTCCTCGCCGACACTTGTTACTTCCTGCTCTTTGCGACAACGGTCTTCTTAACAGGTGTGAGGGGACATCTCATTGCGGTTTTGCTTTGCACTTCCCTGGTGATGTGTCGTGTTGAGCATCTTTTCATGTACCTGTTGGCCATCTGGATGCCATGTCTTTGGAGAAATGCCTGTTCAAGTCCTTTCCCATTTCTTAATTGGATTCGTTGGTCTTTTTTTTTTTTCCGCTATTGAGCTGTAGGAGTTCCTTACATTCATATTATGGTTCCTTGCTGCCTCCCCGTATCCCTTCATTCAGCCTCTGGGCGAAGTGGTGGCAGGTGACGGCTGAGTCCCACAGCCGGCCCCGGGGGCTGGGGCTCTCGCTCCCTTCCTTCCGGCGGGAGACCCCGGGGCCAGTCCCAGGGTGTGGCAGGGGTGGCTGGCCGTGCCGGCCGGGGCGCCAGCTGGCATCGCTGGGCCTGGATCAGAGGCAGTGGGTTTTGAACCCCAGGGGCAGGTGCATCGTGCCTGTTGTTGCCACGCTGGGAGCTTTGTGGGACGAGAGCAGCAGCTGGGGAAGAGGGATGACAGCAACTGTGATGACACCTTCGATTCCTTGAAAATAAATGCGGACGTAAGAGGGATGTGTGAAATTCTCAGAGGAGCCTATGGCTGGAGGCTGGGCAGTGGGGTTGGGGGCCCAAATGAGAATACGCGGCCAGCGATGCAGGGGGTTTTCAGGGATGCCTGGGTCGTTCCCTTCTTCGTACTGGAAAAGGCAGTTCTCCATCCAGCCCGGTGGTGCCTCCCACCTGAAATGCTGCCATCTAATAAGTAACTTACTAGACGAACATCTCAGAATGGGTAAAACTGGAGCTCCAGTGAGGACCTCGTTGCGTCATGGATGTGATCAGAAGGTTTTCTGGTCATAGGTTTGGGGAGAAGGAGCAAGGCAGAGATAGCACCTGACGAGGGCGGGTAGGGAGAGGAATTCCTTGTCTAAGGAAGGTAATTATTATTTTAAAAAATATTTTATTTATTTATTTGACATGGAGAGAGAGAGTGAGCAGGAGAAGGCAGCATGAGCAGAGGGGAAGGGCAGAGGGAGAAAAGCAGGCTCCCCACGGAGCAGGGACCCTGTTGCGGGACTCCATCCCAGGACCCCGGGATCAGGACTTGAGCCGAAGGCACACGCTTCACTGACTGAGCCGTCCAGGTGCCCCTAGGGGAAGGGGCATTATCATGCAGGCATTATTTTCCCTGAAACACATATATTTTCTGGTTGTGAAAGTGCATTGATTCATCGTAGAAATACTGGAGAAGACAAAGTATTACAAAGAAGGAGATAAAATAGCCATCAACTGCATCTCAGAGGTAAGGGTTATGGACGTCCTGGTGTGTGTGGGCTCTGGAGTCAGAGAAGCTGGCGTTGGAGTCTGGTTCCAATCGCAGCTGTCCTCTCTCTTCCGAGAACCTTGCCCCGAGGCCCCTGGAAATCCTGTTCCCGCCACATAGTTGTGGTTGGTGCTGGTCTCCAGGGGCTCCTGGGGCCCGTTTGCGAGACGCACTTCCCAGCTCCCTTGCCATGTGTGGGACGCTGTGCTAGTTGTGGTCAGTGAGTTGTGAGTGGCGGTGATGTGTGTCGTTTCCGGGCTGGAGCTGTCAGCTCTCAATGCAGGGCTGTCTGGCGTCTTCGTCCCCTCTGTGAGGAGGAAAGGCAACGCCCAGGTGGCAGCTCCCCCGTCACCTGGAAAGGACTGTGGTGGGCGGGCTCCCCTTTGGACCTGGGGTAGCCACGTAACAAAGCAAGAATTAATAATCATTTGTGTTCTCAAAGCCCCGATCCCGTGGGGATTATTTGTTGCGGCAGCCCGACTTGGTTGCCACTGGCTGGAAAGCCAGTTTTTCCAGTCTACATCCGCTCTCTAGAGCTTGGTTCGGCTGCGACAAGCGAGTGGCCCGCTTTCCCGCTGCCGGCCCTGGGCTGCCTCCCGCAGCCTCTGCCCCCTTGCCTCGCCGGCAAGTCCCAGGGCCTTTCGGATACTACAGCACATCTCAAACTGTGCCCATCGCCTTCTCGGCTCTCGGCCAAGTAAGCGGCACCTCTCGGCTCTCCCGTCTCAGTAAACGGTACCTCCGTCACTCTGGCCGACCCGGTCCGGAACACGGCCAGCAGCCTTCCCTCTCTTCTTGACGGCGATAGCCCATCAACCGCCGAGCTCACTCATTCTGGCTCTGCAATCCCTCAAACTCTCCACTGCTCCCAGGACTCCCTCTGGGTCAGGATCTCTTTGTCTCTCGCTGGACAAGACTACAGCCTCCTTGCTGGCTCCTTGGTCACCACCACACCCTCCCCGGTCCCCGTGCCCCTTCGCAGACATGCCTGTCTGCCGTGACTCCCCCTGCCCCAGGACCAAGCGCAGGTTCCTTGAAACGCCATTCGGAAGCCTTCGTGGTCTCACCCTCTTGTCCCCAACGGCATTTTGTGACGCCTTCCCGCGTAACGGCGATGACGGCCATCGCCAAGATCTGTGGCTCTCCCCAAGCCACACCGGCTCCGTTCCCTCGGAGACGTCCCAGGCTCTTCCACATCCCAGCTTTTGAGCTTGGCAGCTGCCCCGTCTGTTGAAAACACTCAGCTCTTCCTCCGTCCCCAAGCCCCAGCCCTGACCCTGACCCTGACCCTGTCGTGAATGCCGTCACGCCCCATCATTCACTCAGCAGCTCCTGCTTTCTTGTGCACTGCAGTGCCCACGTGGTCTCCACGGAGCCCCCCGCTTACTCAGGCGTACGCCGTGCCTTTGTTTCCCCTTCTCGTATGCGGTAAGCCCAAGGGCCGAAGTTTCCCCTCGTTCAGCCTCTTAGAGCCGTGTCCGGCACGGTGTCCAACACATACAGAGGACTTGGTAGACTTGTGGAGTGTGCAGTTGAAGAAGAGGTTGACCCCGCGTGGCTCGTCCTTGATGACCACGGTTGGTGCCTGGTCAGCATCGGAGACTGCCCGGGCGCCCCCGATCTCACCGTGAGCTGTGGAGTCTGGCCTCTGATTGGCACTGAATTTGCTGGTATCCACAGACGGGGATTTCTTTTTGGACGCTGGGACCACCACTTCTTAGCGGCGTGGCCCAGGGCAAATTACTGAGCTCCTGCACCCAGTGTTCTTTCTGTGCACAATAAGGACGGTAATAGTATCGACCTCAGTGGTATCTACCTTGAAAGGCTTAAGTAGCGTAGTGCATGTGAACCCCTTACAGAGCCCCGCAGGACGGGCCCGTGCGGGCTTGCAGACTGGCCCCCCACGCAGAGGGCAAGGACGGACTGAAGAAAGAGGCAGCCCACTCCAGATGCGCAGGGACTTAATAAGCCAGGGAATTTGCAAACGAGCCTTGTCTCGGACCAGTGGTCTTTGTGTCCTCCCTCCAGAATCCGAAAAGTTCGCAGAGACGCCTTCCCTGGGCTCATGGTGCCCACCGTGCAGACGGCCTCGTCTCCACATCACCACGTCACGTCTGTGCCCCCGAACACGGCTCCCATTGCGGGGACAGCAGGCCGGATGTCCGTTCCGGGGACGGGAGGGGGTCAGGAGTCTTTGGGTCCGGTTCGCGGTCCGTGGGTGATGTGCCCCCACAGCCCTCCCCCCACAGCCCTTCGGGGGGTGCCTGCCCGTGCTACTGTTGACCAAAGCGGTTCGGCGGGCCCACCTGCAAGGGCCCTCAGTGGCCCTCACCGGCTCCCGGGCTTGTCCTCCGAGGCAGGGGGACGAAGGCGTGCGGCAAGTCTTCTTGTCCTCCAGGATTGCCTGGAGAGCGGGGCCACCATATTGAACTCCAGGCACGTGGTGGGACGAGTTCCGCAGAGACTGAGGCTGGGCCAGGCCCCGGGCCCACGCTGGGCCGGGCGGGTGCAGAGCCCGGCCGCCCGCTGTCTTCTGGGAACGGCAAGACTCCAGTGTCTCAGCTGCCCAAGCGGACGTGCGGCCGGGCCGCAGCTCCCCGGTTTGTCGGCGCTATTTTCGGAGCGGGCTAGGATAGTTCTGCCTCTGTGAGTGTCTTTCTTACCCTACAGTGTGCCTCCCGATGTCCCCAGAGACACTAATTGGATGCCAAGTGCTCTTTCCTCCTGAAGGAAATGTCAGTTTCTAATAATATTCTGTTATTAGGCCACATACGTTCCTGCCTGGACAACTCGAAGGCCTTGTCACTGGCCCTCCCGCTTCAGACGCTTTCCTCCACGGTCCGTCCTCGATGCCTCCACTTGGGGTGGCCATGTGATCCCACCGCGGGCCTTCGGGGCTCCCTGAATGCGGCCCGGGAACGCGGGGGAGGAGGGGCGGTGCTGCTGACGTCACTCCCAGCCCCCCCCCCCCCCGGGGGACGCGTGCAGCCCCTTCCCGCAACTCCGGGCCCTGGATTTGCCCTTTGGGTAGAGAGAACGAAGCCACCAGGGGCCGTGACGAGAGTTTCAGGAAAGTTCAAGCTGCTGCTTGGTCCCTCTGGGCCCTTCATCCCGACAGGGAAAGGAGGAGGTCCTCTTCCGGCCATGGTAATTGTCGCTGATCATAAGGTGAGCGTGGGCTGCCTGCATCCAAGGACACGGAGAAGAAGACGTTTGCCACGAAGCGGTCCCCCTCGTCCGACTTTGAGGGCAAACGACCAGGTGTTGGAGCCACAGCATGAGAAGGGCTGAGACCACAAGATCACCCACGAGAGAAGCTGCTTAGATCAGAGGGGAGAGCCTCACCGGGGGAGGGGGGTCCCGATGCTCATCCGACAACGCGGACCAGCCGTGACCTCCAGACCAGCTGCCATGGCAAGGCTGTAGGTCACCCCGTCACCTTCTCCGTGTAAGTCCCCCCTGGAAAGCCGTGTGCATGGCGGTGGGGCTGAGTGGCTCGGGGTGGCCTGTGGCGGCCCGGCCAGGCACCGTCCACGTCTCTCCCCGCTGCGGGGCCAGAGCTCGGCCCCGGGGAATGGCCGCTGTCCAGCTCAGCCCCTCTTCCCAGAGACTCTCCTCGGCTGGAGAGAGCCCCTCCCTGATGTCACGTCCCCTCCTGGAGCAGCCCGTCCGGTGACTGGGTGTGTGGGGCTGGGAAGATCTGGAGGACTCTGGAGGCATGTCTGAGCCGCAGGACTTCCGGCAGGACTGGCCGGGCTCTTGTTCGATGTCCCAGTCCAACTCTTCCTTCTGTCCATCCTCCCTCCTTCCTCCCCCACATGGGACCTCAAGCCTCCCTCCCAGCAAATCCCTGCATACAAATGTCAGTCTGCGAGTCGGCCTCCTGGGAGCTTGACCGGCGACCCCTCCTCCATCCTGCCTTTCTTCATGCTGCTGTTCAGAACTCAGTGACGATGGCTGGCGCTCCATCTGGTGCCATGAGGATGAGGGCTGCGCCCCAAGTTTGCCTGCGCCCGGGTCTAGCAGAGCCCGGGCGCTGGATGACGGTGGAGCTCCCACAGGGGCACGGAAGGCTCATATCTGAGCCTCTGTCCTTTTAAAGTCCCCGTTATCTGCGGTCTCTGTTCCCCACAACTGACTGTTAATCGTGTTGCAGGGACGCCCGGGGAGCAGGCAACGGGAGAGACGCGCCGCGTCAGGGAGGAGGTGGTGGGAGGCGGCTGGTTCCCACGCGGGATTCGCCACCACGTGGATGGTGCCCAGAGCCAGGGTGGCGCGTGCCCACAGGAGAGGAATGGAGGAGGACCGGCGGAGGCAGGCCACCATTTGCAGGGAGGAAGGGCGGGGGACCCAGACAAGGAGATCCCATCGCAGCTGCGGTGGAGGAGGGAAGCCGGGGGTACCCAGGGCCACGAGCCTGGGGAAGAGAGCCATCCGGCAAAAAAGCCCCGAGCCTTGTGAGAGGGCACCCGAGACCCGCCGTGGCCAGGGCTGCCCCGGGCTCTCTGCTTCCGTAATCCCAGCCTGCTTTTGCCTCTCGAGCGTGTCGCACTGCTGCCTCAGTCCCTTTGCTCGGCATCCCTGCTGCCAGGAACACCTTTGCCACCTTCACCAGCTGACTGCCCCTCACCATCGTGCTCAGCTGGCTTCTCGTTTCTCCAGGAAGCCCTCCCTGACTTCTCTTTCCCTGCCCTGCCTCCCAGGCAGTGCGCTGCGCTTCTCCTCCGAAACTGTGTCTTCCACAGAGACTCCTGAACCGTGGCGGGGAGTGGAACTCTCCCCTCTGTACCATGGGGGCGTAGGAAACCCACTAGGTGCCCTGTAGACATTATGGAATAAGCCATCATCCACTGCAACTTCTACGGTTATTTAAATCTCCATCTAGTTAGGAATCCTATAATAAATCCCTTTATTAGGCTGTCTTGCATATTTATCCATTTTTCCTAAAATGCTAAGCTCATAAAAGTTCTTTGCAAACCCTAAGCTCTCTGATGCACTTGGGGGATGTCACGGGGTCAGAATCAGGGCATGGCCACTGCTGGTCCCCTCTGGGCTGCTCGCCAAGCCCCCTCCCCAGCTGACTCCATGCTGTCCTGAGACCCGCCAGCTCGTCCCCGCTCCCGTCCCAAGAGTGCTTCCGTTCAGTGATCCTCATCCCCCCACCCCCACCTTTGAAACCTCTCCTTGGGAACAGCAGACTCTGCCTCCCACTCCAGACAGGTTTCTGTGCTAATCTTAATTTGGAAATAATCACTACAAATTGGGTTTCTATTCGGGACCTCCCACGCTTCTCCATTAACTCCAGCATGTTAACAAATACCAAAATATTCCTGTAAAAATATTTCTCCCTCCGAGAACACTGTTCCTTGTTCCAGCTTCCTCTGTTTGATGCCATCTGATCCGAGCTGACTGCGACTTAGTGATACTTTTACGGAGACCTGTGGACACGCCGCGAGAGGAACCGGAGCCGGGATGGAGGGAGACAGGTGCGGAAGGTGACGCGGAGAGCAGCCTGCTTCTCCGCCATCGTGATGAGGCACAGAAGGGAGGACGCATCGGCCAAGGATGAGGTGGTCATGCTCAAATAAGGGCCGGCCGGCCAACTCCAACCATAGGTTCGGAAGGTGTTGCCGGAGATGGAAGTTTCTGGAATTCCAAGCCAGGCTCTCTCCACCGCCGAGAGGCAGCATGTCTGCCACACATCTCGCCCTGACACGTCTATTTGGAGGGAACAGATGGGGATCCGTGGGTGGGAGCCCAGAGGGGGGGCCGTGGGGAGGGGGGCTGCTGGCATCTGTAGGGGAGAGGCTGGGAGGGCGGCGGGCCCGGACGGACGGCCCCCACGGGGGATTGCCTGGGCTTCGGGTCCTGCTGCAGGCGGGGAGGCTTGACCTTCCCCCCACAGATGAACTGCCCTCACTGGGAGCTGAGGCGCCATTCTGTTTTCCTCTCCCCGTAGCCTCTGTGTTTACCTGGTTCCTTGAACAGCATCTACCAGCTCAGTGAAAAGTCAGCGATACGCTCTTTACCAAAAACAACAAAACAACAACAACGCATCTAAAAACGGCCGGTGAATTCAGGTCCATAAATGCAAACAAAACCAGAAGTTGTATATTAATACCGATAAATGTTTAATTTAAGGCGAAAAGAGAAAGACCAAAAGGGGGCACTTTACAAAGATAAAATTTGCAATTGCTCATGAACGCGGGGTTCTTCTGAATCCTTAATGACGAAGTAAAATAGCATCAACATAAAATTCTCTTAAAGCTGCGAAACGGGGTCGAGGGGAGGAATAGAAACACGATACGGGCACACCTCGTTTTATGGTATTTTGCTTTACTGCACCTCACAGATACCTCACTTTTTTTTTTTTAAAGATTTTATTTATTTATTGGAGAGACAGAGAAAGTGAGAGAGAGCATGAGAGGAGAGAAGGTTAGAGGAAGAAGCAGACTCCCCGCGGAGCCGGGAGCCCGATGTGGGACTCGATCCCGGAACTCAAGGATCACGACCTGAGCCGAAGGCAGCTGCTCAACCAACTGAGCCACCTAGGTGCCCCGCGATCTCACTTTTTACGGACGGACGGTTTTCGGCGACGTCGGCTCGCCTCCCGTGTCTGCATCACATGTTGGTCGTCCTCGCAGTAGCTCATCATTATTCTGTCACGATGGTGACTACCGCTCACTGGAAGCTCGGATGATTTTTTTTTAGCCAGAAAGTATTTTGAAGTTAAGGTTAGGTACTTTTTTAGACATGATGCTATTGGACGCTTACTAGACTGCAGTGTGGGTAAACATAGCTCTTACGTGGGAAACCAAGGAAAATTCATCTGTCTCCCCTTAGCGTGAAATTCACTTTACTGTGGTGGCTGGTAGAGGACCCAACTTGCCACGTCTCAGAGGGGTGCCCTTCGTAAGAGGAGATGCTCACCCAGTCACGGTGGGTTTAGTAGACCTCCCTCGATAAAACAGGGATGGCTATTACAGATAAGGACATGAACTCTGCACCCTAAAAACAGACAGTCATTTTCAGGAACCTATGGAACTTTTATTGAAAAACACAATTCATATTACTATTCCGGTAAAGAAAAGAGCCAGTTTAAAAAAAAAAAAGAAAGAAAGAAATAGTACGGAGCATCGTCCTCAATCCCACTGCAATCAAACTACAAATTAAAGACAAAGACATAAATAAAATGCCTAGCTCTTACGTTTTAATCTCCCTCTTAAACAACTCTGTGTCAAAGAGAAAAGCAAAACTGAAATCTCTAGAACCGTGTTGCCCCAGAAGGTAGCAGTTGGCCCGTGATTGCCGAGAGGGAAAGCACCAGATCGGCAGGACTTACAATGAAAAAAGAACGTAAACCACCTCATGAATGTGTTTTTTACTGCTTACACGTTTAAATGACAATATTTGGATGCATTCGGGGTAACATGAAGTACATCATTAAGATTAATTCTACCTGTTTCTTTTTACTTTCTTGATGTGGATGCCATCCACTTAAAAGTGACAGATACTGTCCTATTATGTTTTTATTGGTAGAGCTGCCTAGAACGTCTATAAAGACAGATACAGCAAACACTGTGTATCAAACGCTATCGAATGAATTGTTACTCATAAGATACTAAAGGTTTGGTTTGGGCATAAATTTAATAACCATATACATCTTCTGTGCAAGTCTTGCACTGCTCTTCTGATACATGTTGGCAGGAGTTCTGGGCTCGGTGCTAGAAACTTAAAATTCCTATGAAAGGCCATAAAAATGTTTTTAGTAAGTGAAAAGCCTCCCTTAGTTTTCTTTGGAAGACTCTCCCTGAGTTTACTCTCTAAATTCAGCACGTTCCCTATCCAGTTCCAACAGAATTTTCTTTGGAATGTGATAAATTAAAACCAGATTTTATCTGATCGAATTAACCCAGGATTGGGATCAGATAATGGTCTGACAAAGAAGAACAAGGAACACGAGCATGACACCAGGGGTATTAGAACGTTGGTTAAGGGCACAGACATTTAAAACAACACAACTTTAAAGTAGGAGCAACGGAGAGATCCCATAGGAGAGTAGGGAGTCCAGAAATGAATCAAGTACGTGTGGGAATCGGGCACTTGATTAGAATGGCATTGTTAAATTTCTCTGCAAGAATGAGTTATCTATTAAACCCCTTTGGGGAGACCCGTTCGTTATTTGAAAGAAAAAATCTGGATTTCTTACCTTATTCTTCATGTGCAAATAAACTTTACATGGATCCAAGAGTTAAATATACCAAATGGAACCATAAAAGCTAAATTAAAAGAATAATTACAGAGGACTCTGAATAGCCCTGTGCAAACAGATTTGAACACAGATTAAAACGAAGGTGGAGTGAGTCTCAAGAGGGAAGCCCCTTTTAGGCGTGTGGTCGTCACGTGGGTCCAGGCCTCCTGCCAGGGGATCCCTGAAGCCGAGCTGAGGGCAGGGAGTGGGCCGGTGGGAAGTGTGCCCCGGGACGTGCTGGGCCCTGAAAAGCCCTTTCTTCCATCACCCCGCGTCAAGGCCACCGGAGGCAGAAAATGCAAATAATAATGATCAGGCCCCCAAACCTGGCAGTGTTCGTAGGCAAGGACACCTTAAAACATACAAGGAAATCAGCTGTCAGAAACGACTAGAGACGAAGCGGTTAGAGAAGTGGTCGCCGACAGCCACGCGGGGCACTGGATGATCACCGGGGTCTGGAAGGAAATCCACAGCTAGTGAGATCCCGTACCCAGTGACGGAACATGGCAAGGGCTTGGGAACAGACCCGACGCAGGAGGCCTGTGACCTGGGCAGAGAGTGCTGATCCCCAAAGGACCCGGCGAGCGGGAGGGGCCTCGTGAAGATACCTGGTCTCCACGCATCAACGCCTGGGCCGGGTGGGGTCCGGTCACCACGCGTCTGGTTTTACTGCTGCTGTTCCACATTTGGGGCACCCTTCCAGTTGCTTCTATAGGGCCGACCAGGCTTCCAGCACAGCTGTCATCCAGAAAGGAAACGAGGTCACCTTTGCGCAAATCTCCGCTTCCTTAGTCCAGGGGCTCTCCAATTCCAGCAGGAGCCAGACCACCGGAAGTTTCTGGTTCAGTAGACCTGGGGCGGGGCCCACGGATTTGCTTTTCTAACAAGTTCCCAGGTGCTGCTGATGCTGCTCGACCAGGGACTCCGCTTTGAGACTAACTCGAAGGTTCCAGTGTAACCGGAGGCTGGCAAAGCTGGTCTAGCCTGTGAGGGTCCCTCGGACTGCCCATCACTAGAGCAATTTCCAGCTTCATCCCCAGGACTTTCCGTGGGAGGCGGCCTGGGAAGGGAGTGTATGTGGGTGACAAGTGGCTGTCGTTCTTTCCTGCCTTCTTCCTACACTACTTTGGTGGGGACGTGGTGGAGGGGCGAGGAGGCAGTAGGGTTGGCCTTGGGGGCTCATGGGTGGCCGAGTGCTTGAGATTTCAAAGCTCATGGGATCTAGACACAAGTTCTTAAAGTGTTAGCCCAGCAAATCCCAATCTGAAATGCCAAACTTCTTTTGAAACTTACCGAAAAAGCACAACCAGAAGAATAAATGACCAAGAATGACGGACAGTTCAGTGGAGGCTGGGGGGATATATCTGTCTTACATCGAAGACGATGGCAGAGCGACAGTGATAAACCAGTGGGAGTGCAGAGACGAAGAGAAACGGTCTATAAACCCCGCGGAAGATGGTCAAGCACGAGATCAAAGAACAGGAGAGATGGCCATGTGGTGGGCAGCACGGAGGGGCAGGTCACTAAAACCCTGCCGCTGGAAACTGAGGATTGAACTTGAAAGAGGAATTAGATCCATACTTTCTTCTACCCACCACAATTAAAGCTAAATCTTTAAAGATAAGAAATGGCCGCCTGGGTGGCACATAGGAGCCGTAATTCGTTGCCCAGCCCCTTGCTCCTTAAGCCTCCACTCTTTTCGGCCCGCACGCGTAGCTCTAACCCCCTTCCCAAGAAGCCTGGAGAAGCCACATGGGGGCATAAACGAGCAGGTGCAATGGGCTGAGGACACTCGGGTTATTAGTGCTCCCGCCACTTCCTGTCCTGTAGCCTCGCAACCCCCCCCCCCGAGACTTGGCACTGCCCACCTCCTTGCGGAATTCGTGTGCCGATGACACGAGACAACTCAGTCGGGTAAAGCGCCAAGCGTGGGGCATGGCCCAGAGTCGGGACTTAATCAAGATCTATGTTGAGCAAGAGGATATGTTTATTTGCTCAACGTATATATTTGCTCATTGGCTTTGGGGAAGACTGGAAGCTTGGGGAAACGAGGTCTAGCTTGTCACTTCTGCCAGGAAGACAAGAATTTCACATTTTTCTTCTGTTGTCGTTGAAACCTTCCAATTTGAGAAACTGGGTCAAGCCACATCACTGTGCATTAATTATAAGTTGTGGTTCCAGCAACCTGTGGAAAGATGGGGAAACGGTCCCGCACCTGCCGTCTCCCACACAATAGACGGGCCTCGGTGACAGCCCAGGGCCACCGCCGCTCCAGCGGCTCTCAGCAACTGCTCAACCCCATGTCCGCCCGGGACCTGGTTGCAAGGGGGGTCGTGCTACCCCATTTCGTGGGTGAGGAAACTGAGGCTCCAGGAGGTAGCACAAGGGCTCCTTCACCTTGTCACAGATTTAAAGGGTGAAGCCATGGGAGGTCCTGCCTGGTTCCATCTGCCTTTCTCCCCGGAGCGGGTTTCCCGCTCCGAGACACTCACCGCTTTGCCTGTGACCGTGGGGGCGCCGGGTGGTCCAGGCTCCTCTCCCTGGGCTCACGCTGTCACCACGCCCCAAACTCCCACCCAGTCCCTGCGTCTCTGGCGCGCTCGCAGCTGGCGATGCTGACGGCTCAGTGACAGAATCCAGAAGGACCGTGAGGCCCCCTTGCTCGGCCCTCCATCTGCAGAAGGGGCAGGTGAACTTGGCTTGGCTGGGTTCCCTTCCCTGACTTGGCATTTCTGCTGCTGCTTTTCCTCAGACGGCAGGAGCTCTCCCGGCCCCTTGCGTCGGACCCAGCTGCCTTCTGCGCCTCTACGCACATTCTGGGCAGCCCTCCCAGAGCCCCCCGTGAGCCCCTGGGCCCTAGAGGTCAGAGGGCGCTGTGCTGCGGGGCAGGCAGGAGCCCCTGCTCTCCGGAGCCGTGCCCTGCCCTCTCCTGTGCCCCTTCCCAGCCCGGCCTCGGGGACGCTCGTGGGCGTGGACAACGTGCCCACAGACAGTCTCAGGGCCGTGTGACCCCAGCAGGGGAGGCGCACGGAGATGCTGAGGGCGTGGGGAGGGGCCCGCTCGGCAGGTGCGGGGCAGGGAGGGCTGGCGGCCGGAGCCCCAGCGTCCCACACGCGCCCCATGTGGCTTTTCATCCACAAGCGTCGGACAGAGTGGGACAGACATTCACAAAAGTGCAAGGAGGCTTGGACAGAAGAAGGTCTTCACACGCGTGTGCACCGCTGTTCTTCCAGGCTGAGGGGGCCGAGCTCGGGCTGGTGCCCCTGGACTCTCCGATTTTAGCGCCGACCGTCCCGCTTCCTGGGACACCCGCCAGTCCTGCTGGACCCAGACGGACGCGCGTTCCACTAGACCCGAAGGCTGGCAGGATGGCCCGAATTTTTATTCCACAAACCCATTCATTGTCTCCCGACCGGCGCCAATGACGCCGCACCGCGAGGCTTTGGGGATCGGGGCACTGATGGGTTAGGGTCAAACATTTGAAACCCGCTGCCATTGTCGAAGCCCGTATGGGGGTTCCTTTCTCTAACACGGGGAGCACCTGAGGCTGCGGCGGGAGGAGGGAGAAATGCAGAGGTGGGCTTCACCCAGGTGAGGAAGGGAAGCAATTTGGGAGGAGAAAGGGACAGGACTCCGGGTTGGAGGGTGGCGTGCGGCCGGGGGAGGTGGCCCCTTAGGCTCTGGGTGCAAGGACGACCACCGAGACTGGGATTTCAGGAGGAGAGCGACTTCAGGGGGACACGCTGGGTCTGGTCCTGGATGTGCTATCTGGGGCCTGGGACCTTCCGGGGGAGTCGTCTCCCGGGCAGAGGGTCATCTGGAAGCTGGGGGAGGACGTGGGCTGGGGAGGGCTATCCGGCTATCAGTCCCCTTCCAGGTCCAAGGTGCCCGAAGCAGGGGGGCGGCTGCGGAGAGAGGGGGCGTGTGGAGAAGGGGCTGCAGCCCCAGGGCAGGGGTGGGCGAGGGAGGGCTGACTTTCCGCTTCCCAGAGGAGGGGCCGGGGGTCCAGCAGGCCCCGCCAGAACCTTGGCTGTGGCTGCGGTCTTCAGCCTGCATGAGCGGTCAGGCCACTGGGAGCCATCTGGAAGGCCTGTCCTTTCTTGTGTGACCCAGTTCCTACTAAGGTGACACTAATAATACCCAGTCACCTCTCAGGACTGTGAGGAGTCAGGGAGCTAATGTATGCACTGGGCTCATTATGCAAATACCCTGTCCCCCTACCCCCTCCCCCGCCCCGCACAGCTCCCTCAGCCCCTCCTCTCCCGGCCAGGATTCTGGAGCCTTCCTCCAGGTGTCCCAAAGCCTGCCCCCCAGCTTCTCTCAAAAGCAAGGATCTTAGTTGGCAGCACTGTCTTCCGGCAGTTCTGGCTACGAGGATGCTCACTTGGAGTCAGTTTCTATTTCTAGCGAGAAAAGCTAGAAAAGAGGAAACGTTGCCCCCGGGGCCTCAGAAGGTGGGGGCTGTGTGACTCAGGATGCCTCCTGTCTGGATTTCTGTAGAATGGGAATACTGGGGGAGCAGGGGGAGCTCCCCCAATATTCCACCCAGCCCATCTGGGTGTACGATTCTAGTCAACACCAACGTATCACGGTCTACCAGTGCGTGAGCCAGAAATAACCAGAAGGCACTTCCAGACGAGGAGCTAAAATGGTCATTTCCATGATCTTGCTTATTCATTCCCTGGAGACGCACGGGGTACCTACGAAAGGGCAGGCCCTGTGCAAACTGCGGGCGACGCAGTGGGGAGCAAACCCGGGGCAGCCCCTCCGGGGACTCCAGGGGGACCTACCAGCAGGAGCTGCAAAGTGGGACGTAGGAGCAGAGCAAGAGGGAGGCAGGGAGGCTCGGTGGAGGTTGCCCCAGCCGTCCCGGGCCCCTGGCTAGCAGCCTTCCTGCAGGACGTGCCCAGTCTACCCCACCTTGCCTAAGAAAACCTGCCGAACCGAAACCCCCAGAGGACGTGGAGCACGCGGTCCCTGCGTGAGGAGCCCCCGGGGCTGGGGTCCGGGGTGGGGGGATCGAGCGGCCCTCATCCTTCCCGCCCCACCGGGAGCTCTCTCTGTGTCAGCCAGCGATGACTCCTCCGGAACTATTTTTAACCGCCTGTCGCCATGGCAGCGTGGGAGCCGGTGGGAGAGACGTGGCCTTTGTGACAGCGCTCAAGACGCCGGCTGCCCACTCGGCTCGGACTCCCCTGTGCGCCGGCCTGGGGATGGGGACCGACGCTTGTTTGTTGACGGCAGGAGGGGAGGGACGCAGGGCCGGCAGGGACTCAAGGGTGATATTGTGATGTAGAAGGAAAATATGTGTTCGTTCAGTCTTTGTCCTATTCCCGCACAAAGCTCCCGGAACCCTCGGAATTTCCCCAGTGGTGGGAGAGAGTGTGTGCTGCTGTGTTAGCGAGGTGACTTCGGGGTCACCCAAGGGTGGGGGCTGGTCCCCGGAGGAACCCTGCGTGATTGGAGGGTTGGCACTTTCAGTGCCTCCCCTGCCCCACTTCGGAGAGGGGCTGGGGCTGGAGACGGGGCTCCGTCACCAGGGGCCAGTGATGTCCCCAGTCATGCCTACGTGGCGAAGTCTCCGGAACAATCCAACAAGACGCCCCTGGTTGGCGAACACCTGGCATTGCGGGGGCAGGAAGGGGGTCATGAGAGCTCCGCCCCCTTCCCCCATCTGACCCTCCGCACCTCTTCCGGCGGCTCCTGAGTTCCCAGTGGCCCAGGAAGGGCCGCGTTTCTCTGAGTCTGTGGGCTGCTCGTCGACCCCAGGAGGGGCTGTGGGAGCCCCAGGTCAGCTGGAGGGTCCGACACACGGGTGGCAGCCGGGACTCCTGATTGGTGCCTGAAGCAGAGACAATCCTACAGGCCTGAGCCTTCAGCCTGCGGGCGGGACGCGAGTCCAGGAGGACAGCGTCGGAATGGAGGGCCGCCCTGGGCTGCCCCGCTGGTGTTGGGGAGCGCGACCCCCCGCTGGAGAGGGGGGCAGAACCACAGCGAGTCAGGGAGGCTGTCCCGGCGGGAAGGGTCTCGAGCCCAGGGAAGTACCCCCTCTCCGTGGGCAGAGCTTCTCCGGAAGCCGCCCCGAGCCCAGCTCCCAAGGAGGAGCACAAGGCTGGGTTTTTGTGTGTTCTGGTCTCGCGCCCTCCCCCTTGGGTTAGGACGCCTTCCCCCCGGCCCCACGGCCAGTTCTCACATCTCTCTTCCCACCCCCTTCCCACCAGCATTGGTTCCTCTCTGTCCATCAGTATAATCAACGAACATGCTGGCTTTAAGACGTGCCAAGTCTCTCCCGTTTTAAAAGAAGAAACTGAAACTCTTGCTGAACCTTGTGACCTCCTTCCTTCATCAGCCAAACTTGCCTAGAGCCGTCCAGACACACTAACTGTTCTGCCCAGTGTGGTTGCTGCCGCATCACCGACCAAAACTGCTCGGGACGAGGTTCCCAGGGGCCTCTTGGCCACCAGGGCCAGTAGACCCTTCTAGATCCTCACGTTGGCACGACCGCCCACTCCCCCTTTTCCTGGTCCTCCTGGATCCCACACTCTCCTGCTTCCTGGTCTCCCTCTCTCCCCTCCGCTCGCTCCCTACATGATTCTTTCTGTCTCCCCCCGCCCCCCCCCTGCACTGGGAAGCTCCCTCTGCTCCCCTGGAACCTTCCCGAACTCACCCACACCCATATCCTCACTACCTTCTAAGTGCAGACGTTTCCCAAGTCTCTCTCCAGTCAGACCATCCCCCGGAGCCGCACATCTGTGTCCCCAGGTGGATGCCTCCATTAAGACAGGCCCAAGCCGTCGTGTCCCTGTGTGTCCCGTGAAATGCGACACCTTTCCCCAGAGACCCATCCCTTCCCCTTCGCTTCTGTCTTTGGAAAGGGTCAGACTCCTGTCCCTGTTAAAGTGTCAGGGACTCATTGCAAAAGGAATCAAAGCAGTGGTTACATTCACCGCTGGGTTTTTGGAATCAGAAGATGTGTGTGTGTGTGGGGGGGGGGACCAGGAACAGCAATGTCACTAACATCACAAATCCTTCGTGCTCTCTATTCTGTGCGAAGCAGACCCTGATTTTTGGGAGACAGTTAACACTGACAATTACGAAATGAATGGAAGCTCGTGGGACCAAGAGGAATCTTCACATTTTACAAAGCGCTTTGGCTGGAAGCTCGGGGGAGATTATGGGGGTGAACTGCAGCCCAGAGAGGGGTCTGTGGTCCTCAGGGCATTTCCAGCCGCGCAGAGAGGCAGCCTCAGACCTGCCCACTTCCTCTGCAGGGTGATTGCTCGGGGGACCGTCAAAGACACCCCTGCAATTAGCTGAGAGTCTTGGGCTCCTAGACCCTGATGTCGCGGGAGGGAGCCTGCTGACGGGTGGCTAGGATGTTTCCTAAGGAGGGAAGGGTGTGCGCTCCCTCTCTCTCTCTTTCCTCTTTTTTCTTGTCAGCCTGAGCTGGGCTCCGGGCTGGAGCGGTATCTGAAGCCTTTACCTTCAGTCAGGTGAAATAAATAGTTCTACATTTAAAAACCTGTGGGTTGACTGTTTGGTTTCCTTTGCTCTCGCAAATCAGCGGCAATGATGTATCTCCCAGGTTTCTGTGGTTTACAGGTTTGGGGGGTCATAGGCCCTGACGCCTTAAATGGTCACCTGGCGATTAACGATGTGGCTTTTCGCCTCATCAGATCAAACATTGGTGTTGTTGCCATTCTAGCCCATTTTTATTTGGCCTTATTTTATCCGGGATTCTATTTCCTCTGGTATAGAGGCTGCTATAACTGCCTTCGTTTTATTATCTTTTGTCTCTTCCCTCTATTTTTGTCTTTCTTCTTTCATTTAGTTTCAGGCGTGCTTCAAGGAAACAGCAAAGATTTGAGTTTTGTTTTTGAGTCACATTTAACATTCATTTTGTCTTGTCTCAGCTTTGCTGAGACCTTTTAAACTAATTTTGTGTTGTCAGGCTGCTTCTTTCTTTCTGTTTTCCCCCCTCACTCCCTGGCCTCTGGCAACTACTGATCGGCTTTTAAAAAGTGATTCATTATAGGTAATTTGAAGGGAGAGAATAGTGTAATAAATCCCACTCAACCTCAACCCTAGCCCGGCTGCACCTGCCTGCTTCTCCCTCCACACGTATTGTGTGTGTGTGTGGTTGGTTCTAGATTGCGTTCAAGCTGTGTTTCTCGAACGTTTTGTTTTCATGGGCTCAGGACTCCAGGATCATGACCCAATCATGACCCGAAGGCAGATGCTTAACCAACTGAGCTACCCAGGCGCCCCTGATGTATATATTTTTAACGAATAATAACTATATTAAAAAAAACATCAAGAAGAGTGACATTTTTACAATTCCCTTCAATGTCCGGTTTAAGGCAACTAGACTCTCAGTAAAAGATAGCTAGATTCTCGCATCTGCTCGTGCATTCAGTGGTTACATTATATTGTTTGATGAAAATACATAAAGGGAATCTGGCCCTGTGCAGATTTACTTTTGGAAAATGAAGGTATATTTTGACAGTCTTTTGAGATCTTTGTGGATACTCTTTTTTGATACTCTACTGACACCTGATAAATACCAGTTTTTGGATATTAGTTGCAATGTGGAATCTGACATTATATCAACAAACTTTTTGTACTTTGTTACCTTAAAATCCATTGTTCACTCTTGTATTTTGCATCTTCCCTCAAACGTAATTTTGTTTCATCACGCCTCCTTCATTTGGAAAACACTGGTTACTATGTGGCTCTTCCAAATGTAGATATATTTTATTACACAATATTGAAAAATTACATTTGTTTCTATCACCACTAGTTTTTCAGGATATCCCTACATTCTGGCAAGCTGGTAGATACTTTTCCTAAACTCTAATTGTCACTCGAAAGCTCTCGTTTTATGATTGGCAACGAATCTGGTCCACTTTTTCACTTAAAGTGATACCTGGCTTTTTCATTCTGGGGGAAAATGTCTGCCAAATACCCAATAGGCTCAAACCGACCATAACCGAATGGACCATCGTGTATCTGCTAGTCGGTTTTTCAAGGAAACATGCTCCGTGGAAGAAGCAGCCAGTTCAGCTCAAAATGTAAATGCTCCCACAAGTGCTTTTCCTTGAGACTATCATCCTCGGGCACAGAGCCAAAGGTGCTTGATGGGTACCTGAAACGGAATAAAGGACGCCTCCTGCAAATGGAGCTGGGAGGCCAGCATGCGGGGCTCTGACACCCGCCACTCCGCAGCCCTGGCCGGACCCAACCAACAACCCCTGCAGGAGGAAGGGTTTCCTCCTCCCCCAGCAACAGCCCAGCCAATGAGAAGCCACTATACTTGGAGCTCCCAGTGTACCCCAATGGAATTTTAGTTTACAGAAGCCCCGCCCCCTTTCTTCTACAAAAGGGCAGCCTCTGCGCGGTTCTCCCAGAACCCGGATGCGGCCTGGCTCAGCACTTTCCAGCTGCTCTTCCCGACCGAACCCATTTTCCTGGTAAGGTAAGTTTTGGCGGCTCTTTTACTTTTAAGGTCGGTTGCGCTTTGCACTTGATCACCTGGAATATGAAAAAGATGTATTCTAAAAGGTCAGGATTTAACAAAATAGTTTTTATTGCTTCCTATAGTACATTCCTTTTTTTCTTTTTTTTTTTTTTTAAAGATTTTATTTATTTGACACAGAGACACACGGCAAGAGAGGGAACACAAGCAGGGGGAGTGGGAGAGGGAGAAGCAGGCTTCCCGCAGAGCAGGGAGCCCGTGTGGGGCTCGATCCCAGGACCCTGGGGTCATGACCTGAGCCGAAGGCAGAGGCTTAATGACTGAGTCCCGCAGGTGCGCCTACAGTCGCTTTATTTGAATCAGGATCCAAGTTTCCGGTTTTGTTTCTAAAAAGTTGACTTCAGTGTCCCTTCCTGCCTCCATTTCTATTCCCTGTATTTATTGAAGAGACGGGATGGTTTGAGCTGCGGAATTTTCGGCATCCTGGCTTCGGCTGATTCCCGCCTCCTGGCCTCATCTGACCGTTCGGCCGTTGTTTCCTGCAGCCTGGTTGGATGTGGCGGGGCCTCTCAGCCCGTCGCTGCTGACACGCTGGAGCAGACCGCTCTGGGCGCTGGGGGCTGGCTGGCGTGGTCAGCGGCATCTCTGGCCTCTCCACTGTGGGCTGCCCCGAGAGTCTTCCCCCGGCCGTCCCTGGGGGACCAGGCACCCCAACTGAGAACCACCGCTCTCTAGAGGCTCAATTAGATTCCGTTGGGTTTTAGTTTAGCTGGAATAAGTCAGAGGTGGTTCGGATCGCTTCTCGTTACATCTTCTCTGGAGGCACCTAGTGAAGGCTCGCCCCACTTTTAGATCCGTGAACCCTGGTCCGTGAGGTCAGGTGCTGGGCCCTCCTAACCTGCCACCTTTCAAGCCCCCCCCCCCCCAAGTCCTCCTGAAGTTTTTCCACCACTCATGGTTGCTGGCTGGATCAACTATTTCATTGGGGGATGGAAAGTGGTGATTTTTTTTTTTTTTTCCTAATTCAGTCCTCTGCTTCTGTCTTTATTAGCTGGAATACTTTTCTAAAGAATTTTCCCTGATTAACTATTCGGTTACCCTGAAATACTGTCCCTATAGAATGAAACTGGATAAGTGTCTACTTTTTTTTTTCTCTTTATTTACTAACTTTATAACAAAAGTGGCAAGAACAGTCCAGCCAGAGTCCCCAAGTGCCCCTCCCAGGGTGTAGGTCACTTTGCGTCCTCTGTGAGGATAATCTGTGAGGGGCTGTCCACAGCCCTGCGGTTAGCATGTGTCACTGAGCTTTTCTGTTTGCAGGACCCTAACAGGTAGGGGAGGTCATCTCAGTGTCGATTTAACTAAGGATGCTCTCGCTCCTGCTGTGTCATGGCCTCTCTCCCTCCATCCCTCCTCCCCTCCCTCTCTTCTTTCCTTCCCTCTTTCCCTCTTTCCTCCCTCTTTCACTGGACTGCGCCACCCAGGCACCCCTCCATTTCTTTTTAAAATAATTTAAATTTGTGTTTAATTATCGAATGCATGTTCATTGTAGGACAACATCCATGCAAAATATAGAGGAATAAACAGTGACCACCCCATGGATAGAGCCACTGTCCTTTCCACAGTTTTACACACACACACATGCGCGCACGTCATCCCATGTTCCTTATTTCTGTGACTTTCTGTGACATCAGGGTTAGTGTCTGTCTGTGGTTCGGGGTCAGGAAGCCGTCTTACTGATTCTAATGTCTTCTGTGACCTTCTATGTTCACGTCTTTTTTTCTTTTTCTTTTAATTTTTTTAAATGATCTTTATGCCCGGTGTGGAGCTTGAACTCATGACTTGGAGATCCAGCTTCGTACCTATGCTGTCCTTTCTTCCTTCTCACTTTTGCTGATCCCACTCTAGTTTTCAGATCCAAGCGCATGCAGATCAGAGGATCGCAGAGGGCAGGGACGACTGTTGTGTGTGAGAGCGCCGTCGGCAGCCGCAGTCGGCCTGCTGGGTGCTGGGGCCGGACCCCAGGGGCAGGCAACCCCCGGGCTGGCTCTGGGCTCCCTTAGTCCCTCCCTGTCCAGAGAAGCCAGGCCCCGGCTGTGTCATACCCAAGAGGGTCTGGTGAGGGTGGAGACCAGAGCAGGCAGCAAGGGCTGACACCGGGTGGGGCGACAGTGGGGTGGTCGTCGGGGTTGGGGGGAGGAACCAAGCGCGACCGAGGTGCGGCAGCTGGAAACTCCCCTTCGGGGGAGCTTGGCCCTACTGGCAGGGATGTCCTGACTGCACACAGGCCTCTCGGGATGCTGCCAGGGACCCAAGAAGGTCAGGCACCTTGGGGACGAGGGGGTGTCTGGGGCCAAACCGTAGCCATGGCCCAGCCACCCTGTGGGCCTCAGTTGGCGTCCTCAGTCCTCTCAGTTTAGAAGTTTTGGGCCTCCTGTGGACAGCTTGGCCCATCCTGGGCCCTTCTGGCAGATGAGGCCCGGCCCCCGTGCTCTGCTGTCAGACAGCTGTCCCCGAGCCCGGCCTCGGCCGCCAGCCCTGCTGAGCCCACTGCCGGGAGGGGCCGCTCTAAGCAGGGGCAGAACACACGGTGCTCCTGGCCTCTGCTGCGACATGCTGCAGAGTTTCCCAGAGCGGGTTTTCCGGAACCCCCGCAGCAGAACCTCAGCCGGGGCCTGCACAGGCTGCAGAGAATTGGAGCTTTGGGGGCACGCCGACGTCCTCAGTGAGCGCCCAGCTCCTTCCCTAGCACGTCCACGTTTGAGCATCACTGCAAGGGTGGACCCCCTCCAGCCGCCCCTGGAATGTGGTAGAAAAGCAAGTTCTCAGGCCTCGGCGGCCCTTTCTGGATGAGGGACCCCCTCCAGCCGCCCCCAGGAACATGGTGGAAATGCGGGTTCTCAGACCCCAGCGGCCCGAGACCCTGCTGAGTCGGTCTGGGGCAGCGTGGGCACAGCTGTAAGCACAGCCTGGATGAGGGCGCCCAGGACGGTGGGTAGTTGGGGGCGCGTCCGCACCCCCAGAGGCTTGGCAAGGTCCGGAGACCTTACTGGTTGTCACAACTGGGGAGGGGGTGCGACTGGCATCTGGCAGGGACGGGCCAGGGATGATGCAGGGGTCCTGTGGCCCATGGGCCGCCCTCGGTCCCTCCCCCCACCCCGGCCGCTGGCCTCAGCCCTTCCCAGCTGAGCCTTTGCGCAAACATCACGTCACTGAGAAGTGACCAGCTCTCCTGACCCACTTTCATTTGGCTTAAAAAAATTACAGAGGATCCATGACCTTTCGGCATAACATACAATTTATTTGCCTTCGTATTTGTGTTTATGGCTTATCGTGTCTTTGCTTCATGACGGCATCAGTTTTTGTCTGCTTTCTTTTTTCCATTGTTGTTTCCCTAGTGACGAGGTCTGGCGTGTAATAAGGCCACAAAACTATTTGCCGAATGAATGAATGAATGAACAAATGAATGAATGAATGACTATAATGTAAAGCTAACAGGTTACAATATGAAATTGCACCTGCAGGGGCGCCCGGCTGGCTTAGTCGGCGGAGCAGTGCCACTCTTGATCTTCCCAGTGTACCTTTGAGCCCCACGTTGGGTGCAGAGATTACTTAAAAATAAAATCTTTAAAAATAAAAACCAACAAAATTAAAATACAATTGCACCTATAATATAATTGCAGTTTTGTAAAAAATGTGTGTAAAATATTTAGGGTTTTTTTTTCCTGTAAAGCTGTTACATGACAGGCATTTGCATATTTCATGATACTTTTACTTTTCCTCCCCTTGAACACGAAGGGATATTGTGCCTTCCCCTCCCCGAACGTCTAGGGGAAGGAAGGCTTCTGCTAGCCCGGCGTCTCCCCGGAGAGCTGGGCAAATGGATGAACCGCGCAGGGTGAAATATGTCCCCCTAATTTAATGCTGGGAAAGGAGCGGAGGCCTCAGACGAGGAGGAGAGACCCGGGGACACCTTGGTGTCTCGCTGCAGGACTGCGGGTGGTGGCTGGCGGGGGAGGGGGACCCGGAGAGCTGCGGGTGCGCGGGTCCAGAGAGGGGGAATGGGGGGGGGTGTTTCGGAAGTGCTTGTGTGGATTATCAGTTAGATCCCCTTTGATCTTGAGGTTCTCCTGGGAAGATCTCAGTTGCTTTCGATTATCCTTGGAAAGTGATTTTCGAAACACAGACCTGGGCTGGGACCAGATGGCAGACCCCGGGCTCCGCAGGAAAGAAACGCGTGTGACGACATGACAGGTGGTTTGTTCAGGGCGGTGGTGTCACGTGAGGGTTGAATCTTTATACGCTTCTGGGCTTTTCACGTGTCCTCACTATCAGTGTATTCCTTTTACAATAAAGAAAAACGTGCTTTAGCAGTTTTCTTTTCCCTTAGTGCGCTAAAGGGTGTCTGACGTGGAGCAGCAGGTAGCTGCTCGGGGCCTCAGTCTCCTCCTGCCTGTTTGCGGCCCCGGGGGGCACGGGGCAGGCTGGCTGCGGGGGGGCCCCTCCTGCCTGTTCCGCGGCCCCCCTTTGGACTCCCACTTGACTCCCCTCCAGCTGGCTCTGCCGGGGCTCCCCTCAGCTCCCCAGAGCCCTCGGCAGCCGGCTCTGCAGGGGGGCCCTCGTCTTAGCCCCGGAGGCCTGGAAACGCCCAGCACTACCCTGCCTCTTGCTAAAACGGGGGTTCGGTGAATGGCTGGTCCCCTCTGACTCATGCACATGTAGGCTCTGCTTCTCGGGTTACTTTTCGGTTTTATAAGATTCCATCCTGACACCCGGCTGACGCCACGTTCCCAGGTCCGAGGAGAGGTAGTGACCAGAGGTTCTGCCTCGCCTGGGACTGAGAGGGTTTTCGGGACAGGGGCCTTTTCCGCGCCGAACCAGAATGTCCTGACAGATCCCGCCGAGCGGGGTGCCGCCGCGGGCGCCCACAGGCGTTAATGCCGTCGTCTTCGTGTCCTGCGGCGTGTCGCCGGGTCGGGGACCGCCCCCCGGTACAGGGGTGCCCCCCCCACAGCAGGTGCTGAGCAGAGCCGCCCATTTCCCCCCGAGTCACGCAGGAACCGGACTCAAATGCAGGAACTTCCCTGCGTATCCCTGGGTCTAGAGGCAGTGACAAAATGTCAGGGCCAGACGGGGGGCCTCGGAGGAACAGGGGCAGTGAGCCACCCGGCCCCCTGCAGAGACGCAGCCCCAGGGGAGGGGAGCGGAGGGGCTGGGGGGGGACCGCCCTGGCACAAGCAAGGCCACACGGTGCTCCCTGTGTCCCACGGACGTGTCACAGGGGCCCCGTCCTGGAACCCTGTGCACGGGGAGGCTCCGGCGGGGGTGAGAAGGGTCTGGGGACAAAGAGCCCCAAGAGCTCACAGGACGCGAAGCCCAAGCCGACAGCTTCTAACTAGGTTAGTTAAACAAGGACGCCGCCCCGAGAACTGCCGCCTGGACGCTATTTTGGGCATTTCAGAGGGACGCTGGTGACCATGACTTACACTGGATAGAGTGCCTATTTCGGGACCTGCGTTTTGCTGAAATATTTGCTGAGTATTTTTGTAAAAGCACTTCAAATCGGAAAAGATAAAAACGATTTCCGCAGGAGGCTCGCCAGGAGGGCGGGGAAGAAGCCGGCGATGGCAGTGCGGGGACGCTCATGGGGCAAGGACACTTTGAAGACAACCTCTTCAGGGCGAGGGGGTCAGGAGCACAACGGAGGCGGCCGCACGAATCGGGCATCAAACGGAGGCCGCGAGCTCGCGGCTCTGCTGGTTTTCCCACAGCTCCCACTTTCCCCAAAGGATGGGGTGGGCACGGCGCTCAGACGTTCAGGGGGTCCTCACTCCTGTCGGGAGAACGGGGGCAGCCGTCGCTCACTTCCCGCCCCTCCGGGGTCCCCGTCCTGCGTCCCCTCCAGGCACAGCTGGCGTCGCCCTGTGTCTCAGAAAGAGCCGACGTCAGGGCCTCTGATGTCCGGGGTGACCTTCAGGCTGGGGCGTCGCGGAGGGAACGGGGTCGACCCGAGCGTCTCAGTCTGGGTTCTGCATTCAGTCACCTGCAGATCTTTCAAAACCGTTCGCCATGGGTAGGACCCCGGTAATTCAACGTGGTGCTGCGGAACCTCCCGGAGGTTGTGTTTTCCCGAGTGGGCGGGTCTGGAAGAGGCCTGAGACTTGGCGATGCTGACGCGCTCCCAGGGGACGTGGCCGTGGGGGGCACCGCGCTCTGGGAGCAGGATGCAGAGGGGACCGGACGGTGTCTCAGACCGGCGCTACCTCTGGTGTCAGGTAGCCCGAAGGCTGCCGTTTCTCCAGCCACACAGAATGTGGGGGGACCACGTGCGGCAGCCCGGGCCTCTTTCCGCCCAGCCGCTCCCCGATCGCAGGGACGGGGGAGTCGGCTTGGTCCCCGATCGCAGGGACGGGGGAGTCGGCTTGGTCCCCGATCGCAGGGACGGGGGGGTCGGCTTGGTCCCCGATCGCAGGGACGGGGGGGTCGGCTTGGTCCCCGATCGCAGGGACGGGGGG
>CM052797.1:661084-691609 GCA_028533885.1 Nasua narica
AAAATCAACGAGGCCATCCAACAAAAACCGATCGACTATGTGGAATTTGCAAAAAAAAAAAAAACACTATGTTTTATTATTATTTGTAAATAGCATACTGGACGTCATCTATGTTGATCAGGTTTAGAATACACTTTTACCCGTGTGCATATATCCAGCTACGCACGTACATATTTATGGACTCGCGTCCATTTCCCCAGGAGAAGCCCGCGGCCCTCACCGGCACACCGCAAGATGCGAAGGTGACAGTTCCCCAAAATATTTTCCCAAGTTGCTTCCCAGGTGACGATATCTTTGAGCTCACAATTAGAAGTCTTAAGAGGACAAACGTGCCTTAGGGTCTGGTCCCCAATTTCCACTGAGGTGTGGAGAGTTGAGGCCAGAGCCTCTGTGATGACGGACATTATAGAGAGATGCATGTATACGCACAAAGTGTGGGTACGCGCGCACACACACACACACACACACACACACACACACACACACCTGTGCGTACACTGATAGGCACGTAAATCTATGAGTCTTCACTGGGTACCAACCTGAGTCAACATTACTGCCTTACACAGGCGGGTGCCCAGGGTTTCGACGGGCTTCGGGGGTCTCTCTGCTTAGGAAGCCATGAGCTGTGACGGCACCCAGGTCGCTGCTTTGAAGGACAGCGTCCCTTAGGAGGCTTGTTGTCATCCCCAGGATGGGTCGTCCGACGATCTTCTAAGTGTTTCCACACTTACAGCACAGACCCGGAGAAATTAAAAAACAAAACACCAAAACCTCTAGGAGTGATAGTCGGAAAATAGCTTTTATTCTCCTGGGAGGCTCATCCAAAGACGTAAGCTGTGAGCACTGTGGGGAGAGAGTCAGTGGCGAACAGACCCAGGGGTGGGGCTCGGAAGGCGTGGGGCAAGTCTGTGTGGGCCGCCTCGCTCTCGGGCTGCCGTCGCAAGGGGCCGCGGGTCCTGTGGCTCAAACACCAAACTCACTTCCCGCAGTTCTGGAGTCTGGGCAGTCCAGGACCAGGGTGCTGGCTGATGCCGCTCCTGGGGAGGGCCCCTTATCTTCGTGCCATGTCCCAACACAGTGGAGAGAGAGGAAGCAAGGTCTCGGTCTCTTCTAGAAGGGCACTGATCCCATCACGAAGGCTCCATTCTCTTAACCCCTCATCTTTCCTTACGTACCTTCCACCTCCGTTTACCACTGCCCTGGGGGTTAGGTCGAGGAGGGGGGACCCAGCCCATCCCCCTGCACAGTGAGCCTGGAGGCTTCTGGGCTTCTCTGGGGGGGTCCGCAGTGTGGTTCTACACCAGGGTGTGGCTGATGAGTCTAAGGGAGGACACGAGCTCTTTCCCTGGAAGTACGGAGCTCACATTGGTTTCCAGCAATAAGAAGGGAGTCGTGGAGATTAGGGAAAAAATGCTATTTGGCAAAAAATGTAATCTGCAGAATCTAAGAGGATTCTAAAGTTAACCCGAGAGGGGCAATCCGTGGCCAAATTCAGGAAGATTGGGAGAGGAAGTAGTTTAAGGAGGAGTCTACACCATCACTCCGAAACTGATATAAACTTGTAATAATCAGAAAGAGGGGATGCGAGTCGAGGGAAAGGGGGATCAATGCAATAGAATGGGAAGTTCACAAATAAATTCAAGTTTTCATGGCAATGTAGCCTATGATAAAAATGCCATTCAAAAGCAGTGGGCAAAAGAGAGATTCTTCAGGAATTTCATCGGGGTCGTTCGTTCGCCATCGGGTGCACAGTCCGTCCCGGTGCGCATCCGGTCAGCTGTATAGACCCCAGACCAGGAGGGCGGACACGTGACCGCGAAACTCCAAACCCAGAGAGCGTCAGTAGAAGGCTGGGTCGTTTGTTTGTTTTTTAAAGATTTTATTTATTTATTTGACGGGGGGAGGGGCAGAGGGAGAAGCAGGCTGAGGGCTCGATCCCAGGACCCGGGGTCATGACCCGAGCCAAAGGCAGATGCTTAACTGACTGGACCCCCCAGGCGCCCCCGGGGCTGAGTTTTCATCATCTTCAGGTCAGAGCCTTCTAAACATGATGCCTTAAAGGCAGGACGTTTAAAGGAAAATAAAGATAGATGTAGACAATTCAAAAATTAAAAACTCATTTATGACACAAATAACACAATAAAACTCAAATAAAAATAAAACACTGGAAAATGTTTGTAATATGTATGACAGATTAAGAACATAGACATAAAATACGGAGAAAGCTTCAAAAATTAAGAAGCCAAATTAAACAGAAAAATGGGAAAGGATATCGGCAGTCACCTCACACACAGGCGCGCGCACACACACACACACACACACACGCAACACAACTGATGAACACAAGTGAATCTACACAATTAGTAACCGAAGAAAGGCAAAAGTAAGATTTTTTTATGCTATCCAGAACTTATGAAGGTATAAGGAAGGCAATGTTTAGTCTCGTGCTCTGTTGGGGGTGTGGAAATTTTTTTAATCTTTCTGGAGGACTGTCTAGAAATATTTATTAAAATGTTTAACATTTTCCCTATATTCACTCAGCAATTTCTTTATAGGTATTTACTCTAAATGTACTAAGGTATGATAAGTTGTTTATCATGGTGAAAAATTAGAAATAACTTATAATGTGCATCTCCTGCAGGTTGGTTAAATAAATGATAATATATTTTTTTTGAGGCTTATTTTTATTTATTTGAGAGGGGTGGGGGGCAGAGGGAGAGGGAGAGAGAATCCAAAGCAGACTCCCGGGGAGCATGGAGCCCAACGCGGGGCTCAGTCTCATGACCCTGAGATGATGACCTGAGCCGAAATCAAGAGTCAGAGCCACCCAGGGGCCCCACTAATATATTCATACAGTGGACTCATTGAAAGCTATTATATGTATTACATTCATTAAGAGAAAAACATATTCATTATATAGTATATTATTAAAAGTATGGTAGGACACCATGTACACAAAATGTTAATATACATTTATAAAACAAATTTTTGGAAAGATGTTCCCCAAAATGTTAACGATAGTTAACTCAGAATTGTGGACTTCCAAATGATTTTCTCTGTGGGGTTTTTTTTGGGGGGAGGGAACTTTTCTGTCTTCTTTAAAATTTCTAATATTATTAAAGCGTCGTTTGTTTCAAAAAGTTATTTTCAGCTTGGAGAAAACAAAAGAGAGGAGGATTGACGGAGTTGTGCCCTGAGGATAATTTATATCCTTAAAAGAATTCAATTGTGTGCAAAAAAGAGTAAGACAGAATTAACTATGAATTCAACTCAAAAAGCTAAGAAACAAACAGCAAAAGAAACAGGAAAACAAGGGCAAATACTTAATAGGAATGAAAGTAAAATGGTGAATTAACAATAGAAAAATGCTATAATTAACAAATGTCAAAGATCTGTCTGTGGAAGAAAACCAAGGAACTAGAGCAGCCCTGATCAGGCCTTACTAAGAAAAAAAGAGAGAAGAGGCCCCAGACAGCCAACACCGGGAACACCAAAGGGGGACAGGATCACAGAGAAACCTTAGACGCTTGCCTCTCCAATTGGCAAGTATTTTTTTAAAAATAATATTACTGTAGGGCTCATGAGGGGTATCATGAATTTGATACATTAGTCCCACATTTCAGGGAACAATTTGACTATTACTATTTAAAACATAAACATTTTTGTTTTCTATGAATTCAGAAATCTGACTTTTGGGTATTTATCCAAAAGAAATAATCACAAGATCCCTGAGTAGATAGATGTGAGACATGAGAGAGAGAGACAGAGAAAGACAGAGACAGAGACAGAGACAAAGAGACAGAGATACAGAGATGGAGAGACAGAGAGAGACAGAGCGACAGGGAGAGAGGCCTACATAACCCCCACGAACTGCATGACTGATGAGTAATAGTGATCATCTCCGGGAGATAATGAACAACCTTAATTTACTTTATGTCCCTTTCCTACTCAAGCCTGACTCACCAACACCAGAGAAAATTTCGGAGATACAAATGAGCAATTTACAGAAAACTAGGCAGTAGACATTTAAAAAAAGATTCAACCTGACTCGTAATAAAAGAAATACAAATGAAAACAATGACCCGATCCATTTTTAATTACTATACTGGCACATTTCTCTAACGCTGGGATCTCCTGTGGTTGATGATGCGCTTCTCTATGAGCGAGAGGGAATGAACATCAGCACGATCTCCACGGAGGATACTTTCGCAATGTGTCTAAAAAATGGTAAGATTTTGCCTACCTTTTAGTTGAAAACCTCAACTATTTTGCTCTAGGAAATAATTCTGAAATTTGAGGACTGACTCGAGGATCTTCGCTGCGGTGTGGTTTACAACGGAGAGGAACCGGGTGAAATCTTTACATCTTCAACCGAGAACTGGCTCGCGAGTGCCCTGAAATACGCTGTCGCCGTCAGCAATGAAGCCAAGGAATCGCGTGCAATGCTGCGGAAATAAATCACGGAGCAAAAAGGTATCTAACTCGATAGCTTTGTGGCTGATTTTTTTTTAAGGAAAAAGGAAAGCCTTACAAGATGAACCCGACGTAGTCTATTGTTTAATTCCAGTTTTAGAAATTACACCTATACAGTATCAGTGTTATCGATGGCTTCTTTTTCTTGCTCCTCTGCATTTCCCAAGAGTTTATTAACAAGCACGGCGACCCTCACATCATTCGGTTCCTCTGTGCTTCCTTGCTAATGGATTCCATTTCATCTGGAGCACGCTGGACCAGACCACGGGAAGGAATCGCCTCTTGGTCTGAAGCCAATCACAGCAATCTGGCTTTCCATCCTCCCAGTAGCCCTCACACAGGTCCCGCTTCTCGGACATTCCAGGAGAACCCGGCTGTGTGATGTACTCTTGGGACTGGTCTGCTCTCCCGAGGAAAGGGACGGACGCGACTGACTCTCCTTCCTCTTCGTCGTCTGTGTGGGGCGTGGACGTTATGGCTCAAGCAGACGGCAGCCTTCTGGAAAACTCCAGGGAAATGCCACAAGCCTCACTGCTGGTCCTGGAAGTTTTGAGCCTCTGATCGGTCGTCGGCAATGGCCTTCGGACATTCTGTTATATAAGATCAGTCCCTCTTTGTTTAAGATAGGTTTTCTTTTTTTTAAGATTTTATTTATTTGAGAGATAGTAAGAGATCACGAGCTGGGGCAGAGGGAGAGGGAGAAGCAGGCTTCCCGGCGAGCAGGGAGACGGATGCTGGACTCGATCCCAGAACCCCGGGATCACGACCTGAGCTGAAGGCAGCCGCTTCGCCGACTGAGCCGCCCAGGTGCCCCCAGATGGGTTTTCTGATACTTGCAGCACAAAGCTTCTCTGATTTAAATGTGCAGTAAAAGCACGTGAAAGAAACTATTATTTAACATTAAAAAGTGGAATAAAAGGGCGGGAAGAACACGTCCACATCGCATCGGTATTTTCCAGACGAGACCTGTAACACACTTGGGGTAACAATCTGGTGAAAGTTCTCTAAAAATTCATCATAGTCTGGGACACATCGAACCCCCCAACGCTGACCCCAAGAAGCCTGAGTGCTGGGATTGATCTGCTATGTGGTCTCGGGAGGGCTCCCCATGCTTCTCGAACGTGGCCTCCCAGTCCGTGCGCAGACCACGAATCCGATGGCTCCCGGCCCCTTGCTAAGAGCTCTAGCGAAGGGGCTCAGTAGTGACGTGACCTCTGAGTCTGTCTTCCCAACAGACTGTGCCGGAGGGGAAACATGGTCTGTGCAGGGACACCGCTCAGGGGTGGGAGATGAACCCTACCCCCTCCTCGCTCAGGAGAGAGGATACACCGCTGGGCTCGGAGAAGGGACTGCTGACTATCGGGGTGGAGGGACAGGGGGGCAGAATGGGGGAAGGAGGCCCCAAAGCACAGACTCCCAGCTGTAAAACGAGTAAGTCATGGGGACGTCAGGGAGAGCATGGGCACTACGGTTCAGAATCGGTGCTCTACTGTAGATTTGAAAGTCGCTAATCTTAAAAGCTGCCATCACGAGAAAAGCCGTGACTGCGTAAGGTGACGGGGACGACCAGACTTACCGTGGAGTCGTTCCGCAGCGGAGACGTGCGAATCCCGAATCACTCTGTGGTACGTCGGGAACTACTAGCTGCACGGAGAGCAGGGCACCGAAGATCCCTTTATAATTTTCTTTGCGGCGTCAGAATCCCGTCGGATGTGATTCTCCTCCGTTCGCCGCGGACCGAAGCCTCCCCCACATCTCCCACCCGAAGTCTTGATCCGGTGACACGTCCTGTCTCACACCTTCCTGCTGAGATGCCCTGCGGTCCCCAAGGCCCGCATTCTCCCTTGCTGCGACAGGTAATAAATCCACTTTGTGCAACTGCCGGTGTGTTCCTAGACGTCTCTGGCTGCACGGTACCGACGGCACCGTCGTGTTAAGGATTCAAAGCTGTTTACTGCCGCTATCAGCGACGATTATTTTTGAAAATTATGATTATTGCTGTTAATCAAGTGTGTCTGGCATGTGTGGTGCGACTCCAGGGAAGGGACCGGGATTCTGCCAGAAGGCAGATTTGGAAGAGGTTGCAAAATGTTTACCTCATGTTCCCCTCCCTGCATGAAACGGGGGGCACGGAACAGCAGGACCCTTGTTCACACACGCACGTTAACATCCCCCCAAGAGATGCTGACAAATCTGGATTTTGAGAAGGTCCCTCCACGAAAGCAGAGAACTTGTCTTTGCTGTTCATAGCTGACCCTGGTGCGTGGCCAGAAAGATGCAGATGTGCTCACGCAGCCCGAACTCAATACGTTTTTCTTGAATACGTGAACCCGAGCATCCCGAAACACTTTAGCAGTTTCCTGTGGATATTAACGGCTCAGGGGGACAAGGAGAGCGAAGGCATATGTAGTACTTAGTCCCCACCGGGCAGCACGCTAAATACCAGACGTGTGTTAACTCAGCCGCCCCTCCTCGCTGGTCCCACGAAGTGGCTCCTGGCCGGCACGCAACACAGCGATTCAGCGAGTTCGCGGTTATGCTGCACTCGCCCTAAATGTAGCTACTGTCTGCACGAGATGCTATTATTAATTGCATTTTATGGAGATGGAAACTGAGGTACAGACCGGTGCGGTGACTCACCAGCGAGCCATGGCTGCTAAGTGGTTGAGCTGGGATTTAAAGCTTGTCGCCGGGGAGCCTGGGGGGCTCAGTCGGTTGAGCGCCTGCCTTTGGCTCAGGGGGTGATCCCGGGGTCCTGGGATGGAGCCCTGTGCTGGGCTGCTTGCTCAGCGGGGAGTCTGCTTCTCCACCCCCCCCCCCGCCTCTCCCCCTGCTCGTGCTCCCCTCACTCTCAGTTTCTCAGATCAATAAATAAAATCTTAAAAAAAAAATAAAGCCATGCAGTCTGACTTCAGACTCTGCTCTTAACCAACATACACTAGTAAGGATGTAGAGGGTAATACTATAAAATTTACAGGTGTATTTGTATGTTCGTATGCAAAAACACAGAATGCTCACTTTTTTTGTTTCTCCAAGTGTGAGGAAAATGGTTTTTACGTTTAAATTGGTCATTGAGGGGCGCCTGGGTGGCTCAGTGGGTTAAAGCGTCTGCCTTCCGCTCAGGTCATGATCTCAGGGTCCTGGGATCGAGCCCCGCATCGGGCTCTCTGCTCAGCGGAGAGCCTGCTTCCCCCTCTCTCTCTGCCTGCCTCTCTGCCTGCTTGTGATCTCGTTCTTTGTCAAATAAATAGGTCATTGAATAGGCCACAAAATGGAAATTACATAGATCATGTAATTCAACCACAACAAAGTAAGGGTACCTATAAACACCAAAAATAATAGGGGGGAAGTGCAACAAAATCGGGGATGAAAAGGGGCTCTATGAACAGATTTAGAGGAGACGAAAAACTTCAAGGTAAAGCGAATTGTAACTTTGCGCCTGTGAATTTGAAATTGTAAATGAGATGGACAATTTTCTAGGAGAATGTAGATGATTAAAATCGACCCAAGAGGTAGGACCTTTGTCGTAGGAAAAATGGAAGGTCCATGTGCACGTTTACCGAGGCTGGCCGAGCTCGAAGGACTGTGGCTCAGAAACGCGCGCGGCTTCCTCCGCGGGAGGGGCTGGAGGCGGAAGGTCTCCCGAGGCTGAGGCGGGGGTTGCACTTCCTTTTTTAACCTAATGCCTTGAGCTTTGCACTGTATACAGCAACCGCGAATTCCCTGTGGTAAGGAAAACAGAGCTGTTGCCCTGGGGGCTGCTCGGAAGTGCTGGGAATAAGGCGGAGGTGTGCGGAAGGAGCTGGGAGGGAAACCCCATCATCAGATCCCACTCCATCCCCCAAGCACCCCTGGAGTCTTACTGACCCAGTCCCCACTCTTCCCTTCCTTCGCCTCCCACGCTGTGGACCGACACTCTGGATCCCAGGGCCTTTGACGAAGAAAACCCGAGGAAGGCAGAGCCGCGCGGAGAGCAAAGGAGACACGAGTTCGAATTCCTACCCGGGTCCTGCACGTGCGGCGTCAGATTGGGGGAGCGCGCCCCCCCCCCCCGTCTCCCGGCCCCGGGAGCCCCCACCCGGCTCTGGCGGCGCGGCGGTCTGGCCAGTGGGGCCGCGGCCCCGGGGTGCGGGCGGGGCGGCGGGCGCCTCTCCCCGCCCCCGCTGCGCCCGCGGTGCGCGCTCCTCCCCGGGCACACACACCCACACAGCCCGCCGGCATAGCGGCTGGAGACGCGCTCAGGGCGCGGGCGGGCAGCGGCGCTCGCCAGCCAGCCGGCGGCGGGCCCGAACCGAGCTCGGGAGACCTGCAAGGCAGAACTGGGCGCAATTCTCTTCTTCCACGCTTCCTTCCTTCTCTTAAAGAACACTCCCTTGTTCTCACTTGAACTTGGAGGAGCAAGGCAGAAGGCACTGACGCAGAGATTTTATTTATGAACCTTGACGAAGTTCTGGGCAGGTCCCGCAACTGGGCCGGCGAGGCCCGGGGTAAAACCAGCTCCCGGGCGCGGTTCAGCCTGGCAGTGCCTTTTGGTAACCAGCCCGAAGCCGAGGGCGGGAGTGCCAGGCGCCCCCGGGCTTTGCTTTTGGAGTCATGACCCTACCGGTGGCTTGCCCTCAGGTGGCCTCATTTGGTGAGCGACCCCACCAGGTAAGCGCACCCCCAGGGGTCTCCCCTGGCCCACCGGGTGGGAGGGGTCTGGAGCTCCCAAGAAGTAAGTCCGCGTGTTTAGCCGAGGCAGGAGTGGGAGGCCGGAAGGGGAGTCTGCTTTTATCACAGGAAATTGTGGGAGAAGGGTGTGGAAGATGGATTTACATTTTTTCATTTTTGCATTGACGCGTGGGGGTGAGAGGCGTAGGGGCCTGGATTTGTGTAGGAAATGGTTGCGGAGAGGGGCGGGGTGATAGGCGTCTGAATTTCTCCAGGGGCTGAAAAGGGAGCAAATCCTACATTTTTGCAGACACCTGGGAGGATCGGGTGGTGAGAGGTTACGATCCTGAAAACGTTCGAGAAATTGTGAAGAGTTTGAATGTGAGCATTTCAGAGCAATGATGGACAAGCACTTACCGCGCGGGTTGCCCCTGACGCCACGCTCGGCCTTCTCGAAGATGCCCAGGGACCGCGGCGGCCTTGGAGCGCGCGCCGCCGGCGTCCAGCACCTCGGACAGCGCCGGGCAGCGAGCCGAGCCCGAGCCCCTGCGCGCCGCGCGCTCCCCGCCCCGGCCTCCCCGCATCGCCGCCTCGGGCCGGGCCGGGAGAGGGGCTCCCGGATCGCAAACGCGGACGTGGAGCTCAGCTTCTGATCCTCCTCGAACTGCTTCCCGTGACTGCGGAAGGAAGAGGCGGAGTATAAAACATCCCCACGCTTCCGCGAACGCTACCGCCGAACTGTGTGGCCTCCTGGATTTTGAAAGGCGTACCCAAACTCCTTCAAAATTTAGCATTTATTGGGCGCTCACCTGCGCCAGGGCCCTGTGCCGAGCGCTCTACATGCGTTCTGCGCTTGTTACGCGCGCCGAGAGCTTGGGTGCTCTTGTCCCTGTTCTAGGATCGGAATAGCCGAGCAAGAGGGGCTCAGTAACCCGGTCAGGTCTAGAGGGCCGGTGGTGGTGTACCGCCCCCGGGCACCCCACGCCAGGCTGCCGCAGTGCTTACGTGTGCCTGAGCGGGCGCAAGTGCCCCCTGAAAGCTCCGTACTTGGGTTCAGGGGGGCAGAGTTTGAATCAAAGCTGTGCTCTTGGGCAAAATCACCCAACCTGTCTGAACTCCAGGCTCTGTCTGAAAATTAGGATAACGATGCTTCCTTTGCAAGAAGTGCAGGGGAAGATGGTCGAAGAGATCACGTCTGTGGAAAAACTCTGCAAACTGTGTATTGTAGTTGGATGGTGGGGGCCAGAAACGGGGAGCAGGTGACTGAAAGAGGAAGAGGGTGGGTGATGAATGGCAGTGGCCCTGGGGAGGGGGCTGGGCACCCCAGGGCAGGGCTCAGAGGGAGGATCCTGGATGAGTTCCATTCAAGATAATAGTTCCTTAGATATTTACGGAGCTTTGTAGAGTGCTGCCATATGCCCTACATTTGATCCTTATAGCAATCTTCTTAGGCAGAGTTGGAGTTCTTCTATTCATTTGGCAAAATGATGCTTGAGGGTACTTCCACAGGCACTTAGTAGCAGGGCTGAGCTCAGAATCCAGGTTACCGCTTCTCTACTCTGTCCTCTTTCTGCCACAACTGTCCGTCCTCAGGGCTTGGGTCGTGGAGCGAGTACAGACCTAGAGTGCGTTCAGAGAAGCGCTGGGAGGATCAGGTCGAGCCAGGTGAAAAGGATTTTGTAAGCCACTGTTTGACCTATGCCAACAGCAAGCTTGTATGGATCAACCGCATATACGCTCGCTTTGTATGATTCTATTTTCTTTTGTTCCTCCAAGACTTTAAGGCAATTTATAAAGATTCACAGGGTGTCGGTTTGACACATATCAGAAGTAGTTGAGATTCATTAAGATATGATTGTGTGCAAACGTATGCGTACAGACACGACAGCCATAAGCTTATCTCGTTGAATCGACGCATGTAGAGCACATCCTTCAATGACAGGAGAAGGTGAAGGAGGAGGAGGAGGAGGAGGAAAAGGAGGAGGAAGGAGAAGAGGAGGGAGAGGAGAAGGAGAAGGAGAGAGGAAGTTGAGAAAGTAGGTCAGAAACAAGATTAAGGCCATAACTAGAAGTAAGATGAATACACAACATGTATATTCTGGAGTCCTGGAAACTTGCTCATGAAGTAGGGTAATGTGTGTGTGCCCAGTGTCTTTCTCGGGAATATGAGACCCTTTGTAGTCGTTTGCAGGAGTCTGTTGGCCTTCCTCCTTTTGCATTTTTCCACTAGGGTCAAATACAAATAGTCTTGAAATGAAACGCAATGCCTCAACCCTCTGATCTACCTCGGTGCCCGACAAAGGAAGTTTAGTTGGAAATCCGATGCCAACGTGACTCAAGGAAGAGGAGAGAAAGCAGGTGGTATTTTCGCAGCACTGAAGGGACTGTTGGTCACCTTACCTGTGACGGCTCGAAGAAGCACATGGAACTTCGAAGTTTATGAAAAGGGCTTCTCCATCTTTTAGCTCACTGGATCCTTCTCACAAAGCTGTAGAGGTAAGAAGCTAGGGAGTGATGGAAAGAGCGAAGACAGAGCATCCTGACTTGAATTCCAAGTATTTTACTTTCATGCCGAGCGTCCTAAACCCCCATCCCTGCAGATGCTTAGGTCAGGAGCCTGAGCGGAGGAATCAGGCCAGGCATAGGACGACAGAGAATGGCGAGGCCTTTGCCAAACTGCACAATGGAGGGTGCATCTTCAAACATTCAGATTTTAAACATTCAAACACTTTTCCAGTCAAGCAAGGCGACCCCACATTTGGCCCTCAGCCCTTTACTGTGCCCCTTTGATCTAAGCTGCTCAGGCGACAGACGTTGGGAGGCGCGGGGTGGGGGGAGAGCCCGAACTCAGCCAGATAAAAGACTCGGTCTGTCTTTAAATTCCCCATTTCTAAACCGGGAACGATTGACCAAGACGGCTCCTCCCAGCTTCAAAAATCTTAGACTCGTACAGTTTCACGGACAGTGAAAGAATCCGAGAATTTCTGGATAAGAAAGGCAGCCATTTCCACCCACCCACCCCCTCCCTCAGAAAAAAACATCGTTTTATTTATTCATTCATTTATTTTTTGGTATTGGTGATGTTTTAGTTTTGGGGGTTTCCCATCCAGTCGGTCCCTGTGCCTTTGGAGGGTGTGGTCGCCCCACTTCTGAGGGAGACAGAAAACAGCCCCGAGGAGTGAGCGAGAGAAGGGCGGCCTGGAGGGGCAGGGAGGGCAGACAAGGGGGCAGGAACCAGGCAAATTCTGCTCACTTCTCAGTTAACTGTTTCTGAAACACATGAACAGAGACAAAAGCCCACTTTGGGGTTGCCAATTTTCAAACACGGTGCCTCACGCAAAGTGCTTGGGGTTTCAAAATTCAGCCCCGTTCGGCCAGGTCTGCCTCCTTCCCTCCGACAAGCTGAGAAACCACGAAAGGCATCCGATCTTCTCTGCGTCAGGTGTCCCTAGTATTCGTTCTCCGCCACCCACGACAGGAGATAAATTCCCCAATTACAGTCAATGAGACCTCGGTTGACTCCCACGCGCCGGTGGGTCACCATTCCGCCGTCGGAGTGTCTCTCCAGCTTGATGCTCCTCCTGGCCTCGTCACACTGGTGCTTCTGACCCTCGTCCTCCCTCAGAGGCTCCTAGGTGACCTTTCAGGCTCCAGCCAGACCCTCCCGAGCCTGACTTCTATGCTCTTCTTTGTCCTTAATGCCTCGCACGTGTATTGACGACCAGTATGTGTTTGATGGTGAATGAATGAATGAGTGATGGATGAATGAAGGAGTGATGAATGAATGAATGGGCAAGTAATGCCAGCGTGGCCACCATGGTTTCTGTTGTTACAGGTAATATAAATTCACTCAAGCTTCATCAGGAAAAACATGTCAATGTATCGGCGCTTTATGGGGCGATGACGCCCTGGGGATTAGGAGTGAGGGGAGTGAGAAGCCGAGAGGGGAAAGAGGAGCAAATACAAGGGGGACACGCACCCCGCAGCTGCAGCTTGTGGAAGGCACATCCTCTACGGCACCCCTGCCCCCAAATCCTTGAAACCCACCAATAACCGGGAGAAGAGTTGGCATCCATGTCCCACCCCCCCTCCCGTTAGTCAGCATCCGCTCTAGAAAGGGTTAATGCGCCCACGAAGCTGCTGTGGGGCCACCTGTCCCCTGTAGCACTGCCCTGACCTATGACGGTGGGAAGGGGCACGCCTTGCCAAGGCCACTCGGCCCGAAAGCCAGGCGGGAGGCCGCCCCCGAGGCAGGCAGGTGGATGTGACCGCGTCAGTCCGGGGGACGCAGAAAGCGAAGGGCAAGGCGATCGTCACCCCCCGAGGGAGTGAGCCAGGGGTCTGAGTCTGTCCTCACTCGAAGCTCTGGCACTTGACATTCAGGAATGTCAGTTGGGAGGCGCACGGTGAGAAAGTGGTTGTAGACAATATGGAAAATCCTCCCTGCACCGGGTCCTACCCTCGGAATGGCTGGAAAACCACCAGAATGCCTCGTCTCCGTTCTGTTCTCTCCTTAGGAGCTGGGATTCGGGACAAGGCCTGAGCTCAGGGGAGCAGGGGGCCGCTGATCCCGGGAGAGAAGCATCTCCTGAAGATCCCGTCCTGTTCCTCCTTCCCTCCCCACCCCAGACCTTGACGGAGTCTGGAGGGACGTGATGTGCCCCCCACGCGACACAGAGAGATAACCCCACAGTTCGTCCTCCGGCCCTTCCCGCCCTCCTTTTCCTGTGTCTTCCTCCTTTCCCCTGACGCTTCCTTGAACGGCTTCCTTGAACAGCTGACGAGGAGAGAAGACCACGTACTGCCTCGGGGGCCCTGGGCGCCCAGCTCGGGGAGGAGCTGACCCAGATTAACAAGTCAATGCTCGGCGGAGAAGGCCGCCAAGTACAGGAGCCCAGGAGACGCAGTGTCCGGTTCGTCTAGTGTCGTGTGTGTCACGGTGAGTGTGGGCCTGTGTGTGTTGTGTGTGTGGGGGGGGTGAGCGTCTGTGTGTTGTGTGCGTGAGAAAGAGAGAAGGCAAAGAGAGTGTAAAGCATTCGAGCGTATGAATATACTACAATTTCTTTATTTTCTTCCTGGTGGGCTGTTTCCAGTTTTTGCTTTTTATGAATCGTGCTGCCGGGAACGTTTCTGTCCACGTTTGGCTACACGGATTTACTGGTAACTTACTGATGTGAGCGAAACGAGGGGACGCCCAAACGAGGGGCCTAGAAATTTGAGCGTATTTCTGCCATGTGGACCAGGCTCTGAAAACTTCCGCGGGCCTCCCCTGGGTTCCTCCCTGCAGGCGTCCGTAGCCGGGGCTGCGGGGGTCCGCGGGTCCCTGGGGGCAGGACGGCTCATGCGTCTTTACAAGGTAGCAAACCTGACGCCGCGAGGTCCACGGAGGCCTTGCCCCCCCGCCCCCCCACAGGCCCTCCACACACTCACAGGCTAGCCCAGCTGGGGGGGAGGGGGGCACTTTGCGCCACGCTTCTCAATCTCCCGCAGACAGAACCCGGCGGGGGTGATGGGGCGGGGGCGGGGGCGGGGGGCTGGTTTCCGACCCCACCGACAGGTTCCTGCTGCCTCCAATCCCGGCCCGCCCCTGGTCTCAGAGCAGCCGGTCTAATTTTAGCCGCCTCGAATTAGACACCAAGCCTAGCGGTATCTCATTGTGCTTTAATTTGATTTCCTCTGACTACTAATGAGGCTCAGCACCTTTTTAGGTGCTTATTGGCCGTTTGTGGATCCTCTTTTGGAGGAAGTGATTTGTGGGCGTGCTTTAGACAGCCGGGCTATGAGTCAGTTGTCGTCTCACCCGCCGTCCTGCTTCGGTCTTGACTGATTCTCCTCTTGATTAAAAAGGAAGTCGCATCTGAGCTGCAGCTTGCAGGATGATGAAGGATTAACGGAGAGCGGGGAGGCCTCACAGAAGCATGACGAGGGCTAAAAAGGACAAAAACATCGGGCATTTGAGGGAGCCGGTGTGCTGAGGACGGGGGCAACGGCGGGAGAGGCTGGGGCGCTGGGCTGGAGCCGAGGGGCCTCTGATGGAGTGGAGGGCAGTGTTTCCACGGCTCACTCCCCCCTTCATTTACGGCATGGAAACCCCACTCCACATGTGCAGGCATACCTAACCCGGAAGACCCTCCTAAAGGGATCTTATCATAGGTCCTTACCTGGTCCCTCTTAGAGGAACGGGGATGGTGGAAACAGAAGGGAAAGGCCATACCTCACACGCACACACACCCATGTGCACACGCACACAATCAGTAGGAGCCCGGAGAAGGAGGAAGCACAGAGACGGGGAGCCAGGGGCCATGTGCTGTCCCTGGGCGGGAACATTTCTCAGGAACAACCTGTGGGAACACAGACACCCCTGCAACCCGCCCACCTGGGATGGGGTGCTCAGGACAAAGCCTTGTTGGGAGCAGAGGACGCTTAGCCACGGTCGCTTCTTCTGAGGAGGGCGGCTTCCTGGGACGCGTGTGTGCACGTGTGTGTGCGTACGTGCGTGTGCAAAGAGAGCTCTTCTTCTTTGCAGACTTGCGTGTCGTTTGGGCTTTTATGAAAATCGCAAGTACCTATCAGTGTATTAAAGAGTGGTAAAGGCTACGGGCCCATCCGTCAAGCTCGGCCGGGAAAGGCTCGGACTTCCCATTCAACGGAGGGTCGTGAGCTGATCAGAAAGGGCTCCGGGTGGTGGGGTCGGGGGAGGAAAGATGCGCCTCAGGTGGGGAGCGAGGACCATCAGCTCAGCAGGCGCCTGGGGGACGGGGTCCCCGCGGAGGGGCTGTGCCGGCACGGATGGGGGCCGGGAAGGGGCCCCCACCTCTCCTTATCCGCAGATGGCTTCTCCAGCGACCCCGGGTCTGGGGGCTCGGGTGCAGGAGCTCGGGGAGGGCCACGGGGACGGGCTAGCAGGGCTCAGCCGCGGACGCTGCTGCGTGGGCAGGCACGCGGTCCTGTGTGCCCCCTGCCCACACCCGTGCACGGGGAGGGTGTGGTGCGGCCTCCTTCTGGAAAACCCGGGGGCCGGGGGCCGGGGGGGGGGGGTCTCTGACACCTGTGGGGAAGTAGGGACTATAGCCCGCATGGGGGAAGCGAGATCGGTTTTACTTACAATGATTTTCCCCCCAGTGTCTCCCCTCTTAACGATAGTAACGCGTGCTCATTTCAGGAAGTGCAGCAAAGAGAAGACGCCGACAACCGTCCATAACTACGCGTTCTGGCGTGCGTCCTCCTGGAAGGACGGCCGTTTACGAGCCGACCCGTGAGGCGCGCCGCGCTGCCCGCTGCCGGGGCCACGGCACCTCTCTGGGGCCCCCGGCACGAAGCACGGTCTCCTCCGCGACCTTTGACGTAAGTGGCGGCCGTTTGTCTTGCTTACCAGGCGCCGGGCTGTGTCCGCTGCCTCGCTGTGGGAAGGGCTGTCTGTGCGCGCTCCCGTGTGACCTCGCGCCGGCTCCACGGGGCGGCTGCCGGCGTCCCCCGACCCCACACGCGCCACACGCGCCACACGCGGACGCAGACGGGGCTGGGCGGCCGCCTGCGGCACGCGCGCCATCCCACTCCCCTCTCCCCTCGCTAGGTGTGAGCGGCCCGGCCGGCGGCGGGGGGCGCTGCCGAGGCCGGCGTGACGAGCGCCGTGATGAGCGCCGTGATGAGCAGGGACGCGGAGCTGAGGACCGACGGGAACTCCCTCCTGAAGGCCGTGTGGCTGGGCAGGCTGAGGCTGGCGCGGCTCCTGCTGGAAGGGGGCGCGTACATCAACGAGAGCAACGACCGAGGGGAGACGGCGCTCATGGTGGCGTGCATCACCGAGCACGTGGACCGGCAGAGCACCAGCAAGCCCAGGATGGTCAAGTACCTGCTGGACAACAAGGCGGACCCCAACATCCAGGACAAGTCCGGGAAGACGGCGCTCATCCACGCCTGCATCAGGAGGGCGGGCGGGGACGTGGTGTCCCTGCTGCTGGAGAGCGGAGCCGACCCCAGCCTCGAGGACCGCACGGGGGCGTCCGCCCTGGTCTACGCCATCAACGCCGATGACAACGACGCCCTGAAGCACCTGCTCGACGCCTGCAGGGCCAAAGGGAAGGAGGTGATCATCATCACCACCGATAAATCGTCCTCAGGCACCCAAACCACCAAGCAGTACCTCAACGCCCCTCCATCGCCCAAAGCGGAAGACCGCCAGGCCCCTCCACTGTGCGCGTCCCCCTCGGAGATTGAACTGAAGGCTCCAGGCCTGGGCTCCCCGCCCAGCGAGAGGGAGGGTGATTTCTTCAGCCTCCCATCAGGGCATCTGAGTGGTTGCAACACGGCCAAGGCTCTGAACGAGCCTGGGTCGCCTGCCAGGAAAGCGGGGAGCCTCATGCGGGCCCGCCTGCCACAGCTGAAGAGGCTCCAGTCCGAACCCTGGGGTCTGATCGCGCCGTCCGTGCTGGCTGCCCACCCGCGTCAGGACGAGGCCCACGGCCCCGGCCCGGACAGCGAGGTCATCAAGAGCATCAGCGACGTGTCCTTCCCCAAGAGGGGGCCGCTCTCCAGAACCAACAGCATCGATGGCAAAGACGCCACCCTCTTTCCCACAGTCGCCGAGCAGGTGCTGAAGATCACGGCCTCCCCGGGGCCGGCGCCCTGGAAGGCAGCCTACGAGAAGGGTCAGGCTTCCCACCCGCGTCTGGCCCGAAGAGGAGCGCTCCCTGTCGACCAGGAGAAGGCGGGGATCGGTTCAGCAGGCCCCCCTGCTCTCAAAGATCCCGTGCCCCTCAAACGGCTGGAGAGTGACCTGCACGACTTAGATTTACAGGCCGGGGCCGACCAGCTCAGCTCGGTTTCCCTGGAGTCAAGCAAAGGGCCCTTGGACAGGAAGAGGCTCAACGGCTCCCTCCTGGCTCTCTTCCCCGGCCCGCGGGAGTCCCTGGACGCTGCGCCCAGCACATCCCCCAGCTCGGCGCGCCGCAGGCCGCCGCCTCTCCTGGAAAGGCGAGGTTCCGGAACTCTGCTGCTGGACCGAATTTCACACACCAGGCCTGGCTTCCTGCCGCCTTTAAATGTCGGCGGGAACCCACCTATCCCCGATATCAGATCTAGCGGCAAGCTGTCTTCTCCACTTGCGAGCGGCTTAAAACCCATGGTTCCCGTGGCGCCCAGCTCCCCAAAGAGAGTGGAGCTGAGAAGTAAGAAGCAGCTGCTCCGGAGGCACTCCATGCAAGCAGACCAGATGAAGCAGCTTTCGGACTTCGAAGAAGTCGCGACCTAGACGCTTCCGGCGGAGTTTCCAAACCAAAACTTGGCGTCGTTCCTGAAAGGCGCCGTCCTCTAGAGCAACACAGCCGTGCAGGCCCCGTGCGTCCCGCGTGTCCCTCAGCGCTGGCGGCAGGGACAGAGCAGGACGCTGCTTTCCTGCGGACACGGTCTCCGGCTTGGCTCAGCTTTCCCTGAGAGGAGCGCAGGATAATTGGGCTCGAGACACGGAATCACTGAAACCAAAACACTCGGCAAAGGAGGGAAGGCTTCGGGGTCGGGAAGGAGCAGGAGCAAGTACAAGGGTCGCGGCCCCTGAGCCCGGCTCTCCTCCCCCAGACGGACGAGCGCGTAGGCCCCGAGACGGTGTTACGATCGTGCGCTTTGTAACAAGCGGACAAAGTGCCCACAGAGAAGATGAGGCTTTCGGTTCGTGGGGGGACGCAGAAGCTCAGCCCCGCCCTGCGCTCTGGAATCCCAAAGCCGCGCTCCCTTCAGAGGAGGAGAGGCCCCGGAGGGTGGGGCGCTGTCCGGCGCGTGCGCCCCAGATCCCTCCCCGCCCCGTCCTAGCCCGCGTTCACGCGCACCTGCGGCGGGTCCCCAGCCGTCGTAACCACGTGTCCCCCGAGTTCTGACGGGCCGTACTCTGAGCACCCCCCCCACCCCCTGCCGAGACGCGGCCTGCCTGCCTCCTTCCCTCCCTCCTGGACACGGGCTCTGTGTGGAAATCTCGTGGAAAGACACTCAGGGGCTGTTAATGAATTTGCAGTTGAATGTGATACAATTTCCGGACCCATTTCTTGCTTGTTCTTAGGAAAACTTCGAGAAATCCCCCCAAAGCCAGAATGATAGGTCACGATGAGGTGGGCACGGGCGAGGAGCACAGTGGGTGCTTCTCAGGCCGGAAGCCGTGGGACGGCATGGAATTCTGTAGCCTGAACGAGTTAAGGGGTGCCGACCGTCCTTTCGGCTACTCTTGTCTAGGTGATTGGAGAACGTTCCAGTTTCTGCTTTGCCCGAGTTATCCACAGGATGGGAGGTTTGTGGAAATGGCCTGAACGACCCTTTCGAGCCATGCTGAAGGAGGGAGGAGACACCCAGCACCTTTGGAGTGACGTAGGCACATGTCCCATAAGGGGGTTCCTGGTTTTGTCCCAGTTATCTTTCCTTTCCTGCTGCTCAGATACGTTGGCTCCAGGGTTAGAAGAATCCGGTGGTCCCCAGGGGTTGCATCCCACAGAGGAACGAGTAAAGGCTCTGAGATTTGGGTTTGCATCCCTGTTTCATCATTTACCAGCTTTGTGACTTCTCTAAGCCTCCACTCCCTCATCTGCAAAATGGGCTTGGCAGTCTCCACCGTGGAAGGGTCGGGGGAATGACGTGCCCACCGCTGGGCCTGGCACGGACAGGTAGCCGGAGAGGAGGGAGCTAATTCTGGTTGATGCCTTCAGACCGCTGAAGCGCCCACGTCTCAAATAATACGTAACATCCCGCACAAAATGGAGTTAAGTCCCGCCGAGGAATTCAGGGGTCTCCTTGGGATCCCCAGGGTGCTGTGGTACCGAGCCGTCGGCACACCGGTCGAGGAAGTGCCTTCTGCCGTGTCACAGCATTTCCACGACATCTGCTAGACGGCTACCCGAACGTCCCAGACGGAAGCGCGGACGCCGCTTCCAGGTAAACCAAATGTGTTTCGATCGTTCTTTCCGGGCGGGCCCGTGCTCAGCCCTGGCTCTGCTGAAGCTTCAGGCTGGGTGAAGCTGTGTCGTCGGGGGCTGTCTTTGCACGGCCGGCCCCTACCCGCCGGACACCAGTAGCGCCCTCCTCCTGGCTGCGACCACCAGAAACGTCTCCAGACATGGCCAGCCATCTCCTGGGGCCACGTCACCTCGGCTGGCCACCGCGGCTCCGGGAGGACGGCGGCGTGCCTGGCAGGAATGCTCTCGTCCAAAGCCACACGGAGGTGTGGGTCTGGCCGGGTTAGCCCTCCCGCTGACGTGAAGGCCATCGAATCGTGCTTTCGTAGGCTGACTGACGGATGGGTCCGTACCTCGGGCCCCCGGGGGTCTTGGCAGATACACCTGCGGGGGCGCTGGCGGCCTTCTGTACTTTGCGGGGAGGGAAGACAAGCACGTAAGCTAGTGCAAACCCAGGGCTCACAAGCTTGGTCTAGGGTGGACAGTCCACAAGCCTCTCGGGACCCCTGGGTCACGAACCGTTCTTACCCAACGGACGTGATTGCAGGCAAGGAAACAAGGCTTCCTAGGGACAGCCGTTGTTCGCAGCAGCTCACTAATGTCCCCCCACACGCTGTCCCACTGTCGTCACCGCCAGCGAAAGCTAACCTCTGCTCGTAGATCCGGAATAACCCGTCCATCCCCCGAATGCCCACGGCGGGAGCAGCGGGGCGCTCCTACCTGCCCCCGTCCCTCGTGACCTGTCCGTTGGCCTTTCTCCGGACGCTCTCCGGGACGGGACCTTCTCCCCGCCTGTTGGACGGTCCCTCAGCTGCATTAAACTGTTCCAAACTAGTGCGACCACAACACTTCGTCACGGTCGGCGCAGGAACAGGCGTTTCTGCCCCCAGTAACGAACCTCACAAGGATGCTTCTAAAAAGCATATCTTAGATTCAACGATGCTTTCTAGATCAGAGAGGAGCTTTTCTGTTCAGAATCCTAGCGCCGCTACGGGAGTTAGCTGCAAACCGTAGTTAAGACTTAAAGACTTTCTGTAATGCTCATCAAAATATAGTCTAGACCTTCTGGAATGCTCATCAAAATACAGTCTAGACCAGGAGCCAAAGTTTAAAAGTCGGGAACTTTGGTTTAGTTTCTAGAAGCCCCGAAGCCGGTTTTTGTTTGTTTGTTTAAGCCCATCGTCGAGTCTCTTAGAATTTCATCAGGGAAACGGTGTCCTGCCAAGGGCAGCCCGTGTCGACCCTCCTCCTCCGTGTGCGCTGGTGCCCCCGACCCGCCACGTGTGGCTCGAACTAGTTCTCTGTGGCGTTAGACTCCAGTCTCAAGCTGGCGGTGTGCCCGAAGACGCGTCCGAATCCAAGTACCGGAACCGTCTAGCACACTTCTAACATGTCCATAAAGGATACGTGGCAGTCCTTCAAGAGCATGCCCCCTGTTTTTGTAGCGAAACCTCTGTGGTGAAAGCACCTCTTCCGTACGACCGGGTCGGCGTGACTGCCTGGGAACGTCGACCTCAGCAGACGCCCGATATCTCACGCGTGCACGATTTTAAAAATTAACTTTTACTTACACGACTGTGATGGTTTCTCTCTTGGTCAAACAAAAGGCAGAGGACGAGAAGGTGCATTGCCACGGCGAGACGTGGGTCTCTGGGCCCCGGCCCCCTTGCTTCGGTTCCCTGTGGGGGGGCTACACCTGTCACACGCTGCCATCGCGGGGTCTCCGTCCTTGGGTCATACGTCCAGCGTCGGAGTGTTAACACACACTCCCGGTCAAGGACAGAGCACAGGTGGACTGGCCCTCGTCTTGTAGGGTCCGGGCTCTGTGACCCCCATTTCGTCCGCACCCCCTGATTCTCTGGACAGTTCCAACCTTACCTTTAGGTTCTCCCCTAGACTACTGAAATAACTTAGGTTAACAAAAAGAAAAAAAAAGGACCCGTATGTGTCTTCCCACCTTCTGTCTTCAGAAAAGGCAGGTCCACATCGTTTCTAACCCCCTAGAAGAGAGATTATGAGGGACCCTACTGGGGGGAGGGGAGGAGGAGAAGCTGATGGGACTAATGGGAGAGAAGTGATGAGGGACGTGGCCACAGGGGTCCACCTGGAGGGAGAGGGTGCATTCCCAAGACTGACAGAAGGTTAGAAATTTGGGGTCCCTTGGGTGAAACTTGCCTCCTCCTAGAGCAAAACTATGGAGGGGCGAGGCTGCGTGGTGCATCCCGGGAGGCCGGGCGGGGGGTCAGGCCGGGCCGGAGGACATCGGAGCCGCTTGCCCTGAAGGGACACGGCAGCTTGGACGGCGCACACACGGCAGCAGGACGTGAGCCCAAATGCGCGCTGCCGAAGACCGCCACAGAACGAGGTCGGGAGAGCTCCTCCAAGCCCCCCGTGGACGTCCGTATTGTCTTTGCTAAGGCTGGGGGCGGGGGGTGGGGGGACATGATCCATTTTAATTTGATTTAGAAACATAAAGAAACGTGATGCTTCTTACATTCAGCGGTAGTGCAATGAGACTGATAGCCCTCGGTGCCCCAGAGCCCATGGCGTGCACAGCCGAGGAAGGAAAAATTGCGCATCACACTTAGAATTTGCCTGGGGGGGGGGGGGGCGATCAAGAGTAAGGAACAGACTTCAGGAAACCAGACGGAGGTGACTGTTCTGCAGCTGGAATAATACAGATCAGGTCCACAGAGGGGACAGTGCCAGACAGTTGTCACTGGGAATCCTTGGCTGCAGGTGACGCTGGGATTGGACGCCAGCCGGCTGGGTATGGACAGGGCTTTGAAATCCTACAGTGAACACGGAATGCCACCCACTAGAGAAAAGGGCCAGCATTACGGGGAAGAACAGGGAACAGGAGGGGAGAGAGCATGAAAGGACCCCCTGTGTGCTTTGACTTTACCTGGTTTGAGAAGCCTTCCTGGCCATTTACTATACCGGCCCCCCTAATGACCACCCCCCATCGTATTACTGTCCCTCCTAAAGTAGTAGGACACATGGGCTCTGCCCACAGCTCCAGTGATAGTGCCTCCCACACAGCAGGGGCGGAAACACCGCCATTCCTCGATTAACCCCACGCAAGTCAGGGCTCCTTCTCCACTTCTCCCATTTCCAACGTCTGACATCGGGCTACCTGTCCACGATCCGTCTTCCAATGCTCCGACTTGGGCGACTGCAAGACAGGCGCTGGACTGAAGCAGGTGTTTCCTTGGAAACACGGGACTTAACGTTAAACCCTGCAAAATTCCTTTTTGTTAGTCTTAGCCCTCCACCGGGCCAAGTTCATCTTGGTCTTATATCCATCAACTGTTTCTTCCCTTGGCGCGTCTTACATATTTTCTTAAGCCAGGAACTAAGAAATAATGTTCAACAGTACAGAGGCAGGGAAAGGGCCTCAGGGCGCAGCCCCTGCCCCTTCTCTGGGTCTGGTCAGTAAATATTAACCAGGACATTACCTGCAGCGATTGCTTTCACATTGCTTGGCCGGCGATGCCCGGTCCAAGGGGCCTGGTGGCAGTCCCTCCCCTCCACCCACGCGGAGGTCTCCGTGGGCAGTGCACCTCGGCTGAAATCAACACACACAGCTGCTGATGCTGTCCGGAAACACTCTTTACTGAGTAGCCAGACCACAGTCGGCGTCTTTTCTGTCTTAACTGATCACAGAATGGAAAACCCTCCAGTAAAGATCATACAAAATACCTTCTCGGGCCAGCGGTGAATCAATGTACCAGCTTCGGGGCTTTTGAGAAGTCACAGGGAAAGAAAGAGGGTTTTCTCCCCGGAGAACCTTCCCCTCGTCTTGATCCCCGGACACCTGCGTGGCGGAGGGCGGGACCCTTGCGGGCATCCGCGTGAGCGCAGGTGTGCGAGCGGGCCAGCCCCGAGCGCCGGCCGGCCCGGCGGGGAAGGGGGCGTGTTCACTGGGTTCCCAAGCTTAGTTCCTGTAGCCCCCCCACCGCGCGCCGCAGGCACGCCCGCTGCTGCACCCCGAGGTCGGTCCTGGCTCCCCCGGGTGGTGCGGGACCTTCCGGCAGCCGCTGTGGCTCGTGGCGGTGGTGGTGGCGGTGGCCGTGTGGACCTGGGTGGATCCGGAGGGACGCTGCCCCCGCGGGCCCGAGCCCAGGGCGCCCCCCGCGCGGAGAAAGGAGCCGCAGGGAAGGGGGGGGGAAAGGGCGTGGCCTGCCCGCTCGGCCAGGGCGCACGCGCAGCGGGAAAGGGGCGGGGCGGCGCCTGGCGCGCGCGGCTGCGCACTGGACCGCCCGCCCTCCCGGAAGCGCCGCAGCCACCGCCCCGCCACGTCCGCGCCCCGCGTGCCGCGCATTCAGCCGCCGCCGCCGCCGCCGCCCGCGCCGGGACCCGCCGGAGCCCGCGGAGCGCCATGGGCCGCGCAGGCGCGCACTCCGCCTCCGCGCTGCTGCCGCTGCTGCTGCTACTGCTCCGGGCCGAGCGGCCGCGGGGCGCCGAGCTCACCTTCGAGCTGCCCGACAGCGCCAAGCAGTGCTTCCACGAGGACGTGGAGCAGGGCGCCAGGTTCTCCCTGGATTACCAGGTGCGGCCGGCCGAGGGGCGCGGGCGTGCGGGGGAGCGGACGCCGGCCGGCCGGGCAGAGTGCACCCGCGGGCCCTGCGTCCTGGGGCCGTGCCCCGGGCCCCGTCCCAAGCCTCTGGGATCGCGTAGTCCCCTGGGTACTCGCATATGGCGGTGGGGAGGAAGGGGGTTCGGGGTGTCCTTCCCCACCCTTCTCCGCGTCTGCAGGTGGACGTGGGGTGAGCGCAGGGCAGTCCTCTTGTGGCTGCAAGGCTCGCAGTTGCCCTGTGCTGCCGGCCTGCTCTCCATCCTCCTCCCACAGACCTCAGGGTGGTGCGCTGTAGGGAGCGGGTCTTGGGGCGGAGGTCTGCCCCTGAGGTTAGTGAGCACATCTAGGGTTGGGGGCCAGGTGGGAAGGATCCCCAGGACAGCCACCTGCTCGTGGACACCCTGGAGATGAAGTGACCTGAGCAGCAGGAGTGAGGGCGGCCCTTCCGAGGGTCCTCGCTGTCCTGAGCCACCGAAAGAGGGGTGTGCTTGGGGACGGCATGCTGTGCGATGGCCTCTGGGTCGCTGGTTTGGCCGCTTACACTTCTCTGTGCACAACACACAAATTACGGCGGGGTTATCGGGCCCCCAGCACAGTCACTACTGAATGCTCGTTATAAGGCTGGAGGGGCCTGGGACGTCATCTAGTCACTGCTAGGTCAGGAATCCCCTGTCAGGGAAGGGTCAGCACGGTTTAAACACCTCCAGCAACGGGGCACTCGCCGCAAACTCAGTTCTCCCATCTGCACAAAGAGCAACTTCTGACGTTTGGAAGCAGATGGAGGCCATTGACTGTGTCCCTCGATGGACCTTGGATATAGCCACTGACCTCCTATATGATCCTGCTGTGTGACGTTTTTCTTAGGCTCATAAAGCGAGTTTGAAGTATGTAATTCCCAAGGACCCTCTCAGCTCTGATGGCCACTGAGTCTATGAATGCTTTAACCTGTATTTGCCTTCTTGGATTCGATCAGTAGTAATATGGACATTTACTAGACCCACTGTGCAACCTACTTGAGCTGGGAGCCTCAGTCTTCCCTTCTGTAAAACGGGAAGGATCAAGCTCGTTCCCTTTGCAGAACAAAACCTGTGGGAGTCAGGCAGTCAGAGATTCGGATCTTGGCCCGGTCGCTTTCGACCAACGTGACCCTGGCTGATTTCCTGCATCTCTCAGCTTGCTTCCTCCCAGTAAAACAGAGACTGTCCCAGCAGCTGCTTTAGAAAGCTGTGAAGGTAACATGAGAAAAGTTCATCAAGTCTGATCGCGGTTTCTGGTCGGCATTTCGGACCGGTGGCTGCTCCCTGGTCACGGCGGACTGTGCGTGTCCTTGTGGTTGCAGGTCATCACCGGAGGCCACTACGATGTCGACTGCTACGTGGAGGACCCCCTGGGGAAGACCATCTACCGGGAGACCAAGAAGCAGTACGATAGCTTCACCCACCGGGCGGAGGTCAAGGGCGTTTACCAGTTTTGCTTCAGTAATGAGTTTTCCACTTTCTCTCACAAGACTGTCTACTTTGACTTTCAAGTGGGCGACGAGCCCCCCATTCTCCCAGACATGGGGAATAGGGTCACAGCTCTCACGCAGGTAAGTGGACGTTGGCCTGCCCCGGGCCAGCCTCGCCTTTCTCGTCCTGTCTCGGCCGGTGCCCAGCGCCAGCCCTCCTCGCCCCCGCTCCCAGGCTGGAAGGGTCAGGGTCAGCCTCACCTCTTTGCACATTCAGTCCACAAGGACACTTTCCCCTTCGGAGCCCCCTGCACTGTCCCGCGGGATCCCTGCAGCTCTTTCCTCTGGCATTCCTGGGTTCCGGCTCAGTCTCGCACGCAGCGCCCCCGAGGAAAGGCCTTGCCGTGCCCCCCTCTGCTCGCACCATCTGTCTGCGTCGTAAAGACCGGAGGCCACTTTGTCCGGCGTGTTTGCTCGGGTAACATGAGCCACTGTAGCGGCTGCGCCCCGAGGGTCGATGGCCTAACACTGGGAACATTTTTTTCTCACTCGGGAGATAATCTAGGTTGGTGGGGAGCTTTCGTACAGGGACTGACTCAGGAATTGGGGGTTTCTCTTTTGTGTCCCCGTCTGCTGTCCCTCTGCCTCTCGCCACCAGAGGAAGGGACAGCGAGCCCCCCCCGCCCTGTTTCTTAGATGCCCTGGGCCAGGAGTGGCGCATGGCCCGGGCACTCCTGTCCCACTGCTGGAAGACGGTCGTGTGGCACACGTGTGTGCAGGGAGCACTGTCATCTCTGTCGTGTGGGGCTCTTGGGGTCAATGATGACCTGATCCCAGGCCCCCTCACCGGGCTCCCCACTGCTGGTAAAGCTCCTGCCTCTTGTGCAGGCTCTCAGCATCCCGAGGCTCGCGCCCCAGGTCACCTCCCTGCGTCCCGGGGCCAGGAGCGCGGCGTGGGGTGTTTGTTGGGCCACCGATGGCAGGGCCCAGGGAATCCTGCAAGACGGGAATGACCGTCGCGGCCGCACTGGTCTTGATGCGAAGCCAGAGCGTCCGAGTCTCCGGGCGGGGCCAGGGCACCTTCTGGGCTGCCTCCAGGGGGTCCCCGCTCCGTTCCTCGGTGGCTCTGCCCGTGGTCTGGCTATGTATGGCTGTTTTAACTTAAATGCATTAAAATTACGGGAAGAACTCCCTTCCTCGTTGGCTCTCTAGCAATAGTCCTGGTGCTCGGTGTCACGGGTGCTGGCGGCCGCGCACAGAGCGTCCCGCCGGGCGGCACTGGGTCTGCGCCTGGCCGCGTGAGCCCCGGTGGCAGGGCCACCCGGCCGGGCTCTGTCGGTCGCCGATGGACCCGCTCCGTGCTGGGGCGCGTACCACCGGAAGCGAGCAGAAGCCCTTCCGTCTCATCAGCGGGACACAGCGCGGTAGAGAAAAGGCTGCGTGGTCGGTCCGCGCAATCGAGAGATTCCTTCCCGGAGACTCAGAATTGGGCTCGGTTTTGTTGTAGGACAGACCGATGACGGTTCCCCCTCTGACGTCGCCCGACCTTGTGTCGTCCCCCCCAGCCTCAGATGAGGGCTTTTCTTCCGCCGGGAGCCTCTGACCCCTCGGCCTTGACCAGGAGTCCGACTGCGCTCCCGGGAGCCCTTGCTGCCCAGCCGTGGGCGCTCGCGCCGGCCACACGCGATGCTGGCTGGGGCAGTCCGAGATGAGTGGTTGTGTCCCCGGCCATGTCCCCGGCATGGGGAACCCCCGTGCGGGGCAGAGCCCCCAAACCAGGCAGCCGTGGGGCGCGGTGCTCAGAGCTGGGGGTTACGGCCGGGCTCCCGGGAGGGGCCGGGGACCCGCAGGTGCAAGTGTGGGGGTGTGACTTCCAACTTCTTCCTTATTTTCCTTGCTCAGCGTGGGTCCCCCATTGGGCATGGTGTTCTAATTTCCCCCCAGACCCCTTCCAGCTCGGCGCTGGCTCAGTGGCCTTGTGTGGGAGCCCCAGAAGCTTGAATGAAGGAGCAGGACCCAGAGTACCGAGGTCCAGGCCAGGGCGGTAGACCACGGGGTCTCGTCTGCGGCTCGGACTGCGGCCTGACCAGGCTCCCCGGGGAGGCGCGGGGGCACGTGGCTTCCCGAGAGTCCGGGCGGATCCTCGCGGAGGCCGACCCTCTCTGCCGCAGGGCGAGGCTGCCTCTGGTGGTCTGCAAGGGAGGTAGAGTTTTCCTGTCTCTGCTCTGAGGTCCGCTCCCGCCTCCTTGTCTCTGAGTTCTCGAAAGGAACTAAGCTCTCCTGCCAGTGGAGGCCATGAGGGGGCGAGGCCTGGGGGGGGTTTGTGTCGCCAGGTGGTAGAGACAGGAGGAAGGGGACGGCCCTGGGAGGGGGGGCCGGTCAGGGTGTGTCCGGGGACCAGAATCCCCGGGGGGCTCCCGGGGTCTGGAGAGCAGCCAGGGTGGCGGTCTTGGCGGAGTGGAAGGCTGCACTCGCGCCCAGCGGGGCCCGCGGCCCGGGGAAGGCAGGGCTCTTCCAGGGAGAAGGGCCTGTGCTGGCCGCCCGCCCGGGGGAAGCAGGCTGGACAGGTTGCGAGCTCAGAAGTTGTGGGAACAGGCCGAGGAGGTGCCCTTTAGACACTGGGTCCTGCGGAAGATCCCAGCGGGTGGGATGGCAGCTGCTCTTATGGGAGGGGCTGCTGCCGGGGGTCTGTGAATCCCGCCACGTGTTGCGCTCGGGTCTCCGGTGGGCCCACGCCAGGTCCTGAGGGAGGCCAGTAAGGCCGTGTTAGGGCCTGTTGGCCCATGGGCATGGGCCTCCTTCCCTGGCACGGATCTGAGGATCTGATCGGAGACTTCATGGTCGCCGCGGCTCTCTGCCCGGCACCGGGGTGCCCGTCTCGGGCCTCCGGCCTCTGACCCCAGGCCTTGACCGTGAGCCCCCCCACGCGCTCCTTCCCACACACCCCGAGCCCAGCGGGTCTCCGTGTGCCCGCTGCGCTCCCTCCCCGCCCCTGCCGGGCACGCTCGCGCCGCCCAGGGCCGCATCCCCTCCTGTCTCAGCGCCAGTGTGATGGCTTCTGTCTTCCTGCCCAGATGGAGTCCGCCTGCGTGACCATCCACGAGGCCCTGAAGACGGTGATCGACTCGCAGACGCATTACCGGCTCCGCGAGGCGCAGGACCGGGCGCGGGCCGAAGACCTCAACAGCCGCGTCTCGTTCTGGTCCGTCGGCGAGACGCTCGCCCTGTTCGCGGTCAGCCTCAGCCAGCTGCTGCTGCTCAAGAGCTTCTTCGCCGAGCCGCGGGCCGGCCCCCGGGCGCCGCACTCCTAGGCCCCTGCGTCCGGCGCTCCTGCCGCTCGAGGGCCACCTGGGCTGGGTCACCCCGCCGCTTTCTCCTCGGACCCTGGTGCCCGGCGCCCCAGAGGCTGCTAGCCGCATTCCGCGGGGGACACTGAGAGAAGCGTGCCGTCAGGCTCGGACTGGCCACTGGGGGGGCCCGGGGTCCGGCCGGAGGAGGAACCCCGGGCGCCCAGGCCTCGCAGGGTGGCGCAGGGGCCCCCTCTGGCCACAGTGCGTGGGTCATCGGGCTCGTGTGTGTCCCGTCCTCCGTGGACAAGGAGGGGCCGTCGCCTGGCGGGTCTCCATGGAGCTGTGTCTGCGGGAGACGGGCCCCGAGGTGGCTGTGCAGAGCCCCCCCGCCCCAGTGAGCGGCGGTGGCCCCTGCGGAAGCAGGAGGAGCCGGGGGTCTGCCGGACGCTGCCCTTAGGTCAATAAAAGCTAAGCAGGAGCTCCATGCAGACCCGTGCCTTTCGCTCTTTTCCGGGAGGCACGCGCGGCTTCCCGGGGGACGGGGGTGAGCGCGGAGAGCGCGCGGGAGAGCAGGCATTGCTCTCCGGCCCCTCAGTCTCTCGTCTCGGACTCCAGGGGCCGTTGCTGAGACAGAAGGTCATCACTGAGTCCAAACCAAGGGGCCGAGCCCGGGAAGGGACAGAGCAATCAGCAGCTGTCCTGGGCTGTGTCCACGGCAGCCACACTGCTGTCACACTTGGGTCAGACCATGTCCTCCATGATCAACACCTCCCGAGGCTCCACGTGTCACTCAGGTGCTGGCAGCGTCCTCACTGGGGACCATGAGGTCCTGCCTCGTCCATGTGCTGGCTGCTCGGTCCTGTGTCCTCTGTCCCTCCGCCCAGGTCTCCTGGCTGTTCCTGGAGCACCCCAGGCCATGCCTCTGCCCCAGGGCCTTTGCACATGCAGCATCCCATTAGAACTCCGCTCCCTGATGACTTGCGTGACCTCCACAGTTTCGAGGCTAGATGTCACGTTATCTACGAGTTAGCCCTCACCGCTCAGTGCAGGATGGTGCCTCACCTGCCCCATGTCTCCCTGTCCCTGCTTTACTTCTCAGCTGTGCATCACCACTGACACGCGGGTTTACTAGTCCGTTTGCTGCCCTTCATACCC
>CM052797.1:692109-737637 GCA_028533885.1 Nasua narica
GCCTTAGCCCCGGAACCCAGGCAGAGGGCCCTCAGTGCCCCGAAGCTGGAGGAGGGGCCCCCACACAGACGGGAGCCGAGGTGAACGCGTCTGGCCTCACTTTCCGCTCAGCTCAGCACAGACGGCTCCGAAGGTGCACGCACAGCAGAAGGGGGTGAAGGTTAAGCTAAGGTTCTCCGCAGCGATGGGCAGGGAGCCGGTGATCGGCAGGGCTCCCAGATTCCTCCCGGAGGGCAAGCCCTGCCCGGTTAGCACCTGCCGGCTCACCTGGGCTCCCTTCATGCTGGACGACCGCCGGGTGTCACCGAGGTCTGTCCCGCGCACCGGGGTGCCCAGGTTGGGGGGCAGATGTGGTCTTTGTCGTCAGAGCGCTGGGAGAGGACGAGAGCGGATAAGTGAGGTGCGGCCACCGTGGCCCGGCCCCCGCCTTGTCGGGGCTGCTTGCTGACCTTGGGGGTGATCAACGCTTTCCTTAACTGTTTCTTCGGCTGCTCGAAAGTGTCCCTGAGCTGTGTCAGCACAGAGTCAGCCCAGAGGCCCCGGCCCGCCGTCCCCACAGCCCCTATCCCCTCGCTCCCTGAGCCCATCCGGCTCGCCACGCTAAGAGCGGCAGCCCTGGAGCTGGAACACTGCCCCTCACTGGGACATGACTCCAGTTTCCCGTGCCTCCGTTTCCCCACCTGCAAAATTCTCTGCACTGTATCCGAGGAGAGCGTTCCTCTGCTCCCCTAGGACTGAGGCTTGGATTTCTTTGGACGTTACCAGAAAGAGTGTCCTGTCTTCCTGGTTTTGCGTCCAGCAGCCGGTGATGTGAGAATCACGGGAACACTTGGCCGCCCCCCCGCGTCCGATCTTCAGTCACATGGCCCACGCGCTAGGAGCTCGGTGCGAATCGGTGTCAGTGCACCCTCGGGTCTGCTAAGGAACCCTCTCGCTCTCACCCTGCTCGAAACTGGACACCTTCCCGTGTCCCTGATAAATCGGTTGGAGTAATTCCCAAGGGCTCTATGTGCTGCTTTCCAACTCCAAAGAAGCCTAAAAACCTCTTTCTCAGTGGAGCAGGTGCAAGGTGCCCTTTAGCGGGGGTACCCCGGCAAGCTCCCGACCACCGAGTGCCTGGAAATGCCACCAGTGGGACCAGGCGCTGAGTTTCCGTGGGTTTTTCGGCCCCATAGTCCGGCAGCACGTGTCCGTGGAGAATCTGAGACGAGCACCCCTCCCTGCCCTTTGGGTCCCATTCGTGTGGTGCCCTCTGCACGGGGCACCGTCCTGAGGTTTCGCGCCCGCCAGGAGAGCTCCCCCAGCCCGAGCGCAAGGCAGTGAGCGCACTCTCCTATCCTTCCCCTGCAAACAGAGCTGCTCCTCATTCTTACAGATGGGGTGCGAGAAGAACACGTTGGCGGGATCTCTGGCTGTCCTCCTGGCTCCTGAGGCTGTGAGCGTCTCCCCCAGCGAAGACGCCACGTCCGGCCCAGCGACTGGGGCCGGGGCTCCGGTCCGGCTCAGGCTGTAGCCGTCTGCCCCCACCCTCTGCACCCAGCCGGCGGCTTCCGCTCGGGTGGATTGAGGAGCAGACGCGGGGAGGCCGCCACCCTTGCATTTCTGAAGTCTGTCGCAGAGGCACTAGGAATTTTCCATCGTGCCCCGCGGAGGCTGGCTCCTAACTCACTATCTTGGTGGGGGCGAGGGGCCGTTTCCGCCCCTCCTGCCTGACACGGGTCCTGCCGCAGGTGCAGGTCGGGGAGGGAAGGGGAGGTCCTGGCAGCTCCGGGCATCATCGCGGGCTCGGATGCAGAGAAGGAAGTGCAGGGTGGACCCATGTGTCCCGGGGCCGGGCTCCAGCCCCCGTTGTAAGTAGCGCTCTGCCCGGGAGGGTGGGACCCCGGCGGCGGCATTGCCAGCTCAGACCTCGTCTGGGGAGTCCACGCACCGGGGCGCTCTGGTCGAGGGCCGCAGGTCCCTTCGGAGACGTCCTGGGAGAAACGTCCATCTCGCCATGACGTATGCCCCTCCTCTGTGGGAACCCCGTCACCTCCCTGTGCCAGGTGCCCGGGGCAGCCTTTGTCCTGTCAACCCGGGGCCTGCAGGAGCCACGGCCACGGAGCTTCTCAAGACGCCTACTGATGGCCTCCTGCGCTCTTCCCGGGAGGTCGTCCGTGTGGTGGGTCCTCGGGTCTCCTGTGAGTCCTTCTGACCCTCGGGGTGGCACCTCCATTTCCCGGAGGCTGTTATGAGGAAGCTTCGAGGGGCTGCACGTTTGCTTGGCCCCCGTGATCATAGCAGGGGCGTGAGCCCTCTGCTCTCCCAGCCCCTTCCCTGCGTGAGCCCAGTGCCCTCAAGCCCCCGGGCCGGGGGCCGCCCCAGGCCCTGCCAGCACCCGGCGGCCAGGTGCCGAAGCGGCTGAGTGCATGCACGGCTTCTCCCTGGAGGAGGAGGCCCATTCGCCGGGTCTGGGCCTGCTGGGGTCTGGAGGCCGGCAGTGGAGGTGCGGGGGAACTTGAAGCCGAGCGGAGGAAGCAAATTTCGCAGGGTTTTGTGCCCCGGGCTGGCAGACGGCAGTCTGCAGGCCCAGCCCGGCTCGCTCCCTTCCCTCCACGCTGCTCCGGGGTCTCTCGTCCCAGCCCAACGTGTCAGAGCCGTAGGAAAAGGAGGACGGGGAGGAAAAGTCGGAAAGTCACAGGCAAAGCTCCCACAAAGGTCAGGAGACATGAAACACACATTTTAATTACAGGCCTGGAGACAGCTCCGGGGATTTAATAAGCAGAAGCACAGTGACGTGGCCAGAAAATGTCTTTCTGTCGTTGTCCCTTTTCGTCCCCCTGTGGTAAGGTCGTACTTCTTCTTCTTTTTTTTTTTTTTTACAATACATACTATTTTTTTATTATTATTAGTTTCAGAGGCAGAATCCATGATTCGTCCGTCTTACATAATCCCCAGTGCTCATTCCATCACATGCCTCCTTGCTGCCCGTCCCCCGGTGACCCCAGCTCCCCCACGGAAAAAACTGGCAGCTGTTATTTTCTGCTCCCTGCCTTCCAACCCTTGTCCATACCCCGAGGTATCCCCACCTCCACAAGGGTTATATACAGGATTCTTCTCCTGGTTTTAAGTACAATGTCTAACCAAGTTGTTTCTCTTTCGGATATCTTGTTAATTTTCTCTTAGGGGCTGAAGGTCACGGCCTGTAAGCAGGTGCACCACACTCTCCAAGCTCCTTCCCCTAACCCTGGACACTTTCTCCTGTGGTAGATGAAGCCGCCGCGGGGGTCATTATGGACAGCTTTTGGGAAATGTCTCCCTTGGCTTCCTCCTCTGACTTTCTAGAAATCGGTCTTAGAATTAATTCTCAGCTGAGCCCAGAATCTGGCAGCTGGGAGAGAAATGCACATCTGGGAAGGAGGGCCTCGTCTCGGATGGGACAGACTTCTTGGCCAGAAGTCCTGGCCAGCCAGGGTCGGCCGCGTGTCCCCCGATGTTCCCAGCGTGTCACCTCGGCCATGTCCAGGGGCTGCTGGTCTCACCTTCCAGGGAGACCAGCCCATCAGTTTGCGGATGGTGGCGATGGTCTCCAGTGGGGTCATTTCCTTCAGCTTCGTGGGGCTGCAGAGAGATGACCCCGCGCCTCGTGAAGTCTGACCTTCAAGGCCAATCTGGGGAATTGGGGGGGACAACCCACAGTGGAAATAAGCCGAGACACTGGGGGATAAAAAATGAGAAAGGTCAGAATAAATCCAAGAACGTACCCCCCGGCTGCACACTCACCATGGTGGGACAGACTGGGGGGGTGGTGACTGGCCCACGGGGACGTCGTGGCTTTGCCTTCTTAGCTCGCGAGGGTCCACACCAGGCTCGTGCAGTCTGAGAGCCCCTTCATGGACGATGCACGCCCCCCACCCCCCATCTGGATAGAGGGTGGCTTGGGACACCAGCTACCCACGACCTCTTTCCCCAGGACATCTGGGACCTCCCTGTCCTCCTGGGACTCTGTAAGCTGCCCCCGTAGGTACAGGGGGCCAGGCTGCACACGTGTAGCCCAGACGGCTTCCGTGGGCTCGCCCGGCCGCGTCCTCCTGCAGAGAGGGCTGGTGTGCCCCGGGGGTGGGCAGGTGCTTCATGCAAGCTCGCTTCCGCACGGGGGCTGCTTGTGTCTTTCCTGCTCCCCCCAGACATCAGGGTCTGGGCTGCGATACGTCTGGGTCCGCACGGTGCAGCTGAGTCTCTAACAATAACGAGGATGTGAAATACACAGTTTAGGAAACCGTGATCTTGAGCATCCGTCTAGTAAACTGCAGCGGGGTCCCAGGGACCACTGCCGCGTGGGTCTCACCAACCGCCAGGAGCAGTCCCGCGCACAGGCACAGCCTTTCTCAGCCGGAGCACCTACTGCCCGTGCCGAAGCACCATCTACGTGGGGATCCCGGAGTCGGGGGTCCCCCCCAAGGCTGCGAGGCTTCCTGCTGGTACGGCGCAGTGGCGTCTGGCCGTGGGCGGTACAGGCCGCCTGCAAGGGCCGGCTTCCCCTTCCCTCCTCCGCGTCCCCTTAGTTAGAATTTCTCCCCTTGCTGCTGCAGGACCGGAGTTCCCGGAGTGACGCTCCCACTGCGGCCCGGGCCGCTCGCTCTTCTGCACGGCGCAGGCTCTTGGCCATTTTCAGAAGTGCGGAGGAGGCACACAGTGGGGCCACGGGAATGGGAGCCCGGCTTCACGCAGACCGGCGTCCCAGCCACCAGACTACTTGCTTTAGATGCGCTCTGGGTGAAAAGCTGATTCTGGTAAAAAGAAATGCGTGTGTTGGGGGGGAGCTAGGGGGCTCGCTCAGTCGTTGAGCGTCTGCCTTTAACTCAGACCATGATCCTGGGGTCCTGGGATCGAGCCCTGCATCGGGCTTCCTACTCAGTGGGAAGCCTGCTTCTCCCTCTCCTTCTGCCCTCCCCCCTGCTCGTGTTTCTCTCTCTGACAAATGAATAATAAAATCTTTAAAGAATAGAATAAACAAATGCATTTGTCTTCAAAAATAGCTTTTCTTAAGGATTTTGCACATGAATTGGGCCGCACTGTAGACACCCCTGATCTGCACATTCCTTGGAAACGAGGACACACGCTGGTCCAGTCGTGGAGTTCTCGTGCGCTCTGTGCTAGTGTCATCCCAGTTAGTGAGGTCTGGCTGCCAAGCCCAGGGGCCGCGGTGGGGACGCCGAGGGGTAGGACCCGTCTCTGGCTCTCCTTGGAGGTCAAGGGCGGGGAAGCTGGGGGTTGTTACGGGAATGTGGGGGTCACGCAGCTGCAGCGAAAGTATACATGTGGGATTTCAGATGAGCGGAAAGAGCCTCTCGCCGGATCCTTCATTCGCCCAAGAAGAGATGCAATCAGGGAGGTGAAACGCTTTGTCCAAGGTCATGCCGAAAAGCCGGGTAAGAGGCCCACACAGATGTTATTTAGATAAGATGTTTAGGTTGGAGCTGGCTCAAGGACATCTCTCAAGATCGGCTTGGCTGCGGCCGCCTTGTGAGCAGCCCCGGATGCTGTTGGCCTCCAATCTGGGAGGGGCGCTGAGAGTCGGACACAGAGGCCTGAGCAGCGGGGGCCCGGGCAGGCGCTGGTGCAGAGAGGGGGCCCGGCCTGAGGCTACTGCTCAGCAGGTGGCCGGAGAAGCCGGGGCAGCAGGGAGCCTGAGCTGTGGGGGACCACGGAGACCTTCCCCCTGCCCCCAGGCAGCAGGAATGTTCTCGTGCAGTGGGGACAATGGCCCGGGAAGGCCGGCAGCCGCTGGGAGGACCGAGGACGCTTGTGCCCAGATGCCCTGGGAGCCCGGCCCGCCGAGCCAGTCCAGCAGGCCGCGTGTGCTCCGTGGGGACAGGTCCTTCCCCTTCTCCAGGCAGCAGCCTGCCAAGTGACCGCAAGTCTCAGCTGGCTGGCCGGGCCCTCCGTTCGGAGCCGGCGGACACTCGGGGGAAGCCAACCCCCTGCAAGAGAGACAGTAGGTTCAAAGCAAGGATGATGTCAGCCCTAAGGTGACCCGTCTGGCCGGGTTGTGGCTTTGGATCTGCCGGAGGTCGTCGCCCTTGCCCTTTGTGGGGAGGGGCTGCGACGTGGGGACAGGCTGGTCGGAAGCTTGGAGGCAGAGCAGCCCAGCATCTGGGTGGAATTCGGACAGCGCCGAGCCAAGCAGTATGAGCCCGGCCGATGAAGGGACATTAACGAGCCAGGCGGCCCGGGGGTTGGGGCCGGGCGCTCCGGCAGCCTGACGAGTCTCAGGAGCCTCGTGACCTAGAATAGTCTCCGGGGACAGGAAACCAGAGGACTCCCAGGTGGGGCTCGGGCGGCCTGGGATCCTGCCGGCGCCCCTGTACCGCTCAGCCAGCCCAGAGGCGCCCTGCCGTCCGCCGCCGCCAAGAGGGGACGTCCCCGTGTGTGTCAACAGCTTCCCGGCCTCCCCCAGCCGGGAGCAGGTGCACTTCCGACACGAGACAGAAATGCAGAACGAAGACCTTGTAAATGATGGCAAAACGCTAGAATAAAACCCCCAATAAAGAGTTGAACAGCAGGATGGGAAGCACAGGGACGAGAACGAGTGGCCGTAAGGCTGAACGGAGGGTTCTCCCGGACCGCGGAGAAGTGGGGAGGGGGGAGAGCGCGTAGAGGGGAGTCCTTCGCGGACACGAAGGATCAACGCGGAGGCGGAAACCCCCGTCCAGCAGGCCGGGGTCCAGTGGCAGTTTGAGGAGCAGAGAATGTACAGAATGGGGTGGGGGGTGCAGGATCTGGAAAACACGACAGCTCGGCGCTTTCTACAGCGGGGGGCAGACGTTCATGCTCAGACTGAAAGGGGGATTAACAAGAGAGCCCCCCAACAGCAGCTGGCCGGGTGGTAGCGAAACGTCAAAGCTGCAAGGACATAGACAGAAAACTCTAAGAGCCCCCAGAAAATAAAGACAGAATATTTGTGTATGAATGAGAATCGGATTTACCCCAGCAGCACAGGGTGAGAGAGAAAGACGGCGAGGTGCTGGGGGAGGAGGGGACCCTGTTTGGTGCTAGAACATTCTATCCAGTACAGCATCATCCAACAGGGAGGATGAAATGCAGGCATTTTTGTAAGAACGCAGATTAACCTCCCATAGACTCCGGAAAGAATGGCTACAGGATATATTCCAGCAGGAATCAGGAAGATACTCATAGGAAAGAAAATAAAAAAAGAAGAATTGAGCATGAATATTTATTTGCACATTAATTGCGTAATTAAGAAGAATTTTTACAGGATAGCTCTTAAAAGATTGTTTTAATTAAATTGGAAAGCTCAAATACATTGTAACAGGAAACAACTGTGCATTTAATGTTAAAAGCCTAGGGGATGAAAATTTGAAACAAAATGTTTCCAAACACATCCCTACGAATGTCCTGGTTGGTCTTCGGTGGGCTGTCCCCCCTCCATGCCCGTCTGTCCCGTGGGCACGGACACCTGTAGTAACTGAAGGGGAGGAGGGATGGGGCCCCCCGTGGGATGGTCTCACAAAACCCTGATCCGCGGCGGAGAGTGGGGAGTGCGCGGGGGAAACGCTCTGAAGATCAGGGGCCGGGGGCCTGGCTGGGGTGAGTCCGCCTTGTCCCTGGAAAGGGGCCTCGGTGAAAACCCCCAGGTACATGTTTTGCTCAATGGGTTTAAGCCGAGAGGTCGTCCATATGCCAACTCAAATATGTCTTACTTATTTTTCACGAAGATATTTATAAATCGGATTCTATTAGCAGGTAAACTAAAAGGAGGTGCTGACGCAGTGTTACGTGTTCCAGAAAGATTTCGTCTTGGGGAACAAAGATCAGGAGAGATGACTGCCAGCCAGAGAGTGTAAGTATCGGACAAGCTGGCCAAGAGCTCTTAGGGTTTATTTCGTGAAGTGTAGCAGGCTATGGCCCTTGGAGCCTGGGCTCCTATGGAGGACACGCTGGCTGGTGTGTGCATCGCCCGCAGTGACCCTCCCGTGGGCTTCTCGGCGCTGGGAGCGAATGGTGGGAATGGGCGTTTGCTGATGAGGGCTTGGGGACCTCCCAGGTCCCCAGGGGACCGTCCCAGGCACCTGGAATCTCTGGAGACCTCTGCTCCCCATGCTTCATGGGGCAGGGACGGTAATACGGCCTTCAGATTGTGCTGTACACTGTCCATATTAAATTTTCCCATCTGATGCTCCCGATCACTGCTGATGTGGGCGGAGGTTGGGGGCCGCCCTGCTCGTCCCCTACCCCGCCCCCACACCAGCTGTGGTTGCCACGCACACACAGACCGGGAGCCAACGGGCTGAGGCCACCTGGGGCAGCTGCCCCCGACCGACCGTACTGCTCTGGGCCCCGGCTCCAAACCTGGCTCGTGGACTCTGTCTGTGGCCCCCTGACTTGGTCGGAGTGGCAGGCTCCCCTCTTGGTGATATCGGACCATGTTTAACACTTGGCTCTTAGCCTTGCTCGCTCCCCCAGTTTTAGCATCCTGAGTTGGAGTCCCCATCCCTCCTCCGCTGGCCTCATGGAGCTCCCCCCCTCCCCGGAGGGCTGGACATTTCTGGGACTATTCAGTGTGAACGAACAATTGTTGTTTTCTGGTTTTTTTTAAAATTTCCATTTTGTTTAAATTACACAGTAAAATAAAAATAAATTACTGGGGGGAAATAAAGAAGGGAGGAAGGGGAGGAGGGAGAAGGAAGGAAGGAAGGAAGGAAGGAAGGAAGGAAGGAAGGAAGGAAGGAAGGAAGGATCCTTTGAGCAGCCAGAGGAAAAGATCAAATCATTTATGAAAAGAAGTGCCAGCTGCCTCAGACTTCTTCAAGAAAATACCGGTTCTAGAAGGCAGCAAGCAACGCCAGCAAGGTACTCCAAGAGAGAAAATGTCTGAGGATTCCGTAGGCGACGCTTGAAGCTACTGCTCAGTGGAAAGGCAAGAGAATAGTATTTACTAGTCGAGAATACGGGTGTATGGTTTCCGTGAAGCATTCTTAAAGAGACTTCTGGAAGGTGAGCTTTCACTACACGAGAGATGAATGGAGTCACCATTAGCCAGGACAACGAGGGGGTGAAATAAGTCAGTGTATTGGACTGCAGGGTGACGACCGGCGTAAGCGGGAGGATTATGCTGCGGGATCAGAACGCACAGGGAATGTATCCCGGTGACACGCATAGTAGGTTTCTAGTAAAACCTGCGGGTGGGAGACGGGATTGGGGTAAACGACATGATTTAAAGCTGATAATCAAGTCGTGAAGATACACACATCTCCCCCCACTTTGCAAAAGTTGGCGTGACCCCACTACGGGTTTGTGAAAGACATGCCTTCCTACCTGTTTTCGCGAACTGGGAAGACCCCAGGAGGATTTTTGCTTTTATGAGAAAAGGCAAAACCCAAACAAACCAAACCAAAATGAAAATAGCGTTCCATGCCGGTATTGCCGCCAGCCCACAGAGGCAGCGCCCCACCCCAGCCACGAGAGCCCCCCAGCTGTGCCCACCTCCCCGCCACCAACGCCTCCCCCAGCCGCGAATGCCCCCAGCCACCAGCGTCCCCCCAGATGTGAGCACCCCCACCAGCCTCAGCACCCTCAGCCGCATTTGCCCCCCAAATCCCAAATCCCAAGGGTCCCCACGAAGCCCCGAACATCCCCCAGCCGGGAACGGCCCCCCCAGCCAGGAGCACCCCCAAGCCTCGAGCATAAGCCCCCTCCCCACAGCCTTTCCCCAGAGCCGCACCGCAGCTCTGCAGGCCCGGTGCCAGAGTTTGGACCCTGTGCGCATCCGAGCGTCATCTCAACTCGGTCCCTGTGCCCTTTGGGAAGGTGTCCCGAGGTCTCAGAAAAGCCTACGAGAGGTTCTTTTTTGGGTCTGGAAATGCTTAAAGAATTTCTCATATAAATGAATGGCGATCGCATTTTTATTTGACAGCAAATTGTCAAATTGCCCAAAAAATGGAAGTAGTGCCAACAACTTTTTCTGATTAGATGGGAGTGTGTATCGGTATAACCTCACTGGAGAGTGAGTGTTTAATATCAATAAACTCAAGTTACATATACATTTTGACTCATCGGTTCTACTTTTCAGGATTTATCCTACCGACGTTCGCTCTTAAGTGTGTGTAATAACATGCACGAGGTACGCTGATTGCATTAATGTTTATAATAGCAAAACCTTGTCCATTACCTACATGCCCATTCGTGGGGACTCATTAAATATATTATGGTAATTTGTGCAGTGGAATATTATGCAACCAAAAGAAGAGCAGGCCCAACTACATGCAAATCTACATATATCTCAAAATAAAATTTTACCTGAAATAAGGAGTAAGCAGTCTTACAAACCCTGATAGGGAGTGATCTCCAAAATATCCTGTTGATGGTGAAAAAAATTAATGCGTAAGGCAATGCGTGTAGAATGTTGCTGTTTTGCAAAAGCAATCCCGATACACGTTAACCTTTAGAGTCTGTCTCTGGAGGCCCTGGATGCCACCGCCACTTGCGACGGGACACTTTCCCAACTGTCACCGGAGCCTTTGGCTTCAGGCTCTGCCAGGATTCGGGAGGAGAGGGGACAATGAAGTTTCCAAATGGCAGCTTTCTCCAAAATAAGCAGAGAATTTAGAATCCAGGCAGCCAGAGAACAACGAATGTCCTCTGCACCTGCCGAACCTGCCCCCCCCACCCCCCCGTGACGTCTGCCTGGAGAAGGTCACATGCACAGCGGAAGAGCAGAAGCCGAGGGTTCACATTCAGCCCGGGGGGTGCTCCGCCCGGGGCCCAGCCTTCTGGAGGGGACCACGGCGCTGCCGGGCTCTCCTCGGCCCAAAGAGGCCCCTAGTCTCCAGCCTCGCCCAGGGGCGCTCTCCCCCCCACAGCATTTCTGTGACAGCGGCCGTAGCCCTCCACGGACACCGAGCGAGGATTCACAAGGGCTCAGTTCTGGGTCCCGATGTGGTCCTGAATCACAGCAAGACGGCAAATCCACATCTCCTTCTGGGGAGCATCTTCACGCTTGGCGATCGGCGACGGCAGCCGAGGGGTTATGGACGCAGAGGGGCTCTGGACCCCGCCTCACCCCGAATTGTCCCAGAAGCCTCTTACTGTACCCGAAATCCCGCACTGACGAAATTCCTCTGGGAAGTCGAGGGTAGAGGCCGCTCTTCTCCTCCTGTTTGAAAACCAGTGTCAAACGATCGCTGACATTTCTTCCTGCGTGATAGAGATCTCTGGAAGTCCTCGGATAGGAGCCTGGACGAGCCAGGCTGTGCGGGTCGGGATCCAGAAAGCCCGGGGTCAGGGTGCGGCTTGTCAGCGCTCCCTCGCAGGTGACAGCCGGGGACACACGGGAGCAGCAAGGCGCACACTCTCCGAGGGCCTGAGGAGAGTCCGAGACAGTGCCCAGGCCGCACGGCGGCTCTGTCCGCTTAGTCAAGCCGGCGAAGCTCACCTCCTCCAGGGGAGACTGGGAGCGGACGTGCAGCCCAGAGGAGGGGGCAGGATCTCCGTGCTCCCGATCCTCGTTCACGGGTGCGGTTCAGCTTTGGCTGCCCAAGAGGACGTCCTCCTTCCTTCCTTCCTCTCTTCCCCTGTTTCTTTCCTTCTTTCTTTCTTCCTCCTGTCATCTTAAAAAGCCACCAACACCCGCCGAATGCCTGTCACAACACTTAAACTGCATTTACTCAGTCTTCCCAGGGACCCCGTGAAGGTTCCCGCCTGGGCTCTGGATGGCGAGACTGAGGTCAGCGGAGGTGACAAAGCAGTGCCAGGTGCACCCAGACAGTCGGCGGGGGAGCTGGAGACCAGAGCCTTCCGTCTGCCGCGCTACACACGGACTCTTTCCTAGCGCTTCAGGAAGCCCAGGGGAGCCCAGAGGAGCCCCAGTTATGAGGGACCCCAAAGTGTGGGTGCTCACAGCCTTCTCCCTACGTCTGTCACTGAAGGGCATTCTGATGCTGACCAGCGTACCCCTTCCCCCGTGGAGCGCGGAGAGCGAATAAACATGAAGCAGAGGGGGAAGGAGAGAAACAGAGATGCGAGAGGGGGCAGGTCTGGGAGAGACAGGGTCGGAAGCAGTTGAGGAGAGAAGGAGCGAGGCTGAGAGAGAGGACGATGGCATTCCGGAGAGACTCAGACAAGGCATCTGATGACGACGGGGATACCTCTCTCCGCTGCTGGGCTGTATTTCAGCGAATGGGACCCGTCACTGAGACCGGGTCCCACGGGTCCCCTAGATTTGCTAGCGTTTCACAGTCAAGCTTGGATTCTGGATGCTGGAAACCATCCGTGTGTTTCAGCGTGGATACTAAACTTATGCAAAACCCGACATTTCAAGCGTTCAAGGACTGAAGATAAGCTGGCACTTTGTCCGTGTGCACTTGGTGGTTCATACCATTTGACAGACGTCTGCAATCTGATCTTCGGATTCCAAAGTCGGGGCTGTTCTACGCTGTCCACACTGGCTTCTGTCCCGTCTCTAAATGGTATTACACGCTGGGGCGTGGGGGGCTGGGAGGGACACCGTAGAACAGGGGGCTGGGGGCTGAGAGCCGCACGGTGCCTTCCATTCCCCTCTTCCTAGCCTGGTGCCTTTTCTTTCACCTCAACCTCGGTCTCCTTCTGTTCTCCAGACCAAAAATAGAATTTAAAAAAGTTAGCTTATCCTGGGAGTATAATGCATGAGTTTCCATCATTTCCCCCAACCTTTATGCACGGGGTCCATAGCTAAGTGGGCATGATCTGACAGCACTCTGGGCACAGGGATGGCGGAGGGAAATGACTCTGGAGGGTGAAGACTCTGTCCCAGGGAGGGAAGGGGCGGGACCAGAGAGTCCCCGGAAGGGCTGCCATTTCCCGGAAAGGGACACCTGCATCAGTGTCTCTCCAGGGGGAGGGGAGTAGCCGGACAGAAAGTGGGAGGATTACGTCCCAAGGCTTTGAGGAGGGCTTCCGGGACAGGCTGAGGGGAATCAGGAGTCAGGACCTGGAAGGGACCGTATGTCAAGCTCTTTGGGACTCTGACCACCAAGAGCAAACTTCTGGCCAGAATCCAGTGATTTTAGCGACCGAGGGCTATACTCTGTGTGTTTGTTTTATGTGGTTTTAAATTGGAAACATTGTTTTCCAAAAAACGCTTTCTCAGAAGAAAAAATTAAATGAACCTCTAACCTGCCTCAGCTGAACTCACAGGGAAAGAGCAGATTTGGGGTCATTCTGAGCCTTGGGAAGCTCAGGTTTTTCCTCCTAGGACCTGTGGGCTGGGACTCAGTGCAGAAACCATAGGGCGAGTAAGAAAGTACAACTGAGAGCTCGGGGAAGGCAGAAGACTCAAGACGTCCCATCCGCTCCACAGGGTGCCGGCGCTCTCGTTTTGGGGCGAAATGCATCTGTTCGTTGCTGAAGTCTCCAATAACCTGTCCTCTGAAGGCAAAGGGTAGCAGGTCCCTGGGGGGCCTCAGATCTCTTCAGCTACCCCCAGACTCCTCACCCTGACCCCTTTATTCTTTGGGTTTATGCCTTTCTTTGTCACAAACCACATCCAGACAAAAGACAGAGGCAGTGCCATTTAGGAATCCTGAGTCCCTGAGTGAGGGGGAAGGGAGGGCACACACTTGACTCCGGTCTCTGCCGTCAAGTCCTTTTGTTCTCTCCGCAGTCCAGTCTGGATTTGCACCTGCCTGGTGAAAAGATACTAAAGGCAAATACATTTAAAAACTCAAGCGGAGAGGAGCTCTGGGGAAAATCAGGCTGTCTGCTGGTATCACCGGGATCAGGCATGATTTCAAGTATCCGGTTCTTAGCAGGTTCACTTTAGAAGCGGCGCCGCCAGCCACATCCAGGCGGCGCAGGGAGGGAGGCTGGGCCGGAGCTCCGTGTCCCCCCACTCCCCCGCACCGGACCCCGGGGCCGAGGCTCAGACCACCGGTAGCAAACGCGGCGCGGGCATCTGGGCTGCGCTCTGGGGAGAGCCAGCGACTGCGGCCCCAGGGGAGGGCCCGGCCCCTCGGAGGTACCGAGACCTGGTGGGGGGGGAGCCGTGTTTGCTTTCCTTTCGAAGTGGGATCCCATGGGTCTCAAACGACGGCTTTTTCGTGCTGTTCTCGACAAGGGGACCCAGAACGCTGTAGATGGGAGCCTGCCCGGCCGCAGAGACGGTCTGCGGAGACGGTGGCGCGAGAGGCGGCTGCCGTGTCTCGGCCCCACTCACTGCAGCGCGCAGGGTGAACTGCCAGAGGCCGCCAGCGTATCGATGTGTCCAATTTGACTCTTGCAAACCCACCCGCGTTTCGTTGGACTTGGGGTGTGTGTGAGTGTGTGTGTGCGTGTTTGTGCGTGTTTGGGGAGGAGGTGGTCACATGACCTCCAGTCTCTAATCTGGGTACCAATTAAGCCGAGACCCGCCAAGAGGGAAAATCGATGAGCGAAGGGACCACTTTGCCTGGGCCTTGCCAAAGACTGCGGAGCGGGAGGCCCGGAGAGGGCGAGCCCAGTGCCCCCGGAGGAGAGGCGAGGACACTGTTCGCCCCGGCTCGGCCGCTGGGGGCCGCAGTCACCTTCAGCTCAGGGGAGCCGGGAGACGCGAACCCCGCTGGCGGCTCCCGCCGCCGGGCCGCCCCCGGCGCGCAGCCTCCGCTCGCTCTCCTCCGGCGCGGCGGCCGCGGTCCGGGACCGAGCGACGTCGCCGTCCCCGAGCTCTGGCGGCGCCCCCACGCCCGCTCCCGCTCGCCGCAGCCTCCAGCCGCGCCCCTCCCCGGGCCCGCCCCTCCGTCCCCGGGGTGCGCGCAGTCCCCGCCCGTGCGCCCCGCCTGCTGCGCGCCCCGGGCGGGCGACCGCGAGCCGCGAGCCCGGCTCTCCACCGCCGGCTGCCCGGCCCGCGCGGCTCTCTGCCCCCAGCCCGTGACGCGGTGCGCCGGCCGAGACAAAAGACCGGGGCCGGGGCCGCCCGGGGCCATACGAGCCCGAGCCGGCCGCCCGCTGCCCCGCTGGAGCCCGCGCGCCCGCCCCGGTCGCCGCGCGCCCGCCCCGGCCCCGCCCGCAGTCCGGTGGGCGCCGCGCGGCTGAGGGCGGACCCCGGGCCGGGCGGCGGGAGCTGCAGCCGCCCCGCCCCCGGGCGCGGACCCCGGGCTGCCCTGGGAGCCGGGCTGGGGCTCGGAACCTTCCCGAGGCGCGGCGTTGGAGGCCGAGCGCAGCGCCACGGGAGAGCAGCGGGAGCCCCGCGGGGGCCTCGGAGGTAACTTCGCAGAGCCCGGGACGCGCGGGGCGGGGGCGCACTCGTGCGGGTGTGCGTCCGGGCGGCGTGGGTCCGCGAGTGCCTGCGGCGGGGGCGCCGCGCGCGGGGGGCGGTCCGGGCCGGCCGGCGCGCCCCCCATGCCTCGGCGGGTCTCCCAGCTCTCCGGGCCGCGGGGCGGCTAGCGCGGCGCCCTGGGCTCAGTGGAAAAGGTGTTGGGGTGGGGGTTGGGGTTGGGGGTGCGGGGCTCCGCCGAACCTGGCGGTGAGATCGGGGATCCGGGAAGGGGCCATGCAGTTTGGGGCAAGTTTTCGAAGCTGAAAATTCTCTTCCTGAAAACGATATTTGGAGGGTCAAATACGTGAGCTCTGTGTGCAGAAAGCCTGACACATCGGAGGCGCAAAGTAAGACGGAAAGCTGGACAAATCCCTGGTGGGCCGGCCAGGGCGTCCGATTCTCACATTGACGTTTCCAGTCACGTAGAGGTGGAAAGGGACCGTCGTTCTTCCGGGGGAGATGAGGGTGTTGAACTTCCCCTGCCAGAAAGCTCGGGAGCCAGGCCTGGGTGGCGGGGGTGCGCCCTCACAAGCTGTCTGATCCGTGCATATGCAGCCACTCCTCCATCCCTTCCGGCGCCAGGACCGCGAGTGTCCCTGGCGGGATCCGATCCAGCGGAGTAATCAGCTCTCTGCTCCTGGGGCCTCCAGCTTCCCCTGGCATCCCAGAGTGCTCCATCAGCACTGTTTTGCTGGGAAGATCGCAGCTTGTTAAACTGTTATGCATACGTTCAGTGCAGACCTAAGGAGAGGGAAAGATCCAGAGTCTCGGCTGTAAACAATAGAGGTCTGTCTTTTAAAGAGCTTTCGCCCCATTTCCCCGCTGGACGCGGTGATTTCATTGGGAGGCCGTGGAATGTCTGCTGCTGGCGGGGGGGCCGTGACCTGGAGCTTCGGGGGGGTGGGCTCTGCTGTGATTTTAGATACCTTGTGGAGACTTGCCATGAGTCTGGCAGCAGCTTCGGGGGCCCCGTAGGCACCCCTTCCTCCCGCAAACAAGCCGCTGCCGTCACCTCTCTGGATGGAGAGGGTGGGTGAACGACCCTTCCTTCCCCTTTCTGGAATCACGGGGCCTGCCCTGCAGGTGGGACCAGTGGCTACTGCCGTGGCCACAGATGGCTTCTGGAATGAGCTCTGGGCCCCCGGCTCCCGGGGAGCCTGGCTGCAGTATTTCGAGCACCGCTGGAGGGAGAGTAGGCGCCTGGCCCTGTAGAGAGCCGTGCACGCCCCCCGTTACCGTTACCGGGCTTCCTTCTTGGGTAGCAGAGGAGGATGGAGGCGAGTCTGCAGAGAGAGCGAATTTACAGATTCTTCGTAGCTTCCTGGAGCCTGGAGGGAAAACCTTAGCCGTCTGGTAAATAAAGTCTGATTTTTATTGTGTGTGTGTCTGAGGTTTGTATAGATCTGCGACTCTGAAAATACACATCAGTTGCCAGGGAAAGAAGAGATCAAGCGGTTTATTTGCATTTCTGATGAGTTGGGTGAGGAAGTATTGCACGGCACTTAATACTTGGAAGACAGACACAGAGTTCTTTGTTGGTGGTACGTTCTTTCCGAGTTTTACATATATAATGTCTTTTTTCCCCGGCCGGCGCTAAAGGCAACGCTGATGAGACTTTCCAGCTCCTAAAAGCCTTGGGATTTATTAGCTCTGACGCTCGCTCTGAGGGCGAGGCTGCACCGAGGTCAGGCCGTCTGCTCCGGTCTGGGGGTTCAGGAGTCCCCAGACCGGCCCTGTCTCGAATCTTGACAGATGTGAAGCAGAGACCAGTGTCGCAGTCAGGGCTCTGTGCCTGCAGGGCAGGCGTCTGGGGGCCGGGAGGAGGAAGGGGAAGGCCCTGCTTCCCGCCCCAGCAAGGGGGAGATGGGCATTCTCCAACTAGCTGGGAAAAAGCTTCCAGATTCCTCCACAAATCTGTTGCGAAAGCCCCACGGATTAGCTTTTCCCACTGACATTTGGATCGCAGTGTTTGGAGCTTACCTGCAGTCTCAGTGTCCACTGAAATTAAAAAGGAAAAGAGGAAAAGAAGAGGAACAGTGTTATGGAGTTTAGAGACGTGCCGGCACTTGGAGGCCACACTCGGGCCCACTTCTCACTCCTCGTATGACCTTGCTGAGGTACTTCGCCCTCCTGCGCGTTTATTTCCCTGTGTATGAGCGAGAGCGCAGCCGATCAGATCGTTAGCTCCCCCCTTTTCTCTTTTAAAATTAAAGCTTATGTGACTGTTAAGTAGAGGGACAGATTAAAGAGCGCGGAGCGGTGTGACGCCTGCCCGCTCCCAGCCTGACTCCAGAAGCGCCCTTCTGGAACCGCTAACGGCTCCCCAGCACGCACCTGGGGGATCCCTGGAAGGCTTCTCTCTAGAACTCGGCCTATCTTCCCCTGAGGGTCTGAAGCGGAACACTGTGGCGATCCCGTCCTGTATTGTAAATGTTCCCCTGGCTCCCTCTCCTTCCGGATGGCTGGCCGTGTCCCTGCGTGAGCCCCAGAGGACCCGCACGGTTGCACCCCTGAACTTCCCGAGTCTGCCCTGTGCCCAGCAGGCGAGAGGGTGCTTAGTAGGTCCTTGCTGGAGGGATGAGGAGATGAGTTATTTTGACCGATGACGGATGGATGGCCGGGCTCCGCCGCCGTGGAAATCCTAGGAGGGCGGGGACTTGGATTTATCCGTGTCTCCGGTGTCTAGGACACTGCCTGGCTCATTGGACGAAAACCTTAATGCAGTTGGAGCTGTTAAGGAGGCTTCTTAGAGTTCCAGCGTGGGAGGGGGTCCTCCCCCCGCACGTGCGCCGTTCCTGGATGCCTGGATTCGGTTCACTTCTGACAGCAGCTGCTGGAGATGCCGGCAGATCCCACGGCCCCAGGGCTCACGTTCTGGTTCCTCAAGCACGGAAGCTCCCTGAAAAAGGGCCAGGAGGCTCTCCTCCTGGGGTTTTACGGAGGCTTCATGACATAGTCACAATCGGCTACGTCGTGGGCCGTGGACTCAAGCGCCAGCCGCTCTCCCCTCCCCGCAGACTGCGGCCGAGGCCAAAGGTTCCAACCCTCTGATGACATGGTTGGTCCTCCTGGCAACGAGCACCAGCCCCTGGGGAGGGACCAAAAGTCACCTTCCTTAATAACAAGGCACCCGCTTCTCTTCAAGGCTCTGAAGCATCTCCAGGGTCCTCGGAGGAAGGCAAACCTACTTGAGATGTGCATATTCTGGTTATCCAAAGGACCAAATGCGTATATATTTTAAAGTTTATTATATTGCACCGAGGAACCGGACCTCTCCAAGAGGTAATAAGCCATATATGTGCGGTTATCCATCCTGTTCATAAACATTCTGACCCTTCATCCTTCTGGGCCCATGCAGGACGGCACTTTCCTCCTTTCGTGGAGTTAGGTGTGGCCACGGGCCTGGCTTGGCTCCAGTAGCGTGCGTGGGAGCTTTAACACGTGGGAGGCGGCTCCCCGTGCTCCCCCTTTCCCTCCCCCCAGTGACAGCCAGAGCTCCGGGAGGGGGCTGCCCCTTCAGGGTGAGTCCCTGGTAGGAGATGATGGGGAGCACAAACCCCAGCGTACTCACAGTGGACGTGCGGCATGGAGAAGAAGTAAACCGTTGGGATTTTGAGCCACTGGAGTCTGGGGACTATTTGTCGCTGCGGCAGAACCTTGCCTGGCCCGATGGGTGACCAGCCCCAGGCTTACGCTGGCTGTGGATCAGAACCTGGCAGGAGGGCCGGTGGCTGCTGAGACAGCATTTCCCCGGGATCAGCCCCAGGCGGCGGGGGAGGGGGGGTGGCCCCGGCGCTGAGGACGCAGGCACGCTAGCTAGTTGGAGGGCTCACTTGCTGACACACCCAGTCGCTCTTTTAGAGAAGGACCCGCGATGACCAAAAGCCTGGTGCGTAAGCCATAAAATGCTGGTTTAATGGTTTAGGGGGAAGAGAGGGGATCTCATAAATGTGTTCACTGATTAGGGAGATTAGAAGCCAGATAATAAATGAAAGCTCTTTTGTGATCTTGGAATTAAAGCGAAGGGAGTCTGTGGGATGAGCTGAAAGGCCTGGTGGTTTGGCTGCGGCCAGCCGATGCATCCTTCCTCATCCAGGGTGGAAAGCTGCGGCCGAGCAGACTACACGCGTGTGCACGTGGGTCATTGAATAGCAGCCCGAGAGCGCGAGTTGTAGACCGTGCTTGCTGCGTGATTTTTTTTTTTTAACGATTTTATTTATTCATTTAACAGAGAGAGAACACAAGCAGGCAGAGAGGCAGGCAGAGGCAGAGAGAGGAGCAGGCTCCCCACGGAGCAAGGAGCCCGATGCGGGACTCGATCCCAAGACGCTGGGATCATGAACTGAGCCAAAGGCAGTTGCTTAACCAACTGAGCCACCCAGGTGTCCCTTGCTGCGTGATCTTTTTGCGGCTTTGGGGGTTCACTCGGGCCCACTGTCCCCTAGCGAGAGCTTTCATGATGGCCTTTTCCCCTGGTGTGGCCTGTGGGCACAGTGCTGAGCCTGCCGGCGTCCCCCTGGCTCCGTGAGCGTCCCGTCTGCTGCGTCCTTCCCTCCTGCCGCTCCCGTGCTGCGCTGGGAGCCGCCGTGACCCCCGTGGCTGGTGGGCAGGGACGACCCCGTGGAGCCTCTGTGAACACCGGGATTTCGAGAAGGGAGCGTTTTCTGCGGGAAGCTAAACACACAAGTGTTCTAGTTACTTGAAGAGACTTCAGTAAACAGCTGAGGAAACAAACCAAGAAGGTCAATGACCCGTCGGGATTGGTGGGAGTCCTGTGAGGACGAAGGGCAGTGTAGACGGTGGGGGAGGCTGTAGGGTGGCCAGGAGACACGGAGCACGGGCAGTCCTTCCTCAGTGTGCGGGGAGGGGCAGGGAGTGGGGCGCGCAGTGGGTCGGTGGGCTCTTCCTCTCAGTGCCCATCGCCATCGCCCGGCTGCTGGTCTGCGTCTCCCGCTAGGTCGGGAGGCCCCCCCAGGGGCGGGACAGCATCCGTCACTGTGCCGCCCTCCCACCAGCACCGTCTCCGGCACGGGCTGGGTGGCTCAGTGTGCACCGGCAGGTGAGGGAGGCTCTCTGCAGGGATACGGAAGGCCCGACCCTCCAGCAGCCACAGGAAGAGAGGATCACGGTTCAGTCCCCCCAAGAGCTCGGCCTGAGTCTACGCATGGCGCGGGCCATCTGTTTACATTTATTGTGATTTGACGTATTTGGAAACGTTTCCGTCACCTTGTGATTTTTGCTTCTCTTACTTTGTCATTGCTTCTTTATTTCTCGTATTTCTTATCTTCTATTAATTTATCGAGTTCTGCTTTCTCCACACTGGTTTAGAAGTTCTACATTAAGTTCTATAATTTCTTCCTGTTCTATTGGTGGTTATGCATAAATTGTTTTCTAACACACATTTTTGTTTGAGTTAACATCTAAATTCATTTAACATCCTTTTCCTCCTCTGGAGAATACTAGGTAATGCTTAGGGAGTTTTGACCCTGATCACCATCCCCCTCCATTTTAGCTCTAAAAACAGTCATTAATATGGTTTTATGCAATTGATATGTGTTTAGAATTAACTGTATGTTTATTACTTTCTTTTTTTCTGGATTTGCTTTATTTTCCTGAATGAGCTTATTTAGTAGTTTTTACAGTGAGGAATGTGTCTTCAGTTTTAAGTTTAATTTACGAATAACAGGTTTTTTTTCTGGTGATAGAATTATGAATGATAAATCATTTTTCATGAATACTTTTAGAATTTTGTGTCTGTCTTTTCGTTTTTCTTTTCTTTTTTTATTTAAACTCTAAAAGACCGAGAATTCTGGACATCTTTTCATGGAATATACACACAATGTAGATTTTATAAACAAACCTCCGTTTATCTAAAAGATGCCCCAAAGTACAATCTCATCTCTATAAAATAGAATTGTCCCCTTTAAATATTTTTTTATTATTTTTTTTAAAAACTTATTTATTTCAGAGAGAGGGAAAGCAAGAACGTGAGGGGGAAGGGCAGAGGGAGAGGGAGAGAGAATCCCAAGCAAATTCTGTGCTAAGCACGGAGCTGGATAGGGGTATTGATTGCATGACCCTGAGATCATGGCCTTAGCTGAAACCAAGAGTTGAACACTTGACTATGTCATCGCCGTTGCCCCGTCTTTTTTTTTTTTTCCTTGAAAAACCCATTTTTAGTTTTATTCTTTTCTTGGTAACTCCTTCCCTCCCCAACTGCCTCAACCACTTTAAGGCTTTCTCTCTGCTTCTGGTATTCTTCGGTTTCGATATGGTGTGCTTTGCCGTGTAAGGGTGAATTTATCTGGATAGGTCTTATTTGCAGTTTCTCTTTGAATTTGAGGATTCATGTTTTCAATTCGTGAATGTTTCCAGACTTGACACCATCCTCTCTTGTCTCTCCTGGAATTCTTGTTAGGCATTTGTTAAAAATTTCTCCTATGCTCTATGTCTTTTAACCCTGATTTCATATTTTTAAAATCTTTGTGTTTCTCTACGCTGCATGCTGATAGCTTTCCTTAGATCTGTCTTCCAGTTCACTATTTTTCTCGTTGCTTATGCTACATGTTATTTGTCTATTGTGATTTTTATCTCAGTGACTATTTTTCATTTCTAGGGGTACTATTTGGTTCTTTTCCAGGTCTCCGTGTTCTTTTTTCACAATGTCCTCTTTTGTTTGGATTTCCAAAGATTTTAAAATGTCTCTACTTATTTAAAATATATTCAGAGCTTTTTTAAGATTGCTGTTCCATTTTGTGAAGTCCTTAAGATTTGCTATTCCATTTTATGAAGTTCTTAAAGTCCTAATGGTCCTGATTATTTTGCGTCTGATGACTCTTACTCCCTGTTGAATATTTTCTCTTGTGTGATGTAATTTCTTAAACTACTATTCAGTGTTAGTGTATGTGGCTTCTTATCCCTGCAGGGCACCGTGGATTTTCCAGAGCGCTTTTGCTTTCGTTTTGCTTGCCTCCGGGGGTATCACCAGCATGGAACCAATATTATATTAACTTCTTAGCTTAAGAGTTCTTGAACCCTGTGGCAACATAAATTTTGGCCCCAAAGCATTTAAGGCATTGCCCTGCTTTACATTTTAACGGGTCACTTTTTCCTCTATTTAACTCGGAGGCTGACAAGTTTCCTTGTTTCCTGAGCTCACAAGCAGGTTTTCTCTGTATTTCCTACTTTCCCGCAGAGTCAGAGAATAGTCCTTCCGGGGTCCCAGCTCCAGGCAGACGTCCGTGTTCCCACGCGCCATCTGGTGGGGGCCTCTTCTACCCCAACCCAGTGGCGACGACCCGCCCCACGCTACGGCCCAGCAGCCCCGTTACCAAGGCTCCAGCTCGTCCTGTGACTCGCAGTCCTTTCTCTGGCTCTGGCACCTGGACATTCACCTGGCTCGCTCCCAAACTTAGCTGCACATGTTTAAAAAAAAATGTATCTCACCCAGCATTTGTAGGTGTTCGTAATGGAAGGTTTTTCGCATTTTCTAGGCTTGCCTTCTCACCAGACCTGGAGATGGCTTCACAATGTCCTGGTTTCTTAGTCAAGGGCTTTGCACCACGGTTGAGCCCAGGGTGGGGGGCACCTCTGGGCACACCGAAGGGTAGCTTCTCCCAACTCCTCGCTGCCGTCTTCAGCAGGCTTTGTGGAGGGACGCTGCTCCTGGGAGAGGAAGGGGTCTCCGTGCAGTTGGACATTTTGTTATAGGTGACACCAGGAAGTGCAGACGTTCCCCACCACACGTTTCGGATTGCTCCCTTGATGCCTCCCTTTTACAGTTGCCCTGAATCCACACTGAGTCGCAGCAGCAAACACCGTCCTGGGAACAAACAACCTCCCAAACCACGAGCAGCCAACACTCGGGCGGGCACTACGCGCGGGCTGCAGAGAACCGGTGCGGCGGCCCGGGAACCGAGAACACGGCGGCCACATTTCACTGCCGCCCGTCGTCTCGGCTCCTCAACAACGAACATATGGAGCGCGTGGGCAAGCCCGAATGGGGACACCTCAGAACAGGGTCTTGCGAGCCTGACTGAAGGCTTGTATCATTCGTTCTCCCCAGATTTGAGGGTCGTTGGCAGAAGGAAAGGGGACGTCTGTGAGGCGGTCGAGACCCGGCGGGCTCTGTCCCGAGCTTCCAGCGGCCACCCCGCGAGCCCCCCAGAGCGAACCCCCCTTTCTTCTGCTCTCTCGGGGCAACATCAGACGTCAATACCGTGAGCTCTGAAAAATGCATAAGGCTGTGCGAGGGTGAACGTTCACTTTAGCCTCAAGGACCAGACAGCAGCGACGTTGTCATGGCCAGCGTGGGACCTGGCAGGGGTGGGGAAACAGCAGGCGCCCGGGGCCGGCCCTTCCCAGAGCCACAGGCCGGAGGCCGCCTCGACTGCGTCAGAAGAGCCCGCAGCAGGCGCTGCAGATCAGGCGGTGGTTGGGGGGCAGACGGCGCGGGTCGGTCGGCGCGTCCTGTGGGCCAAGAGCTCACCCCAACCCGGGGCCGGTACCCTCGGCTCCCCCCAGCAGCAGGATCGAGTCCAGATGCCGCCCAGCAGCCCAGCGCCCCTGCTCCGAATCCCTGCTCCTGCGGCTCCTCCTGCCTCTCTCCAGCCTCATCAAGCCGACTCTGCCCCCCGCCCCCCTGCACCTGCTGCCCTCTGCCCGGAGCCCCTGCTCTGTCCCCTCCCAGGCCCGCAGCCTCCTCCTCAGTCTCTGTGGCCAGGACAGAGGCCTCCTCTCTGTCTGAAGCCGACGCTCCCCATTCCCCCTGGCTGGAACTGCCCTCGCGAGGCCAGGCCCCCAGCGGCTCGGGGAGGGGGCTGCCGACCAGGGGGAGACCAGGGGTTCGGCCTGGCTAACTTTCACTCCGGGATCAGGGGCGGGTGGGGGAAGAGGGGCAGCTGGAAGGGAAGCAGGATTCCAGGACTGGGAGAGGCAGAGCACCGGGCAGGGGGTGCGAGACGGGAGGCCGGGGCCCAGGGTTGGGGCCGGACCGGGGCCCCTGACGAGATCCCATTTCCAGCGGCCCGCTGCTCAGGGGCTCCTGTGCCAGTGTCCCCGCCCATGGGGGTCGTGGCCGCGGCTCGTCAAGTGGCCCCAGGCCCTGCTGACGGTGACCTGGGGGACACCTGTGGTGGGCAGGCAGTGTGCGGGGCGGGGGGGCTCCCTCCCAAATGCAAGACGATGGTACGGGTGTTGGTGTCGCCGCCTTTTCTCAAAACATGCATCGGGTCGTGCCGGGCGCTCAAAAGGTTCCGGCCCTGAGGGACCCCCCGAGACGGAACGAAGAAGGAGAGAGCCTGGATGAGTGGTCTGTGCGTGTGTGTGTGTGTGAGCGTGTGTGAGTGTACAAAAGTATGAGCGTGTGTGTGTGCATGTCTGTGTGAGTGTGTACACGTCTGAGTGCGTGAGTGTGTCTCTGGAGGTGAGTGTGTGAATGTGTCCATATGTCCGAGCACACGTGTCTGTGTGTATGAGTGTATGTGTGTCGTGTGTACATATATGTCTGAGCGAGTGAGTGTCTCTGAGTGTGAGCACATGAGTGTGTCTGTGCGTGCGGCAGACTGTTCTCTCTGGACCGGGCAGAAGAGTGGCGGCGCCCCCGTCCCCAGGCTGCGGTGCCTGTGAATCCCCCGTTCCCCGGGCACAGCAGGTGCCGAGCACGACCTGCCCAGTCACTTCGGCCGCGGTGGTGGCACTTCGGCCGCGGTGGTGGCACTTCGGCCGCGGTGGTGGCGCTTCTGCCCCTCCCGGCGCTCCTCCCGCCGCGGCACCGGCCGTGGGCCCCAAGGCCAGCTCCGTCCCCGGACCACTCACTCGGCCTCTGGATGGGCAGTCGGCCCTCGCAGAGCCTCAGTCTCCCCGTCCCTGAAATGGGAGCGGCGTCCTCCCACCACAGAGCCGCCTGTGTGGTCGAGGGCAGCCCGCCTGGGACAGCCCGGGGACAGCACGAGGGACTCGTCACTCTGCCCCGGAGCCAGGCAGCCGGCTTTCCCGCCGAGCGCGCGTTCCTCCCGCTTCCTCCCTGGTTTCCGCGGCGGCTTCCTCCGTGAGCACCAGTATCACACGTCCACCAGTGTCCCGCGTCCACGTGCCCACCTGCAGGGGCGGCGCCTGCCCCTGGCCATCCACAAGCCCCCAGATCTCAGGGTCAGGTGAGCCCGGTAAGTCGTGATCGCCCCCTCGGCCCCAGGACGCGCGGGGCCCGGCTCTCCGAACGTCACTTCGGGCCGGACTGGAGACGTTTTCGCCGGGGAAGCGGGGTAGAGCGCCGGGAAGCTCTCGCAGGGAGGCTGCGGGGGCGGTCCCGGGAGCCGCACGGGGTCGGCTCGCTGCTGCGTGGGGCTCCCCGTGGCCGCCCTGCGTGCCTCACGCGTGCTTCCTGTGCGTCAGGGTCTGCTACGGTTGTCGGAGGAACTCCGCAGCGGACAGCCCAGCCCGCGCGCCAGCTCGCCCTGCCCTCCGTGCGTTCAGTCGCCTCCGCTCTGATTCCCTCGCGCATTCGCTGACTTAACACCCCAGTGCCACCAGCTGTCCCGCCTTTCACCGGATGCCTTCAGGGGGTGGGCTCGGTGGCCGGGCAGGCCTGGGGACTCGCTCTGGGCAGGAACAGGACCCCTCGGGGCTGTTTTCTCTTCCGCACGGGAAAATCCAAACCGCGGGCTCTGCGTGTCCCTGCGGACACGGGTGGGAGACCACGCGCCTGAGCCAGGAGCCCCCGGGGAGCTCGGCCCACAGGAGGGACGGAGAACCCGTGGCCAGGGGCCACCGCCATCTAACCCAGAGAAAAGACACCGCTCTCCTGGGGAACGGGCTGAGCGGCCTCAGAATCAGCGGGGGGCCGGCCTAGCGCTCTCCGGGCAGGCGTGACCAGGGGGCGGTGCCGGGGGCTCCCACGGTTCCCGGGAAATCTCGGACCCGGTCCACGCGCGTGGACGCACTCTACTTGGGCTTGTGACGTTTTGTGGGTTTGGTGTGTTTAATTTTTCCATCAGGACGGGTTAACGTAGTTTTTCCTTCCATTTCAGAGTAAGGCTTATTATTATTATTATTACTGTGTGCAGACTACAAATAGCGCATGTTGGAATTTTAGAAAGGAGGGGAAGTCGGGAAGTTGCGAAGAGCACATAACCAGTACCCAGCCCCGCATGAGATCACAGGGTGAATGGAGGGGGAACTGGGAACATTCTGGATCTTTCCGGAGGTTTTGGTGACTGCACAAGCAGGCACATTTATCAAAGCTTCAGCAAATGCACACTTAGGATTTGTGCGTGAGGATCTGATACTCAAAGGAAACCTGTAAGCAATTATTGACCTCGGGTTAATGATATGCATGATGAAATGTTCAGATGTCCACAATTTACTTCAAAGTGCATTAAAAAAATAAGATGGCTTGATGAAGGATAGATAGATAGGTATGTGAGGAATCAAGTATAGCAACATGTTAGTGGTACAATCCGGATGGCGAGTATACGGGTATTTGCTATAAAATTCTTTCAACTTTGCCGTATGTTTGAAAATTTGCATCATAAAATACCATGGAACAAAGATTACTATGCAGGAAAAATCCATATTTACCCTCCAAACATAACTACTGGTAATATTTCAGTGTACGTTATTTTCTTTATTTTTCATTTCCAAGAATATATAACTTTCTGTAATTAAGTCCTTCTGGCTTAGAGCATTTATTTTCATTTTTTTCCCCCACCGGTATCGTGGCATGGTTTTTGTGTGTGTGTGTCCTAAAAAGTCTTCAATGCGTCATCTTTAAACCACGGTGTAATTGACGTGCAGGAAAACTCACACGTGTAAGCACACGGCACCCCGAGTCTTGAGAGACGCATGCCGTCAGGGAAGCCCCCTCCCCCGACTCCCACCCGGCCCCCCGGGGCCACGGGTATGTTCTCTAGAACGTGATCAAAGTGGAGTCTTGCAGCGCACAGCCTGTGACTCTGGCTTCTTTAACTTGAGTGCGGTGCTTGCCAGCTCCGTCCACGTTCTTCATTGTACGCTAGTTTGTTCCCTTTTTTTTAAGATTTATTTTTATTTGAGAGCGAGCGCGGTTGGGGCAGGGGTAGAAGGAGAGAATCCCCAAGCAGAAGCCCCGAGGAGCACAGAGCCCGACGCAGGACTTGATCTCATGACCCTGAGATCACGACCTGAGCTGAAACCGAGAGCCGGACACGTCCCGGACTGAGCTGCCCAGCGGCCCCCAGTTTGTTCCTTTCTGTTGATGGGTCGTCCTCCATCGGAAGGATGTGCATTGCTATCACCTTAATGCCTGTGGAAAGTCGTTATATACTACAGCGGGTTTGATTTATGCATCCCTCGGTCATTTGGATATTTAAGGTGTTTTATTTTTTCACTGTTATAAATGCCATCACAGCAAACATCTTTGTCCATAAATCATTGTCACTGATTGCCGGGAAGGGAATTACAAAGTCGTATGGTCTAAATATTTTCAAAGCTGATAATGCATTCTCCCATTAAGAAGGTTCTCCTTGCCTGTCTCTATGTGGTTCGTAACAAGCTTGGTTCCCAACCTCACCGTGTTTATGACCTCCCTCCACTTTTCGATGTCGTCCCTATTAGAACGGACTGGAAGATTCTGCGACGGCCGGGAGCCTCTGACATCGGAAGCCATGGAGACCAACCAGGACTCCTCCCTCTTCTTGATGAAGATCTTGGAGGAGCTGGACAGCAAGCAAAACACCGTTTCCTATCAGGATCTGTGCAAGTCCCTGTGTGCCCGCTTTGACCTGTCACAGCTAGCCAAGCTGAGAAGCGTGCTCTTCTACACGGCCTGCCTCGACCCCAACTTCCCGGCCACGCTGTTCAAAGACAAGATGAAATGCACCGTGAACAACCAGCAGTCCAAGAAGATCATGGTGGCCGCGGACATCGTCACCATATTCAACCTGATCCAAATGAACGGGGGTGCCGCCAAGGAGAAGCTGCCCGCCGGCCGGCAGAAGGTGCACAAGAAGGAGGCGTCCTTCGAGTCGTGCCGCTCGGACACGGAGGTCTGCACCGCCGCTGCGTGCAAGCCACTCGGCTGCGAGCTGAGCGAGAGGCCCTTCTCCCGGGGCTACCCGGCCCGGCAGTCCTCCCAGGCCCGGAAGGCGGACCGCAAGGACTGCCCGCAGTTCGTGCCTACCTCCGAGCCCAACTTCCTGCTGGGGGTGAACAGAGAGCTGAAGAGCCGTGCGGCCTCCCTGGACCGGCTGCAGGCCCTGGCCCCCTACTCCGTGGCCAGCCCCCAGCCCTGCGAGATGCAGAGAACCTACTTCCCCATGAACATCGAGAACGAGTCCATTTCAGATCAGGACTCCCTGCCCATCAGCCAGGGCGTCAAGGAGACCTTCGTTTCCAACGAGGAGCCGTTTGTGGTCCAGTCCTGTGTCCAGAAGAGGAACATCTTTAAAGAGGATTTCCACAATCTGATGACCGTGTCCCCCACGTTGGTGGGCCCCCCGAAGAAGGCAGAGGCTGAGCACGGGGAGCCCCAGGGCCCGAAGGAGCCCCCCAAGACTCCCTTCTTCAACCACAGCTTTGAGATGCCCTACAGTAGCCAGTACCTGAATCCCGTGTACCCCCCTGTGCCCGACAAAAGGCGGGCAAAGCACGAGAGCTTAGATGACCTTCAAGCTTCCACATACTTCGGACCCACGCCGGTGATGGGGATGCAGGATGCCCGGCGCTGTGCGGGGAGGTCGGGCAAGCAGATTCCCTGGCCGGCCAAAAGCTGGAGCCTGAACACCGAGGAAGTCCCTGACTTTGAACGGTCCTTTTTTAACAGAAATCCCTCCGAGGAGAAGCTGCGCTACCCGAATCCCAGCAGCCAGAGCCCCGGTTTCCCAACCCCAGACAGGCGCCCCACTTACCTGGTGCCCAAGGACCCACAGCCCATCCTTCCCGTTGGCTACGTGGCAAAACCAAACGGGCTCAAGTCTAAAGAGATCTCGTCCCCGGTTGACCTGGAGAAGCACGAGCCGGTCAAGAGGTTCAAAGACAAGAGCATCGGCTGCACCAGCGGGCAGCTCAGCTTGGACACCAGCAGCGTGGGTACCCAGACGGAGCAGCACGTGCTGGAGGCCAAGAAGTGCAAAGACCTGTGCGCCTCGGGGCAGACCAAGTACGGCGACAGGCACACCGCCAAGCACTCGGACGACGACTCGGAAATCGTCAGCGACGACATCAGCGACATCTTCCGATTTCTGGATGACATGAGCGTCAGTGGCTCCACGGGGGTGATGCAGTCCTCCTGCTACAACAGCACGGGGTCCTTGTCTCAGGTTCACAAGTCCGATGGCGACAGTTCCCCCGAGCACAGCCTAACCAAAACTGCCGGCGGGCTCCCCGGCAGCAAAGGAGAAAAGGGCAACCGGCCCGAAAGCAGCCACCCCTCGGAAGAGGAGCTGAAGACCAGCGTGTGCAGACTGGTTCTCCGCATCGGCGAGATTGAGCGGAAGCTCGAGTCGCTGTCGGGGGTCCGCGAGGAAATCTCCCAGGTCCTGGACAAGCTAAGTAAGTTGGATCAGAACATGCAGCAGCCCGAGAAGGTGAGCGTGCAGGTCGACCTGAATTCCTTGACCAGCGAGGCTCCGTCGGACGACAGCGCATCTCCGCGGATGTTCCGTGCGCACAGCGGCCCCCGGGCACCCAAGCTGGAGAACGCGGCCGACTGGTACTGCTCAGACGCCAGCGGGAGCAACAGCGAGAGCCTTCGCGTCAAGGCCTTGAAGAAGAACCTCTTCACCAGGCCGTCCTCCAGGTCCCTGACGGAGGAGAACAGCGCCACGGAATCCAAAATCGCCAGCACCTCCAACTCGCCCAGAGACTGGCGCACCATCACCTACGCCAGCCGCGGGGGCCTCGGGGAGGAGGGGAGCAAGGACAGAGGCGCCGGGGAGTGTAAGGACTGGCACCGCAAGGCCAAAGAGGTAATCTCACCCGCAGCCCCCGCAGCCCCCGCAGCCGGGCCCCTCTCTGTCGCAACCCCCGAGCGCCGGGCACGAGTCAGGAAGGAGGACTTCCCTCCGGGCGCTGGGTCTCCTTCCAGATTTGGCGGGCTTCCCGCGTTAGGACAGGGAGGACGGCACGGGGGCGGGGGGGGGGGGCAGTTCTGTCCCACCAGCTCTGAGGAGCTCGGACCGCCAGGTTGCCCAGGGGAGAAAGCGGGGTTTGGATGCGGGATGGGCGGAGGAGGCTGCATCCTCATAGAATGGAGGGCATGGAGGAGAGGTGGGCATTGCCTGAGGATGACTTCCTGCTCCTACTGAGCTAGTGGGGGGAGAGGGGGCACAGGCAGAGGGAAGGGGGTGCCTTCCTGCCGTGTGGGCTCCCGCGCCCCTTCCCTGTGCCTCGTGGGTTCACGGTGCTCCTCGGTGAAAGTTCGAGTCCTTCCATGGTAAGATCAGTAGATGACAAGTAGGAAAAGCCAGACAAATGAGGACACTGTTCCCGGTGGCGGTCCCCGAGGACAGCAGTGCCCCGCACGGCCCTTTCCTCCGCTGCGTCGCGGTTTCGCATCGCGGTTGTGTGTCCGGCTCCTCTTGTGCCGGCTGGAGCGTGTTTGCATCTCGAGGGCCGGCCAGGTCCGGAGGGAGCCCGCGCACAGGTGCTCCATGCCCTGCGCTGGGGCGACTGGGGGCGGGGCCCCCGGCGCTGCTCTTCGCCATCGTCCCCGGGTTCCAGTGATGCTGTCTGCACGTGCTGCTTTCTCAGTTCCCTTTCCTGATTCTGAAGGTCAGGGGACAGACCAGAGGGCCCGGGTCAGAGAGGAGGTGACGGCAGCGTGGGCTGCCGCACGCAGAGCCACACGGGGAGGCCGGGACCCTCACACGGTGCCATGAAGGAGAAGCTTGGAAGACAGGCCTCTCGGCAGGTTTTCAGTGTTGGAAGTGGGGGAAAAGAGTAAATAAAAGGAGTGATTTTTTTTTTCTGATCCCAGAGACTCGTCGGACGTCTGAGCTGGCGGCCGCTCCGTCCTTCTGCAGCCGCGGACGGCGCGTGGGGCTGGAGAGGGGCCGGGGACGCGTGCTGGCCAGCCCGTGCAGGGGCACATGCTCCCGCTCACTCGGACCGTCCCTGCCGGGCGCCCGCACGCCCTCCTCGCCCTCCCTCCGCTCGCGGCCCTGTTTCCCCCTTGTCTGCACCAGGGGCGCGGCTGCACGGGGCTGGGGCTCGTGAGGGTGGGAGGCTCTGGGCGAGTGGAGCTCTGGCCGGTGCTGTCCGCCCCCCGGCTGCTCCCGGGGAGGCCCCTCCTGCAGGCACCCCCGTGGCTGGCCGCGGGGCCCGGCGAGGTCGGGCAGGAGGCTGCCCGGTGCGCCGGGAAACCCCGCAGCCCCTGTGCCGCCTGCCTGGACCTCTCTGTGCCCCCGCCCCTCCCGCAGGCGGACCGACAGTACGACATGCCCCCCCAGCACCGACTGCCCAAGCAGCCCCAGGACGGCTTCCTGGAGGAGCAGGTGTTCAGCCCACACCCCTACCCCGCCTCCCTCAAAGGCCCCCTGAAGAGCAACACCCTGTACACGGACATGCGGCTGGCCGAGCTGGCCGAGGTGAAGCGGGGCCCGCCGTCCTGGACCATCGAGGAGTTCGCCAGGAACGCGGGCGACAAGGGCAAGCTGGCCGCCCTGGACCTGCAGGTGAGCCTCGCGCTGACCCCCGGGGCGCGGGCGGGGGGCGGGGGAGCCCGGCCGGAGCAGGAAGGACCCGGGTGGCCAGGGCCGGCCCGCTCCTGCACCCTTCAGCTCCCCGGGCCCCGCCACGGGACACAGAGCGGAGACGGCACCGAGGGGACCGAGATTCGGCTTGTGTGTCTGTCAGCACGTGACGGAGGCGCTAGCCGGGGGCCCGCGCTAGCCGCGCGGTTAAGGCTTTGCACCAAGGGAAGCTTCTCGTCTGCGCACGAGACCTGAGCCCACCTGTTCACTGAGATGGAGCTGATCTCTCCTTCCACACGTAGCACGTGGGATAAGCATATTTGTGAGAGCCGAGCTATGGACCGTGTCTCCGTACGGAGCGGTCCCCAGGTAAGGACCACCCCCGGGAGCGGTGTCAACGCCATCGTGGCCGGCGCGCCTGCGTCCGGTCCCCTCGCTTGTGGGTGGGCAGCTCCACCCGCTGCCGTGGGCACCGCGTCTGCGCCTGTCTCCCCATCACCCGCGGGAGCCCCGGAGGCGCGTGTCCCCACCTGCGTATTAGCTCTGTGGGCGGCGAGGCCAGAGCCCCAGGGGGGCCAGACCTGAGGGTCCCAGGGTGGCCGTGTCCCTGACGGGCAGTGGGAGAGACGCCTGGCGGGCCCGGGGCAGAGGGGGCGCGGTGTGGCGGCCGCGGACTCCACGGGTCCACGGCGCGGGGCTCCAGTCCAGGGCTCCTTTGCCGCGGGACCTAGGACATTCACGCCTCTGCTTGTGTGCCCATCCCCTCCCCTGTCCAGGGGCACACGACCCTGTCCACCCTGCAGGGTCATGGTGAGGAATCTTGGAAAGGAGGTATTTAAAGCACTAGCATTAGGTAGGCCCCAAAGGGGATTTCGGGGGCCAGTCCCCAGATGCTGAGACCCGTCTGTCCTTGCCCATGGGTGCTTTTCACAACAGGCTGCGAGCACCAGGCACAGGGACGACTGTGGTCACCTCCGGCTCCCGACGAGGAGATTGGGAAGCTCGGCACTGGCCCGGGGTCGGACAAGCCTGAATTTGGGCTGGACCGCGCCAACGTCCTGGGCCCTTTCTCCCACGCGGCCTTTCCCGCTGGCGGGAGCGTCCGGGAGCCTCAGGGCCCCACCGTGACTGCAGTGCAGTGACTTCCGTTTATATTGGGCCCTACGGGACAGCAGGCAGGTGACGGTCCCAAAGCTCGGGTCATCTGGGAGCAGCGTTAGCATCGGGATGGTCTTCGCGGGTCCCCTGGGGGCACACGGGAATCCCCCGTCGGTGGGGCCCACGCGAGGGCAGAGAAAGGGCGCAGGCTGGGTTTTCCTGGTTTTCCCTGCTGTAGTCTGGTCACAACAAGACCCCTCGCCAGTGTCCCTGGAAACCTGAGTATCACCGTTCTATCTCTTGTCACTAGAGCTTCTGCTTGCTGAAAAACTCATGAAAAACAGTTTATTTCACAGGCTGCCCCCAGCCCATCAAATGTACGAACAGGAAAAGAAGCCGATTTCCTTGTGTTTGAGCTGGAGGGAAGGAGACGCCGGGTTTGCCTCCTTGGCAAGCTCGGGAAGGAGGGGGGCTGGGGCAGCCCACGTGGCCAGAGCCTGTCCTCAAGGTACACGGCAGGGAGCAGGTGCGCCAGCCCTCATGGGTGGCCCCCCGCCACTGTGGACCAGTGTCCCAGCCAGATAGGCCCACCCTGGATCCGTCTGTCCCATCTAGTGTCCCTATGCCGGCTGAGGGGCCCTGGTGGCCGCGGCCACACAGCCCGCGGAGGGCTCAGCGGGGAGGGAGCTCTGGCAGAAGTGTGCAGACAGCGGGAGCGGGCAGCTCCGGGAGGCTGCAGCCCCGGGGACCCCGGTGGAGGACGCCGTAGGGGGGCTTTTGCCAGGATGGAGCACCGTGTGCTCACGGAGGAAGTCCTGCTCATGACAGGCGTCGGGGCGGCCGGCACTGCTTCGCACCCACGTGGGATGAGAGCCCGTGACGTTCTGCCTTAGCGAGGAAGGGGTCCGGGAGAATGCTAGGGACCCCCGAGTCCCGCCCTCGCCATGACGCAGTGTTGCGTACTAGAACAGGGGTTGCAAAGGCTGGTGGTGACCAGTCCGGGCCCTGAGGACTCTGGTGCCTCTGCCCCTGCCCCCTGGAAGCGGCCCTCCACCCCCCGCGAACGGCCTGGCGTGGGTGGGATTCCACGAAGCGTTATTTTGCACAGCAAGATTTAAATTTCCTATCATGTTCACATGGCGTGAAATAGTCCTCTTTGGTTTTTGTCACCACTGAAAAATGTAGGGACCCTTCTCAGCCTGGGGGCTGTCCCCGGTAGCGGGTGGGGGCTGGACGCGGGGCCGCGGCTGCCCAGCCGGCTGGCCTGTCCGCAGGGGGGCGGTCCTCAGGTGTGGTGAGCAGGGGGAGAGTCTGGGGAGCCCCTGGGGAACCAGCTGCAGCGACAAGATGTATCACCCTGGGATCTGAGGCCGAGGGAAGGGAGCTGTTTCTGCAACTCACCGAGACCCACGGTTCGGGGCCAGTGCCCGGTAGGGACCCAGAGAAGCGCTCGTCCCCCAACTGGGCCCCTTGGGTGGGTCCCTGGGGCCAGGCTCCTGGGCACCGAGCATGGCGGGAAAGAACAGAGGGCGCCTCTGGAAGGACAGGTGACAATGAGCAACACGGGCTCGAGTCTCCAGTGTTCTCCCAATGCCGCGGCACAGCTCGGCTTTTAAGGAGGTTTGGAAGGATTTCTGTGATCTTGCGTGCGTGAGAGGGACTTTCATGGGCCCGAGTTTTGAGGATGAAACGAGCCGAGAGAATCTTTGAAACGGGCATTCCGTCGAGTTTCAGGGAGTGAGGGGACCTCACTTGGAATGTCAACGTGTTTGCTTTTATGTGACACTACGTTATTAAAGCCTCGCTGTAAAACGAGAAAAGTGCCTTTTGTGACGGGGGCGATGGTAACCATCCCCGGGGAGTGGGGACCCGCAGGCAGGACAAGCTCGGTCTGGCGTTTCTCCTGCCGACGGCGCCCCCGTCTCAGGGAGCCGGGAGATAGGTGTCGCGGCTTCCGCCCCTGGGGACGCAGCCCCGGGGCCCGGGCACGGCCTGCGCGGGTCTGGAGACCTTGACCCCGAGCAGAGGCCTGACCTGCTCAGATAAATGTTCGACATGGGAGAGTTTCTATTTGCTTATCGGGAAGGGGCTGCTGGGGAGACTGCTGGTCAGGGACGGTCGCTGTCTCCAGCCGAGGGGACAGCCCGCCCTTGGCCGCAGCCCCGCTTGCTGGCTCGCGGAGAGGAGACCCGTGCTTTCCCCGCGTCGGGACGGTGGGCGCTCGGGCAGCAAGGGTGGGGCAGGTGCGGGCCTCCATGCGGAGGGGCCCGGGGCCTCAGCAGCCCGTCCCAGCTGGGCCCGGCGGCGGCGGTGGCGGCGGACATCGCGGTCAGCCCGGATGGCCAGCTGCCGACCGTGCGTGCTCGGGGCCTTCCGGAACCGGTGTCCGCCGTGTCTCTAACATCTTCTCTTCACTTCCAGACGCAAGAATCTTTAAACCCAAACAACCTGGAATACTGGATGGAAGACATTTACACTCCGGGCTACGACTCACTGCTCAAGCGCAAGGAAGCCGAGTTCAGACGCGCCAAGGTCTGCAAGATCGCCGCCCTGATCGCGGCGGCCACCTGCACGGTCATCCTGGTGATCGTCGTGCCCATCTGCACCATGAAATCCTGAGCCCGCGGCGGCCGGCGGCCCCTCGGTGGCGGGGGGCTCGGCCGGCGTGGCGACAGCTTGCTGGAGCGGGACGGGGTCCTGGAGGCTCCCTGCCAGGGCGAGCGCGCTCTTCAGACAGTGTGCGTCCTCCGGAGAAATACGCTCTCTGTTGGCTTTGACTTGGTGACGCTCGGATGCGTTTGGGAGAGGTGCAGGGTCTTTGCTAGCAGAAGAACGTTTGCACTACCGGTCGAGACACACTGAATGCCAAGCAAAGAAAGAAGGGGGGAAAATAATTGGGTTCTTTCCATTTTAATGAAGCTTCATGGTGGGGGCTCTGTTACACGGAAGATATTTAATACCTGCCTGCTTGGGGAGGCTAAGGGAGACGGCGAGACGAGAAGGAACAAAGGAGTTCTGTTTTCCTTCACGTCCTCAGGCCGCTGCAGGTGAAGCCGCAGGTGCTGTGCCCGCAAAGGATGTCACTTCTCTGTTGACTTTCATCAAGGGCTACCGACTTGTCATTCCTGCCCTTCGGTCGTCATTAGGACCTCCATGGAACGTGCTGGACCTTCCCGCTTGCACGCAGGGTGGGAGGAGCCAGACTGCCCGACCAGACGTGGCACGGCGCGTGCTCCCTCTGCTTACGAGGCTGGGGTCCTCGGGCCGGAGACCTTCCCGTCCCCGCCCCGAGGCCCGGGGGATCGCTGCTGGCCCACCGCGTAAGGCCAGTGCTTGGAGGTCACGGCCCGCCGAGGGGTCTCCCGTGCCTGCTTTGGCCGGCGGCTCCACCCCCTGGTCGTCTGTCTCCTGGTGGCCCCAGAGGCCCTGCCTCTCACCCCCGAGTCGAGTTGGAATGTGTCCTTGTGCCTTGAAGAGTAGAGACGCTGGCTGAACTGTGACGTTCTGACTGTAACCATGGCCTCCGTGCACCCCTACTCCCGGCCGATTCCGGGGGCTTCCACAGGGTCTGGCAAGTTCGTCAGTAATACGACAAAGGCGCCGAGGGGTTCTCACCCACCGCGACCCCAACTCCCTGTTCTTGTCAGCAGTGCAAAAAAAATATTTCTCTATTTAATCGTTTATCTATCTGTCTATCTATCCATCCCTATGTCTCCCTAAATACCTAGTTTGGGGGAATGGGCTGCTCTGTTACGTAACTCGCACGGGAAGCTGCCGGGACTCAATTGGATTTTGATCTCCGTTCCCGCCTGTCGAATGGTGCTTTGACCCGATTGGACAGAAAGAACCCCTTCTGGCATCTGATTCTAAATGTCTTCTTACAGGTCGGAGAAAAATGACTGACAGATCCTAGCTACCGTAATTCTTCTGGGAACAAGGTGAGCAGCAAGAATATTGTCTCCGGACCGTAGAAGAAGCTCCCGAAAGAGAGGTTTGGGGCTCATCTCAGATTTTGAAGCAGTAGGGGCCCAGCATCCATTCCAGAACCCTCTGAGTAACGCTTAGCTTGCTCTAACCCTGTCGTGCCCCGCACGACACAATCAGAAGATCTCCTGCCGTCGGCAAGTAAGGGGAGGACGCGTGCTTCGGTCGCGAGCCCTCGCTGTGAGGGGCCTTCCCGTGACCAGTTTCTATTCTCCGGTGTACGTATGGACTTTCGTCTAGGTGACTGAAACTTAAGCCTTAGTATGAAGAACTGAGGATTTATAATTGAAAATTAAAAAATCTCTTCCTCTCTCTCTATATATATTACTGTCTATTGTCGGAGTTTTAGTCTTTTGGTGCTCTGTTCTAGGCTGGGGACACTAAAGAAGGTTGTTCCTGTCGCGCCCACGGGGGTGCGGGACTCGCACCCGCAAGAGCTGGGAGTCGCCAGAGCCGCTCTCCTGCCAAGCATGGTGACGCACGGTCCGCGTTATCACAGAACAAACCGGGAGAGCCTCAGGGGTCGTAGTTCCCGAGGTCTCGCTCTGATTTGCCGAGACGTGGAGACGCACGTGCCCAGGGTAAGAGAGACCTGGTCAGATCCCAGGCACTGCTCTCCCTGCCGGCCAGGACCCTCTACCGGGATGGACCAAACCGCTGGTGCCGCGGCTTTGGGGTGAAGCCACTCCTAGCGGGTCCTGCTTGAGCCGGGGGTCGCGACCACGGGGGCAGCGGGATCCTGAGCCCCGCCGCATGTGCGGAAGGGACAGGACTCTCTAGAATTTTCTCCTACCCTTTTCATATCTGAGGAGGTAGCAGAGAACTGTCGTCTTGCTCTTCGTCCGGTGTGGCCTTAGAGTGCCAGTTGATGTCCTTGCCACATGAGGAACAAACACCCAGGCCTGCCGACGCAGCGGGAGACCTGATGGCCCCGACGGCAGGTGCTTTCCTATGGCAGTGGGTTATCCCCAGCCTTACGAGAGGGAGCTGGTACCAAGCTATGGATCTTTGCTGCGGCTTGAAGCTGACGGATGCTTGGGGTCTTGGGGACGAGAGAAGGTGAAGTTCACGGTTGGGTCTTTTCTCTTCACTGACCCTAAGACCCAAGACTCCTCCACCCCTGCTTCTGCAGAACAGGGGCAAGGCCAGAGTCCGGCTGGGAAGGAGACCCCTCCCCTGCCCTCTAACATCTCATCTCCAGCTGCTATGACCTCCTGGGGGCTGACGGACGAGTGGCCGGTCTCCTGTGCAGGACACCACCTTCTGCAGTGCTCTCTGGCATTTCCCACGAAGTACAACTTCTTACGCCCGGGCCTAAAATCACTACACGATCAAAATTCACGTCATTTCCCTTGCTTTTAGAAGATGAAGAATCAGAGAATGTTGCTTAAGGGATGACGCTGAAATCTGATAGCCTCGGGCCCGTGGTAAGTGCAGAATCCTTTAGTTCCTCTTTTCTAGTCTGATCGGCTTTGAACACAGCCTTCCAGAAAAGCAAAAAGGTTCCCAGCTCGGTTTTCTGATGTGTTACACCACTAGCCCCTTCTTCAAACTACAAGTGCAGTGAAGCAAATCAGATTCCGACCACCCATTACTAGCCGATCATAAACTATCAGCGTGTTCGGGCACGCGGCTGTGGGGCCGATACCCATGCGGGGACTCACTGCTCTGTGCTCTGAGTCCCGATACCCTTCTTGGAATCAAGGCAATGCTGTTTTCGTTTACACTCGATCTATATAAGAGTAATGGTACCTCCTTTTTTTTTTTTTTTAAACAAAAAAACAAGTTCTGCCGATAGTAAATGATTCTGTTAAGCGGTATAAAATTTGTGAATGTTGAAATTTGACATGCTTCATATTATAGCCAATCTGCAAGAATCCTGTGGTCCGTTGTGTGAATACCAAATCAATATATATTGTATACTGTACTAGGGGCATTTATATTTAAAGGCAGAGATATTAGTAATTGTGGGTATAATTGGGGGAAAGGGTATTAGATATTTATTGACTCACAATGAGAAATGCAACCAACGTCCTTATTTATGCCTTATGAATAAAAGGGTGTGGAATGTAAGGTGAAGTTTTATGTGTGAGCCTCGAGGAAGGGGTATTTTCGAAGGCAGGGATCGTCTTTTCTATGTTCGCTCTCTACAGCCGTCGGCACAGTCTTGGTGCTTGGCCAATGTTATATAACACCAATAACTAAGCACATTTTTAGATCTTTTTTCCAATGGCTTGTGTAAAATTTGGTTTAACGTACAATGGTTGGTTTGAAGCTCTTCGTGTAAAATCTGCCTCTCCAAATATAATCGAAAATAAACTGAAAAATGATGAGATCCCTTGCCGTGAGATTTTATTCTAGGCGTCAACGGCTAAGCGTTGAGTTCGACGCACACGTCGTAAGTGTCCGACTTGGCGATTTCGCACAAAGGGAAACCAGGCGTATAATGAGCACCCAGATGAGAAAGCAGGACGTGCAGGCGCCCCAGAAGCCCCCCTCCCGCCCCCTTCTGGTTAAAACCTGGCGAAGAGAAATGGCCGTCCTCACTTCTGAGGACGTGTGCAACATGGACAAATCTCGTGGATCCTGAGCTCCCTAAGTGTGACCACCGTCTGTCGCCACGACGCTAGGCCAGTGTCGCTGACTCCTGCGGGAGCTGCACCTTCCATCCCACTCCCGGAAGCCTGGACCTCCCGCTCCCCGCCACCCACCTGCCCGCCCGTCCCCTGACCGCCCCTCTGGAAACCACCAGGGTGTTCTCTGCATTCACGGGTCTGTTCCTGCTTTTTCGTTGTGTGCTAAGTGAAGTCGGCCAGAGAAAGACAATGGCATAGGATTTCACGTATAGATGGAATCTGAAAAAACAAATGAACGTGTACGTCATGTTCTTCCGTGTCTGTGTTTTTCACCTGCTGAGAGATGCTGTGGGGAACATCATGGTGCTGTGTGCTGGTAGCTTCTCATTTTATTGCATTCCACGAGGGAGAACCCGGCACAATTTATTCATCCATTCTACCGTGGATGGGCATTTGTGTGGCTTCAGGTTTCGCGCTATGAACACTCTTTTTTTTTTTTTTTAAAGATTTTATTTATTTATTTGCCAGAGATAGAGTGAGAGTGAAGGCGAGTGGGCGTGAGAGAGAGCGCGCACACAAGCAGGGGGAGCGGCAGGGGCAGAGGGAGAAACAGGCTCCCTGCTGAGCAAGGAGCCCGATTTGGGACTCGATCCCAGAACCCCAGGGTCCCGACCTAAGCTGAATGCAGACACTTAACCAGCTGAGCCACCCAGGGGCCCCAGGGCTGTGAACACACTTGCTCGTGTTTTTGGCAAATGCACGTGTGCATCTCTGTGGCGGGCGCGTCCAGGAGTACAACTGCTGACCCGTGAGGTCTGCCCGTGCCCATGCTCTGCTGGAAGGTCCCAGCCCGAACATTGTCTCTGGGCTTCCACCAGCGGACCTCCCCTCGGTAGCAGGCTTGCGAGCTCCCCGTGCCCTCCATCCTACTCACAAGGCTCCCCTCTCGTCTTCGCCATCGTGCAGGTGTGTTGTGGCACCTCATTGTGTATTCAATTTACATTTTTTTGAGGATGAATGGGCCTCGCTTCCTTCTGTATGTTCACTGGCCCTTCGGATGTCCTAGTATGAGAAGTGCCTGTTCACGCTTTTTGCCAGTTTTCTATTCGGCCGGTTGTCTTTTCCTTCATGATTCGTAGAACTTCTATACACATTCTGAAGACGAGATATTTGCCAGATACACAGTATAGATACTATTTTCTATTCTGTGAGTTGCATTTTTATTCTTTCAATGGTGTCTTTTTGACCAAAAGAGGTCCTCTGTTTTGATAGAGAAAGGCCTCTGTTTTGATAGAGAAAGGCATCATTTTCATTATGATTGGCAATTCGAGTCTATTTAAGACATTTTTAGATTCTGAGGTCATGAAGTTGCTCTGTTTTTTTCTTGAAGCTTTATCGTTTTACGTTGCATGGTTAGATATGTACGTCTTCTGGAATTGGCATTTACACCCGGCGGGAGGCGCAGGGTTACGGTGTGTGTTTCCGCAAGTGGCCATCCATTCATCAGCACTATCTACGAGAAAGACCATCTTTCCCCCTTTGACACACGTCCGTCGAACATATATATCGCTTTTCTGGACTTTCTACCCTGCTCCATCTGTCTATTCGTCTGTGTTTCTGTGAGCACAGCATCAACATAACTTTTTTCATGCCAGCAATATGAAGATATCCCTCACTGTGAAGTAAATGAACAGAGCTGACTTGGGCAGAGGCCCCAGCACATTGTTTGCTTGGGAAATCGTATCGCAGAGGATGCCAAAGAGAGGGACAATTCATCTGGTTTCTTTTATCTCATTGTGCCACTCATAAATGTCACAGAGTTCCCCGACTGAGTCATTAAAGAAAAGTGACTGGACACAAGTCAGAACACATTGCATAAAGCAATTAATATCTCGACACCTGCACACAGAGAGAAGTCTCTGATGCGACCTCGGTCAAGGTGAGGGCAGCCACACGGCGGTGGGTTGAAGAAAGCTTCTCAGTTTCACAATAAGCTATTAATTGGGACCTAAATCCAAGGTTTGCATACAGATCCACTGGACCTGGGTTGTGTTTTTGCCAGAACGTGCTGAACAAGTGAATCAAGAAAGCAGCATGTAAGTAATCTTGTAGGGAAAATGTTTCTCCCCCCATGAGGAAAACAATCAATGTGCATTGGGCTATCGTAAGGCATTTTAGTCTGTCGTTAATTTAGATTCTGCCCTCCAAGTACCAGCGAAAGTCAATACTTGCTTAACTTACTTTATACCATCGAAGGTACTTCTAAAAATACACCGTCTCCTAGCAATCCAGATGTCAGGCGTTGTCCGTGGTGAGCCAGAATCACTGGGGTTTGGAAGTAGCCCGATGTGGATGATATTGGGACTAGTCCTTGTAACGGAAAGGAGGGGAGGAGGCACACCTGGGTTCAGAGAGAAGCGCTACCACGTCATGTGAAAAATACGGCAGCCTCCGAACACAGGAGCAGACTGTCGGCGTTTCTGGCGGGATCCGGGCACTGCCGCCCGACCCGTGAATGCGGCGTTTCTCTGCCATCTTGAGCCTGACTGCAAGTCACCGCAGTTTTTGACGATTCCTGAAAGATTCGTTAAATCCCAGACATAAAATTATTGTTGGAGACCGATGGCATGCATGTGGTTAATTGCTAATAGTTTCCTTTCGTTTGTCAAGGAAAAGCACCTAAGAAGTTATGCCTGATAAGTAACCAAATAGCCACCTGCAAAGAGAAGACACGTGCATGGTATTTTCATGCTGGCTGCTCATAGGCACGTCCCACATCGTAATGATCCCCGCGTAGTTGCAGAAGTCCCAACGAGGACAGTTCTCCCAGCTCGTTCTCTCTGGGACCAGGACTGTTGGACATGGATGTCTCCGCCAGCCCAAGTTACCCATTAGCTTCAGTATTAAAGCTCAGTTTTACCATCGGCGAGGTAGATGTGACCTATGTCTTTCTGATCCAAACCTTTTACTACCCTTTGCTCTACTCGTTTACTTATTGAACTGATATTTATTAAGGAACTCGAATGTGCGAGGCCGTGGCTTGGGGCTGGAATACTGTCCCCAGAAGCAACAATGTCTTGAACATCCTAGATGCTTAATAAAAAAGACTCGTTGAATGGTGAGCCATGAAACGAATGCATGAAGTCTGACAGCTGATGTCTTGGAACTTCCATGCTAATGAATGTCTCTGTAGCACCAAGTAAGCAAAGACATAATTTCAAACAGCAAGAGGCGTGATGCACAACAATTTCCACCTCAGACGGGATTGGAGGCTCTTTGTTAGGACAGCCTCCGAAGGCCCCTGGAGAATACGGTGTGTGGACATCTCAGGATGAGCATATCTTGCAGAAGGAGCTGGCCGTGCAAAGGGCCTGAGGTGGGAACACAGAAAGCTCGTGTGGCTTGAATCTAGTGAGTGCAGTAGGAGGGCGATCAGGGAAGCAGGCAGGGGCTGGTTAGGTAGGGCCTTTAAAGAGGTTAGATTTTATCTCCAATATAACGTGAAGCCACTGGAAGGTGGCAAGCAGGGAGACGACACCACCTGCGATCCAATTTATACTTTTCAGAGATCGCTCTGGCTGCGGTGTGGAGAACGGGCTGAAGGGAGGCAAGGGCTGGAGGCAAGGGGACGGGCCGGATGGAGTTGTATCTGTGCGGGAGAGGTGGCTGAGCCGGGCCGCGGCGAGGCCCTTAGTTGGACGCTACTGACCTTTATTTGTGGGCGCAGCCAACTGGCCCTTCAGGCGAGAGAGAGGGGGCAGGCTGATAAGGGATGATTCCAATCAGAGGTGCGACTGGAGAGTTTGGAAGGAACAGTTTCGGGATGGGGACCAGCATCTCAGGCCCTCCTTTGGACACCCTGCCCTCACGGTCTTCTGCCTCTGGTCCCCACTGGCTTGGCTGCGGCCTACCGCCCTCCCACACATACCTGCTACTGGGGTATTTCATGCCCTAGACACCCCACCGCGAGCCGTGTCAAGCCCCTGCCCCTTCTCTGCCTGGATGCTTCCCTGGGGACCCTGCTCAGGGCCCTTCTCTCTGGAGAGGCCTCGTATCTGTCAGCTCAGGCCCTGACGCGCTGCGCTAATAAGCAATCCCCACGGCTCCCGCCCACAGAGCTCTTTCCCCACGTTGGACGTTCACCCCGAGACCGTGCAGCCGGGTTTCACGTCTTCGTCGTTACGGGGCCGGCCGTGTGGCAGCCCCGGGTCCGGGACTCCGCCGTGTGTGGACGGGGGCGGGGGGGAAAGACGGGGGGCGGGGTTCACGCAGCTCTCACGGCTCCTGCTCCAGGGTGGGGGTGCATGTGGCATGTGTGCAAGTCACGCGGCTCCGTGTGGGATCGGCGGACGGAGACACAGTCCTGCTTGGGGAGCAGCTAAGCAGGCGGGAGCCGGCGGGGAAGGGCAGCGGTTAGGTTCAAACGTACCTAACACAGGGCTGGTTAGCACGGAGCGTTAGACATGCAGATTCTCAGGCCCCCCAGGTCTACTGAACCGGAAAATCCCGGAGGTGGGGGGGGGGACGCAGGCGCAGTGATGTATCATTTCCCCGCCCCCCTGGTGGTTCCGGTGCACGCTCAGGTTTGAGACCCACGACCGCACGCCCCTTCTCCGACTCTCCCGTACCGACGAGGTCAAGGGGGCTCCTCCCCAGCACATCCCCGCTTCTATCGCTGCTATGCCTGCAGTATTTGGAAGATCCAGCCTTCTCTGCATCAAGACTGGCACACAGTAGGTGCATAACAAATGCTGGTGGAGCCGTGTGGCATTTGCCGTCCTCGCCCGGCTCCGGGGCCCCCGGTCCATCGTGCTCCCGGGACCCGCGTTCTGTGCAGGATCGAGGAGGACCTGGATTCCCGGAAGCCACCCCCTCTGTCCGTTCCCTCCGCCCGGACCGGCCGTGGCTCTGCCTGCCGGCGCGAGTGTGGTTCTCGCAACGCACACGGGGCTGACTCGGTCCGCGCTCCACCCGGGCACGAGCTCCGACAGGTCAGCGCGGGCCAACAGGCCCACAGCTCAACCGTGAGCTCCCTCCCACTCCAGGACGCTTAGCTTCAGGCGGCTGGCGTGGGAACACGGGCCCTGGCTGCAGGCCGGTCGACAGCAGCCGGGAGCCCGAGCATCTCCTCATGTAAGACGCCGGAGCCGCCTCTCCAAATGCGCCCTCGAGCGCGAGTCCTGGACTCCCTCTAGGAATGGGCTGCTCTGGGAGGGGAGGGGAGGGATTTTTACCCTGGCAAGAGAAACTGAGGATCGTCTAGTCCGAAAGCAACGCAGGCGGGGCCTAAACTCAAATCTCAGTGGGCCCAGGGGTTCCGACTCTGAACGCGAGGCAGCGCTGGGCTGGACTTTGAACTGGGGGGGACCCGCGAGGCTGGCGCCTCCACGGAGCCACTCGGTGGATTTCCCCCTGGGGTCTAGTTCCGCGGGCCGGACGCAGGGCGCCCCAGGTCAGTGATGGCCCCGGGAAAGCGAGACCAGGGCGTCAAAGGAAGAGGCGGAAGGAGGACGGGTCTTTGGGCTCAGCGACTAAATCCCACACGTCCCATTCCCGTGGGGAGCAACTTTCAGCCCCTCGGGGTTCCTGGGAACGGAAGCAACCACCCCCGTCTTAGGAGGTTCTCAGAGAGTGAATGCAAATCTGCGTACAAAGCACCGGGCTCGTGATAATTACTCAACAAACGTTAGTCGCCTTCCTGCAGCTTGGGGGGCGAGTGCGGCAGACGCGGAGTCCCAGCCCCGCTGCTCAGCCCTCAGCAGGGGGGAGCCCATGGTCAGAACGCCCGGGCAGCCCCACAGTCCCACAGGTTGGCAGGCCCGGCGGCCTCATGCCGATGTCCTGAGGCTCCCGAAGCCCACAGCGGGAGCTCAGGGCCACAGAGAGGGCAGGGAATGGAGAATCGCGGGGGCGGTCAGTTGTTCCAGGAGCTGTA
>CM052797.1:737737-776634 GCA_028533885.1 Nasua narica
ACAGGCGTCCCCGGGAGACACGCACACAGGCGGCTGCGGGAGCACGGCGGGGGGGGGGGGGGGGATTGGGGCGGTGGCTGGGCAGCCCGGGGACGGGGACGGTCTCGGGAAGTGGTGGCTCTGGCATCTACTTTATAAGTGATGATAAAAGTCCAGCCCAGCGAGGACGCGGGAAGGCTGTCGGAGCAGAGAGAGCGGCAGGGTCCGCACGTGGTCACTTACAGATGCAGAAACCGACACGGGCGGGGGCGGGGGGGGGCATGGGGTGGGGGGTGCTGGGTGGGGGTGGGCGGGACCCTGGGGGCCCCTCCTGAGGGCGCGGCTGCCCGCCCGCCCTGCCCCGAGGGCCGGCCTCGCCTGCAGGCAGAGGCCCCCGTGTCCGAGAACGTCACGGGAGCAAGTCCCCGCGTCAGGGAGAGGTCCTCTCTGACGCCCGCCCTGCTTCTCTATGTTTTTCTCTCCTTCTCTTGTACCGACAAACGTGTTCATGTAAAGACCAAAGAGAAAGCCGCGCAATTTGTCACAGTCACACCTTCGGTCCTGGCCTCCATGACGAATCGTAGTGAGTAGAGTTCATCAATGACTCCGTAACTGGCCTTCCGGTGCCCGGTCTGCAAGGGCCCCGAGCCTGCTGTGTGCACGCGTGTGCAGACTGTGCGTGCACGCGTGCAAGCCCTGTGCTCCCGGTGCGGGAGGGGGCGCGTGCTCGCCGAGGCCCTGCACCAGGCGCCCCACCTCGCCGCTCCCGCACCCCGGGGGACGCGCCTTGTCCCCTCTGCGGGCCGTCTCACTGCACACCGCTCGTGGGGAGCAGGGCGGGACAGGGGCCTCCCCCCTCGCCTTCCGCGTCTGAGCTGATGGGCTAGTCCGGTCCCTAAAATGTCCGTCCACATCCTTCCCGGGTTTGCAAGGCTGTTCTCTGAATTCCCAGATCCCAATTCCTGCCACTGGGCTTCGTCCTCACCAATGGGACCAACGGGACCGAGGCGGCGCATCTCAGCATGCATCCAATCTGATTCCGTGAGCCCAGAGACCCTGCTCTAGCGACCCCGAGCCTCCCGCCACAGAGCCCCGCGCGGCCCCAAACCGGAGGCATCAAGACGACGGTCAGAATTGAAGAACGCGAACCTATCACACATTTGGTGCTGCTGCCGCAGCCGCCGCCACTGCCGGGGACAGTGAAAGGCCCCGCGTGAGGGAGATCGGCAGGGGCTTCGAAGGAAATCGAGGAGACGATCTTCCGCAGGGTGATGCCGCATCCTCGACAGCGCAGCTGCCAGAGAGGCTCCACGGGGACTCAGAAATTGTCTCCGTGGGTCTCGTCCAACCAGGTTAAACCCGTGCCTTGTATCCGGGCCGGATTAGCTCAGCGAGCCGAAGCCGAGGGGCCCGAGCGAAGTGTCGCACGTCCCCAGCTAATACGGTGTCAGTTCCGAGACAGAGAGGGTCACGGTGAATTCCCACGAGCTCCACTTTGCCGGGACGGCTGGTGTGTGGGATTAGCCCGCTCCGGGCGGAAGCCTGACCGTGTCGCGCGGGCAGAAATTCTGTGTGCTCGTGGTGACGACGGTGCGAGCCGCCCGTCCCAGTCCCTGGGCCGGGAGGAACCGGAGCCACAGTCAGCAGGGCCGGCTCTGGGAACCCCCTCCCCGCAGGCGTCCCCGGAGCCCGTGGCTCTTACGTCCGCCTCCGCCGCATCTGAAACTCCCCTCCACAGCCTCCCCTCGCTCGCTCGCGACCCCTCCGCGCGTGGGGACCCGAGCTTGTCCTCACGGGAGCAGGAGGAGGAATGCTGTCGAGGGAACGGAAATGATTCACCAGGACGGGATTCTCCGGCTCTGACGCTCTTCCAGTTCAGGATTCCGGTGCGTCTGAGACGCCCGGACACGTGGGAGGAGGCGGACCCGGCACTGGCCCGAGTGTGGCATCACTGCCTGGACTTACCCGTTTGCTCGGCAGGTACACGCCATGTCCCCCATTGGACACCGGAGGACGGAGAGAAAACCCCCTGAGCGTCCCTGCCGGTCGGGAGCTGTCCGTCGGGGCAGCCGGTCCCCAGGGGGCCGCCGGGGGCGTCGGCGCGTCAGCTCTGTTCCTACATCACCTGCTGGAACACAGACCTCGTGAAAGCCAAGATCGCGTCCTCTCGCCTCCTCCCAGGTCTGTCCCCAAACCCCGAGCTCACACGCATCAGTTGGACGGATAAACGATGGGAGGTGAGTTCGGCGCTCTTCAGAAGGGTTTCGGATTTCCGCGGGAAAGCCGGCAGGTGGAGGAGGGCTGGCGGGCAGACGCGCCCCGTCCAACTCCGTGAACAAGGTCTGACACCGTCACCTTGGCCGGCACCGAGAGCGGCTCGGGCGCGGGAGCAAGCGTGCGTCCAGTTCACCGGGCGACACCACCCGGTTCACCGCGTTCCAAGCACGCGGACAGCGCGGGGTCGTGCGGCCGGTGCTGGTGTGAGTGTCAGACCCCGGGGCCCAGGGCACTCAGGGGAGGGTCAGCCAGCCCACTCCTGAGGGGCTGGGAGCCGTGTCCTTCCAGGAGGGGCAGGGCGCAGAGACCTGGGGAGTCGGAGGTGGGTGGGAAAGCCGTGGGTGTCGGCTGTGAGGACAGGTGTGGTCAGTGTGGGAGGAAGGCCTTGTCTGGTGGCCCGAGGGGTCTGAGCATTGTTCGCTGGGTGACGGGAGCCCCCGACGGTCATCGAGGGAGAGGGCCCTCACACGAGCACTGGGCTGGGTGGACGGCAACACCGCCGACATCTGGAAGCCCTGAGGCCACGCCCCCCCACCCCGTGCCTGCCCCCGATGTTGGTGCTCCTGACAGGCGTCTGCGTGAGGGTCGTTCCTCGGCAGCGAGCGGGGACACACGGCCCCGACCTCCCTGCGTGCTGGAACGTTCTGTCCTCTGTGGACTCGGGCTCTGTGGCCCTACGGGGTGCACAGAACTGTCCCACAGAGAAGCCCCGGAGCTGACAATGGGATGCCCCCGGCTGTCCCTCAGCAAGTTGGCTTCCAGTCCCCCCAACGGCGGATTGCAGCTGTCCCTGCTGGGCCCTGGGGAGCCCCGGCGGTGGGTCAGCCGAGTCCCTGGCGGAGTCCGGGAAGGGGTTCTCGGAGGGGACGAACGTGTGAGTTGCAGACTGAGTAAAGGCCCCATCCTCCGGCCTGATGGGGCAGTCTCTGCCTTCTGACTGCCGCTGACTCGGCTCTCGGGGTCCCCGGCTGGGGGCGGCGCACCCAGGGACGTCTCCGCCCCTGTGAGCCCGGGCTGCCCCTTGGGAGAGCTGTCCTCTCACATGGTAAATGTATCCCACAGGCTCCGTTTCTCTGAGGAGCCCCGACCAGCAGGGTTTGCTTCCGTCCTGGCTGCCTTCCCGCACGCTCGCCCGTGGCCGATACACAGTGCGCGTCAGGCCCGGCTGGTGCGGCCCCAGGCACTCTGACCCTGCCGAGAGCCTCCACGCGCGCCTCCCTTCCTGTGACCTGTGTCTCTCTAATGCGGTCACTGTGGGATCGACCTCTGACCCCCATTTTCTCCGAGGACGCTCAGAGAGGGCAGGGCTGGGCTCGAGGTCACACAACGACGTCAGTGACAGGGACGGCGACCCGACGGCGTGTCTTCGGGTTCCACACCGTCACTTGTCTCACCACGAAGGAAAACCTGAAACGCCCAGTCCTTTGAGTAGGTCGTCCCACCGACAGCAACAGGAGCCCTGCAGGGTGGCTGGGGTCCTCTCCCCACGCCCCTCGCCTCCCCGCAACCCGCCGGGGACAGAGGCTACCGGGCGTCACCACCGTCCTGCAGGCCGGAAAACCAGAGGTCCGTGTGAATGAGCGTCAGGCCGCGTGCACGGGTGTCAGATGCTGGCCCGGCCACTCCGGGCCTCCCCCCGCCCGTGCTCCCTCCATGGCCACGGACCCCGCACGGGGCCGGGCAGCCCGCCGCCTGGGCCAGCTCTAGGACTGCGTGGGTTTGTGATACGGTGAGATTAAGCAGGTCAGGCTTGGACCAGATTCAGAAGTAGCACTGGGGCGGGGGGGGCCGGACACACAGGTTCCTCCCCCCAGGACTCCCCCGCCCCCCGGGGCAGCAGAGAACCAGCTTCCTAACCCCTGGGGGAAACTGGGGGAGTAACTGGTGACCAGAACCTCCCAACGTCTGCTTTTCCACCTGGCGATGAACGTGAGGCTCTATCCTGGCAGAGTTCCAGAAGCCCCTCCCCCAGCCGCTCGCCCCGAGGCCCAGCGTCAGGCCTCAGGGTGCAGACCCTCTCCGGGCCCCCCGCTCCGCGGCTGACAGCAGCCCCGGGGTTGGGCTCCCGTCAGCGCCCCTGTGAGCGGGTTTGCCCACAGAAGACCGGCACGTTCCCTGCTCTGCCCGCCCCGGTGCGCACAAGGAGAGCCCGGAAGAAACAGCACCAGTGCAGCGGGGATGTCGTAGCGATGGTCAGGGCTGGGGTCTGCCCTCAACCCGGCCCGAATACCCCGCGACGCGGAGACCTCACTTCCCTCCTCTGGACCTCAGTTTCTCCTCTGCAAACAAGCCAATAAACAGCAACAATAAGCCGCTCTCAGGAGGTGATCGAAGGGGAGAGTCCTGCAGAGACTTGAAGTCTGTCGGGAATCATACGAGGCTTGACGCACACCCCCGGGACTCCGTGGTCTCGAGTGCGACCTATATTTTCTAGCCATCGGGCTTGGGGAGGGAAATACCATCATTTTACGACGTCCCCAAAGAACAGAGCTGCCAAAATGTGCGGCCGCATAGACCCCAGCGCCGACACACTCCTTGCCGCTCACCGACCCCCGCAGTCTCGAGACAGATGCTGAAGACGACCTCGCGCGCGCCCCTGAACAGGGAAAGGGCGAATACCCACACTGCTGAAATTCAGACGCGCTTTTCCTTGGCCTCGCTTGGGTCTCGTTTCCGGGTCACCGTATTACAGATTTAAAGAGTAGGTCCTGAGGGGCCAGGGGAGAGTGAAAGAAAACAGAAGGCAGAATGGCAGGGGGGGCCATCATTCAGTACGCGGTCGCGGATTTATTAACAGAAGAGACCCTGATTCGTAAATGAGCTTGGGAAGGTAAAGACACTGCTGCCTGCATTTTGGAATTACTGTTTAATTACCTATGAAATTCTTAATTACACATGCAATCCTTAATTACACAAGCAACGCAGTAATACGTTTCTGCTTCTGAGACAGGAAACACGGCCCCAGGGGGAGGGGAGGCTGAAGTCCGCTGGGGACAGCCCGCGTCCTCTCCCACCCGTGACGCCGTGCTGTTTAGCAGGATGGCTCCCATCGGACTTGTTAACTGCAGGGGACGTTTCATTCCACCCGGAGTCCTGCTCGAGGAAGAGGCCGGGCTCCATCCCTATCCCGGCACATTCACGCACTCCCCCCGGCCCCTCGGAGCACGGCCGGTCTTCGCCCGTGTGGGCGCGGCCCCCGCAGCAGCTGTGTTGCGGTGCGATCTCGCTATCGGTGGGTTTACTGCCAACGCTTTATGTCCCCAAACTTCTCCGTAACCTCCTTGGTTTAAATTACATGTCGTCAGTGATGAGAGAGTCGGGCATCTTTCCACGTACGTTTCCTGTTATTTCTTATGGAATGATCATTTTTACATTGCGTTATTTGTGGAGTTTTTTTTTTTTTTCTCAATTATTTTAGGGATGCTAATGTTTTCCCCTAATATTTGTCACAAACATATTCTCCCGGGTTGCAGACATTGTGCCCGTTTGCCCCTTAATATTTTAGTGTGTGTTTCCTAAGAATAAGGATATTCTTTTATGTAACCAAAGTACAGTTAAAAAATTTTTACACTGAGGATATAATTTTACCAAATCCACTGTTCACGTTCCAATCATTTCCTTGTCCCAAAACTGTTCTCAATGGCATTCTTTCCCTCCGGCGCATGGGGCACTGGGGCGCGAGCCCCTGGCTCCCGGGGTCCCAGACGGACCGGGCTCGGCTACGGCGCCGCTGACAGAATAGCAGGCAGAGGGACAGCGGTGGTGAGATGGGAAAGGGATTCATTCTGGGGAGGCCAGCCCCGGGAAGCCAGTGGACCGGCGTCTCAAAGACCGTGTGCGGAAAACACCCCCAGGTCTCCAGGAGGAGAACATGGGCGGTGAAGGTCGAGTCCATCACTGTCTGGGGGTCAGTCCCGGCTGCTCGAGGGGGCGGTTTCTGTTCCTATCGTGGGATGCGCTGCCCTCAGGGTCTCCCGCCTGAGCCGAGACCCCGCTGGAAAGAAGAACCCAGCTGGGAAGTCTGAGGTCAGAATGGAGACAGCGGACGTCCTCTCTCGCCATGGCAGTGACTCCCGTGCTCGGTCTCCATCAATCTAGGACTGTCCATCCCACAGCCTTCCCTCTGCCACGACACGGGTGATTCTGGAACCCTGGAGTCAATCTTCCGTAGTCCTTGAGTCGTCCCTCTGCCGGGTTTTGCCGGGTGCTTCCCCACATCTAGGTGAAGTTTCGCTGCCCCTGCGGCCGCGTGCTGTTCTCGGGGGCTCCTGCCCGGAGGCACACGGGGTCCTCCTGCTGTTTCCCAAACAGCGGCTGTGGCTGCGGGACCGAGGTGCAGCGGGACAGCATGTCGCCATTTCCCTCGATGCTCATCAGAATGTCCCCCGGACGTGGCGCTCCGTCAGCGACTCCTGCCTGAACCACCGTCACTGGGACGGCCGTCACACCCAGCAGCCGGCTTCCGCCCGCAGGGGCGAGCCCTCCGTCCCCCCTCCCTCGCCTGCGCCCCCTCCACCCCGAGAGCAGACTCCCGGGTTCCTATCTCACGCTGGTTTGTCGCCCACTGCTGACTGTATCAGTTTGGAACAAATAACCACGAACTTGGTAAAACCCGTAATTATTCTCTTACCGTTCCGGAGTCAGAGGTCCAGAATCGGTTCCCCGGAGCCCCAGTCCAGGCGCCGGCCGGGTGACCGTCCTGTCTGGACGCCCGGGGAGACCCTTCCCTCCCTGATCCAGCTTCCGGAGCCCCATTCCCAGCATTCCCCGGCTTCGGGCCCGTCCTCCGCCCTCAAAGCCAGCAGGGCGGCCCCGCACACGGCCCCGCTCTTCCCCACTCTTCTCTCTCTGCCTCGCGCTGGCAAGGACACTCGTGATTCCGTTTAGGGCTCCCCTGGATAACCCTGGAGAATCTCTCCCTCTCAAGATCCTCGCCTCAATCAAACCTGCCAAGTCCCTTTTGCCATCTCAAGTGACGTTCACAGGTGGCAGGGATTTGGACCCACTCATCTTCGGATCCGTTATTCTGCGGATCCCACTTCCCTTGTGGCCAGAATCTGGGGCTCACATTACCCCAAGCTTTGGCCAGCGGGGGTCCCCTTCAAGCTGGTCCCTTCGACCTTGTGACAAGTCCCCATCATTCCATGCATTTATTCCCTCGAGCACAGTGTTACTTTCGGGCACCACAATATTTCCGGCTCATCTGGCACATTCTCCTTCTTGCCCTTGAATCAGTCATCCCTCCAAGAGGCCTCGTTCCATTTAGTGGGAATGACATTTGCAGACTGTGATCGAGGCTGTCGCAGGGAGGTCATTATTCCCGGCTCCCCTCCACGGAGAGAGCTAGCAGATACGCACATATGTACACACAGTCCCCTGCCCTTCCCCACGCCATACCTCCCTTCTTCCGAGGCGACGCCTGGGTCCTCACGGAATCAATGCATTTATTCGCCGGCTCAGTACTGCAGTGGACATAACGTGGTCTCGGCGACCCCGCGGCCAGGGTGTCGTGTGACCCAATCCTAGCAGCGTCCATGCTTACCCTGCCGTTCTTTGGCTTCTCTGGACCGAGGGTGGGCAGCCCGGCATCGCCTTCAGAAGTTGACTGGCATTAATTCCTTCTTCCCTCTGTGTGTTTTGTTCATTGGAAATAGATTCACTTTTTTAATATTCCCATTTGATTTGAGGTTGCCTTTTCTTCCTGGTTCGTTGATCCTTCTGATGAAATTTGCCCAGTGATCTTTCCATTCGTTGTTGCTTCTTCGGGAAGAAGGTGGGGGCAGTGCCCCCCGAGCTCCTGCATCTTCAAATCTGTCCTTTTCGCCACCTTGACAGTGGGGTTGGGTTTAAAAGCCTGGGGTTCCTACTTCCTTTCTGTGAGTTTCCCAAAAACACGTCTCCACTCTTGCCTTTCTTTGTAGGTTCTTCTTGAGAAGGACCTTGCCAGCCTGATCTTGTTACCCCACGAGATCATTTGGAGATCTTGGGGATATCTGTCTGTAAAGCCTAATGATTTTAATAATACGGGTCTTGGAGTTGATCATTCCAGGTAAATTTTCCAAAGCACACAATGGTGCCCTTCCAGGTGCAGATGTGAACGCGCTCTTAAACCTTGGATTCCAGATTTGAATATGAAGGTAGTTCTGTCGTTTTTCTTCTTCTGGGACCCGGCCTGACTCCCGTTTCAATCACTTTCTCTCAGCCCCATTTTCATTCCCTTCTTTAACTCTGTTTCATTTTCGTGGCTATTTTTCTGCCTTGTCTTCAATGCCCCCTATTAAAATTTAATTGGACTCTTTTTCCCTTAGGCATCTTATGATTTATTTTTTATTTTGAGATGGTTTTGCCTTTTGATTCCATTTCTTTCCTGCCTTCACATTGCTTCTCTCTCTCTTCCTCGCTCTGACGTTTCTCTTTTTCATCTTTGACTTTCTATTTCTGTGTGTTTTTTAATGACCCCGAATGCTAGTTTGAGGAGGTCTGAGGTCTAAACCGTGTCACGTGGCTGTTTGACTTCTCGGCTTTGCGAGAAGCATGATCATCGGCTAAAATGTTACGATTCACATTTTTAATTTTTCCTTTTGCAGTGGCTGGGTCTCGAGTCGGTTTGATTTCTGTATATAGTAGACATTAAGTGAATAGGATTCCCGGTTCAAGGGAACTCCCGCCTGTCCGTTTGCGGAAATGGGGCTGGAACCCATGACGTTGGTGGGGGACGGTGGGCAGGGACGAGAGGTGGGGGTGGTTACTCTTTCCCTCCTGCAGGGTCTCTGTCTACCCACCCCCGCCCCCTGCCTTCCTCCTTCCCCTTTGCTGCCACATCTCTGCGGGGCGGGCATCGCTCCTTCTCCGTAGAGCTGACCCTCTCACCGAGCCTTGTGCTTCCCTCCGGCCGCAGCCGGTGCCGTGAGCTGGGAAGTCCCAGAACCGCGTGCTCAGCGCGGGGCGGCTGGGACCGGCAGGGAGGTGACGTCCTCTGGGAGGCGACGTCCCTGCTCACTCCTCACTGGCAAGGGCTCCCGACCCTCCTCACCCCGCCATCCGTGCTCTCAGATCTGCGTGCCGTGGGGACTCCGCTGCCCTTTCCTGTGTGTTCCTCTCCCTACAGAAGTCCAGGTGCTCAAACGTCCTCCCTTTCCTAGAAAGGCCGGTGGCCGGAGGCATAAGCGGGCTGATTTGCACTCGAGTGCCCGTGTCTGCACGAGCCCATTTTGGGCCCGTGGGCCCGCTTCTCTCCGGGAGCACAAGCCCACGCTGTTTGTACGACGAGAGACTTGCGATATGTTTTGGGACCTGGAAAGCCGACTCCTCTCCCTCGTGTTCTTTCTCGAAACTACTGCGGCGACACTTGCCGCTGAGGTGTTCCCTGAGGTTTTAAAATCAGTGCTCACATTAACGAAGCGTTTTCTTCCAAGAGTGCCCCACATGCAATACGCGATTTATACCTTTGCTTCCAGAGAACGGAGCCGTCAGTCGGGGACACCGGCGGCCCCCCAGAACGCCCCCTTCCCTCCCCGGCCAACTGCAGCCTCCTCCTTTCTCGCTACGAGGAAGGACGTTCTGTCCCCCGAGGGAGGGCTCAACCCTGCATCCCCGCCCCGGACCTGGATCTCTTCATTTAGTTATTTATTTGTGTAATTTGCCATCTCCACGGGCAATGCTGTGCCCGGCACGCCTGCCGCCACCACCTCGGACCCGCGTCCCACGCTCACCGACTCCACGGTTGACAGCCCAGCCTCTCCCTCCCTCCGGCCCCGCCCCATCGCGATGTGGACGCGAGTCCCCTCCCGGGCTGGCTCTTGCCCACGTCTCCGGGCTCATCTCCCCCTTCTCTCCTTGTCTGTCCTGCTCCAGCCACAGGAGTCACGTCCGGGCCCCACACACACGCATCCTCCCGCATTCCGGGGCTCTGCAAACACGGGTCCCTTTCCCCGGACCCCTCTGCCCACCCCCGGATCCCGCCTGACCTTCAGAGCCCAATTCAAGTGACTTCCTCTTTAGGAAATGCTCCTTGCCCCTGCAGCCTGGTGCCCCCCCCCAAGGTCTACGGCAGCCCCCCTCTGCTCCCCCGGGCCACTAGCCACCCTGGTTGAGCTGGACGGTCTCCCGCCCCGGACTGCGAGCTCCCTGGAGGCAGCGGCTGGACTCACGCACGACACACCCATGCCCGTCACTGTCCCGGCGCCCGGTAAAGGCCCAGTTCCTGTCGGATTCCCGCTCTCCCTCCCCGGGAGGACACAAGCCTCAGGGAGGACGGCAGGCGAGTGGGAGGGGGCCCCAACCCGCGGGCTGCTCTGCCGACCCACCAGGAGAAGGAACTCATGCGTCCTCCATTCGCCTCTGGCTCCGGGGCCGACGCAACAAGGGGAGAAGGCGCATCGTGGAGACAGAATGCTGGGCTCTCGGGGACACTCCCGATGGAGCTCGGAGGTCGCTTGTCACCCCGTTCTCTACTCTGGACTGGTTGTGCACGTCTTTCTCATCCGCATGGAGAGCAACCTCCGCCTCCAGGGCACCTGGGGTCAGCCGTTACCAGACCCTGAAGCCCCCCAGCCAGACATCCCTTGTGCCCTTTCACCCTGGCGAACCCGAGAACAGAGGTTTTCTCAGTCACGCTGGAGTTCCGTCCGGGCTCCCAGCGGACCTCCTGCCTCGACGACTTTCAGAACAGATTACCCCTCCGATCAAGCGATTTCCTCCGGAAGAAACACTCGGTCACTGCTGATGAATGAATGAATCTCTGTTATCAGCTCATCCTCTCTACCGACCTTGGCTTCGGGCCTCTGGACCGCGAGGCCCTTTCCTGTTTCCCCGAGATGCAGGTAAATAAAACAGTCAAGGCCAATGGCAAATCATGAAACCGTGAGAATTAATAACTCATCTGGGAAACAGTAAATCCCATTAAGTCACAGAATCGCAAAGCGTTATTTTGGTCACCCCCGAAGGACGACGTCCCGCTGCCATGAGAATCACCACAGCCGGCTAAGAGAGAGAGAAGGCTGGAGGCCTCAGATGCTTCCCCTGCATTTCTCAGTCGGGTGTGTGCTCCTGGGCCCCGGGCCCCAAGCCCCGGCTGGAAGACAGCCCTCGCTCCCCTGATCTCTGACGTTAAGGTTAATCTGAGTCAGAATTTCTGGGGTGTTTCGTGCTATGTGTTCGTGGAAGGTGCCCCCACTGGACACAGGGGTGCGGGGGTGCGGGGTCATCCTCAGTCAGGGGTCTGGGAAGGCTGTGTGAGCTGAGACATCAGGAGCCGGCCACACGACCCCGGAGGGAAGAGCATTTTGGGATCTGAGACGAACATGTGCAAGGGCCCCCGTCAGGGCTGCTAAGCAGAAAGAGGGACAGTTTGGAAAATACAGAATAAAACAAAGAGAAATGAATAAACAATTAGGCTCCTACACAAATAAAGCCACGGACTATCCTTCCTTCCTCTGTGGCCCAGGGGGACACAGGTCGGTGCGCCGTCCTCTACTCAACCACCCTGTTGTGGGAGGGGAGGGTCTCCCCAGACCCTTCTTCTCGGCCACCCTCGACGACAGCGCACAGGCCCCTCTCACTTCCTGCTTCTCACTGAGGCCCGACGAGGGGGCAGGCGAAGAGGGTCCCGTGAGGAAACCAAAGGTCCCGGGTCTGCACGAGCTCCCCGGGTCTCTACCCCTGGGCCCGCTGGGTCCTGAGGGGGGCGCCCACGGACCCCCTCTCATTCTCATGCCAGCCCCCACCTCCAGTGAGTCCGCCCGGATGTCCAGAAAATGGCTCCTGGCCCCAGCCCCCCGTGCCTCAGGCCCCCCGGCAGAGCCTGACCTCTCGCCGCAGGACAGGGCCCAGCTGCAGAGAAGGGAGCGGCTCCCGGGCGCAAGGGCTGCTGCTCAGAAGACTATACTGGTCTCCTTGCTCACCTGTTCTACCTGGAGGGCTGGGCGCTGGGGTGCCGACTCCCCCGCACCACCTGGGCAGCCAGAGGGAGGCCGGGAGCAGGTGCAGAGCCGGGCGTGGGCGGGTGCCCTGGCCGCTGCTGTGAAAGGGCCCTGGGGGGGGGATGGCAAGGCACCCCGCTCCCGCCGCCTGCAGGCAGGAAGAAGCCATCCCCGCGCGGCAGCCATTATTTGCACTTCCGTGTAACGCGTGAGGGCGGGAGTGTCGAAATGGCACAGATGACCCAGGAGAATCAGGAAACGCAGGCTTTGACAGCCGGGCGTGTGGTCCCTGTAAGACCCGCAGCCTCTGCTAAAAATACAGGCCAGCTCCAGATGCTCACCCCCGAGATGATATCCCCACAGATACGAAAGCCGGTTCACGTTTGTCTTTCTCCAGGCGGCTGGCCCACCTGTCTGTCATCTCTCAGTTAGCATCTCAATTTTCCAGAGGCTGATTTCAGCGAAATAGCACGGAAGCGGCAGGCAGCTCGCGTCCCAGCTCCCCCACTAATTGTGTGGCGTTCCCCTCATTGGTGCAACCGCAGGGCAAGGGAATAGAATGGAGTCTCGTGCTCGCTTCCCATTCTGCACTTTATGAACCTAAGAAATCACTCGGATAGTTGATGGCTCGGATGGGAACGTGGAGTTCCCATTTCCAGGAGCTGGAATCTGTCTTGCTCGTGGCAAGACATGTAATTCATGCTGAGTGACTGGCTTTGTGCAAGTCCAAGGCTTCGACTGGAGTTTTTAGGATTATGGAATTTCTCCCCCACGATCTGAGATCAACTAACCCCACAAGATGTGGGGAAGGTCTGCAGTAACTAGCAACTCTAATCTGCAAGCAAAATACAGTAACTAGAATGAGCAAAGAAGACACAACATGGTTTTGTTTTGTTTCGTTGTTTTGTTTTTGTTTTTTTTAGATCATGCGGCAAAAATGTAGGAAGGGTGTGGAGACGGGGGATGGGAGGAAGACTGGAATATGCTGGTAGGAGTGTCCTCCTCACCCCCTCTACCCACCAGCCTGGCTTTCTCTGCTGCTGGCAGCTGGAACGGCACGGGGGGAAGGGGCAGCTGGAAGCAGGCAGCTGGTGGTTCAGATCCACATTCGTATACACCTAGGACTGCAGGAGAAAAGGGGCTGCTCTCCTCCCAGCTCAGGTTGGAAAAATCTCAGGGCAGGACTGTGATTGGCCAGCCTTGAACCGCATGCCCACCCATTGGACCATCCGTTCAAGGAGCAGGGGATGTGATTGGCTCAGCTTGGGCAGGGGTGGGCGGAGCTCTGTGACTGCAGGAAGTGCAGTAACCCACTTGGCCACAGGGGGGGGATGTTTGCAACTCAACAGCAAGATACTGCAGCCCAGGTGGGTCCCAGGTGGCCTGGACTCAGGTGTGCAGGAGAGGCTCCTCAAAGGTGGGTCTCAGAGCGGCGGCAACCCCGAAGTTTGCAGGTGTTTATAAAAGGGGCTTCTGTTCAGAATGGCCCCCACCGTGTGGCAGGGACAAGAAGGAGCTAGCGTTTGGGGGACAGGTACTTTTTAGGGAAGCAGAAGGATTCCTCTTTAAGGAAATGGTTTTAGAGGCTGTAAAAATCTCACTAGGTCACACAGTATTTTCTAAGAAAGGCACAACGAGAATGTCTTTAACTCCCCAGAGGAGGGGAAAAGGAGCTCGGGTGGGTAGACCAAACGTCAAGGCAGAAATAAGCAGTTCCCGGGACCCGGGGGCCAGGCTTTAGAAGGAGCGCATGCAAGCCAGCACGGTTCCCTGTCATTGTACACCCATGAAATGGGGGACGCGTCTTTACAATGATACGCGATCTCAGCCAGGTTCGGGTGAAGCAGGTGCATTTGCAGAATGTCCGAGGGACTACGAATCGGGGAGCGACTTGACAACATGCACTCACGGCCATTAAAACTCTTGGCTTCTCCGACCCGGCAACCCCTCTGCGGAATTTCTTCTTGGGAACTACACCGAAATACGGCAAAATAAAGACGCTCGCCCAGCTAATGCCTCCCGGAGAATCTGGAGGGCCAGGGTCTGTCTTATTTGTCGCTCCGTCTCCATCACAGTCTCCATCACGCGCGACACGGGACTGGCGTCCCGAAGTTTGTTAAAATCATAAAGGAAAACGCACGCCCACAAAAGGATCGTTTTTACCTTAACCACGCAAGTGCATTTCAGTGTGAGAGGACATCGTCCTCCGAATACAATGGCCCGGTGTGGGGGAAGCCTATTTTAGGGGCCCAGGGAAAGAAAGAAACAGAACAATACATCATATTGTTCCCTTGCTCAGGTTACAAGTGAGTACATTTCGTTTATGTGTCTGGACCCGGAGTAGAAAGCAAACAAGAGAGCAAGCAATTACTGGCTGCTTTCCAGGGGCTGGATTCTTTATTGTGCAGTCCTTTAATATTTATGTGATCGCATGTTTTAAAATAATTGGTATGTTTACAAAATGTAACTCTTATGGCGGAATGGCCAAGGAGACCAAATATGTGAACATAACGCCTGGCAGACAGGCGTGTGGAAGCGTTCGATAAAATATTAATCAAAGGTAAATATTTTCTTGTCGTGATGTTGTGATTTATAATACGAAATATGTATTTGGTCTGGTCCCTGGTCCCAGAACAAAGCTCCTGAAACCCTTGTAAATTCCTCAGTAGGAAGAGTGCCAGGAGCATCTCTTATTCTAATACTTGGTCTTGACCTTGGTCCCCAAGGACAGTCCTAGATCTCTTGTCACTTCCTGGGTGACGCGAATGTCCTTTGTTCTCACGAGGCGACTTCGGGGGTGTGTGTGGGGACTCCTGGGCAGGGGGAAAGACCCCGCTGTGCTCCGAAGTTTGGGATTTCAGCCCCGCGCCCCATTCTCCAGAGATAGGAGTGGGGCCGGAAGAGGGTCACTCCAGGCACGGACCCCGTCCACGAGGTGGAGCCTCCGTGAAAATCCCGACAGTGTAGGGTTCGGGGAGGTTCCGGGCTGGTGGACACGTGGGGGTCCTGGGAGGGGCACCCTGGGGAGGGCACGGGCGCTCTGCACCCCTCCCCTCGCCCCTCGCCCCTCCCATCTGGCTGCCCGCCTGCTCCTTTATCTTCTCCTTTTATGACAAACCGGCGGCAGGAACTGAACTGCTTCCCGAGCTCCGGGAGCCATGCCAGCGAATGAGTGGAACTGGAGAAGGGGGTCGTGGGCGCCTCCAATCTCCAGCTGGGGAGTCAGACGCAGCAGGGACAGCCTGGCCTCGTGACTGGCGTAGGACGTGGGGACAGTCTGGGGGGACGGGGCCCTGGGCCTGCGGGATGGGACGCTGTCCCCGGGTGGAGGACAGAGGCGAGGGAGCAGTCGGACGCCTGGCTGTGTGTGGAGTTGCTCGGTGGGGGGGACCCTCCACACCCGGGGGACCTGAGTGTTGGTGGCGAAGCGCTCTGTGTGAGTGGCTCAGACCTGTAGCTTCTCCCGGCTCACGTCCACGCGAGTCACTACGCAATAGGGGCTGCGGGACTCGCAAGGCCTGGGAGAAAATGAGAATTTGCGGCCCAGGCGCGTTCCGTGGGGTCCTTCTGTGCCCCGTGCTGGTCAGCGCCCACGAGGCTAGCCCGGGCCGTACATCCGGCTCTGAGTAATTCAGGGCACGTGGGTTCCGGGGTCGCCTCCCGCTCCTACTGGGGGGTCACCCTGAACAGGGGCAGCCTTCGCTCTGCGCCCCCCACCAGCGCTCGACCCTCCGGCTCCGCGTCCAATTCCACAAGCGGGGAGCAGGGCCTCCTGTCTCCCTCGGCTCGTAGACTCTGGGAGGCTCTGCTCCCCCGACGACAACTCGGCACCGCGAAGGAAAGTTCCTTCAAATCACCGTCTCCAGCTTCAGCCTGATGCACCCTCCCCCTACCTTCCCATTAAAATACTCATAAAAAAGATGAAAAGGAGAAAATTCACAACAGCGGGGACATTATGGGTAATAAGCAGCCATATGTCAGGATCCCGGGAGCACTCACGGCCCAGCGTCAGGAGGGACGTGGATGGAAAAGCAGCCGTGGCCACAGCTGACTCCCCCTGCGAGGCCCGCGGCTCTGGGTCCAGCTGGCACCGCCTGGGAGCCCGAGAGCCGGGCTTCGGGTCCGCGGGGGCTGCCCCTGGCCCCCTCCTGCCCAGCCCGAGCCTTCCCTGACCCAGGGAGTGCATGGGGCCGGCCCACTGATCATCCGGCCTCCCCTCCTTGGTCACCGTCCAAATGACTCCAGAGGTTCCCAGGGCCCCGAGGGACAGCCCAGAAGTTACCGGAGGGGAGCCCATGGCCGGGGAGTGGGGGCTCCCCTGGAAGGGTCGCCTGGAGAGGCCCTTGGTCACCATCGCCCGTGTGCACCAGAATCCCACCAGCACTCCCAGGAACACCTCTTTGTGACCCTCCAGGATGCACCTGCTTTAGAATTTACTAGAAACCAAGATGCCTCCAGTCTTTTAAATGCGTTTGCTTTCTCCCCAGGGAAGACAGGTGGAAGGTAAGAACCGAGATTATGACGAGAGCTCCGCCAAGCTCTCGGCCTTCTCCAAAGGTAACTGCGGCGACTGCGAGAGGAGAGGAGTATCTCACGTACTTCTCGTGAGAAGTCTCTCTCTGTCCCCGGAGCGAGCCTCCTTGCTGCTCGTGCTTCCCCTCCTAACGGAGACTCATCGAGCCTTCATGTTTTGAGCGACTTCCGAAAAATCAAGTTGGGCTTGCACCTCAGCCCGAGAGCTGCCTCTGGTGGCGGGAGAGTCGGTGGGAAGCCCCCCGGGGACCCTTGACTTCCGCCGCAGCGATGCTCTGTCGGAGGCAAGAGCCCATCCCTCGACGAAGCTTTGCAGTAGTCCCCAGCGGGGCCGCAGCCCAGAATCCGGGTTTTGGATGACTCAGCTGTCTTCGTCCCTCTGTCCAGGAGACCCCCAGGCCAGGCGTCCAGGCCTGGGGGAGTGCCCCCCCTGCAAAGGGCTGAGCGTGGGGCGAATGGCCACTGAGGGACAGAGAAGGATTTGCACACTCTCTGTCTTCGGTGTCCTAATGTTTTCCTACCTTCAGAGCAGAAGAGTCAAGATCAAGTCCCCTGAAAGGGGAAGGTCTTCTCTGGATGTGGGAGGTGTTGAAGCAGGCACACACGGCTGGCGAAGCCAAGGGAAGGCGCCGCTGTCCCCCAGGTCCCCCCCCAGGTGCTGGGTGGGAGGCCAGGCACCCCAACATCAGTGCCTGAGGTCACAGGTACCGGTGATCTGATGGAGAACGTGGGCGCATGCCCTGCTCCTGCCCCAGATGGGCAGACGTGGCCAGAAGAGCCTCCCACGGCGCTGGGACACACAGGGAGAGAGAGGGGCTGGGGGGGGGGGGGGACAGGGGGTGTGAACTAGGCTCTGACTGTGACGGTCGCAGGAGGGGCTGCAAATTCTACAAGCATCAGGACGAGGACGTCAGCCCGAGGGTGGGCTGGGAGATCAGAGACGGAGATTTGGGGCCATCCTGGAAATAAATAGAAGTCTACTTATTCGTGTCCAAGTCTCAGTCGGCCGAACGTAACATTTTCTGAAGCCTCGCTTTTACCCCCACCTCTGGACGCACAGGGCGCTGGCCTCTGGCCCCCGTCGCACCTGCCGAGGAGAAGCCGAGCCTGCATCCACTCAGCGGCCCAGCACCCCGGCTCCCAAGTGTGTGCCCCGTCCCCTAAATTCTTGGTACAACAGCCCTCCCCACCCCCCACCGGCTTAAGCTGGCTCCAGGCTTCCCTTTCTAGCTGCCAGGAAAATCCCTGTTTGGGGCATAACCAGAAGCCAAGCAGGGGAGCGGAGGGTGGGCAGAGTCCCAAGGGCCCGCTAGGAGGGCCCGGCCCGGCCGCGGGGCATGGAGGCCCAGCTCCGTGCTCTCACCTGTCCGCCCAGCCTTCAGCCTCCGTGCGGTCCGAGCCGGGAGCGCTCCCCGTGCTCGCGAGGGCTTCTCACAGGCTCTGGCAAAGGCCACGTGTGCACGTTCTTTTTTTTTTTTTTTTTTTTTAAAGATTTTTTTTTTTATTTATTTATTAGAGAGAGAGAGACTCAGAATGAGAGGGGAGAAGGTCAGAGGGAGAAGCAGACTTCCCGCAGAGCCGGGAGTCCGATATGGGACTCGATCCCGGGACTCCGGGATCATGACCTGAGCTGAAGGCAGTCGCTTAACCAACTGAGCCACCCAGGCGCCCCACGTGTGCACGTTCTTTAGTAGAGAGCTCACTGTTGGTTCCTTGAGCAAAAATAAGAGGGCTCCCGGCGGGTCCAACGGTCCTGGACCCGAGACCTCACCCCTGGGCTCATGGGCGCCATCCGGACCCGACCCGCGCTTTGGTCGTAGACACGGAAGAAGCCGGATCGTCTGCAACCCTTGCTCAAGAAGATGGGATGGGAGCTCGTCCTCTGCAAACACAAGGCTGCAAATGCGTCCTGATGTGAGGACTCATCAGGAATCCGCAATGAAATTTCCGAGCTGTCAAAACCGTTTAATAGGCCTTCACTTAGAGTAGGAGGGTTAAGAATTCCAGTTCTTCGCTGGACATCGGTGACAGGCAGAGAAAACGAGCGGCCCGCTATGCATCCAATCTCCTGATGCTGATTGTCCCCGGAAGCACAGGACACAAACGCCGTCCTCCCTGCGGGAGGGCACAGCCAACCAGGGCTGCGTCTGGCTCCTTGTGGCCAGGCCTGCTCGTGCTCACCTGACCCGGCAGGGTCAGTGCTGGGCTGCGGTCAAGGTCACTCGGGCCTCTCTTGGCCCCAGACGGCAATGTCGGTCCCTTTGAGCCGGGCGGTGGCACCAGGACTTGCGGGAGTCTCTCCGGCCCGGCGTGGCTAAGGGCCTGACAGCGTCGCATGCGGGGGAAGGGTGGTGTTTTCGTGTCTTCGGGCCACACGCCAGGTGGCTTCAACAACAGGAATGTACCGTGTCACCGTTTTGGAGGCTGGAAGTCCAAAACCCAGCTGTCTGCGGGGAGGGGTCCCTCGGGGCCGTGAGGGTCTGCTCCTGCCTGACTTCTGGCTTCCGTGGTTTGCCGGCAACTGCTGGTGCTCCCTGGCCGGCAGGTGCGTGACCCCCACGTCCGCACTCACGTTCCCGGGGTGTGTGTGTCTCCCCGTCTGTCTGTGTCCCAATGTCCCCATTCTGTAGGAGTCCCAGCCATGCTGGATTAGGGCCCGCCCCAATGACCTCGCTTCTACTTAATCACCGGCAAAGACCCTATTTCCAAATAAGATCACGTTCGCAGGCACCAGGGGTCGGGACTGTCTTTTTGGGAGACAGAATTCGGTCCGTGGCATGGAGTTGGCCGACGCCACCTGGGAGAACCAGTGTAGCCCTAAACGATCGTCCGGCAGGGGCCGAAGCCATCCCTGAGCCTGACCGGTCCCTGCCCCAGGCCGGGGTTTCCGCAGTGGGGCTGGGGACGGCGTGCCCGGCCTCGTCCTGACATCCCTGGGAGGGGCCATCGGGGGCTCTGGCCGCCCTGCTCCATGCTGGCTTGCCGCCAGGCTGAGTGGAACCCGTGCCGCCCTGTCCTTATCCCCATCTGCACCCGTAACGTGATGCGCAGCGCCCGGACCCACGGTCAAGGCCGGGCTCGGCCGTCTACCCGCACGTGACCTTGTTCAGCCTCACTTTTCCCATCTGTAAGAGGGGCTCGGACGTTCGCTCCCTCTCATCGGCCACGGTGACCCGTGTGGGGAGGGGGCGCTTGGGGGCACAGAGCAGGGTCTCCGAGCAGGGCTTTGTCACCAAGGCCCGGCCTAGTCGGAGCCCGACCTGGGGGGCCAGTGTCCACCCTGAGGGCCACACGACTGCTGCTGTTCCGAGCACCGGCGATGCTGGGAGCTGTTTCTTCTGGGGGCCTGGGAGCCAGGCCTCAAGCACACGAGAGGACCCCATCGCACGGCCCCGTGGGCGCGGAGCCCCGGACGGACGCGGGGGCTGGGCCGGCAGCCCCAGGGTCGTAGCAGGGGGACGAGGGGAGAGGAAATGCATATTCAGGAAGGCGGCTTGAACGCTAATGAAGACGCCCTCTGTGCGGATGTACCGAGAACACAAAATACCACTAACCAATCTCCCAGGACCCAATTAGGCCCCGGTTTCGCACATGTGATTCGGAGCTGTGAGTGTTCTTTCCTCTGCCTTGGTGGGGGGTGGGGGGAGGTTGGGAGGGGAGCGACCGAGGTGGAGGGGGTAGCAAGTGAGGGAAACCTGTGACTCGTCTGGTTAACTCCTTGTGCAAAGACTGCCGGCGAGTTGCCCCTGCCGCTGTCCCGTGGGGGCCGGCTCAGACACCTCCTCGCCGCGCCCCTGCGCCTCTCCCTGGAAGAGGGCGCAGCCTGTGGGGCTGGCAGAGGCTGGGCCCCACTCCCCTAGGCATCCCAGGCACACAGTTGGAGCTCTGGAAGGCCAGCAGAAGGATTAAGATAAAAAGCTTCTGCACAGGGAAGGAAACAGTCAACAAAACAAACAGGCAACCCACAGAATGGGAGAAGATATTCGCAAATGACACTACAGACAAAGGTCTGATATCTAAGATCTATAAAGAACTCCTCAAACTCAACACTCACAAAACAGATAATCACATCCAAAAATGGGCAGAAGACATGAACAGACATACAAATGGCTAACAGATACATGAAAAAATGTTCATCATCTTTAGCCATCAGAGAGATTCAAATCAAAACCACACTGCGATACCACCTTACGCCAGTTAGAATGGCCAAAATCAACAAGACAGTTAACAACAAATGTTGGAGAAGATGCGGAGAAAGGGGACCCCTCCTCCACTGTTGGCGGGAATGCAAGTTGGTGCAGCCACTTTGGAAAACAGTGTGGAGGTTCCTTAAACAATTAAAAATAGAGCTCCCCTATGACCCTGCAATTACACTACTGGGTATTTACCCCAAAGATACAAATGCAGTGAAAAGAAGGGCCACATGTTCACAGCAATGGCCACAATTGCCAAACTGTGGAAGGAGCCAATAAATGGATGAATGCATAAAGAAGGTGTGATCCACATACACAATGGAGTATTACTCAGCCATCCGAAAGGATGAATACCCAACTTTTGCATCAACATGGACGGGCCTGGAGGAGATTATGCGGAGTGAAATAAGTCAGGCAGAGAAGGACAATTATCATATGGTTTCACTTATTTGTGGAGCATACGGAGTAGCACGGAGGACATTGGGAGAAGGAAGGGGAAAACGAAGGGGGGGAATCGGAGGGGGAGACGAAGCATGAGAGACTGTGGATTCTGGAAACACACTGAGGGTTCCAGAGGGGAGGGGCTGGGGGCTGGGTGAGCCCAGTGGTGGGTATTGAGGAGGGCACGGACTGCATGGAGCGCTGGGGGTTACACGCGCACAATGAATCATGGAACACTGCACCAAACATTAATGATGTACTGTACGGCGACTAACATAACATAGTAAGAATTTTAAAAAAGGTAATGCTACAATAAAAAAAAAAAAAAGGGAAGGATTCCATCGATCCCTGCGGGTGGAGATAGGGGAGTCCACTGCCTTTCCCAAGGGGAAGCGGCCAGAGCCAGGACCCTGTTCCCACTGATCCCTGATGCCAGCCTGTGTTTTGTCCCTGGCTGGGCTTCAGAGGACGCCTGGAGCCCTCGGATCGTCCCCTGCCTCTCCTGCTCCTGCTGACGTCATGCTCGAGTGGCTGGCCCGCGGTGGCCCGGGGGAGGGGCAGAGAGCTCCAGCTATGGCTCCGTTAACACTCCTCCCAGGGACGGGCTCGTGGCTCCTCTGAGGGCCCCGTGTCCCCGCCAGAGACGGGGTGCTGCAGGCCACCAGGCGCGGCCACCGGCACCAGGAAGCACGCTGGGGCGGGGTATGGGGAACGCCCGGTCACTTCCAACCAAGTATGGGAACTGGAAGCTCACTTTAAGCTTCAGGTTTGTCCTTCTTTTCCAGAATGTTCCGTAAAGCCTGGCTTTGAGGCTGCGCTCGAATACCTTCTTTCCCAGGGGTCTTCCCGGCGCAGGGAAGCAGGGGAGGGTGGCTGTGCCCAAAGCCCAACGCTAACAGCCTCGGGAGGAGGAGGCATTTGGAGCTGGGGGTCCCGGAATGTGCACTTTTCTGTCCCTGTTTGCCTTCGTGAGCTGCTGCCGCGGCCGCAGATGTGTGTGCCCCACCCCCACTGATGGCCCAGAAGCCAGGGAAGCTCAGGGACTTGCCCCATCAGAGCCGCAGCCAGAGCAGCAGGCATCTCCCAGCTCCCAGCTCTGCGGGGCAGGGGGTGTGGGGAGGGCCTGGCTGTGCCGGAGACGCCTGACTTCACAGTACCTGCCTGGGCAGAGCGGGAGGAGGGCTCCCCCGCCCCGGCCTGGTTAGACCTCCCAGCACCGTCAGCCTCTGTGATCTCGCGGGGGACCAGGAAACACTGGACACTGTCCTTCCCCTCCAGGAGCTGAGGACCCCCCCACCGCCTCGGGCGGTAAAGGCGACCTCCTTGAGTCCCCTGGGAGAGAGAGAGTCGGGACACGTCTGTTTCCCTACTTCTCGGCTTCTGTCTTCTTCCTCCCACAGCTCTCTCGGCCTGGAAGGCGAGGGCTTTCCGCCTCCTCTCCCCGCCGGAGGGAGACAACTCCGAGCCGTGCCCTCCCCTTTCCTGGAGCTTTGGTGGTGGGATGGCTGCCAGGAAATTTAATGTATCCGTGAAAAAGATGAAAAACTCACAAATCTGGTATTTTCGAAAGACGACCTCATGATGCAAGGATAGCAATTCTGGGGCGCCTGGGGGGCTCAGTCATTAAGCTCAGGCCGTGGTCCCAGGGTCCTGGGATCGAGCCCCGAATCGGGCTCCCTGCTCAGGGGGAAGCCTGCTTCTCCCTCTCCCTCTGCCCCTGCTTGTTCCCTCTCTTGCTGTGTCTCTCTCTGTCAAATAAATAAATAAATAAATAAAATATTTAAAAAAGAAAATGAAAAAGAATAGCAGTTCCTCTGACCAAGCTAGCCACTGGACAGAAGGACCATTTTTGTGTTCGCGGGGGCTCAACAATGGGAAAGCAGAGGGAACCTGGGGTCACCTAGACCCCGGAGACAGCTCACTCCATAGCGAGGAGAATGTCAGTCCTGGTATAGAGCCAAAAGCTACACTTTCAAAGTGGTCACGGCAGTCTTGCAGCTGAAGTCCTCGCGTTGATGCCCTGAAGGCACAGGCTGACCTTGAACGGTGACCTTTCTCAGGAACAGCTTCTGGCAGCACCCCAGGCAAAATGCCAGCGCTGAGCCCACGCGGGGGACCCGGCAGGCTCGTCCGCCGAGCTCATGGCTCTGGTGGTGGATGGAATGGGGACGCTCCGGAGCCAGGGCTGCAGGCCAACTCCCTGAGGCTGGCCAGCCGGAGCAGGAGTCTGAGCTTGGGCGCCGGCGGGGCACGGGGCGAGCGGCCGGCTGAGTCCGGACTGCGGGTTATCACTTGGGAAAAACACCGCCAAGAACTCACATTCGACCGACGCGGCAACACACACTGGGCAGGCAGGCTGAGGTCCCCGAGTGACGAGCTTCCGGGGGTCTGTGACCCTCCTGAACTGTCAACAAATCAAGGAAATGTGTGTGTGTGTGTGTGCGTGTCTGTGTGTGTGCGTGAGCCAGTGTGCATGCGTGTGTGTGTGTGCGTGTGCGTGCCCGAGTGTGAGTGAGTGAAGGATGGGCTTTGTGTATCATCGGTCTGTTTCCTTGTTTTTTTTTCCAAACACTCAAAGGAGTAGGAGACCCGTATGGGGGTCCAAGAGGATGAACTTAATGCAGGGAATTGACCACACAGGAGGAGACGGGAGGGAGAGGAGATAATGGAAGAACAGGAATTAATGAGAGGACAGACCTACAACAGAGGCAACAAAGCCAAACAATGGGTTTTTTGGAAAAGACGAATAAAACTGATAACCCTTCACGTGGCTTTAAAATGCGTCCACAGAATCTTTGACCATCTTCTCCGAGGTGGAGCCTCAGTCAGCTCCCTTTGAGTGTGGGCTGCACTCGTGCCTCCCTGCGGGTCTTCCTTCCAGAGGAGTAGGGGGCGTGAGGATGTGGGGTGTCCAGACCGGGCTGTGCGGCGCTGTGCTCCCACTCAGACCCCTCCCTCTGGGGACGCAGCTGCCGTGTGGGGAAGACACTCAGGGGACCTGACCCGGAGGCGCACGTGGTGCAGAATGGAGGCTTCTAGGCACTGGGACCACCGGCCGACAGCACTAACGGGCCAGGCAGGCGGTGAGCTAACCGGGCGGCAAACCGTCCAGCCCTGGTCGGGCCTTCGGAGGGCTGATTTCGGGTGACGCCCTGAGCCAAAGCCAGAGCTAAGCCATCCCCAGAACCTGCTCCCGCACACAGACGCTCTAGTCCAGGCCCCGGAGACTTAGCGCCTTTTGTTACACCGCAGAGAAGCTGAATCGTCCTTGTCCCCAAGGAAAAGCTTTTCAAGGAGGAAGGCTGGAACACACAGTACCAGAACCAGGGATGAGAAACGGTACGTCCCCAAAGACCCCACAAACACTAAGAAAAGCCCCAAAAGGTTATACGAAGGATGTGGCAGCAATAAATTTAAACACTAGGAACGGACAAATTCCTGGAAAACCCAACTCACCTAAGCAGACTCCAAAGAAACCGAAGACTTTTGCAGAAAGAGAATCCCAAGCCTGGGTCCAGGGGATTCCAACGCACTTTGTGAGGCTGGCTAACATGTGATAGAAAACCTCCGGGGAGCCTTTCAGGGAAAATGAAATATAAGCCAGTCTCTTTGGGGCTATAGGTGCAAAAATCCCCGATGAAATACAGCAATCCAAATTCAGTGATGTGTACAAAACATATTTTTTATTCCGGTAATGCACAGCTGACCTGACATTCAAAGATCAATTATTATAATCAACCACTTTAATAAAGGAGAGGGCACGTGACCTTGGCTAGGCTCATTCCAAAAACATGCAGAACAAGCATTTGATGAAATTCAGTACCTGTTTATGTTGAAAACGTTTGGACAACTCGAAACAGAAGGGACCTTTGTCCGTCCGAGGAAAAGCAGGAAAGCAGAGCCGGTGCGACGGAGGGTTTATGCCCCTGGGAAGCTCTAGAAAGCAGGAGAAGGGCGCTGGAATTCCCAGGGAGTAAGAGGCCGGAGCACATTCTCTCTAAACCTCGACCTTCTCGGCTAAGGTCGAGGGTACGGCTGCAATCAACATGGGTTTTTTAAATTAGAAACTAATTAGCAAATGTTAGGGTTGTTTGAAGAACTCCAACCCCACCCGCCAGCCAGGAGGAGGCCGAGTGAGGCCGGTGGCTGGAGGGGACTCGCTCCGGGGGCCCTGTCGGCGTTGGCCCGAGTGGCCCCGGGGTCCCTGAAGAACCCTCACCCTGTGTGTAGCGAAGGGTGTGCTATTAGGTTTCGTTTCCGCTAATCAAGGCAAATAGAGCCCATAAATGTTACCTAGAGCCTTTAAAATGATCTCAGGCCTCGAACATACACCTAGAAGGGTTGGGACAGTGAATCCATGCACTTCCTTAACAGCGGAACGAGACAAGGTCCCAGATCCTGACCCCACCCAGAGCCGGCCCTGCCGCCGGCGCCGCGGCTCAAAGGGGCTGGGATCAGTGCCATGACGTCCCCCTCGGGCAGCAGTGGGAGACGTGCGGGTTTTCGTGTGTTTAAATACAGCAGGCCAAGTGCAAATGAGAAAGCGCACGTCTACGCAGCGTCCTGGCCATCGGGACCGCCAACCTCGCGCAAAACTCGGGGACCCCAAGTCTTGCCGGTGGCCAGTACGCGGGGCCCGGGCAGCCCCCTCGCTGACACCGTGCGTCCGGGGCGTCCCTCCGCCGGTGCAGACGCAGCCTCCGCGTAAGTGACCACCGTCCCCGTCGCCCAGCGTCCCGCCCACGTGCTGGCTCCGGTTTCCCCGAAGCCAGACTGGAGGGGAGCGGCTCCTTTCGGAGGTGATTTCAGCGGGACAGTGACGCGGGGAGGGTGACACAGGCAAGGGCTGGGGTTTGGGGGTGACTGACCCTGACAGAAGGCCGCAGACCGTAGCGGACGCGTGTGGAGCACTGCCCGGAGGGGCACGGAGCGGGGGGTTTGCACCCCACGGCCCGAGTCCTTCGCGAAGGCTCCCGGGGGCCGGGCACCAGCCCTGGGTGCTGCGCCCGCCCCCAAAACCTGCAGGCCGGGACAGGCGGTGGCGCCGACAGTCAGCCACGGAGGACCTCAGCCAGACCCCAAGGCCGGGGGTCTGACGGCGTCTCCACTCACACCTTGTCCCCGTCTCCAAGACGGTCCACGTCTGTCTGGCTCTTTGCCAGGACTCCCTGCTGACTTTCACACAGACCTCGATGAGGGAGCGGAGCCCCCGGCTGCGCGGGTCCTTGCTCCCCCCGCTCCTGTCTTTTATCTTCTGTTCCTACGTGACCCGTGGCACAGCCCACCCCCAGTGCGCCCGCCCCTGTGACTTGAGGAAGACGACGCCCGTAGGGATGAGGCCCCGGGGTCCACAGCGCAGGGCTCCCCCGGGCTCTTGTTCTGGTTCGGGTCCGGGAGGACATGGGTTTACCCACAGTCTGGCTCGGGAGCCCAGACTTGACGGCTTCGTGCAGTGTAGCTGGGTGTCACCGACAGCCCCCCCACAGGGCAAGGGGCACGGGTCCCTGGAGGACCTCCGGGCCCAGTTGTGCGTGATCCGAGGGCTCTGACAGAGACCGGGGCAGGGAAGAAAATGGAAGAGGCAACCAGGGAGGGCTTCCTGAAGGAGGCAGTGCCTGAGTGCAGGCCTTAAGAACAGAGAATATTTTCCAGGCAGCAAAGGACGTTTAGGGAAAAAAATTTCCAGTCCAATGAAACCACAAGAACACAAATGCATTGAAAGCCTTGGGGAGGCTTTTCGGACCAGAACGAAGAGAAATGTGATTCCCTTTGGTCGTTTGATGACACTTACAATGTAGGCTTCTGCTTTTCCAAATGTTTTCCCATCTTCCTCCCCGTTCTTCATCCTCCTAATCTCCATTCCAGGTTATCCTTCTATTAATAATAGTCACAGAGACTATGATTCCCAACTAGATTTTGGGGATGCAGGCCCCCAAAGTTAGGCAAATACGCCCATCACTTGTCCTATAGGATCTCGGAGTCTTCGCTTAGTAACTCTGAGACCTTCTGCTGTCACAGTTTTCTCTGGTGGGAACGGGGACAGCCCCAGCTCCTGTGCCCGGGCTCTTCCAGGATGACGTGGGGACCCGTGTGCAGCTTGGGGGAAGGGCTGGGCGCACGGGAGGCCGGTGGGAGCCAGGCCCTCAATTACAAACATCAAAGAAGGCGCAGCTGCCGGTCCTTCCTCTTGTGGCCCCGCGGTCTCGCGCTTTATGCCTTCATTCTCAGTGCGCTCGAATTAATTACACAACCTTTCAAGGGTGAGCACGCCGATGTGCTTTTGAGGAGATGCTAATTACCACTGATATCTGCTTTAATAACATGAGAAGAGGCAGAGCTGTGAGTGGTGACAGGCTGAGGCGGTGGCACTCGTTCGCGTGGACCCCGTCCTAACGTGGTGTTTCGATACATGGGGAAACTGAGGCACGGAGGCATCGTCCTTGATGGGCCACGTGGCCTGGCGATGAATTTCCCCTTTCTGGCTTTTCTGCCAAGGGTTGCAGGGTGGGCTCATGTCAGAGCGCGGGCTGCAGAGGCTCGCGCGGGTGCTGTCCGTGGTCCGGCGACATCCCGACACCTAGTTTGGCACCTTCCTCGTGAGCTCGGAGAGGAGACGGCGAGGGGCCACAGCTGGCGGAGCAGCTGCTGGGAGCCAGGGGCCGGGCACCTCACTGTGAGCTTTACACCTGTTTTGTGGAGTATATACGCCGACCCTGCCGCCAAAGCCCCGTGGTCCCTAAATTACAGTAACTGAACCCCAGAGAAGAAGGAGGCCCCTGAAGGTCACGGCTGCCAGCTCCTCGTCCTTGAATTCACCTTGAGCTGCCTGGCCAGCATCTCCAAGGCAGACTTCTGTCTGCCGAGCCCTGACGCCAGCTCCACAAGCATCCGGGCACGCCTCCCTATTTGCCGTGGCGTTAGCCTGTCATCGGTGTCCTAGGCAGGGCGTCCGTGCCCATTTCCCACAAACCTCCGTATTTCATGCCTCCCTCTGGGTTCTCACGCCTTTCCCCTCATCTGTGCCGGGCCAAACGTCGCCCATCCCCCCAGCCCTGACTCCAAGGCCACTCCATTCTGGAAGCGCCCACCCACCCTGTGAGCTCCTCCAGCCCGGGGCTCCTTCCCCGGTGAGACCCACCCTGACCCTCCCGGGCCAACTCCTTGCCATCCAGCTCCTTCCCCGCACCTCCCCTCGTGGCTCTGCTGCGGGCCACCGTGCAAGCCGCCGGAAACGAAGGCGAGGGCAGGCGCCGTGGCAGGATCCCGCAAAGGGGGCCCTTGCTGTCGTTCCTTTCCCCGCCGGGCGCCGCGGTCCTAACCCTACGTGCACGTCCAGGGGGAGGGGGCATCCGGCCAACAGTCTTTCATGACCACAGCTCGGTGAGGAAGACAGAACGGGTGCCCGCCCCGCACAGAGACACAGACGCAGTTAGAAAAGCTGCTAACCCAGAGGACGCCAGCTGCCGAGGACGGCCCGGCAGGGACGGTGGGTGCAGCCTCATGGCGCCATTCCCGTGGTTCCCGGACGAGGCCCCAAGACTCCCCATGCCTGGGGGCCACGTGGGAGTCCGGAGCCGGCCGCGCCGTTCTGCGATTTGCTCGCGTGCCGGCTGTGTTCTGCTCCCGTGCCACTTCTGATCTTGCCCTTGAACTCTTCTGCCCTCATGCTTTGCTCCAGATGCAAACGGAATCCGAGCCTTTGTCCCTGAAGCACCGGGGCCGCGCGCGTTCTGTACAAGGGCCAACACTTTGTTCCGTGGCTTTCATACCCTGCCGCACCAATGAGGGAGATTTTCCTCCGAAGGAAAACTCTCTTCTGGCTCCTGGCCGGGTGTGCAGCCCCGGGACCGCGGCTGGAGCACGGTTAACCCGACTCCGGCCGATCTGGCCGGCGCATTAGGGGTTCATCACTTCATGCCCACGGCTCCTGGGTGCTGACGGCAATCACTTTGGGTTTCGATCGTCTGTTCACGTGCCCCTCCCCCCCCCCCCCCGAGACTATATGCTCTTAAGAACACCAACGGCGTCTTCCACGTCCCCACCTTCCGGTTCCCAGCACGCCTCACAGTTTATCGGGGGAGCGGGGAAGGCGGTTGTGCCCAGCAGACCCCTGTGCACCAGGGGACCACGCCGTGCCCCTGCGGGCCTCACTGCCAGGCACAGCACCTGCCCGGGTGGAACAGAAGGAAACTCAGATGCCCACCAGGACCAGCGAGGCGGCCGCAGCGAATGACGGCGGGAGTGGGGGGGCTGCGGAGAGCAGGGGCCCCCGACCCGAGGAGCAGGAGAGCTCCTGGGGTTCCTGGCACACAGCAGCACAGGTCCGCCGTGGCCGGCCGGTCGGACTTCTCAGGAGACCAGAGAGACCGACTGGCACATGACAGTCCCCGGCTCCGGCCGAATGACAAGGCAAGGACTCAAACACCCCCTTTGCTCTGAAACCCAATCTCTTGTATTAAAGCACAGAGGGACGTCTCATTCTCGGGAGACTCCCCAAAGAACTAGAGCCGCTGGTGTGTATCAGTACTTTAAATTGTTTTGTCAGTGTGCATTAAGTTGCAATTACCCGCATTAAATTCATTAGCCGTTGTACCCCCAACGACCCCATGTTTGCAGAGACTGGAGGCTTCACAGAGCTTCCCTTCCAAGGCAAAATCATTTTGTCTAGGCCACACCTCCGTGCCTGTGCCCTTCACGATGCTTCGAGGTGGTCGGCACGCCACGTCCCTGCGGGATGGCCGTGGACGCTGGGGCACTGACTCGGCCTGGATGGGGTCGGGGTGCGGGGCGGCGAGCGAGGGAAGCCTGGAGCCCCAAAACCCCCGAGGCTGGCCTGCATCATCCTTGCTCTGGCCTTCGGAGCTGGCCGAGGCTCCTGCTCCTCTTGCCCTCGATTCTGACACCGGGAGCCTGGCCCCTGCCTGCAGCCCCACGCGCTCTGAGCCGCAGGGGCCCCACCCAGACTGTGGTCTGTGACTGTGCAGGTGAAGGAGTCCTCTTAGAATTTCCAATGGCCCCTCGCTCCTTCACAGGGGTCGCTGTGGTCTGCCTGTAGCGGGAGGCGCTGTGTGCAGCCAAGGCACAGAAACACTGAAGGTGGGAGCCCCGGACAAGACCTACCAACGTCCTCCTTTTCCTTGTGAGGGCAGCGGGGGCCCAGAGCGTTTGGGTTCATCACCCAGCGGGGAGGAGGGAGAGCTGTGTCTCCAGTCCAGGCCCGAGGACCTCCACCTTCTGGAGGTGACATATGGAGATCCAACTCTTGCTGCTTCGAGAGGGCCCTGCCCACGGTAAGACTGGGGCATATCCCCCAAGTAAGTCTGGATGGGGGAAGGAGGCTCCTTGTGCTCATTCAGTCCATCAGTCCGTGAATGGACAGATTCAGTCCATCTGTCCATTCGACAGCTTGGGGTATTCCCGCTCTGTGCCAGGCTCGGTGAGCCCCGCAAGGAGGAACGTTCCAGACTGCTGCACAGTCTGCGGATCGGGGGTGGAGACTGTTTTGGATAATTACATAAGGAGGCACACACCATTCCTCGGTTGAGAAATGAAGGGAGAGAAAGGGGGGGGGTAGGGAATGGAGGGTGCTGCGGGGGCAATGGTGGGGATCAGAAATGGCTCCCAGCACAGACGGAGCCAAGACTGGGATCTGAAGAGTGTTGGCCATGAACCAGACGTGGGGTGAGACATACACGGGAAGGAGGAGGGAGCCCTCCAGAACCAGAGCCACAGGGGGGCTCATGCTCTCCTTGATGATTATAGGAAGCAGGTTCAGAAGTGTCAGCCAATTGACATATGGAACAGCATGAACTGTGCATGGAACAGCATGAACAGCTGACACACGGAACAGCATGACCCGGTACAAGGAATAGCATGAACTGTGCATGGAACAGCACGAAGAGCTGACACACGGAACAGCATGACCCGGTACAGGGAACAGCATTAACTGTGCATGGAACAGCACGAAGAGCTGACACACGGAACAGCATGAAAACTGATGTGGAAGAGCATGAAGCAGTGCAAGGAACAGCATGAGCAACTGAAATAATGTTCGACGCTTTGCAAAGAAGTAAAAGCAGATTCCATGTAAAGGAATTAGAATCTGAATTGCTTCCAATTTCTTAGGAAGCAGGATATAGAGGGGAAAGCATGTAATTAGGAAACAGATTTTACTTTAATTCCAGTGAAGTTAGCATACAGTGTAACATTAGTTTCAGGTGTACAATATAGTGATTTGACACTTCCGCACTCACCCAGGGCTCATCACGACCGGTGCATTCCTCCATCCCCATCGCCTAATCTCCCCACCCCCCGCCCACCTCCCCTCTCATCACCAGTAGTGTGTTCTCGAGTTAAGAGTCTGCTTATTGGCTTATCTCTGTCTTTTCACCACGTGATCATTTGTTTTCTACTTTAAGTTTCACATGTCAGTGAGATCATATGGTATCTGTCTTTCTGACTTATTTCACTTCGCCTAATACTCTCCAGACCATGTTATCCACGTTGGTAAGATTTTGTTCCTTTCTATGGCTAAGTAATGTTCCATTGTGTATAGATATAGATAGATATTGCTATAGATACACATATAGATATCACAATCTCTTTATCCATTCCTTTGTTGATGGATACTGGGGCTATTTCCATACTTTGGCTATTGTGGACATTGCTGCTATAAACATTGGGGTGCATGTGCCCCTTCAAGCCTGTATTTTTGTATCCTTTGGGTAAATATCCAGTAGTGCAATTGCTGGGTTGTAGGGCAGCTCTATTTTCAACTTTTTGAGGAAACTCCATACTGTTCTCCAGAGTGGCTGCGCCAGCTCGCATTCCCACCAACAGTGCATGAAGATTCCCTTCTCTCTGCATCTTCACCAGCTCTTGTCGAAACAGATTTTAATTTCTAGCATCACCAATTTCAAGCTGTTGATCTAGGGCAAGCCATTTTCACTTCTCTGAGACTCAGTTTCCGTATTCACCAAATGGGGGCAGGAACATGTCCTAGGGTTTCGTACGGTTCTTGGACCAGACTAAGTGTTTCTGCTAGTTTTCTCAGGCTGCCGTCACAAAACATCACACAGCCTAAACAACAGAAATTTTACTTTTTCTTTTTGAGGAAAAAGCAAAAAAATAATCACATACTAAGTCAAAAAGAAAATATGAACGCACAACAGCAGACGTTTTATAGATATTTTGAGATCACAATGCAGTTAATTTAAAATCCATAATACATATTACAAAGAAAAAAACTCAGACATGTAGAAGCTAAAAACAAGACAAAGGGGAAATTACGACCACGAGCGAGGTGGACAGGGAGGAGAGAGAAGGAGAGGGAAGAATGAACTTAATGCTTCTGGAAGAGAAAATCACATCAAGAGAAAAAGGAAATTAAACAATACAAGGAAAAAACCGAAAGGGAGAAGCAAGGGAATGAAGAGGAAAAAGGGGGAAACAAAAACAAAACAAAAACCCACCCAAAATAAGAAAACAAGCAAACATGGGGAGGAGGAGAGGGCCCGGCCTCATAAAAGCATGAAGATACACTTAAGCTCATTAGTAACCAAGGAAAAGCAAATTAAAACCATAAGGAGACACCAGGTCACACCCATCAGTCAGGCAAGAAACGTTCAAAGCGCGAGCCATGGGTTTGGTGGGGCTGCGGGGAGACGGGCGCCTGGGTCTGCGTGTCCCCGCGGGGCGGCGTCCCAGGGAAACTGACATGATTCGCGATAACTGCCCACGGTCACCGCGACCCGGCAGCTCGGTCCTGCGCACACTTCTGAGAATCTTTGGCACATGCTCTGCAGGCAAGCAGATGCCCTACTGGACTGTTGGAAACAGAAACAAAATTGCAAAGCACAATCATTGAGTGGGAGAATAAAATATATCTTGATGACATTGTGTCTATGCAGCAATTTAGACACAGGGAAACAATGTTAACAAACGGGAAGTTGCTGAATGTTTTCATGCACAATGTTACCTGGAATGGATATTTTAGAAAACACAAAACGCCGTAAATTTTTTATAGTTCCATATGTATGTTTGTAAACACATAAAAGATGAAATTCGTGAAAATGTTCTCTAGGAGCCTTAGGAGAGAATGAGAGTGAGACGCAGGATGAAGGGACTCTATGTTAACTGCGGTAAAACCTGGATAACTTCAATTTTGCCATCGTGGCCATCTGTAAGCATAAAGCACAGAGTGGTAGTAAGTGTGTTTATTTATTTTAAGATTTTATTTATTTATTTGAGAGAGAGAGAGATCATAAGCAGGGGGTAAGGGTAGAGGGAGAAGCAGGCTCCCCACTGAGCAGGGAGCCAGATGCAGGACTCGATCCCAGGACCCCGGAATCCTGATGTGAGCCGAAGGCAGACACTTAACTGACTGAGCCCCCAGGTGCCCCAGAATTAATTTTTCAAGTGTGCAACACTGACCACATAAAAGAAAACTGACTTTCTTGCACGTCGGCAATAACTAACTGAAAAATAGATTTAAAAGACTAGATTTACAAAGAAATCCCATCTAAATCATAGAAAACACACAAATTATAATATGCTTATCAACATTCTGTGAGAGTGATGTTTATAAAGAAAATATCAAACTTTTGGACCAATTAAAAAAAAATCTGAGTAAGACAAAATACATACTACATCCCTGAATGCTGATATCCAGGTGATATCATACACGTTCTGGTTTACCTAAATAAACCCATAGACCGAATCCCCTTTCAAAAATAAATAACACGTAGGAGAAACACACGAGAGCAGAAGGAAAGCCTAGGACCCGCTACCCCTGCCCGCGGCTGAAACGTGCAGGTGAACAAGGACACAGTCCTACAGCTTCGCCACGAGAGAAAACCCACTACACAATGTTGTGTGTGTATCACCGCTGTGCGTGTAACACCTCAGAGAAAGGGGTCTTGCGCAGTGTTCGCAAAATCAACGTCACTTAGAAAAGGAAGGCATGTTATTCACCAGGGCCAAATGCTGCCATAAATTTCAGTTGGATTTGAGATTTCAAAAAATTTGACCACAAAAAAGTAAAAGGCGATAGAAACACATACGTAACCAATGATGGAGGGGGGCCCCATGAAGGATAAGGTTGATAAAAAAAAAAGTAGAATTACCTCTGTGTTCTTCAAAAGGAACAAAAATCCCAGGCAAACAGGGAAAACACTCGGGGGAAATAACCTTATCGGCCAAGGTGCAGGGATGGGGAACATGGGATCTGGTGTGTCTGTGTGTCTGTCTCCCCCACAGGCTCCTGCCCTCGCGAGGACGGGGGGTGCCCGCACATCTGCCCCCCAGCACGGAGTGTGCTGGGCAGGGAGGACGCGGGCCCGGTGAAGGCGCAGCTGGTGCGTGGACCGGTTCATTGCGTCCCTTAAGATCCATCGGGATGGCTCAGTATGGATTTCCTTATAAAAATGGGGTAAAAACTGAGCATAATCGAACTGGCAGCCGGAGCCCTCAGACACCCCATCTCTCTATCAGCAGTTACTGAAAAACCTCAAAAGGCGTTTTAATTTCCTCTCCCTATTCCTCTGAGATCTGGTTTCCCAGGCAGCAGGGTGCGGGGTGAAGGCAGGGAAACCCGTGCATCAATCTACGGCTGCCTTCGCACGACGATGTGGAATCTTGCGATAAGACAAGATGAATGGGCTTGACCCCGGCCGCTCCGACATTCCGGCAGTGAGGGCTGCCTCCGCTGTCAGGTTTCCGCTTCCTTTCCCCTTTGTCTCCAGCACGAGCCGGGTCCCTTCCGCTCCCTCGGATTCCTGACGGGGAACGAGGATTGTGAGCCCCCCAAAAGACAAAGCACTCCTCTTCGAAGACTAATGGGGGCTTCGGTGGGAAACGGGCTCTCGCAGCCGGGGTGGTGGGACCCTGCATTACTTATTTGATTGTCTCAGGGGTAGGCCATCCGTCACCTGACACTGCCTGTACCCCGCCGGGCGTGGCCGGGGAGGGAGAGGGGCTAGGTGCAGAGCCCTACATTGACCATGCGCCTCCCGCGACCGGTCCGGCAGCGACGCGGTGCCCGGACCGCCGGAGCGACTCTGGTGCGCAGCTGGATTAACTCCGACGACTTGGCGTGTGCGGCGGCAGGGGCCTGGGCGGGAGCCGAGGGGGGAGTCGGGGGAGAGCGGCAGCCACAGCCGGTCACGGTCACGCTCACGCTCACCCCGCACCTGCTCCTGCCGGGCATTTACGCGCAGGCGCGAACCAACACAGCCAGTCGTCCCCGGGGGAGGGGGTGCTGCCCAGACGCCCGTTTCTCAGAGGAGCGTGTGGATGTGGAGGCCAAGTCCTAGTCTGGGACACATGGCCTTGAGCAGAGGAGCACATGCAGGCGCTGGCGGCCGAGCTCGCTCTGAACCCTGATGCCGGGAGGCCCCTCGGCCAACAGGGGGCTTGTCACCTGTCGGACAGGTCCCTATCGGGCACCTGCGAGGGTCTGGGGGCTCCAGCCCCACCCCGGCCTCGGCCCACCCGGGCAGCTGGGCTGGAGGACCCCAACATTGACCGCTCGTGGTCCTGGAGGCCAGAAACCCAAGCTCAAGGGGCCAGCAGATGCAGTGCCGGGTGGGAACCCCTTTCCTGGGTCACAGACGGCCCCCTTCCTGCCGTGTCTTCACGTGGGGACGGGTGAGGGGCCCCCAGGTCTCCTGTGTACGGACGCTCATCCCGTTCGTGGGGCCCCAAACACCCTCACAAGAGGTCAGGGTTTCAACCTATGAATCAGGGGGACGCCGGCCCTCAGGCTGCAGAAGTCTCCCACTCGGCGGAAGAATGTTCGTAAATAACTTTCACAGACTGTTGTATATTTTTCGCTTATTTAAATTCAAACTTCATTAGTTGACGAGGCAACCTAGGGTGCAATGTGCAGCAAGGGAAAACTTAATTGAACAGGAAACTATGAAGTTCATGATCCTACTGCTTTGGGATTCATAGGAATGCGCCAATAAGACTGTGCTAAGCATCTGATGTGCACGGTCTGGTGGGATTCTTCCAACACCCCACGGAGCAGCTCCTGCGGTCATATAATCTTAGCAAGGGCTGCTAAGGGGCGCCTGCGGGCTCTGTCGGTGGAGCGTCTGGCTCCTGGATTCGGCTCAGGTCATGATCTCAGGGCCGTGAGATCGAGCCCCTCATGGGCTCTGTGCTGAGTGGGGGGCCTGCTTGGGATTCTCTCCCTCTCCCTCTGCCCCTGTGTCTCTGCTCTTCCTCCCACTTGTAGGCTCTCTCTCTCTCTCTCCAAAATAAATGAATAAAATCTTAGGAAAAAAAAAAAAAGAAAGAGCTGCTAAGATACAAAAGTCAAGTCTGGGCAAAGATAATCAGGAAAATGTGAAGAAAAACAGGGACTGCAGGGTCAACACCAGAGAACAGCTGAGTTCCAGAGTAAAACAGCGGAGACAGCAGGAGGAGGAATTTTTGCTCCCAAAATCCCATTTATAGAGGCATGAGCCTCTGGCAAGCCACACTGTTAACAAATAACATTGCATCCATGTGTGTTTAAGAAAAAAGGAAGAAATGAAAGAACAGCAGAGAGAGGGACCAATCTGCTTCCTTCAGCATCTCACAGATGAGGGAGACGCACAAGAAACAAGGACATACGGGGCCTACAGCATAAAATCAATAATAAAATTTAACAAATAGGTATTATCATCTAGTTTCTGTAAACCTTACAACTTTTTTCCCCTCCACGTACGACATAGTCTGTGTTGGACTACAAAGAAAATTTTAATAAGAAACTCACCAAAGTAGAAACTATATGGCCTAATTTTCCAAGCCTAATGAAATATTTTTTATATCTAATTATTTGAAAACCTTAAGAAAGCATGATCGTAATAACGATAAGGTAAAAGAAAAAATATCTGAACAGCAATTATAACACGGCGTATTAACTATGCCAGAATTAAAATAAAGTAAGTAGCAATCATGAAATGCTCAGAAAACCAAAATGAGAATGTTACATGTCAATATCTCAGCAATAATAAAAGCAAAGTCATTACACAAAGTGTATTTACTGCTAAAGAATAAAGAAAAATTAAGTACTGTATGAGTGGCAGAGGGGAAACACTAAGGAAAAGAAGAGGGAAGAATAATATGAACAACAATTAGTTTTTTTAAAAAAAGGAAAGTTGGTAAGTTCACCCAGAGGCTGCTTTTTTTCATCAATCCCATAAACTAGGCAAAACTTATCAGGAAAAACAAGTGATTTCTCAAATTTAGGACTAAGCATGGATATCTAATTACAGATAAAGAGAAAAGGAAAGAATAACCCTTTAAAATGTATCAAAAACCAATAGTTTAGATTTGTATCAATTCTGCTTTGGGGGCGCCTGGGTGGTTTAGTCGGTTAAGCCTCTGCCTTCAGCTCAGGTCAAGATCTCAGGGTCCTGGGATGGAGCCCCAAATCGGGCTCCCTGCTCGGTGGGGAGTCTGCTTTTCCCTTTCCCTCTGTCCCCACCCCTGCTCATGTGTGTACTCTCTCATTAAAATGGACAAATAAATTAAAGAAAATAAAATATGAATGCTTTAAAGGTGTACCCCTAGGGCCACCCAAAACCCTGCTACTGAGCCCCCCGGCACAGTCTCTGTCCCACAGCAGCCCCGTGGCTCGTCGATAGCATCGTAAGGCTCCCCAGGCCGCGAGTTTTAAGACAAAGGTCAGTGACAACAGTTACCAAAACTGGCCCATAAGGAAAGAGAAACAATAAGCACACTGTGGAAACAAGTAAACAGAAAGCTCCTATCACCGCGGGACCGTGAGCCGGGGCAGGGGACACACCTGTTCAGGACACACCTGTGACAGGGCTAGAAACGTCGGCTCGGAGAGCCACCTCGGGGACCGGGGACCTTGGACACGCTCACTGGACGTCCACGCGCTTCAGTACAATGATCCTAGTAACGGTCCTTTCCTCAAAGGCTCGCTATCAGGAACCGAGAGGAGGCCGTGCCTTTCAGACGGGTCAAGAGAAGGAGCACAGCACTGTTGGCCATCGTTCATGGCGAACGTACCAAGTGCATGGAAGAACCTCGGTAGACAACTAGGAAATTCACCTGGAGGCCGTAGGAGAGTAGCACACATGGAGGGAGGCTCCGTTCCCTGGATGTCAAGATGGGGCAGTCTAGAGCTCCTGTCCGAGATGCGCGCGAGGAGGGTCCTGAACCCGCCTCCTCCTGGGACACACCAAGGCTCTGAAAAAAAATCCCCAAACTGGCAGAGCCATGCCTCCCCATCAGGTAAATGGGAGGGAAACTCATCAGAGTGGGCAGGAAAGGCTGAGACCACTCCGGCCACAAAAACCACCCCGGAGCCCACAGTCAGGAGGGAACTCCAAGCCCACAGCTTCCCCCGAGGGCCAAATGATTTACACCCCACACCAGCCACCCTGACTTGTAAGAATGGCACCTGATGACCACGAGGCTCGCACAGCATCTGGTTCTGAAGACCCCTGGGGCTCATGCCCCCTGGAGGGAGGGGAGGGAGGAGGATAGGAGAGAGAAGAGGAGGAGGAGGGAGGGGAGGGGGAGGGAGGGGAAGGGC
>CM052797.1:777134-793217 GCA_028533885.1 Nasua narica
GGAAACTCCTGTGGAGTGGTGCGGAATGCTGGGGACGGGGAGGGGAGGTCACTCGTACCTGCCCCCACCCGCCCAGGGATGCGGCCGCCCAGACACCGCTGTCCCCCCTTTCTGTCCTCGGTGTGCCTGCCCCTGTGTGGGGCTTGACTCTATCCTCTCTATCCACCTCCTTAGTGGCCAGCATCCCCACGGGATGTCCCTGCGGCACGGCCCCTCCTCCCCCATGCCTGTCTTGTGAACGAGCCCCCATCATCCCTCCCCCGAGCACCCTCAGAAACGCTCCCTGTCCTTTTCCTTCCCAAGCCCCTGTCCAATCCCTAAGATTTCCGACTTGCCTTCTGCGAGCCAGCCCTGCTGCCCTGTAGAGCCCCCCCCCCCCCCACCGAGATCTGGCCCGCGCCCTCTCCTGCACCGTTCCTGGCTCCTTACCCCGCTCTCCCCGGCGCCTGCCGCTTGCCGGGCACCGTGGGCCGAGCGCTGTGCTCACGCCCGAATCCGTGTGCGTGGCGTGGTTGGGTCCCCAACCCGGCGCTCGGAGCCCAGCTTGCTGACTCGGGTGCTTCTGCACCGTCCCCAGGTGAGCCCGCAGGGAGACAGCGAGCGTGTGCACGCTCAGGGCCAGGCTTGCGAGGAAAGCCCGCTTGTCCCGAACGGAGAGATGGAGGGAGGGATGGAGAGGGAGCAAGGATGAGGGAGAGGGAGAACATTCTGGGTTCTTGCTCTGACTTCGCCTCACCAAGCATCTTCCCAGTTTGGACTTCGCCTCCTGGGCACACGTTCCCTGGTCGCTGACCCAGGCGTCCCAGCAACAGACTGAGAAAGCGAAGCCGGCCTGTCCTTGCCTCCGGTGCGTCGCCTGTGACCTGTTCTCCCAAGACCTGGCTCCTCTGAGCGCCCAGGTAAAGGCGAGGGTAAGAGGACCCCAAGCGTGTCCCCCCTGCAGCCCCCCAGCACCCGCCCTTCGCCTAAACCCCTGCCCCGCCTCTCAGACCCCGCGCACGACCGCACGACAGCGAGGCACCCAGGCCTGACTCCCCATTGTCTCCGTCTCCCTCCTGGGAGGATCTCCTGCTCCCCACGATAGACGGCGTGTCCCAGGAGCCGCCAGCCCGGCTCACGGGGCTGCCTCTCTCCTGAACTAAAGCAACAAAGAAGCCGGCTTCCAGTGAACAAGGAAATCACGGGGCGGCAGAAAACCCCAGGACCCCCGTCACGCAGCTCCTGTTCAGATGACAGCACCCACAAGGTCAGAGCCCCCCAGATGAAATCCCGGAGCCAGAAGAGGGACTCAGGGAAACCCACCTCCCCGAGCTCGGCCGCACAGAAGCGGTTTCTGCCGTGTGACGCGGCCAGGAAGGAGCCCTGGCTTCTTGGACGCGTGTGGTCTGAGCCTCGTTTTCCATGAAGCCTGTCACGTGACAGACGCGGCGTCCCCGCGGCCAGCCAGGGCCGGCTGACGGGGAGGAGGTCTGCCTGGAAGAGCCGTCTGGGGAACCAAGGGACACCAAGGGGTCCTCCTGGCTCTCGCAGGGGCTTCCCATCCGGAGCCACCCTCCCGGGTCGCAGGTGCCACCTCCTTGCCGGCCTTCTACGCAGCTGTCTCTGGGGAGCTTGCCATCGGCGAGACGGAAATAGCAGGTGACAGCCATCAGGGTGGTGCTGAATCAAGAGACGGACGGGGGACACTTGGAATCATCTCTCCATCGGCACTCCGGTGACCCTCGAATCCTGGCGTCACGTCTCCGTCTGCGCGCGGCATCTCCTGGGTGGTTCTCCCAGATCCCGCTCGTTTGCCCGGGTTCAGACCCGGGGCTCCGTCAGCCTTAGTCTCAGCACATGGGACGAGTCTCTGTGGCATCAGAGCCACAAGGGGACCCTGGAAGAGGCTGCAGAGGGGACCCCGAGGCCACCAGAGGGCTGGTAGTGACAGATCCCAGGTCGACTGTGCCCTCCTTGCCTCGGGTTCTGTGCTCCGGACGCGGTTGCCGAGCCTCCCGCTCTGCCCAGGTTCCTCCTCCCGGATCTCTCCTCTGCCTCCCGCCGACGCAGGACTTGCGGCCGGTCCTCCCGCCACGTCTGTCCTGGGCGTTCCTCCACGCCCCGCGTGCAGGGGTGACCCACCCGCCTCTGCGGGTCGCGGGATAGCATGTTAGTCTCTCAATGTGATTTCCTGCGGGTCCGGGTCTTGGCACATTTCCCGTCCCTCGCGCCCCTCCCTCCACCCCTGCGGAGGGCCGACTGCCCTCAGCCCGATCACCGCCTGTCTTCCTGACTTCCCCTCCCGAAACCCAAGTCAGACACGGGGACTCTGCGAGGTTCCTCTAAGAGGACACAGAGAGGCGGGAGGGAGAGCCGAGAAGGAAGACAGAAGGAAGGAAGGAGAAGGTCTGTGGGCTCCCGCAGAAGGGGGGCCAGGGACGCGGCAGACACTCTCCCTGACCCACCTCGATGACGTCCTCTGGGTCCCCTTATGACGAGGCCCCGACCCAGGGCTCTGTCCTTGCTCTCTTCGCTCCAGTCCTGCAGGCTCCGTGTAACGAGAACCCCCCCACCCCTGATAGTGGACCAAATTCCTCATCCCCACCCTGGACCCCTCGTCACCCTCGGCTGTCCTCTGCAGAAGTCCCGTCCATTAGTTTAGCAGAATCCCCCTCCCCTGATGCTCCTTCTTAGGGACTTCTGTCCACTGTCCTCCTGCTCCCTGGTCCCTGCTGAGCTCCCAGCTGAGCTCAGTCCCTCTCCCTTGCCGCTACCCCGCAGGTGGTGGTCCCTGCATGAAGGAAGTCCGCCTCGCCGCCCTCAGCACGTGCCACAGACCATGCCTTTCTCCAGCAGACGCAGTGGTCGCCAGGAGGGAACGAGGGCCCTGGGGCAGCAGACATGTTCCCAGCCCCCCAGTGCGATATGGAGGCGGCCCAGAAAGAATAAGCATCTCGGCTGCGACCTGGGTGAACCCATCATCAACCCCGCAGCCCAGAACCCGGCCGAGCGTAAGGTCCTCGGCACTGTCCTTGAGGGGAGCGAGGAGGGCGCTGGGCCAAAGCGTGGGCACACGGGTGTGTCTCTCGCCAGCTGGGGTTGGCGGGAAAAGACTTCTTGCCTCTCTGTGCCGCTTGCCGGCAAGCCTGGGACACTTCACACAGGGGTCGGTGTCCTCCCCGCCTTTGCAGCTCTGATGTCCCTTACAGACTGGGGCGTGCCTGACTGCCTGGCCAATCGCAAAGAGTCGCAGTTTCAATTTGAAAAATTAGCCTCGGTTATCTTGGCACATTGACTCAAAGTCCTCCCAGGTAAACACCATGTCCTCGCCTCTACGTTCCCAACGTCTAACTCGAGGCCGGGAAGGTGGGAGGCAGACCGTGGGAGAGGTGGGCTGAGGGCCGGCCCGGAGGTGACTCAGGCCATCCCGATGTCCTCCGCCACGAGACGAAGGTCATAGTATCTGCTGCACAGAGAGGCTCTGGAGACGTCGGAAGGGCCCTTCCCAGTCAGAGCAGGCCAACGACGTCTTAAAAATGTGGAAAACAGTCAAATATCTCACTCACTGATTGCCTGCAAAAATGTGGTTTGAAATATTCATTTTTCCCCCCAGATCCCAAACAAGAATGATAGCCCCTGTCTGCGGGGAGCAGTAGCTGCTTGGAATTCCTGCTAGATGCAGAAAACTGCAACCTTGGCTGAAAAAAGGAAACAAAAGGAAAAGGGGAAGAACAGATTTCCCGGGGAGTAACATTACCTCCCGAGAAGCAGATCTGGGCCAGCCTCTAAAGTGGGGGGTCGCGCCCTCCCCAGAGACGTTACTGTTAGGTTATCTGATGGTCCGATTGATGCCATCTCCCCGGGCCGCGCTCTCTCACGGGGCACCTGGCCGGGCAGCCTCTCCGGCAGCGGCCCCCACGGTCGGGAGCGGCGCCTCAGCCGGTGGCCGCCCCCCTCGGGAGGCATGACTCAAAGGGACGCGCGGACGCAGGGACACACGGACACCGGCCCGGCTGAGAGGCTGCGCCGACGGCCCCCCGCCTGCGTGCTTCCCTTTCCCCACCGGAGCCTCCAGGGACGGAAGGAATATTTTGCTCAAAAGGCCGAATCAGCCGAGGATGCAGACTCTCTGCTGATTCTCTGCTGCGGCTGCCACATGGGCCCCCCCTTCTCCCCCCCGAGCCAAAGCAGTATTCGTGGAGGCTTTAGAAATAAGCCCACAGTTCCTGCTCTAATGGATTCAGTGTTGGGTCATGTGCAAGATCGGGTATTTAGGATGTGAATTTGCAGGTCGCGGCTGAAAATAGCTGCCCTGAGGTGCCTCAGGCTCTAGACGTGCTCCAGGGGCAAGACTGTGCCACTGGCCTCACCGCTCGGTCAGCACCAGCCGTCCCCGCCCAGCAGAGATGTCCCCGTCCAGGGCAGGGGACAGGACATGGGTCCCCTTCCCGCCTGCGACAGCCAGTGAGACTGGGGGCAAGGATGCTGGACGCCGGTCCGTGAGCCCGTCTCTGAAGAAGCAGCCAAGAAACAGAACGTGGACCTCCTTCCTCCCGGCACTCAGCCCTAGTGTCCGGGACCAGGCGCGCAGGGCCCTGAGCCACCGCTAGGGGTGGACGACGCCAGGGTCGGGACCCACAGGTCCACCTGGAAAAGGATCGAGACTTAATCTCGTGGCCAGAGGTTTAGGAGGAGAGCACAGGGCTTGCCCAGGTCCCTCTGCTCAGAGTCCTTCCCTGACCCTCCCCTTCCCTTCTGTGCCCAAGTTGGTGCTTCCGTTCCCTCTGCTGGGTGCTGTCGGTGGGGGGGTGCGGGGGGGGGGGGGGAGGGCAAGGATGCCGAGCCAGGGACTTCCAGAGCCAGGGCTTCTCTGACTCGCCAACCCACCTGGAAACACGTATTTGTGTTCTGCAGGACCCTCTGCCGATGGTCGGCAGTGCCGGCCAGAGCTCAGGCCAGCTCGGAACCAAGCTCCCATCTGCCTCCGAGGCTCCTCACAGAGGGACGGGCCCCCGGGCTCCATCCCGCACTGTCCACACTCGTCTTCCTTCCCACCGGGCTTGGCCACAGGGTGTCCACTTGCCTCACCGTCAAGTCTGGTGTGTGACCAAAGATGCTCCCTCAACAAACACCCCTTCCCCCACCACGAGCCGGGACCTGCACCCGGCACCCGGTCTCTGGAAGGTTCCTGGCCCGGACGGGGTCACCGACACCCCACCATCACCATGAGCTGGGACCTGCACCCGGCACCCGGTCTCTGGAAGGTTCCCGGCCCGGACGGGGTCACCGACACCCCACCATCACCATGAGCTGGGACCTGCACCCGGCACCCGGTCTCTGGAAGGTTCCCGGCCCGGACGGGGTCACCGACACCCCACCATCACCACGAGCCGGGACCTGCACCCGGCACCCGGTGTCTGGAAGGTTCCTGGCCCGGACGGGATCACCGTCTGGTCTGGGAGACGCACAGGCAGACGTTGGCCAGGAAGAGAGGCCCCTCTGGTGAAGGTTAGCGAGAGGTGCCGTGGAAGCCCCGCTGAGCCCACCTGGCCGCACCAGCTCTCCTGAGGCCAATGACGCCGACAGGCGAGGCAGGGAAATGAAGAACAAAGAATCAATTTTTTTGAAAGAATGTGGCTATTTCCAAACAGGAGCACTGAAGTATCATCAGGGGGAAAGTCAGAATATTTGGGGACTTCCGTACCCAGCTCCTAGCGCTCCGTGGTGTTTTCATTTGAATCACATGCGGGGCCAGGCATCAACACGGCTCTCGCTGGGGAGCCCGGGGGCCCGATCCGTCTCTTCATGGGGGCTCAGGAAAGCGTCCCCGATGACCGCTTCCTGCAGTCGCAGAGGAAGCGCGAGTTCCCTTCCCACTTTCACCATGTTTCATTTCTGTCTCATTTAACAGAACAAGAAGCCCTTTGGGGACGGGTTCGCACGTCGCCGGCCGCAGTTAAGCACAACAGGGGTGAGCAAACAGGCACGGGAACCCCACGCCCCCCCGGGGAGCTGCTCGCTGCCGCCGGTGGTCGGCTCCGTATCTCGGGGAGAACCGCGTTCCAAGCGCCGCGGACGTGGTTCGTCCGTGGAACGTGGAGACGTGGGAACCGCAGGAAGGGAAGCGTGGGGAGCGGGCAGGGGAGGCTTCGGGCAGCAGGCAGCCCCGTACCAACCGGCAGATGCGCACGACACCCTGAGACTCCAAGGGCGGCCACGGCCCTGGGGTGGGTGTCAGTGGTCCCTCTCTCCGGCTGCTCTCCTGCCCCCACCTGTGCCCTCGGGATGGGCTTGAAAGGGGCTCCCGCACCCCTGATTCCCCTACGGGTTACCTTGCACTGTGCAGACCCCTCAGATGGGTTTGCAGAGCCCTTCACGGGACTTTCCTCTCCGCATACCCCCTTGCTTGTCATACTGGCTTGTCGCCTCTGCCTCCCTGGTAGACGGCCAGAGGCAGAGGGCAGGAGCCGCACGTCAGCCCTTCCTCGTCCCTGGCCCCTCCCAAGGGCCCGAACGAGGTGCAGAGTGGACCCTTAATCAGAGTTGTTGAGTTGAGTGGCGCCAATCACAATTCAGATTCCTGAAGATTCAGTTCCCAGATTGAAATACGTCGGGATGACTTCCTTCGCATCAGCCCCATTTAACCGTTTCGCCAGCCTCCACTGGTCCCGGCGACCCCGGGGCGGACACAGGAGCTGGACTCCAGCAGTCTGCCAGTGAACGGGTACAGAAAAGGCCGTGCGTGTCTGCTCCTTCTCAAGGCGTCGTCTTGCAAGAGGGGTGAGAGAAGAGAGCCTGGGCCCAGGATGGGGTGGGGGTGGGGAAGACGGCCCAGGTGACGGCCGGGGCGCCTCCACGCGCTGTGGGGGAGGCGCAGTCAGGAGGGGGCGCGAGCTGAAGGTGCAGAGGGTCAGGGAGCCGATTCGAGGCGCAGGGTCTCTGAGAAGGTGGCACGAGGGGGACCCAGAGCTCAGGTGAGATCCTGAGCAGGAAGCAGGATGCGGGGGCTGGAAGGCAAGGAGGGCGAATGGCTCGGTGATCCTTCCCAGGGACCTTACAATGACAGGGCCCCACGCTGGGAAGCTGAAAACAACAGAAACGTACGGTCTCATGGTCTGGAGGGCAAGCATCTGACTCCAAGGGGTCGGCGAGGCCACGCTCCCCCAAGGTTGTGGGGGTGCTCTGTGCCCTGCCTTTCCCTCGGCTTCTGGGAAAGGTCCCTGGCAGCCCAGCCGGGCACAGCTCCCGTCCCTTCGTCCTCTGCCCCAGGGCACCGCCCCACACGTGCGCCCGTGTCCCCGTCTCCCCTCGTCGTGGGGACAGCAGCCAGACCGGGGCCCTTTTCCTCTGTGATTCGGCTTTGATCTGCATTTCTGGATGTAGCCACGCCAGCTGGCCCCATCTGCTGCCCGGGATAGGGGGCGAGAATCACGGGGCATGGGAGCCAATTCTCAGCTTTGGACGTTCAAATTGGACTTTCGAAACTCCCCACGGAGGTGATACGGGGGAGCTGGGAGTGTGAGGGCCGCAGCTCAGCTCAAACCCAGGCAGGGAGCCCAAGTGACTCACTCCCGGGGAGGACGCACTCACGGGCTGGATGCAGGGTCACAGGCTGGCGGGGGCTGGCGGGGGGCCGCACCTGCTCCGTGCTCGGCAGCTTCCTTCCTGAGCCCCCACCGGGACCCAAGCGCCTCCGAGCTCGTGTCCCCCCGGGTAAGGACGACGGGCTGGGGGCAGCGGCAGCAAGCAGGCAGGAAGCCGGCCTCGGACGCCGTCCGGGGCCGCACACTAGTTCATTCTCTCCCAATGCTTATTTTCAAGGGCAGAGGAGACGCATGTACGCTCGATGCGTGCCGGGCATCGTGCTAAGCGTCTTCCGTCCGTGCGTCTAAGGCTCACATACTCCCCGGTCACAGCCCAGGAGGTGGAAGCCGCCCACCTCGGGCCACGGGGAGCAGCGAGCTGGGAATCCACGGGGACCCGACGGGCTGCTCCTTCGTCACCCCTGCGATCCTGCTGCGTCCAGAACACACGATGGCCCCTCCACAGACGCCTGCTTGGCATGACCAGAAGGACGTGGGTGGGATGAGCCGCCCTCGAGTGCCCACTCGTGCGGGCCCGGCGCACGCGCCCAGACGGCCTCAGTCGGTGCTCACAAGTCTGTCCCTCACTCACGCCGGCCTCCCCGGACGGAACGCGGGAGCCGAGGAAGCGCCGGGGCATCTGCGGATCAGTGACCCCGCTCAGTTCACACCCGATGACCTCGCGTAACCGGGTCTGCCGCTCGGGCTCCCCCAACGCTGCGGCGGTTTCTCCCTGAGGCAAAATAAAGTGCAGGCTCCGAACCCGGTTCTCAGGGCTCCCATGGCCTGCTAGTCCACGTCGGCCCCGTCGGGCCTGGGAGGGCCCTCCACGCACCCCACACTGGAAGACACCCCTGCGTTTCCCGTCCCACCTCCCCGGCCACGGCTCACACCCTCCCGCTGTCAACCTCATGGCCATCGCGGCGCGCAGAGCGGCCCCCGCAACACCCACCGTGTGCCGACCCCTCCAGGGGCCGCTTCCCGGCCCCTCACGGCCCGAAGGAAGAGCTCTTCTCTGCCCTGCGCACGTCTATCCCTGCCCCCGTGAGGCCATCCTGGCCAAGCCTGCACACGGCGAGCTGTGAGTCCGCTTTCCTCCAGTCCTGGGGCGTCTCGGGGGCTGTGTGGGCTCCCCCTTCGGCATCTTCCCCTGGTCACGCTGAAGCATCCTTTCTATGGCCTTCCGGAAACACGCCTCACACTCTTCCTCCCCGTCTTGAATTCACCGTCCCGCTGTCTGCTCATTATCCCATCGAATTTCCCGTTTACAGGAATGCTTCGATGCCCACTCGCTTCTGCCTCTGCCAGCTCTGTTGGGCCCTCGGACCACCGTCTGGCCCTCGTGGCTCCCCGGCTTGCCTCCCGGACCCGCGCGGCCGGCGTCTCACCCCGGGGCCCCGACGTCGAGGGTTCGCGGCAGCGCGGCAGGACCCGCGTGCACGTGGGAAGCACGCCCCCGTCTGAAGGTGCAAGCGGCTCCGGCCACGAGCTGCCACGGGGACCCGACGTGGCCAGAGAACCCCAAACCATGCATTTTCAGTGTGAAACATGTTGCTTCTTTAAAATGATGGCGTCACTGCACTAGGCAAGCAACGGCGTTCAGGCCAGAGCAGCCCCTAGACCCCAGGCTTGCAGAGCGGATGCTGGCAGGGCGAGGCTGGGAGGAACCCCCGGCTGGGGGCAGCAGGGCTCTGAGAGAACGGTATGAATTTAACTCTGGACGTGTGGAGTGAGGACCAGGCTGGCGGACTTCCCGGTCGGCGGCTGGAAATGCATGCCCAGGAAAATGCACGATTCTCGAAAACCGACACCCTCCTGGGGATTCCCAGACCCTGTGCCCCTGAGGCCTCCCTGAACTTGAAGGTTTATACCCTCCCAGCATCTGGTCTGCTCCAGGCTCTGTGCTCAGTGACTCCGCCGTTGTGTCGGTGAACTTCACACACTACCCACCGGGGACGTCCGTGCCATTACTGGGAAGGACGAGTAACACGGGCAAGAAAAGGTTTCAGCACATTCCCCGTCTGTTTGTATTTTAGAGATACGAGGGACTGAGAAACTGGGGTTATACTGACACACAGATCAAACTCACACACACACACACACACACACACACGCATACACACACAACCCTGGCTCCTGAAGTCGGCTTCTCCGAGGGCTAACAGGATGTAAATATCTGGCATGATTTTCTTGTCGGGGCCCTATCGAGGAAGGACAGGGTGGGCCCCAAATGCGGTGGTTTAGAATGTGCCCCCCCCCCGGCATGCCAGAATAGGACAGAGGGGTGTGGAGTCCATCAACCCCAGCCCGTGGCACTGGGAGGGCTCTCAGGGGTCCGTGGGTCCCACCCCGGCCGCTGGAAGTTAACAGTGGCAGAACTACTACGTTCTCGCACACACATGCGACCCAGAGACTCGCCCAGAACTGCAGACTCCTTGGGGGTAACCCACAGGTAATCCGCAGTGGGTAATCAACTATCAACACGGGGCTGCCTATTCGCTGCGCAGCATCAGGACCAGAAGAACCCCAGGCAGGAAATAGCTGGGCTGGGCCTCCCTGGCGCCTCGCGTGCAGGTTCCGGTCGGGGAGCACCGTGCACAGATCGTTACTCATTCCTCTCCTGACCCTACAAGCCTCCAGGAACCGGGCGCCTGTGATCCGGAAGAGAAAGCCGGTAATGATCAAAATTTTACGCAGAGGCTCAGAGAGGTTGCCTGAGGCACCTAGCATCACACAGCTCACTAGTAGTGGGCTGGGGTCTCGACCCAGGACACCCCCCGGCTTCCCAAGGCCTCGGCGTCTGGACCTCCTCGGTCACCTGAAGAACAGTCCACGTGGCATTTTGCCGATGCCAACAGTGTGGAGGGAGGTCTCGCTGGGAAGCCTCCAGAGTCTGTGCCCTAGTTCCTGCCGTGAACAAAGCCAGATGGGCTGGAGACGGGACGTGCGTGCCCCGAATGGCGTCACCCGGGGAGGTGTGCACCTGCCGAGAGGTCGTCAAGCTGTCTCCCGGGAGACTTGGAAGCTGAAAAGAAAACACCCACGTGCCTTCGAGGAAAGGGGGTGTTTCAAGGATGCAAGGCCGCCATTCCTCCCTTGCTCTCTTGTCCAACATCATTTGCTGAACTCTCATTTTTAGCAAAAGAAGGTGTTTATCCTTGGAGTCTGTTTTCACGTTAAATCCATCCCCGGTTCATACAGCTCTAGCCCGGGATGAATCCGACATGGTACCGACACTGTCAAGGGAAATCAGTCGAGGAGACGTTGGAAACAGACTGGCCGATGGCTTCGGGAGGTTATTTTAAAGCAAAACAGCAACAATCAAGAAGAGGCAGGTAGCGGTGTGGGAGAGCGGGCTGGACCCCGGGGAGGGGACAGGCGATCCCTGCAGCTGGGTGCAAACACGAGCACCAGACGGACCAGGCGGAGCGAGTCTGAGCCTTGCACCAGCAGACATCGCCCGACTCCAGACGCCAGATGAGGTCCGCCCCATGGGCGCCCTCTGGGGAAATAAAGCATTCAGGAGCCATGCGGTGCCATAACTCTTATCGGCACGGTGACTTCATCAGTGGTGCCAGGCGGCCGTCTTTGGGAGGACACTTTCAGACTGGAGGTAAATGAGAAATGTCTTCGATACACATCTGGGCTGTCTTCCCAGTCTGCGTCGTCCTCCGCACGTGAGTCCGAGTGTGAAACTAGGCCAGGCCCGACGACACCGTGGGCAAATATTCACAGCCCCTCGGGACCTGTCACCTCCCCGCCGTCGCCGGGCTGCGAGGGCTCGGTGAGTCCCCTGCCGGGGGTGGCGGCAGAGCTGCCAGCCTCGCCGACACTGTCCCTGGAAGGCTCCGAGGGTCCGCGGGGAGGGTGGGTGCAGGCGCCCTCCCCCGCCGGCCCCCCCTCCCCCGTGCTGGTCGTCCTTGCTCCCCACACCCTGCGGGCTCACCTGTCCCCTCTGGTTTGTACGTGTCTGCCCGCAGCCAGCCCGTGTGCAGCTCCAGGCGGCTTATTCACCGCCAGGAGCCCACCGGCCCGCGTGGAACCGGCCTCAGGGAGCCTCCCAGAGAAGACCCCGAGTGAGTGAGCGAGTGAATGCAGGGCCTCCCGGGGCTGCCGCGCCGCCCGCTGGCCGGCGGATAAAAATGTCTCTCTCTTGACCAGCTGCACGAAAGAGGCCATGGACACCAGATGATGTCATCTCTGGCTCCTCCCGTGTGGTGCGAATGATGGACGCCGGGCCTCCCCAAGTGACAGGGTCAGTCCCAGAGTCCAAGCTCTGCGGGAGCCATGAGGGTGACAGGTCAGAGCTGCTGTGCGGGGGGTGGATGGAGGCAAGAGGCTCATGGGGGGTAGGGGGGGACCGTGGACACCAGGGGCTATGCTCGACCTCACAGCGGCCCCGGGATAGGTGACACTGCCCTGGGAGACCCTGGAGGGGGGACGGCACACTCTGGACTCCTCCTGCTCCACCCGGCTGCTTCCCAGGCGAAGGCTTACTGTCCCCACACTGTCCCCCCTCTCTCAGCCTCCCGCCGCCCCGGACTCTGTGTCTCGGGCCCTCAGACACAGCTCCCCCCCACGACGGTGCCAGGGGTCCTGCTGACATCCCCTGAGTGCGTGCTGTGAAATGCTTTCCACCGCACTTCTGCTCCTGACCAAATCCGATCCCTCAGCAGCTTCGATCGCGGCCTCGGACGCGGCCATCTCCTGTCCAAGCGATCGATGACATCCCAGGTGTGATGGTGTGTGTCAGCCCCCAGGGTTCAGGTTTCCACTCAAGGACACGCAAGCCGCGTGGGGCTGGGTAGCGAGGGGCCTCGGGGCCAGGGTGGAGGTGAAGCAGGCAGGGTACCGAGCACGTGGCTTGAGAAAGGAGAGAGAGCCGCGGGAGCTCGGACCCAGTGAAGGAGGGGCCACGGGGGCCCAGCATCCGAGGCCACCAGCACGGCGAAAGCCAAAGGCCAGAGCGAGCGAGACCCGAGTGAGAGACCGAGAGCAGCTCGAGACGAGTAATTCCAGAGCTCTCCCTCTCCGGCAACGCTTTAGGCAGCTTCTGCTCGTGGAACTTGAAGGAGCCTGCTGGGCTGCTCCTGCAACCTTCAAAGCCCTTTCCCCGGGTACTGCGGGCGGCACGACCTTCCCCTTGAACCTCATGCTTTGGGTTGATCTACCCTGTATCTGGTGGAGTAAGAAGAAACAGACCTGACTTCACAGTTCACAGCAGGATGACCGGTTTCCAGCTCCACAGAGTGAGGAAGAATGACCTTCTCCCTGCACACGCACGCATGCACGCACACATGCACACAGCACACAAACGCACACATGTATGTACACACATGTATGCACAGACGTGCACACATGCGCACACACATGCACACATGCACGCACATGAGCAATGCACCCATGCACACAGACGCGTGCACATGCACACACATGCACATGCATGCACACATGCACGCAACACGCGCGCACATGTATGCACATGAGCAATGCACACAGACACGCGCACATGCACACACATGCAGATGCACCCACATGCACACCTGCATGCACACATGTGAGCACATGCACACACACACGCACACCTGCGTGCACCCGCACCAGGGACCAGACGGCCGCTGTGCAGTCAGCAGCAAGACTGAGAACTAGTTCAGAACCGGGTCAGCCCTGCCCCCCATGGAGGATCCGAGAGTCAGTACTTCAAGGTCCGTGGGCCACAGGCTCCCCGGCCGCCGCAGCCCCAACGGGACATAAATGGCGTGCAGCTGAGCTCTGATATTGGAATGTCGTGTGATTTTCACATATCCGTTTGCTTTTTTTCCTTCGAACCATTGCAAAATGTCAGCTACGTTCCTAGCTGATGGGCCAACGGAAGCAGGCGGCAGTGTGTGGGCGACAGCGGCACAATCCCTGGTCAGGAGGTCCCTGTGCAGAATTCAACCCTGGAATTAAAATTAATCTACTTCCCAGAATATCAGACACCCTCCTATCCGTGATTCTTAATCCTGTAGGCAAACCAGAATCACCTATGGATCTTTTATTTTTTTTTTTTTTGCAAGTTTTCTTTTTTAAGAATTTATTTATTTATTTGACAGAGAGAGAGAGAGAGATCACAAGTAGGCAGAGAGGCAGGCAGAGAGAGAGGGGGGAAGCAGGCTCCCCACTGAGCAGAGATCCCAATGCGGGGCTCGATCCCAGGACCCTGAGATCATGATCCGAGCGAAGGCAGAGGCTTTAACCCACTAAGCCACCCAGGTGCCCCGGATCTTTTATTTTTAAAAACCACAAGGGCCAAAGCTTTACAAATTACCAAATCAGCGTCTCTCAGAGCTGGGAGGTTATCCCATCGCATTGCTATGTCATAACTTATTAATATACTATCAATTATTGAATCCCTTATTGATGAATATTTGAGTCACTTCCAGCTTTTCACTATGATTGTAAAATATCGTAATGAACATCATTACACACACATTACCCAGTCATGTCCTCAAGATAAATTCCTAAACTCTTCACTGCTTGGTTAAAGAGTATGAAAACGTACACGTTTCAGCTCTGTTTCAGATGGGGCTGTGAGTTCACATTTCAAGATAAAACACAATCCTCGGCTTCAAACCAAGGTAACGATCGATCTTAAACAGAGTCATATTCAAACAAGAGTCATCGGGATCTCAGTGAACCGGAAATGTAACGAAATGTTCTCAGCGCAAGGTCTTGGGCCAGCTGGGGAGCCTCTGGGCTCCAGGCCCACGACACACAGACGTGCCCGCTCACCTTCAGCGGGCACCAACCCTGGGCCGGGCACGGGCAGTCAGGAGTGGGCAAGAACTGCAAGGTTCCAACTTAAGACCAATTTGTTGTTGTTTTTAAAGATTTTATTTATTTACTTGACAGAGAGAGATCACAAGTAGGCAGAGAGGCAGGCAGAGGGAGAGGGGGAAGCAGGCTCCCTGCTGAGCAGAGAGCCCGATGTGGGGCTCGATCCCAGGACCCTGAGATCATGACCTGAGCCGAAGGCAGAGGCTTTAGCCCACTGAGCCACCCAGGTGCGCCCAAAATAGACATATTTAAAACCTAACACAGACAAAACGGAAAATAAAATTTTGAAACAAAAATGAAAGATATTATTATAATGATTAAAAGGAAAATCAAACCAAGAAGAGACTTCCAATTAGCACTGAACATGGCATGTGGAATGCTCTGTTAACTTCGATTCTTTCAATTCCCCGCAGTGACAAGAAAGAGAGAGAAAAGCTTAAACCTCAGTTTTCTTGGGTGTCACTCTGGAAACCGGGACAGCCTCACTTTCTTTTTGAGAGAGAGAGTATGAGCAGGAGGGGCAGAGAGGGAGAGAGAGAATCTTAAGTAGGCTCCGTGCTCAGTGCAGAGCCTGATGCAGGGCTTGATCTCGGGACGCTGAGATCATGACCAGAGCCGAAACCGAGAGTCTTGGACACGTAACTGATTGAGCCACCGAGGACCCCCACAGCCTCACTTTCGTTGCATTCTGTTGGCCGAGCAGTTACGGAGAGCAGTTTCAAATGGACGAGCACAGACCCCATCCCCTGGTGTCGAAGGGTTTTGGAGCGATGTCTTTAAAACCACCACAAGTATGGAGGATGAAAATAAAAGTGTTGGTAAAGGATGGAAAAACACTCCACGCTCATGGATTGGAAGAACAAATATTGCTAACATGTCTATGCTGCCCAAAGCCATCTACGCATTCAGCGTAATCCCTATCAAAATACCATTAACATTCCTCACAGAGCTGGAACGAACAATCCTAAAATGTGTATGGAAGCAGAAAAGACCCAGAATTGCCAAAGAAATGTTGAAAAAGAAAGCCGAAGCTGGAGGCATCACAATTCTGGACTTCAAGCTCAATTACAAAGCTGGGCTCATCAAGACGGCATGGCATTGGTACAAAAACAGACACACGGATCCATGGAACAGGATAGAGAGAGCCCAGAAGTGGACCCCCAACTCTAGGGTGAACTCATCTTCGACAAAGCATTAAAGAACAACCACTGGGAAAAAAAAACAGTCTCTTCAACAAATGGCGTTGGGAAAACTGGGCAGCCAACGTGCAGAAGATGAAACCGGACCATTTCCTCACACCGCACATGAATATAAACTCAGAATGGATGAAAGACCTCAATGTGAGACAGGAATCCACCAAAATCCTGGAGGAGAACACAGGCAGCAACCATATACACAACGGACTATTACTCACCCACCAAAAAGAATGAAATCTTGCCATTTACAATGATGTGGATGGAACTAGAGGGTATTATGCTGAGCAAAATAAGTTCGAGAAAGACAAATACTGTATGCTATCAGCCATATGTGGAATTTAAGAAACAAAACAGATGAACATGGGGGAAGAGAAGGAAATTAAGACAAAATCAGGGAGGGGGAAAAACCATAAGAGACTCTTAACTCTAGAAAACAAACCGAGGGTTGCTGGAGGGGAGGTGGGTAGAGGGATAGGGTAACTGGGGGACGGGCATTGAGGAGGGCA
>CM052797.1:793717-918360 GCA_028533885.1 Nasua narica
ATTATGACTGTAGGTAATAAACCATAGTAGGAGTAGAATTACCTATGATCTTGTTGCTAATACAATTGTTACAGTTGCAGCAGGTATCTGAAAATATTATTTACTCCTCTCATTGCCTTGAAATTAGGGTATTTATTGGACCTCCCACTATATCTTGCTATTTAATATGGGGTAATAATATTTCAGTAACTATTTAAGTACTTGGTTTCCTTTGGCATTCTATGCAGTTTATGCATTTAAAATCTTAACTCAGAGAAGAGGTCCAGGGCATGAGAAAAGGGTTATGAGCTCCTGCACTTGTCGCTTTCCTAATAAAATCAGGAACGAGACAAGGATGTTCCCTACCTCTATTGGTGCAAAGGGTTTTAAGGCTAGAAATGTAGCAAGTCTGCAAATGCTAATCAAGCCTGTTGCCTCCTTGCTATACACGAGCTTCTCCCTTACACACTTCCACACGCACTCAGTTCGGGGTCCTTGCCAAGCGAGAGGCGAGAGCAGGAAATTGCAGAATGCACGACACGCAAGGCAACCCTTCCGTCTCCAGCATTTGCAGCCCTAGCGACTGAGGGCACAGCACGAGCCCTGCCGAGTTCGAAGCAAATCCTGGCCAGGCCTCACAGGAGGTAGCAGGGCTGATCCAACAGCGGGTGGGACCTAGAAATGAGGGTACTGCCCCCGTCTGGTGCCCTGGGTGCCTTGGGGGCTGGGAGCAGTCCCCCAAGAGGTACCACCATTCACTCCTAGCTCGTTGCTCCCTCTGGCTGTCTGGGCTTCCTTGGACTTGCTGACGCAGCCCGGTTTCCCTGCAGACACGTTACAACCCCGCCCTGAGCCTCGGTCCGCTGGTCTGGAGACCTGACTCCTTGTCTGGTTTAACAAGCCTCCTCCCCCAAGAATGGGGGCTTCGCCGGAACCAAAGGGGCCACGGTGCTGTGACTGAGCTGCCGGCGAGCAAAGACCACCCCGGCTCGGGGAGGCGCGGCATGCCCCGATCACCAGGGGCTCGAGTGGCTCTGCACAACACATTAGGGAGACAGGAGGGCAGGAGCTGGGCTGGGACAAACGTCTTCCACTAAAGACATTCAAATAATATTCTTTAAAAAATTGCAGCACGCCATTAAGTAAGGCAAACAAGCAAGTCTTCAGGCTTTATCTGGCCCCAAGGCTCACCGGTTTGCAACCGCAACAATTCTTGTGGTCTCAGATTCCTCGGTCCCGGTGGGGAGCTGCGCTCGAAACCGAGCCAACACATGTGACATTCCGAGTACCCCAAGGTCTGGACTGCTTGCTCCCTCTAAGCCCCGTGCAGGCGGGGAGGCCGCCCACCGCCAGCAGCTCAACCCCGAGCAGCCGGCCCGCCCGGCCCCGGGGAACGACCCAGGTGAGCACAGCCTCCTGGGAGTCCCCGGAACCTCTCCTCCCGGACGCGTGCACAAAATCGCTGCTCCGACCAAAGAGAGTATCTGACCAAAGAAGGTGGCATGGGGAATCTAAATATAGTTACCATTCAGGTGCAATTTCTCCTTTCAATAGAGAGGAGACATAAATTGGATTTTTTTTTTTTTTTAACTTTTGGAGTAAAATATATGACTGTGGGCTTCATTCATGAACTAATTCTTTTACATAATTCATGCTTATTTAAAAACATCCTTGTCATCTGACAGCTTACAGGAAGGTAGGCTGACTAGAAAATTAGCATTAGCCCTGCCTGCAAATTGCAGGTTTTAATAGCTCTAGTCCCAGAATAGCCAAAGAGGATAAAATTAAGGAACTGGAGCAATCCTAAAGGTTCCGAGGAAAGGGAGAGACGGCAGCCCTCGCCGTCTCTATGGCAGTCTGCAGGTTGCCAAGGGAGTCCGGGCTCATTATCCACTGCGATCTTCAGAAGCCAGGTTTGGAGGGGTGATTATGCCCAAGCCACAGATGAGGAGACTGAGGTCGAGAGTGGCTCCCTCAATGCCCCAGCCGGTAAGCCCCAGAACCTGGATCTGAAGCCAGGTGTGCCAGCTCCAACCCCAGACTGACATGGGATGACAATTTCTCCGTCAAATGGCCACATGGTAGTCTAGACTCTGGGGACCGTGTCGTCTTTGTTACAAATACGCCACTCCGCCTTTGTAGGACAAAAGCAGTGACAGGCTGTGTCCTGTTTACCCTTTACTTACCAAGGCCGCAGGAGGCGGGATCTGGCCCCAGGCCAGTCTGCTGACCCCTGTTCTACTCCCTTCCTGCGCAGCCTTAGGAGCCAGCTCCCAACTGAACCGGTCTGGAAGAGGGAACCATGGGATACGAGGAGACAGGAGGGGGTGCGAGGAAGTGCCGTGGCGAGTCCCCGGCAAGGACAGTATCTCACAAGCAGTCGGGTCAGAGTCCTGGGTGTTGAATGCTAGGGAAGAGGTAGGACAGAGGCCCCTCCAGCTTCCCCATGAACTAAAGGTACTGCCCCCCCGCCGAGGTGCTTGCGTTTCCTAGAAAAGAAACAGAAGTTTCGAAGGCACGGGTCTGATGGTCAGTTTGGTTGACACGAGTTTCGCAATCAAAGTTGGACTAGAGACAGAACCCCGGGCTGCCTGGTTCCAGATCGCTCCCCACTGCCACCACTGAAGGCTCGTCCACGCCCCAGCCCGCAGGGCCCCGCCTGCCTCGGGGAGACCTCAGGAAGCCCTAGGAATGCTCTCAGAGCATGAGCATGGTGTCTACTTGCTACAGCAAGGCGCTAAATACCTTTTGTCTTGAGTGTCTAGTTTATCGGATATTACTGTCGCCACTACAGACTTCTTATTTACTCTTCGATCTTTTGAAAATCCACTCACTTTTCTTGCTGAGGCGTAGCCGGCGGATCGTCATACTGTCCCAGAAACACGACACACTGAGTCGACATCTGTACATTCGTGAAACGATCAGCACAGCCAGTCCGGTGAACACATATCCCCACACACGGTTACAGTGTCTTTTTCTTGTGATGAGGACTTTTAGAGCTGTCTCATAGCAACTCTGAAATATGCATTATAATAGCTACCACTGTATAACTAGAGAAGTAACCGGCTAAGTTGTAGGTACACACAAAAACTATATGCACCGTACTGGTCATCCCTGCGACTCATTTATTTCATGACCGTGAGTTTGCACCTTCTGATTCCCTTCACCCATTTTACCCACACCCACCTCCTTCCTCTGGCAACCACCAGTCTGTTCCTGGGATCTACGAACTTGGTTTTTCTCCTTGTTTGTTTGTTTTAAATTCCACATACGAGCGAGATTATGTGGTATTTGTCTTTATCTGTCTGACCTGTTTTACTTAGCATAATGCCCTCAAGCTCCGCTTAATGTGAATGGCGAGGTTTCTTTTTTACGGCTGAATAGTATTCCATTATATCTAGGTTCACATCATTATATATCACACGTAGGTTTATGCCTTTGTCTATTACTTATCACATTACCTTCATTCGTTCATCCATCAGTGGGTACTTTCTGTATCTTTCTTTCTTTCTTTCTATATCTTGAGTGTATAAACAATGTTTCGATGAACACGGGGGAGCATATACCTCTTTGAATTAGCGTTTTTGTTTTCCTCAGGTAAATACCCAGCAGTGGAATTACTGGATCCGATGGTATTTCTATTTCTAACTTTCTGAGGATCCTCCACACTGTTTTCCACAGTAGCTGCACCAATTTGCCTCCACACCAACAACCCGTGAGTCCTTTCTCTCCACATCCTCGCCAACACTGGTTATTCCTTGTCTTTGTTCATTCTAGCCATTCGGACAGGTGTGAGGGGGTATCTCACTGTGGTTTTGATTTGCATTTCCCTGGTGATCAGTGACGTTGAGCGACTTTTCATGCACCTGTTGGCCATCTGGATGTCTTCTTTGGAAACATGTCTATTCAGGTCTCTGGTTTTTTTTTTTTTTAATATTTTATTTATTTATTTGAGAGAGAGAGAGAACATGAGATGGGAGAAGTCAGAGGGAGAAGCTGGCTCCCCGCTCAGCAGGGGGAGATGTGGGACTCAGTCCCGGGACTCCAGGATCATGACCTGAGCCAAAGCCAGTTGCCCAACCAACTGAGCCACCCAGGCGCCCTCAGGTCTCTGTTTTTTAACTGGACTGTTTGTTGTTTTGCTGTTGGGCTGTATGAGCTCTTTATCTCGGATATTAACCTCTTCTCAGATATATGATCTGCAAGTATTTTATCCCATTCAGTAGGTTGCCTTCTCATTTTGTTGATGGCATCCTTTGCGGTGCAGAAGCTTTTTAGCTTGAGGTAGTCGCACTTATTTACCCCCTATGTTTTCTTCTAGGAGTTTTATCATTCCAGGTCTCGTAGTTAAGTCTTTAAAGCATTTTTAGTTCATTTTTGTGTCTGGTGTAAGAAAGTGGTCCAGTTTCATTCTTTTGTGGGTAGCTGTCCAGTTTCCCCAGCACCGTTTATTGGAGAGTCTATCTTTTCCCCCATTGGATATTCTTGCCTCCTTTGTCAAAGATTAATTAACTGTATGCATGCGGCCTTACTTCTGGGCTCTCTAATCTGGTCTCTAATATGTCTCCGTTTCTAGGTCAGTACCATACTGTTTTGATTACTTTCACTTTGCAGTATAGTTTGAAGTCAGGGAGCAGGATGCCTCCAGCTTTGTTCTTCTTTTGTAAGACTGCTTTGGCTATTCAGGGTCTTTTGCAGAATTTGTCAGAGGTCGTGCTCTTTACCAGCTGGAGATTATCAGCTGTCAAAGTTGTAAGCAGACTAGATGCTCTTGCCCAGCAAAATTTCACCAGGTTGACCTTAAAAGGTCCCATCACTGAGATTCATGTAGGAGATGCAAAGGCCAATGCTTACCCTAGGACAGTAACTCCAGCTTCAAATATATGCTTTAAATGAGTGGAAAAAATAAACAAACAAACAAAAACAAAAACATCCCAGCCTTGCTGAATGTGTACTAGTAGAGGAGATAAGTGAGCTTTTCCCCATGCCCATTCTCCTTTCTGCCTCTCTCTTCTCAAAGTGCTGCAGGAATGCCTGCCTTTCCAAACCTACTCCCATCAGTGTCATTCACTCATCCATTTTCCTTCCTGCTGAAGTGGTCTCCCGTGCTTTCTGCAGAAACTGTGTGCTCCCCCAAAGAGCACACAGGGGTGCTCACTCTTAGTTGCCATGCACAACAGGTACCCTCCCCATTTTCCCGGCTCTCAGACTCAGAACCCCGATTCTGTTTGCACCAGCAGTGCCCCAGCCCTGGTGACGAGTGCTAATTTGGTCTAATCCCATAATTCCTCTCCTGTCATGAATTCTCAAAGGTAAGACTTCCCAGCATCCCTAAAGGGAAGAGGTGGCCATATCTCCCCGCTCCAGACAATGCAAATTAAGGAAGGCTGCTAGAAGCCTGAGGCAAGCTTCGGTTTTCCTGATTAACGGGGTGCAGACGGCACTATTTCTCTATACGCTCCCCACCTTGAACATGGCTCTGAGGCCTGGAGCGGCAGGCGCCATCTGGTCGCCGTGCAGTGACGAGCTATCATACTAAAGACGACCGAGCAGCCCGACAGCAAGCACAGAGGGGAGGTAGAGCCTTGTGGCACCGTCAAGGCCCTAAGCCGTCCTTCTCGGACAGCCTCTCTGGGGACTCCTCCTAATGCGAGAGGATTAAAAATCTTTATCGCTTTATCACTGACATTTGTCCCTGAAAGACTGCCTCCTCTCTCCTACCTTTTCTCTGGCTTTCCAAATTCATCCTGTTACAGTGAAGCCAATTTATGTGTTGTATCTAGGATAATGTCTGGCCCTTAGTGGGCTCTTCCTGAGTCATCGACATTTCCGCTCTCGAAGCCTCAGAGACTCAGACCCAGGTAGTTCTTCGTGTCCGTCGCTCCTGTGGTTTTGTCGGAGCCAGCACGTTCCTAATGAAGCACATCAGGCTGCCTAACATGCACATCAGAATATACTACCTCGTCTAGGTGTCTTCTCTCCTTTACGGAAGCACAAGCTCTGCAGAGGGGAGTCTGTCACAGTCCCCCCCCCATAATATTTCACCAAACCTAGGATGCTGTTCGTTGTTAAGTGCACCATTCCTTTATGAACCATGAAGAAAGAAAGAAAAAAAAAAAGAACCTTGTCAATTAAATGAGGACGCTGTAGGGGAGGAAAACTTTTTCCTTCCTCCCTTCAAAATTCTTATTGCTGGCCCAGTAATTAAACTGACAGAAGACAGATTCACAGGAGAGAAACGAGTTTAATTCCGTCTGTCTGGGAGCTCCAGGAGGACATGAGACTCCACGATAGTCAGGCAGTTGAGGCTTACCCTGAGCTGAGGGGAAGAAGGCAGGCGCCCCGGACTCCAAAGGAGAGGAAGACCGCTCGCAGGAAGGTTGAAGAGCATGTTTGGTAGACACGTGTTTGCCCTGCCGCACAGCTGAGTCTTTCTGACGTGAGAGGTCCCTCCGGCCGCGTCTCTGGCCCTGGCACAGCCCTTCCCCACCTACGTTCGCTCAGCAGTAAGGGAGACGTAAAACCTCCGCTGGAGCCTGTCGGAGCTCACTCGTCTTCAGCCAGACGTAACCCACACGCCGCGGTGGCGCATCCCAGGGCAGCCTGCCCCGACCCCCATCGGCGGGTTGTACAATATAAGGCATGAGCTACTTTCAGGCGTGTTAAGTGACGATGCCTTTCAGCAGGGAAGACTGAACCCACAAAGCAAGTTGGCCAGACTGTGCTAGCACACAACCCTGACTCACACCCTGCAGCCACCAGTCGGGAAAATCTGACCACAGCCTCTGCCACCATCCACCCCAGATGCCCCCAGACTTGCCTGACAATGGGCAACTTCCCTAACTGTGGCCCCTGCTTCCAACTTAGGACCAACTGGGGAAGGGCAATAGGACCCCTACCAACAGCCTAGGATGTCCCCTCCGTTTCCTGGAGCCAACAGCCTCCAGCTAGGTGCACCTGCAATCTTCCCTTTTGTCTGCTGTGAATCGGGCTTTGACATCGGGCCTGCCGAGTGCCAGTGACGGCGGCGGCCTCCCCTCCCGCAGCAAGTTCAGGATAAATAGCCTCCGCCTGGTCCCACCCAGGCCCTCCTCGTTTATCTCCACAGCAGCAGTGATCTCCCGTGGCAGCACTGCTCACGGAAGTGCTTCTGTTCGGCCAGCATTTATCTTCCGCGTTTTGGGAGGCGTACGGACATCCGGCTGGGGGACGATCAGAGAGGGGCCTGGCAGGGATACCACTGACCGTCGCCGTCCAGCCGTGAGGCTGCTCGGGCCCGGACTGCGGCGGAGGGACGGAGAGGGTGGGATGGGCACAGTCTAGAGGACAGAAATGTCGGGTGTGGGGTGGAAGGCTGCGGGCGGGGAGCAGTGCCGGGGAGATCAAGGCCCGTCAGGCCAGGGGCCGAGGACACCCTCACACTCCGACTGTGACGACAGGCAGGCAGGCGGCAGAGTCTGGGGGTCGAGCTGAGCACAGATGCTCGAAGCGCCTGCTCCTCACCGTGGAGGCGAGGGGGCTGAAGGCAAGCAGAGCGGCGTGGTGAGTGATGCTCTGGGTCACGTGTGCTCCTTTAGGGGACAAAGGCAAGACCTAGGGGCGCTGACTGACACGGCTGGCTGTGACCGCCCCCAGAAGGTGCCACCTGCTACGAGGCTGCATTTTGCTGATCTCTGTCCCGCGGACATCACTAACCAGATGCTGCATTCGGGTTAATACCAACCATATAATGACTTCATCCTAAGGGCCGGAACCACTGAATAAAAGCTCGTCATTTGTCGGTCTCTTTTTCCCCCTCAAAGTCCCTTCTGGCATTCCCGATGTCTTGGAAATGATGAGGCGTGCCTCTGGTTGCAAAGCTGTTCATAACAGGTGAGCAGAAGACTGGGGAATTCCCTCATTGAGTCCCTTCACTGAATTTGCTGCTTTAAAAGCCCCAGGAGGCCAAGTATAATTAAACAACATTAATTAAAATTCTAAAGAACAAAAAAGGGCAACCGGCAGGAGGGACAATGGCACGGCATCAAAGAGATGGGAAATGACAAAAATAGGAGAGATCACGGTGCATTAAAGCCCCAGGAGGGTGGCGGCCTGTGGAGAGCCTCCAGGAAAGCCGTGGCCCCCTTAGGGCCAGGAGGAACCATGGGGCAGGAAGGAAGAGTCCCCCGGGCACTCAGAGGGTCTCCTCCTACTCTCCACTGACATCCAGGGGGTTCATGGCCTCCCGCGATCAGAATTAAACATTTTCCTAGGGTTACCTTCAGAAATTTCTGTGAATACAGAATGTCCCACTGTCTCGTGGGTTTAATAGGCCGCTGCACCATCTCAGTGCTTTGGCTTTTAGTTACAAAGAAGGGATTCTAGCATCTTGCTAAATAACAGGACTCTTCTCGCACATGAATCCCTCTAGCTCGACCTCCATTTAGATTTAAAAATAAAGCATTTGCATTTCCGTCACTGGTAGTTGGTCTAGTTTAAGGGTAGGAGGAATGCTGCAGATGAATGGCCCCCAAGGTGGGCGTGTGGGGGCCACATCCCACCGAAGGCAGCCGGACACGGTTCCCGTGCCCAGGGACAGCAAAGGCTGTTCGCCTTCTCGTATATCCTCCCAGAGGGGATCTCTGGGCATCAAGCAAAGGCACGCACAAATACATTATTTTGTACAGAAACGGGAGTGTGCATACCGTCTATACGCTTTTTGATTTTTTCCACTTAAAAACTTATCTGGTTTTTTAAAATTATTTATTTGACAGAGAGAGAGCACAAGCAGGGCGAGCAGCAGGCAGAGGCAGAGGGAGGGGCAGACTCCTCGCTGAGCAGGGAGCCCGGATGGCAGAGCCCTGGCATCCTGACCCGAGCTGAAGGCAGATGCTTAACCGGCTAAGCCACCCAGGTGCCCCCAAAATAGATCTTTACATATACCTCCTATGCCAGATTGTGCTGAGCTGCCCTTCCTGGGGATCTACGGGAGTATTCCATTGTCTAGATTGGCCCTCGTTCGTCGAACCAGTGCTCCGGTTTGGTTTCCTCTCTATTACAGTGGAATACACAACCTTGTACAAGGGTCAGTTTCATTCTTACAAACGGAATTGCTGGGTCCAGGAGCACGTAAACTGGAAATCAAAACAGCACCTCCGTCCTGGAGCTTTTGTGTGTAAAATTATTCTGAAGGTTCGACAAACAGCCTTTGTTTTGGAAGCGGTTGTTTGGGGGCGAGCGGAGGGAGAGGGAGCAGAGGTTGCGAAACAGGAGTGAATTCCTAGCCCCTCCCTTAAATGCTTAAGGTCTCGTAGGGAGTAATTCCTGACGGCAGAGGACACCAGTAAATGCTATCTCGGGCATATACACAAAATCCTAGCAAGCACCAGGAAGAAATGGGTGCTTCTCCAAGAGGAGAAGTTTTCATAGGAAAGGGTTCTGCTGCGCTGGGTTCTGAGGTAGGGGTGGGTCTAATCAGGCAGGAGAGGGCAGAGGCAACATTCTAGATGGGGAGAACTGGGGAGAGACCAGGAGCCCCGAACCGACCCTCAGAACCCTGGAATTTTTGGAGCAAGAGTCATTCAGGAACCACAATTTCCTGCATCAACCTCAAGCATGTACTTTATGGGCAAACCTTTTATCACTTTGAAAAGAAATCAGATAAGGACTGGCCGGAGGGGACTTCACCGTGGTAAATCTGGTGCAGGGCCTTGGTTGGTTTCTGGTCGTGGAAAGACACTCTGAGGACCCAGGGACTCGAGCGGTTGGGAGGTTTTCCAGCTTCTGCATGAACGCCGACCTCCCTGCGCCGAAGTCCCCGAGAGACCACCCTGAGCCTCATCCCCGGTGTGCGCTTGTGGAATGGAGAGGAATGGTGAGTGCCGGGTGGCCTTCCGGAAGGCATCGGTATTTCATCTAAACGTTGCACCTACCGCATCTGTTTCTACTGAGAAGAGTTTCTTCCTGGAGACTAGAGTCTGACAGCTCACACTTCACAACCTGACATAAAAACGTGAGGGCGCCGCGCGGTCTAGCCTGCTCTCGTCGCCGTGACCGGAAAGGCTTGCGAAGGAAACCTGCAGCTTGCGAGGCTCCCTGAGGGCCCGGGAGGACCGCTGTACTTAGCTCTGGCATCCCCAGATGGGTCCGCAGGTGTCCCCTAGCTGGGGCTGAGTGACAGCAACTGTCAGGGACCACGACGCCCAGGGACAGCTAACGAGGACCCCGGACTGCTTCCCCATCGCATGTGAGGAGCTCTCTGGTCTCAAGAGACGTGAGGGGCCGTTTTATAAACTTCTTAGGTCGGCCCTGCTCACATCGTTCAAGCTGCAAATCTCGGGGCGATCTTTCGATTCCTCCCCCTCGGGTCTCCCCGTCCGCGCCGTCCGCGGTCGGCCACCAGCTCAGTGACTTCTACCTGCGTGTTCTTCTGCCTCTCTCACTGCCGCCGCCCGCTCCGGCCCTCGTCCTCCCTTCCCGCACCTCTGCAGCAGCCCCCGTCCGGCCTCATCCCCTCTCCACGCCGTTGAAGGCGTCCAGGCACGGCACCCCAAATTATGCGGCTGTGGCATATTGATTATTCTGAGTTAAAGGAGTTCGAGAAACAGCCAGAGGCAGGAAGGACACTCGGAGCCTCCTCTTTCTTCCTGGAAGCAGGAGATGAAATTCCTCCAGGAGAGATGTCTCCGTCCCCCACGGGAAGGAAAGCAACACTCCTCATCTTCAGGGCTGAGACGCCGACACCAAGACAGTGCTGTACAAACAGACCTTATTACAAAAATAGTTCCAATCTTCCTTCCCCTCCCTGCGTAGTCCAGCTATCTTCCCTCGACGCCTGTCTCGGTTCGACCTCCATCAAAGCGCAGAGCATCTGCCCTTCCATACGAGGGCGCCCCGGCCGCCTGGAGCTTCCGGTGAGGGGGCACGCTTCTCTCCCGCTGAGCGGCCTTACCTGATGTTACTTCTCAGACCAGCAGAAAACCCCAAGAGCATGGAGGGGACTCTGCCGTCCACGCGGTCACCAGTGAGCCTCGGAAACACAGACCCCGCAGCATTCTCTCTTGGGGACACGCTCATTCCCCAGACAAGGACCCAAACTCCCAGTCTGGCCGTCAGGACCCTTCGTGCTTGGGCCCCGCGGTCCACGGCCTCACCCCCTTCCCTCTCTCCCGGTCCCCGCTCCCCGGACACACTGGTCCTCTGGCAGCCCCGGAGAGGACCGTGAGCGCGTACGACTTCGCTTCTTCCCCCCACTGCTCACTGTGCCGGGAGTCGGCTTCGCCTCGCCCTCTCTCCATGCCCCCCGCCCCAGCCCCTGCGGACACTGCCCCGACGGCCATCAGGCAGGGACACCAGCACGAGCGCTCCGTGTCCCCAAGGAGACCGTGTTTGAGAGAAAGCCAGATTCAGTCGACCTCCATGGGAACGGAGTTGCGAAAGGGCAGAGTTCAAAGTCTCTTCAGAAATACATCAAGTTTGAATTCAGCGTTCTAGGGAAAACTTTCCCACTTCTTAATGCCGTGATTCTATGGGATCGATAGGCCCAGACGATCCCAGTTTGCCTTGCTGGAAAATACTGGTCCGAGCGAAAAAAGTAATTTCCAATTCTATGTCCTGTGAAATTAAACCATCCCCACATTTCCTCCTGAGAACTGTGGGTGCTCACGTCAGCGTGTGAGGCACCAACCCCGTCTGATAGTCGTTGTCGGACCCGTCGTCACTGAAGCCTTGCTTGAGACGTTTTTAAGAGACATAATGGTATCATTTTACCGGAATGATATATACGCATCACAAACATTCGGGTAATAGCTAGATGCTGAAAAGCATAAAAACAGAAAACCACCACGAAACTCCCCCAAATCCAACCCCCGTAAAAGTCGTCCCTTGTGTTGGGTGAGCACAGAAATTGGGACTGCTTCTCGTGTCATCTAAAGAAATGACACCGATCGGAGTTTTACTCGTATTCAACAAAGAGGAGTTGACGAGAAACCGAAGACGTTGCTAAACTTGAGGTGAACGCGTCTTCGGCACAAGAGTTGCTCATTCCTAAAAGTTCCCGCTGGAACGAGGGAAATTCTAACTAGAAAGGGAAGGTGTGAGGGTCACTGTTTTTTATGTTTGTATCTGAGTCTTGGCCCAACCCTGGAATTCGTTCGTTCGTTCACGGAGACTGTCCCCGCACTGGTAACTGAACACCGCCATCAAAATGTAAATCCAGGGGCGCCTGGGTGGCTCGGTGGGTTGGGGCCTCTGCCTTCGGCTCAGGTCGTGATCTCGGGGTCCTGGGATCGAGCCCCGCATCGGGCTCTCTGCTCGGCGGGGAGCCTGCTTCCCCCTCTCTCTGCCTGCCTCTCTGCCTACTTGTGATCTCTCTCTCTCTAATAAATAAAGTCTTACAAAAAGAAAAAAAAAACCCTGTAAATCCAGCTGGACACGGAGCTGGGAAGAGGAGAGGCAGGTGAGGTGCTGGAGGGGCACCTGAGATGGGACAGCCGTGGAGAGCGTCCCTGGGGGGGAGAGAGGCGCCTGCGCGAGGGGAGGGTGTGAGCCACGGAAGCCCGTGGAGGAGAAGCCTTCCAGGCAGAGAGCCGCATGTGCAGAAGCCCTCAGGCTGGGCTGGCTTGGCGCCTCGGCAGCCAGGAAGTCGGTGTGGAGGATCGCGGTGAGCACCGGGAGGGGCAGGACCAGGCGGAAGCTGCAGGCCTTGCAGACCCTATACCACATTCACACGTCCCGAGAAGCCACGGGCAGTCCAAGCACAGGGCAACATGACCTGCTCTCGTTCAGAGAAGATCGCTCTAACTGATGTAGAGCAACAGCCTGGGGCTCGGGTGAGCGCAGGGATGGGAAGCCGCGAGCGGGCTCGCTAGCAGGTCGCGGCGGTGTCCCGGACAGGGAGGGCTAGGGCGTGGGCAGGTCATGGTTAGGAAGGGGATGGGGTGCTGGAGCGGGGGCACCAGGGAGAGCTGCTGGTGGGGGAGCATGGGGCGTGGGCTAGCTCCCGAGGACCGCTGGAGCGAGCAAAACCTGACAGGCTGGGTGCTTCGACCACAGTCTATGGTCCCACGGATCCGGATGCCGGGAGGGAGAAGTCAGCAGGGTCTTGGGGACTGGGGGGGCAGGCTCCTCTAAATCTGCAGGGAGTCCTTCCTGGCCTCTCCCCAGCTCCTGGTGCTTTGCCAGCAATCTGACGCCCCTGACTCACAGCTGTCCGGCTTCTACCTCCGCCTCGGTGTCCAAGTGGACCCCGAGGTGTCTGTGTGCAGCGGCCGTCTTCCCACGACGACACCGGGGGGGGGGGGGGGATCGGGTCAGGGGCCTCGACTCCAGGGCGCCGTCATCTGAACCGTTACAGCTGCAAGGAGCCTCTTTCCAAATAAGTTCACTTCGGAGGTCCTTGGAGTCGGGACGTCACGGGGGCTGCTGTGGCGGGAGGGGAGCGAGAGGTCTCGGTGTCTGACCCAAAGAGCAGAGTGAGTGGTTGTGGCTTTTACGAAAGCGAGGGAGGTTGGATTGGGGGTGGGGGACGTGAGCAGATCCGGGAGGAGAAGTAAATGAACACTGTTGGCAGATGCTGCATCTGAGATGTCCGCAGACCCCGGAGTCGGGGTCGTGGAGAAGACATCTCAATTCTGGAATTCGGAGATCCACAGACCAGAATGGACCGGGCGTCGCGAGCATAGAGAGGACGCCGGGGCCTCGGTAGTAGACGCGGGTAGAAGACAGCAGAGACCTGGGAGCCGCACGGAAGCTGGCGAGGAAGACAGGACCCGCCGAGAGGATGGACAGGAAAACCAGAGAAGAGCCCGGGAAACCAGGCGCGCGCGCAGTTCAGGACGGAGGGCACGAACTCCCGCCCTCCGTGGCCCGGGGGATCTAGCAAGGTGAGGACCAGGAACGACCCTGGGTTTAACACATAAGTCTTCCGCGACCTTGACACGAGGAGCTCCGTTGAACGGTGGTGATTAGATCTGTTTGAGAGAACCGGCAAGTACAGAAAGCGCTTTGAAGACGCTTTTGCAGAGCAAGGGAAACAGGCTGTAACTGGAGGAGGGTTTTTCTACTTGGGAGACGTTGCGATGTGTGCGACGGGAGATGGGGGGGTTCAGCGGAGGGGAAATTGCTAGAGAGAGATAATTACAGGAGCAGAGTTTATAAGGACGGAGGGTTTGGAGCCCAGGGTGTGAGAGGAAAACCCAGCCACGGGCAGGCGCACGGAGAACTCATCCAGGACGAAAGAAGGAAGACAAAGCATGACGAGTACCCGTTGGTAGGTATGCAGACCTGGGAGTGGAAAAGAAGAAGGTTCTACTCTGATGAGTTCTATTTTGTTTTTGAGAAAGCCAGACCAGTCACTTGGACTAAAAAGGAATGGGTGGGTTGGGGAAGAAGGCAGAAACAGTCACCCGGGAGAATGGCCAGAGGAGCTGAGCGGGGGTGTCTGGCGGTCCTAAATTTACAGCGGGACTCCGGCGACGTCCAGGGCTGAGCTGCAGGTGGGAAGGGAGCCGATTAGCTGAGGATGACGGAGGGATCCAGTTAAATAAGTGAGTTGTTGTCACGACGACCCTCGGAAGTCACAGTAGATGGAAACGCGGGAGAAGAAAAGCAGAGCCGAGGATGGCAGGTCCTTCTAGGGTCAAAGAACTGGTGCAGTTTAAACACGGGGACGTGGGCTGATGGTGGAACCATGCTGGGATCTGGAAGGGGCACGGCCACGGGTCACGGGCTGTGACGCGTCAGAGGAAACGATCGTGCGGGGAGAGGAGGGCGAGGCTTGAGGACGGAAGTCCGCCCGGATGTTGAAGTCACCAAGCATGACGATGACCGGACAGACGGCCCACAGGCCCACTGCTAAGCTCTCGCTGACCGGCGGCGACCCGGCATCGGAGGCCGGGAGTGGGGCCTGGGTTTCCGAGGGACCCCAGGGGTCACGGGCACAGCCCCAGAGAAGCTAGAGTTAGGGGAGTCCTGTGACAGGAAAACAGACGACTTCGGGGAGACAGTGGACGTTAAAACCTTTAACGTTTCTAACAGGTTCACACAGGCAACTGCCTTACAAGGTGTGTGTCCGCGGGGGCAGCTCCGGGGCCAGGTGCCGTGCCCGGCGGGAGCCGTGCATCGTCTGGCGCTGTGGGTTTGTGCCGGAGAAGAGAAATTCACAAGGCCAAGGTCAGCGGGGAAGAGAGGGCCTAGGCGGACGGCGGGCATGCAGTGGAAAGTGCCCCGGCCCCGGGGTCATTTTACAGAGCACCCGAGGGGCCTCATTCGTGGGGGAACAAGCAGGCTGCTGGACGCCCACAGTTTGGATCCGGTGGGCCCGCCGTTCACCAGGCAGCTGGGGCCTTGGACGGTGCGGACCCCCTGTCCAGGGAAGGAAGCCACCGCTCCCGCCTCCGCATGGGGCAAGGGGAGAGCGGGGGCTCTGTTTCTCTTTCGTGGCTCATCCGGGTTTCGTAAGGTTTTCCCCTTCCCCAGTCATGTTCCTGGGCTGACGCCGTCGGACACGGTGGGATTCAGTGAGAGCCCCGTGCAGAAGAGGTGGTGACCCCCACGGGACCCAGCGGTCCTCACAGACGGACATGACAAAGAGACAACAAGAAGCGGTTATTGCCTTTGAGAAACACAGGAAGGGCCAACTGGACCGTCCTGGGGACGGGCCTCAGGCTGCTTGGGAGGGAAAGACTGTCACCAGGGGGGCCGGGAACCAGGCTCGGCTGGGTCCCGGGCATGGAGGCGGCTGCAGTGTCTCAGTGGACACAGCTAGGAGGGGGCCGGTGGCCGGGGCCTTGAGGTCTGTCTGCTACACTGACCTCCTTCCCCGCCTCTGGGGTCAGGGTCACTAGGAACCCCCCAGGACATCTGGCAGGATTGCAGCCGCCTAACGCGCTCGAAAGCACCCAGGTCTGGGCGGTCTGGTGTGGGTAGGGAAGGATGGCCCCGGATAAAGAGTAGGGCCCATCCCCAAGCCGAGCCTGGAAGCAGGAGTCTGGAGCCTCAGTAGAGCCCAATAACCCGCGGGCGGTGGGGAGGGTTCACCCAGGGGCCCCGCAGAGCACACAGCGGCTCCGGTCCCAAGGGGCCTGGGGGACACGGATGGCTCGTCTCCAGGACAAAGGGACGGAAAGGGGGAAGAATGGGTTCTGGGCCTGGGCCAAGTTCACGCGCGGGGACCAGCCACGAGAACTGCAGACCCCGGGACCAACACAGACTGCACCAAGAACGTCCAGGATGCGGTGAACAGGGAGGGAAGGACCAGGGCAAGAAAATTGGAGCAGTGGGTAAGAGAAGAAGACATTCGAGGAGCAAGAGAAAATCCTGCAGAGGTTTGGGCCAGGGGATTTGGGAGGGGCCCTGCTCAGAGCCGCTCTGACCCATTTCCCAGGGCACGGGGTCCCCATCGGGTCCTCAGAGCGCTGGGCACCAGGACTGGCGCTCTGCCCGTCCCCACCACCCGGGGGAGCTCTCCCAGGAAAACCTGAGCAAACCCCAGATATTCCTGAGCTCACGTCAGATTTCAACATAAGAAAGTGTGGTGTTTTCCACCTCCAGTCGGCCAACCAAAGCTGTACTCTGATCTCCAGACATAGTGCTGCATAGCTTCTCTTCCAGCTGCCGTCTAGGAAGAGTCTGACCGAGCTGCCGCATACATCTCAGGGGTAATTTCTCATCTTCATAGTTGACGCTTATTTAATTACTCTCTGAAGCACAAAGCCAACATCTGATACAGGCCCACACCCACATTTACCAGATTTATTTTGTCAATGTCCTTCGGCGTACATACAACATCGCTTTATTACAGACTCAGTAAAGAGAAACTGCATATTGATTGATGATCTTGTTTTTATAACTTTATGAAATGGATAAATTAATTACATTTGTTCTGCATCATTTTAATCCTAACGTGGCTGCTTTTATTATCTATCCTATAAGATAGGTCCCTAATTTTTTTCCACTGAAATTTGTAATAGTCCTTGAAATGCTTATTAGCATGTTTGATTGAATTGGGGTGGGGGGGAAGCAAAGGCTTATCTCAACAGAAAGTAAGAATGATTTAGCTGGTTGGTTTTCGAGTGAGGACTGACCAAATAGATGGTATAGCAGATATTTCACAGATTCTTAATAAACAAAACATAGTTCCAAGGTTTTGATGAAAATATATCCAAAGTACTTGAAAATTAAAAGGCACTATATTAATAAAATTATCTCAGCAAAAGTGGAAGGCATTAACAATATGCTGACTTCGCCAACAATTGTTGGCTAAACAATTGTGTAACCAGTTAACAAACTGGTTAAATAAGATGCCTCTAAGTCAAAGTTGTTGGGCTCATTAATAGAGACTTGATAATACTGAAAAAGCCTTTTCTGTGCATTTCTCAGTAACTGAAAAAGCAAATGACTCTTCGCTTTTAACAAAATTAAGAATAAGCTTGGTGATAAATCAATGTGATTTTGGCATCTAATTCGATAGGCATTCAAAGAACCCAGTGACAGTCACACAGTGAAATTCTCTATGTACTTTTTTTGGCGGTTTTGTTCAGTATTTATATCTACCAAAAGAAGATTCTGGACTCCGCTACATCGCATAAATAAGTCACATTCATAAGGAGATATAAGAAACAATTGGGAGGGACGCTTGGGTGGCTCAGTCATTAAACATCTGCCTTCCGCTCAGGTCATGATCCTGGGGTCCTGGGATCGAGCCCCACATCGGACTCCCTGCTCGGTGGGAAGCCTGCTTTTCCCTCTCCCAGCCCCCTGGCTTGTGTTCCCTCTCTTGCTGTCTCTCTCTGTCAAATAAATAAATACTATCTTTAAGAAAAAAAAGAAAAAATTGGGAAAAAACCTCATTCATCTCATTAATAAATGTGTTTCCAATAAAATTACTTATGTCTGATAATTCTTAATAGAAATGTAATATATGTTCTTACTTTTGATCATGTGCTTAATTATAACTCAATACAGAGGACTTTTAAACACGTAAGACCTTATAGTCATAGAAAAGAAAACAAATGTAAAGTTTTTAATTTATAAGACATAATCTCATTGTAATAAGCATGATAGAAGGAGCAGTAAAAAACTTCCAACCATGCAACGAAGAAAAACAGAGACAAATCAAAAAACCGACTCTTAACACTAGAGTGCATTGATGGTAACCAGAGGGGAGGGCGTGGGGATGGGGGGAGACAGGCGATGGGGACAAAGGAGGGCACTCGCCATGGTGAACACCAGGTGATGTAGGCAAGCGTGAATCACTGTATTGTACAAAACCAAAATTACACTGTATGTTAACTAACTGGAATTAAAATTAAAAAAAAAAAAAACACCTCTAAGGAAGAAACTTACATGCATTAATGTAAAATTTTGAGGAAGAAGTGGACTAAAACTATGACTCCATGGGTAAAAGGAAAACAAAATTTCAAAATGTTGGGGAAAAAGTTTCCTCACATATTTCTTTATGGAGATGAAGGGAGATCCCATATCATTATGACATTTGGATTCAATTGGATACAACTTTAAATGTGTAAATTATGCATTTTTAAAAAAGACTTTTATTTCTTTATTTGACAGAGAGAGAGAGATCACAAGCAGGCAGAGAGGCAGGCAGAGGGAGAGGGGGAAGAAGGTTCCCCGCTGAGCAGAGAGCCGGATGCGGGGCTCGATCCCAGGACCCTGAGATCATGACCTGAGCTGAAGGCAGAGGCTTTAACCCACTGAGCCACCCAGGCGCCCCTAAATTATGCATTCTTATAGCAATTGGAAATCATAGCCTTTGTGATTACTAAATAGAAGATGCAAAATCTTAGATATCGATTTTATAATGGCATAGTCACCATTTTCCAAAAAGTTGTTTAGAGGTCCATGAGCAAAAATGTTTGAAGATCACTGTCCTAGACCATCGGAGCTTGAAGACCTTGAGACTCAAGTAATCCAGTCCCTCCACTCACCACCGGCACAGTGTTACAGATGAGAAAACTGGAAGGAAGGAAGGAAGGAAGGAAGGAAGGAAGGAAGGAAGGAAGGAAGGAAGGAAGGGAGGAAGGGAGGAAGGAAGGGAGGGAGGGAAGGAGGGAGGGAGGGAGGAAGGAAAAAAAGAGAAGGAAAGCAGGAAAGAAAGGAGAAGAAAAGAAAGAAAATACCAGACCTAGATATACAGAGGATCTGAAAAAAACCCCACATGGAACCTCACGCTTCGTGGTGAAGACTGAATGCTCTCCCCTTAAGATCAGGAGCAACACAAAGATGTTAAGAGGCATCCTCGTACCATTTTCTATCCACATTGTACTGGAGGTTCTAGCGAGGCCAATCAAGCAAGAAAAGAAATAAAAGGCATCCAGATTGGAAAGGAAGAAGTAAAACTATTTCTATTTGCATATGAAATAATGTTATATATGGGAAATCCTATGGGGAAAAAAAAGTTACTGGAACTAATCAACGGGTTCAGCAAAGTTGCCGGATATAAGAACAATGCACAAAGATCAACCGTATTTCTGCACACTTGCAGTGAGCGATCCAAAAATGAAGCTGAGAAAACAACTCTGTTTACAGTACCATCAAAGAGAATGAAACACTTAGGGATACATTTAACATAGGAAATGGAAATTTCTATCCTGAAACTATGAAACACTGTTGAAAGAAATTAAAGAAGATCTAAGCGATGGAAAGACATCCCATGTAATGCTGTTAAATTTATCTCCATATTCAAAGCAACCCCTACCCAAATCCCAGCTGTGATTTCTTTATGGAAATTGATGAGCTCTTCCTAAATCTATTACTGAATTGCAAGTAACCCAGAATAGGCAGAACAATTTTGAAAAAGAACAATGTAGAAGGACTCACATGTTCCAATTTCAAATCCTACTACAAAGCAATAGTAATCAGGAGAGTGTGGTACTCATGCATGGTAGGCATGTATATATATATAAACAAAATAGAATTATAGTCCAGAAATAAACCCATGCTGCACAGTCAACTCAAATTTACAAGGATGCCAGGGACATTTATTGGAGAAAGAGCAGTCTTGTAATTCGTCTCCTCCAACACCTTTCACACTGCTGTCATACTCCTATCGATCAAGCCTAATACGCAGCCGAATAAGAAGCAAACGGTTTCTCATCACAATCATTCTGGAGAGTGATTGTTTTGTGTTTGTTTTAGAAAATAAAATCATACAGCAGATCTTGGAATTGTGGAAGCTAATAGGGACCAAAGTCATCACATAGGAGCTCACTGGGTCTCTGCACTTTGTAGCTAAAGAACTCAGCCATTTACTCAAGGACACACACGCTATTACTGCCATTGGAGAGAGGACTGGTCAGGTTCCTGCCTCCTGATGCTGGGCTCTTTCCACGTCTTGAGTCTGCCTCTCTAAACAATGTCTCTTCCATGGAGATAGGAAGAAAACGACAAACTGAGTCAATATATCAGTGACGAAAAAAATAGACACACACACCCCTTCTTGTCCCCCTTCCGCCAGCCTGGGAATTCATGACCCAGAGCCTCTTCTTGTTTAAAACATGCAAAATCTGGAAAGAATTTTTAAGAACATGAATGGTCTGATTGAGAAATGAAAATTGGTTCTCTATCCAAAATATAACTTAATATTCCATCTGAATTAATGCTTGGGTTTACGTGTCCGCTGCCGAAGGTTTGATTTTTCCATGAATCGTAAAGATCTGAAGGACGGGCTGCTCACTACCCGTTCCTCGTTGGTTCCCTCGCCCCTCCAGACCCTGTGCCCCGTGACCCACTTCTGAGCCTGGGAGTTGTGCTAGAGGAGAGGGCCCGCATCCTCATGCAGGGCCCTGGGGCTTTCACGCCATGAAACTGATCCTATGCTGACAGCAGAGAGGATCACCGACATCCTCCCTCCCACCCTCCTTCCTTAACACAAAGTGTGCGACCCTGCTCTCCAGGGAAAAGACTGAAGCATTCCTCTCCCATCACGCTTCCCACCCCCTCCCCAGAGCTAACAGGGCGGTGGGCTATCCTGACCCCAGCCTTTTCCTCTAGTAGCGTCCATTCATGTAAATGCTAATCTGTGCTTACTTTATTCGATGGGAACCCCGCTCTAACACTGTCCTGCCTGTGTAATAACGCGTCCGCGGTCGTGCTGCACATCAGTCTGCCTGATTCCTGAGGGCCCCGTGGGGCGACCCCGTGGTGGGACAGCCCGGACCGGCGTGTAGGTCGATCACTGCATAGAAGGACCTGTTACCAGGACTTCCTGCGATTAGCTCTCTCCGTCCCCACAGTAACTGTGAGATAAAGAAAGTCAGCAGGCTGAATTTATGGACGAGGACCCGGAAGAAGTTTGGGTCGTCTTCCCAAAGACACGCAGCTAGGTGATGGAGAGGCTAATCAGGCCCGGACCATGTGACACCAGAATGCCACGTTTTTAACCACGTGACTTCTTCATGATGGAAATGCTCAACGATGCTCTTAAATCCTTCCTTATTACAGAATCCTTAGATTGCTTCTAATTTTTCACCGCTATCAACAATGCTGTAATTACATTCTCGTCCAAGTAATCAAGCCCATCAATCTTCCCTCTACGGCTCCTGAGTGTGCATCTTGTGTGGGATGGCCTCTTCGGCCCGAGGTTATAAATCATCCTTCCTGTCTTCTAGAACTATCCACGGTTGGGCTTGATTCACTTAGCTCTTGAGTCCCTCTGGAATTTGTTTTGATATATGGCCTAAGTTAGAGGTTTAATGTGATTCTTTTCCACGTTGATAGCCAATTGTCCCAATAATATTTTCGAATAGCCTTTTGAGGAGGGGGTGAGGAAATATTTCCCAAGAAAAATCTCTTAAGGTTTAAAAACACTTTACATCCACACATTAGAATCTACCCATGCTTCACCAACTGTTGAGAAAGATCACTCTTAACGTGGTTCATCACACAGACAGGAAAAATCAAGTTTACAGAACGGGGAAAATGAGGACAGAAGCCGGGGATTTGTCTCCGAACCAAGCGCATGGAGAGGACAATGTCATAGTCGGTGGACGCTGGACTTAGTTCAGGTCCTGGCCCTGCCAGTTGGTGGGAACACGCCTCGTCTGTGCCTCTGTCCCCTCACCTGCAGAAGGGTGACGGTGACACCTGTCCCAGAGAGAAGGTGTGGTGATCTGCGCACCTGGCCCACGCCGGGTGCACCGTGGAAGGTCAGAGTTCCCGTTTTATGTCAAAGAACTAAGTGTCCCCACACGCGGTCCAGCTCGTAGACCCAAAGCCGTCACTCGGGCAAAGACTGCTCTCCGAGAAGCGCTGCTTGCTTCCACGGGACACGGTGCGACGTGCTCCTCGGGGCCCTGGCTTCCAGGGACAGGAGTCCACATTGGTGCAAACGTGATAGTGGATTTCTGTGTGTGCGCCGCGCCCTCCCTGACGGCCCCTGCCCAGTGTCCTCCCCGCCCCACCCCTGCGTGTGCGCCGCGCCCTGCCTGACCGCCCCTGCCCATCCCTTCAGCCTCTCCTTCTCTCCGTTGGCTGCTCTCAATCAAGTCCTAGGCATGTCTGGTCTTCACTACCCCCAACCCCACTCCACACCCCCCCCAGCGGGTGCCCACACAACAGCCCAGAAAGGGGGGTACAGGCCTGCTATACTCACTTCCTGTCCCCCCGGAACTCTCCACCAGCTGTCCCCTGGCTGTTGCCCCCACCTCCAGACCTGCCTTCTCAGGGTCAGCAGGAATGTCCCTGTGCCCAGTCCCGTGGCTGCATCTCAGTCCTTCTCCAGCTTCTCTTGGCATCTGTGGGCCCTCGTGACTACTTCCTCCTCCACAGGATTCCCTCTCACCCGGGATGTCAGGATGCTGACGCTTCTTGCTGGCGCTCTAAGCACTTTGCTCCTTCCTCCTCGTCTTCTCCAGAGCGCCGTGACCTCTGCCCGAACCTTACGTGCGGCTCTGGTTTGGGCCCTCTGCCCTCCTTCCCTGAGGGTTTCTCCACTGATTCGTGTGCTGGTGACTCCCAAAGCCGTAAGTCCGTCCTTGACCCCATAGGTCCATCTCATCTGTATGTCCCACTTCCTGAGAGACGGTCCTGTTTGGCCCCCACCTTCACACAGCATAATCCGGCTAAATGTCACCATCACCCCTGTCACATCCATCAGCAGGGACGACGGCCGGATGCTCAAGCCATCCCACTCTCCACCTTGTCCCCCTTCCCAAGTCCTGTCCGCGCTGACCCTAAACATCTCCCAAACCGTCTCCTCCTCGCCGGCTCGAGGCCACCATCCCGATGAAACCACATCGTGTCGCAACTGGATTTCTGAGGCCACTTCCTCCTCATTGGCCGCGCCCTGCCCCCACCCCTCCTTTCTCCTGCCCTGTCTGGCCCCGCGGTCAGTTCCAAAATCTCAAACCTGATCTTGTTGTTTCTTTGCCTTAAGCCCATCAGTGACTCCCCACTGTGCTTAGAAGAAACCAGAGCGTTTTAAATGGTTTACAACCCTGCAGAACCTCCATTCTGTATCTCTCCAGCATCACCTGTCACCACCCCCACCTCCTCTCCCCGGCACACACACCCACACGTGCCTATTCCACGAAACATTTTCTCCTTCCCCAAATACCCTCCTCTATCCAGCCCCACCATGACCACAACCACCTTCTACCCAACTCATGCTTCAGATTTTAGGATACAGCCCACCTCCTCAGGGAAGTCCTCCCGAATCCTCTCCTGTGGGCTCCTATGGCCTCCGAAGCCATCCTTTGCTGGGATTAGGTCCGCCGCACTCAGTTACAAGCTCTGCTCAGCTGTCTGTCTCCCTCATCGGTCTGAGAGCACGGGGACCAGACTTTTGCTGTTATCTTCCACCTAGCACAATGCTGGATCAGAGTAGATACTCAAAACACTGAAGGAAACCAGAATCCGTCACCCCAAAACATACCCCCTTGACATAAAGATTATTTTGAGCTGAAGGCAGTTAAGAAGCAGCAAACAGGTGACAAGCTCTCTTTACTCTCGTTTTCTGCCCATATGCAGGATATACATTCTCCTTTCACTGAAGACAGACAACAGATGCACCAGACGCATCTGCAAGCATGGGGTGCTCCCCTGGCTTCCTCCCGGGTATCCACCTTCCCGCAGCCTGCCGCCCTTGGACGCCTACCGCTACCTTCCTGCGTCCTGTCCCTTCTCTGCAGATGCAAATGCAGAATAAGCCAGAGTTCTAAGGCACTGTGTTGAGTTACTCTTCACTTAGGCTTCTCCCACGTAATGCATAACGCATGAGTTAGCCAACTGGTTCTCCTGCTAATCAGTCTCTGTGTTACAGTCCCAGCTGAAAACCTAATGCAGGTGTGGGTGAAGGTCTGCCTCCTCCTCGGCACATCTCTGCATGAGTGAGTGAGACCTGCTTTTGGAGTACTCACCGTTTTATGAGGCTATATTGTATTGACAGCCATGGTCTTCCAACCAGATAGTCAAGGTTAAGAGGGACATGTAATTAATATGGTCTTTATTATTTGAAAAAAAAACCCGCCATCAGCATTTACCAAAATAAATTCTATTTTAAAATGATCATAGATCAAATCCCATTTATAACAACAATTGTCTTTAGAAGAACATCCCTGGGCGCTTGGAGTGCCTTCCACCCCTCACTGCTCCACAGATGACCGATTCCAGCCTGACCCACATAGGAAGGAAGCATCTTCACCCATGGACCCAACAAGCCTGTCCCTGTCTTCCGGAGACCTGGGACATTTTGCCCAGGTGGGCAAACAAATGGACCAGAGCAGAGAAGTGGCCTCTGGAGGCCCTGAATCCTCTGGGTTTCCAGCTGTAGTACTCAATGCCACAATACCTGATATCCCAGCTGTGTTCTCTGACACACTAGTGAACAGAATCACATCTTCCTGACGTGACTCTCTGAGCTGAAAAGACACCACATCCCACATGTCCCCCTTCCTATGTCCATTGAGGATGACTGACAACTGGTCCCAGCATCTCTCAGTGCTTTCTCCCAGCTAAGAGCAATCTAAAGAGTTACTTCACAAAATCACTGGAAATCTGCATTTCCCCCTGTCCCACCTGTCTATTATACATTGAAAGAGGCAACACTTTGCAGAGACCATGGAGTTGCTGTAATATAGATCCTAGTTTGATCCTCATGGCTTATCTAACCTGGGACTCAGCTCTCTTATCTGAAAGAATAAAAATACATCAACTTCATAAGGTTGATTTGAGGATTAAACAAGATTGCATATGTAAAATACCTAACAATACATCCCTTCCTTCTCTTCCCCCATATCCGGGGATTCAATAAGGTCAGGCCCAAAGAAAGGCACTCAAGCTCAAGCACAAATCAGCAAATGATGCTTCCTAATTGTCAAGGCTCCAAGCCAGGCTCTAAACAGACTCTGAGGAAATCCCTTTTCACAGCAGCAATTAAATGACGGAGCAGAGAAACCGGAGTGGGTCTGGGTATCCATCCAAGGCAGCGCCCCTAGACGAGCTCAGAAATCCAGGGGGAGCCAGCCAACAGATGGAGGCCACAGAGTCACAGAGCCTTCAGTGACTTCAGGCTCCAAACACTTTATCTTGACCCACAACTGGGGACCGTCCTCACTCTCCTGAGACTCTCCTGTTTTCATACGAAAAGTTCTGTGTTCCGGGAAACCCCTCGGTCCTGGGGAAACCAATGACCGGTCACTCTACCCAAGACTGTGAAACCCCTGGTTGATTAGCATCCAAGGGCAGTTTCTATTCATAGGAATGCAGCTGCTATGACGGGGTTTTCAGGGTTTTGAGTCCTCTCTGGTGCCTGGAAGAGCTAATACCTCCCTAGTCAGGCCTTAGAATTCAGTGCCTCACACCCACGGCTGCACATGTGGACCTCCTGGGGAGTCGCCCCCAGAGCCTGTGACTTACTTAGTCGGACCTGGGACCTGGGTGGGTGGTTTCAAAGCACACCAGGTGATTTTAAAGCAGAGCCAGGGTTGGCAACCACTGGGTACATTCTTTTTTTTTTTTTTTTTTAAAGATTTTACTTATCTGACACAGAGAGAGAGATCACAAGCAGGCAGAGAGGCAGAGAGAGAGAGGGAAGCAGGCTCCCCGCTGAGCAGAGAGCCCAATGCAGGGCTTGATCCCAGGACCCTGAGATCATGACCTGAGCCGAAGGCAGAGGCTTTAACCCAGTGAGCCACCCAGGTGCCCCCCACTGGATACATTCTTCACAAAAGTATGTCTCCATGCTCATCCTTCAGGAACTTCGAAATGGCTTTTGAATGTTAAAAGGGAGATTTAAGAATATAAAAGGACCTCTTTACACATGCGTAAGCAAAACTAGGATAGGGTTATGAATGGAAAACACTAATATTCATAGTAAAACTGTCCAACAATTAAGAATGAATACACAAGAAAGGGCTTTTGAGGAAAGCTTTGTCTTCAACAAAGATCCTAGGGTTATATATCTGAATTATTATATCCCTTCAAAGTAGTTACTACATGAAGACAAGCCATAAAACCTATTTTAATGATGCTGCCACGATGGAAACATAAATTTATTAGAGAGAAATTGCCCTTTGAGATTGAGGTTGGTTTATTAAAATGTCTTGATCTCTGTCTGCAGATTTAACCTCTGGAATAAAATAACCTCTGGAACCAGGTCAGGTGAATGGGTAGTTAACCAAACTGGGAGCTCTCATTGTGCGTGAGAGGGGCTCCCGCTAAATACCACAGCCCTCGGTGACTAGCGCAAGCTGGCACGACGCACGGGCTCAGTGACTGAACTTAAATGAAGAACCATGACCACGATCACAAGCGGCCTTGAAGGTCATTCTCAAACAAGAGAGGAGATGGTGGCAGCCACGTTGGCCTCACTGGAAGGGTTTTTCCTCATGGGTAGTGTTCCCGCCGTGTGTTTGTTACAAAGACCACTCCGGCTCCTCCCAAAGGCAAAGTCATGGGAGCTCCAAGAGATGACGGTGGCTGCGTCTTCGGAGCCATCACAGGGGGACATTCATTCCAGTGAAGAACCCACAGTGTACGTCATCCCGTGACCAGGCGGGCTCAACACCGTAACCGCAAGCACGGGGAGAGCGGGGCCGGACTCCCATTAGCCAGGGTACCGGGAAGGATATACAGCACCGGCATCGCAATTAGTGATGTTACAAGGAGACGTCCAACAGTTGTCGGCCCAGGGGCCTCGGCGAGTTATGACCAGCGCACTTTCTCCACAAAGAGCAGACCTGGGTGGGAAGCTAAGTCACCATGAGAAAATGGCGTGGCGAGCAGGAACTCAAGATGAGGCGGGTGAGTGGATAAACGAAGCAGCGCCTCTCGTGGTAGGGCGAGCCCTTCAATGGGGCGCAACACTCGACCACAACGGCCCCGATGCCGCCCTTTCTCCTGAGGACGAGGCGGCCCACGTGCACCGCTCCAACCGTGTTTTCACTTGTATTTCCGTCACCATCTAACCTTGTTTCTGCCTATCGGGTCTTTCATCTGCATCACACATTCAGTCGTGTTACTTCGAATCCTGTGAGCCTTCAGAAATTTCTGTGTTGTTCAGACAGTTTGCACCTTTTGCTCCATTCTAGGATTGGCACCCTGGCCTGCCTGGATCCAGCTCTCATTCCCACACGGTCCCTCGGCTCCCTCTCTGTGGAAGCACGAGTCACGACTCCCGAGAACCGTCCCTTCCGTTGGCCCGGAGTGGTGTCTCCCAGTCCCCGGCCTCTGCGGGCCGTGCCTGTGCACGTCCCTATGGCCGGGAACGCGGCCCCGAGTCCAGCTGGTGTCTCGGTGGCACCGTCTACATGGTTAAGGGCACAGTCCGTCTCCCCTTCAAGGCCTTTTGGTGGCTGTCCTAACTTTTCCGTTTTTGTTCACCGTGTGCTCCCGTTTATTAGCTCTCCTAATCAATACCCACTGTCGCGTGTTCACGGGGGGCCGCTCCTCAAGCCCTCGACCCGCACGGTTCCATCTGCCCCCACACCAACCGGTCAGGTCGCCGTTCGGACGCCTTTCTTGTCGGGGAGGAAAGTGCCAGTCAGGGAGTCCGCCAGCGGCTCGGGGACGTGGCTGGGATGCGCTCCCAGCCTGTGAGCATAGAGCCTGGGGGGCCTTAACCAGTGGATTACTGTCCTGGTGTTCGGGCTAGTGGCCCAGGACCCGCTCTGCGAGAGTAGAAAAGCGGGGTGTAGCCTTTGCTGAGCCCCATGCTGTCAGCGTGCCCATCGACGTCACGGTCAGGCTGGCAGAGCGACGTCCCTGAGGGCAGAGCCGCGAGAGGCAGGAGGTGTAGGCAGAGCCTGCCCCGCAGGCCTCCCCTCCAAGCCACAGACACGGCCCAGGACGTGGCACGTGCCAAATCCTGGCTGGCGGCGCGGCTGTCCCCCGGCCGTATTGAAGCAGGAGCGGGACAAAAAGCTCGATCCAGAAAACCGAGCCGAGGTTTAGATGTCCCAAACACGTTTCCGTTTTCCCGTGGTGCCCTGACGGGTCCCTGGCCACCGGATGGCAGCCTGCGTTCCAGGACGCGTCCTCCAAACCGCCTCGTCCAGAGCTGGGAGGGATGCCTTCCTCGTCTGGGTGAACCCCTATCCCCTCACGGCGAGCAGATGGTGGCCCAGCCCGGGGGCTGGCCTCGTGGTTTGGGGGTCCCCAAGGAGCCCAAGTAACAGTGTGGGTGTCTCCCAGGGTGAGCACAGGGCCTGGACACGCAGGAGAAGCAAGTCAGGTCAAAGAAGAACGCGAGGCCGGACTGTGAGTCCAGGGCAATTTACCCCAAAGAATACGAAAATTCTAATTCAAAGGGATGCACCTCTATGTTGATAGCAACACTATCTACAACAGCAAACTGTGGAAACAGCAAACTGGTGTGGAAACACCAGTCATCTGCTCACAGGCAGATGACTGGTGAAGGGACGGAGGAGACGGGGTGTACAAATACAGTGGAATACTGCCCAGCCATCAGAAAGGATGCGATCCTGCCATCTGCAACGACGTGGACGGAACTGAGGGTACGATGCTCGGTGACATGAGAGAGTCCGAGAAAGACAAAGACTATGTGACCTCACTCATTTGTGCAACTTAGAAACAAAACAAATGAGCAAAGGGGGGAAAAAGGGAGACAAACCAAGAAATAGAGGCTTAGCTCTAGAGAACACAGTGCTGGTCACCAGAGGGGACGTCAGGGGAGGTGGGAAACAGGGACACGGATCGTGGAGCACTTGTCACGATGAAAACAACAACAGGAGCTCTGAGCATTACTAGTGCTTGCTCTAGGAAGTGCGGAAGCCCAGACAGCGAGAGGACGGGGTCGCAAGAGCCGACGGATGACGGGGAGGGGAACCAAACAGGGAGCGTTACGCAGACCTGATCAGAGCTATGCATTCTAGAAAGAAGGCCTGGCAGGCAGGAAGAAGAGAGCAGACCAGAGATGCGCAGACCCACTCAATGCCGAGGTGAAGGCTTGTGCTCGGAGCGGAGATGCTAGGGGCGTTTGGGGGCTCCGAGGGGTGGGAGAGTCTGGTGCTGAGAAGGGGGCAGGCGGTTGGGGGACAGGAGGAATTCCAGGCTCGGGCGGGCCTGGCAGCTAGCACGATGGCGAGGGTGTGGGAAGGACACAGGTGGAGGGTGCATGGCAGGTGGGGACGGTGGCAGGGTGCCAGGAGGTGAGTCTGGAGCTCTGGGGGCACAGTTGGGAGCAGGTTGGCCAGTAAGGGGGGCGGCGGGGGGTCCTGTCTCCTGCGGCCAGCCTCTGTGGCTCCTCCTTCGGATGCTAAAGCTTTCACCAAAACTGATCTAAATCTCCGCAGAGACTGAGTCTGGAAAAACCAGCAAAAGGAGAGGAGCGTCTTTATGAGAGTAACTCAGGAGGTGATGAACAGCAGCTTTGTGGGCAGTAAATAGAGCCTCGTGGAAATTAAAAGGAAGGGAGGATTCGGGGGCCTCAGCACAACCTCTCCGGAAAGCAGTAAATAGAAGAGACAGTCAAAGAAATTAGAAAACCAAGACTCAGTTTTAGGATGAATCTTTTCCCCATAAAATAAATTAGTTTTCCATTATTGTGGATCTGAGAAGATTTTGAAAATGACCCAAAATGGAGAGATGGAGGAAACTATAAAACAGCCTCACACACACTGCAGCTGTTAACATTTTAGGTTGTTGTTGTTTTTTTTTTCCCTCCAGTCGGTTTTGACTATGGTTGTTCCTTCACGAGGTGAAAGTCCTCCCTTTGTAGAGTTTACCTATACGTGTGTGTGTGTGTGTGTGTGTGTGTGTGTGTGTGTGTGATCTTTGTATTTTGCTTTCACTTCAAAGGTATTTTGCAAGAATAATCAGGATAACCCATGAAGCAGAAAAATTCACCTGAAAATTGACCACTTTGATAGAGAAGAATTGATCGGACTATAGTCTGATTTCTCTTATAAGAGGAATATTAAAAATACAAGGGGAGAGGGGAAGTTTATCAACAAACAGTTTGAGAAAAGCTTCCACTTATCTTCTCCCTGCACTAAGATTGCTGATGGATTAAATATGTTTTTAAATCAAATGCAAACACCAGAGCAAATATAACTGAATATTTATCGAACTTCTGGGGAGGGACTGTCTCTATGCTGAGACTCTGTAGAATAAATCAAGTATAAACTACAAACGATTAATATTCTCTGTCCTTGGAGAATTCAATCAAATCAATAAGCAAATCACTAAAGCCCTCATGATAAAATGGCAAAAAAGTATAAACAGACAAAAGAGAAATACAACCAGTCAACCAATGGAAAAATGGTGGGACGCCAGAAACAATCAAAGAAATGTAAGTTAAACACAATGTTACCCTATTTGTTTACCGATTAAATTAACAAGCTTTAAAGATTCCTCTCAGCAAGCAATCGGGAGAGGCTGGTTATGCAGCATTAAGAACTGACCACAAGAATTCAGTGGCTGAAAACAAGAGTTGATGAACTCTCTGTAAAAGGCCAAATAGTAACTATTTCAGGCTCTGTGAGCCGGAGTCTTTGTTACAACTATTCAACTCCATCACTGTAGCCGAATGGCAACCACAGATAACCCATAAATGACTGGGCACCCTGTATTCCAATAAAACTTTATTTAAAGAATGTAGCGGGCCAGATCTGAATGGCGGGCTATAATTTATCGACCTCTGGCTTAAAATGGGTTCATTTCTCTGTCCTGCTACATGTCCAATCGCAGGGACATTCTGTTCATCGCAGGCAGTCAGGGATCTGAGCCTGCGTGCAGGCTCCACATTCGTTTCTGTTCCTACAGTTACTTCACTGGGGGATTCCAGAAAGTCACACACAGGCTACTAAGTGCTCCAACCCAGAGAAGACGCCCTCACTTGTGCTCACTGGCCAGAAGGAGTTCCCCAGCCTGCCCGACAACAAGGGGCTGGGAAGACCAGGTTTGCCCCCAGCCAGAGCCGGTGACCCCATGAGCGGCACTATTGCCGCCCTTGGTACTAGTGAGAATGAGGGGAAATGCAGCTCATACATGGGGGGAGGCTGCCGACGTACTGAGTAAAGAGATAGGACGCTCAGTTAAACTGAATTTCAAGCAGGCAGCAGACAGCTTTCTAGTACCAAGCACGGAGTGCCCCGTGTCTCCGAGGTTGTGGCCGGGAGGTGACAAACGCTCGTTCTGAGGATGTCTGAGTGAGACAGGAGCAAGAGCCCAGTCTTCAAAGAGTGCATTTTCCAGGTTCTTCGGTCCATTCAGACGTCTGTGTGTCCCCTGTCATGTAGGAAATGAATTTTCTGAGGTTACCCTCTACCGTCCGCTGGGCACACATGTTGCAGTCCATACAGAATAGGACACTGACGTTGAGTTTTCTCTTTGCAATGAAATGTAGATTTTTCCATTGAAAGTCAAGTCTGTCGTTTCTAAATGCTGAATAGGATGGCGCTTTAAAAAGAATTCCAGATGGTTAAATCAGGAGGCTGAGAATTAAAAAAAAAAAAAAAAAAGAGCAGCCCAAGATTACTCAAATCCCGAAGCCTTTAATTTGGTTATGAATGAAATGTATTTTCATTTATCTTAAGTGTGCAACTTTTCATCGTTTGTTCTGAAATCACTGCCAAATGCATGGCAGTGAGCCCTCGGGCATTTTATGGGCTCTGGCTGTGTCTGTAAAAGTTCTGACAAATCCAAATTCTCCATCCCAAGATAAATGTATCATGAGTTTCCCAGTAGTGAAGACGAAACACAGTGGAAGTAAGACTGGGACCTGGGCAGAGCCAGAGCTCCAAGGGTGCCCTCAGCCCCCTCGTGCTGACAGATACTGATGGGTGTGAGCCCATCAAGGCTGCTGCTGCCCCAGGTCTCTTGCTACATGTTGCCACAAGACCACATCTGAGGGAAACTATAGAGCAAAACATAAAGGCCTGTGGCTGAAATGTAAAAATAAAAAAGATGGAGCTTAGATCCAAAGGGGATTTGACATTTACTTATCATTTTTCCTTCTGGAACAAAAAGGCCAGAGGTGTGTGGTTGGTGACACTGATTCAGGAGATTTAAGATCTTAAGACTAAAGTCTCAGCGATTTTCTTGGCCGTTCCCTCATGAACCCAAAATAACTGCTGCAACTCCAACCATCACATCTGCATTCCAGGCCAAAAGAAAAAGCACATCAGCTGAATCTGAATCTCAGTGGACAAGAGAGATCCTCTCAGAGAACAAAATGAAGGGTAGCCAATATAATTGATTGGTGAAGTACTATACTGTCAAGAGAAGGAAAGTGTTTCTCCCAGTATGGCAGGACTAGCAATCACAGCATGTGGTTTCCCCTCATCTCTGTTAGGGTGAGGCTTTACTAGAATTAGCTGATAGAGCAGGTATTGTGTTTCCTGCAAGCGGTGACACATGACAGGGGCTCAAGCAATGAAGACATTAATTGTTTCATGGAACAAGATGGTCCGGAGGAGACGGGTTCCAGTTTTGGTGAGCAGTTCAAGGACGTCGTCAGGAACAAAGCTTTGTCGGTAGGTGGGCTTCTCCCCCTCATGGTATGGGATCAACACACAGCCTGGGGAGGGCTGGGGTTCCCATGCTGGGAAGACGGGAAACTGAGGCATCTGGAAGCCAATTCCCCCAGCACACAGAGTCCGAGCATCAGCAAGAGAAGATCAGCGCACAGAAGGGAGAGCCAAGCCTCAGACAGAGAGACGGCACCATGGCAATGCCGTCTGAGCCCCGGGGCCCCACTTGCTGGAAGCCCACGTCCACGCGTCCCGGTTTCCCTGCCCAAAGCTCTTCCTCCGCCTTCTCTCGTCTCCTTTGTGATTTAAAGACCAGGTGGCCCAGCAAGCCAGCTTCTGTGCATCCCCAAGAGCGGGGAGCAGGGGCTCAGACAGGTGTTCGCACACCCGTGTTCACAGCAGCACTGCTCACAAGAGCTAAACCGTGGAGGCCGCCGCGTGTCCCGCCGTGGATGGCGGACAGACAGAACGTGGCGCACACGTGCCCCGGAACAGCACTCGGCCTGAGCCAGGAAGGAGCTCCTGACCCCTGCAGCGACCTGGGGGGCCCCGGGGGACAGCGTGCCCGGCGAAGGAAGCCGCTCCCCGTAGGACAGACACTGCGGGATTCCACTGGTCCAGCAAGTGCTAGAAGCATGTGCTGGGTTCTAACTTTCCAAGAACTGAGTGGGGTTCCATCGTGTCCGACTGAAAGGATCCTGACTCTACAAGGCAGCCCGGGAACGAGGAGGAAGGGCAGACGGAAGCCTGCTGTAGAGACACACCGGGGGTGGGGGGACCCCAGCACGCAAGGGTGGGTGGGAAAAAGGGCAGCTGGTGGCGCTGCCCGGGGCGGATGCTCCCGTGAACAGAGGCCACTAGAAGCCAGAGCAGGAGAGTCTCGGGCGGCAGGGACGGGCCGTTGGGCGAGAGTGGCCCTCACGACTTTCGGCGTTGGCACAGCGGACTCGGTGAGATCCAAGAGAAGATGGCGGCGGGTCCACGCGTGGAGGGCGGTGAGGAGACCGGGCGCAGACGGTGGATCCTCAGAGCCTCACTCTGAATCTAGCTCCACGAGCCTAGTGGGCTCGGGCCAACAGTGGGGGGAAGCCGGCCCGCGGCCGCAGGGGCAGCAGAGGTAGGGAGGCCCATCCTGCGCCACCCAGGGAACCTGCCCCGTGGTGCCTGCTCCGGAGACCCGGCCGGCCTTCTGTCCTGGCCTCTCCCCTCCCTTGGCATGTCCTGGGGACCCCACCCCTGGGCAGAGCTCTGCCCCGCCGGCCTCAGGGTGATGGGGGCGGCAGGACGGCTATAAGCGGGACAGCCTCATGCCACGGCCTGGGCCCCACCTCCCCCTCGGCTAAGCTGACCCCACCCTCTTCATCTCTTGCTGCTAATGGAGCCCCTCCTCCAGGCACAGCCTGTCCCGGGGGCCCCGGGTGGCTCTGCCTTGCTCCTTCTGTTCGTGGCAAACACCTGTCCCCTCCTGCTGGTCTCGGGAGACCTGCCTATCCTCCCTGGTGTCCCTCCTCCCGAGCCCCGCCCTGCCGCAGGACCCCCACCACTACCACCACGAGCCCTCCCACGAGCGGACCCCTCTGAGACCCTGAGCACGTGCATATAATCCAAGAAGGGTTGGATGGCGTGGGAACTGCCGTCTGGACAGACTAATGGAAGGATCCAGCCCCAAGTGGTGGGAGGGAGTGGACCCGGGCGTCACAGCCAGTCTTGGGTCCTTCCGTGCCACCCCCACCCCCCCGGGACAGACTCCGCACCGGCGCCCCACGCCGGAGACCCCCGCTCTCTGTCGCCGCTACCTGTCCCTCCGCGCCTGTGTAAGCACGCTTGTCACCCCTCTGCCCTGGGGCGACCCTTTCTGCCTGAACGCCCCCACACCCGCGGCCGCCCTCTGAGTACCCCACTCGTGGTCCACGGACCGGCAGCCCGACGGCCCCCCGAGCCGGTCAGAAATACGGAATGTGGCGCCCACCGCAGCTCTACCCCGTCGGAACCCGCGTTTCAGCAGGACCCGGGGCTGCTGTGTTTTCCCTGCTCACCGCCTTCCTCCCCCGGCTGTGGCCCCAGCCCCCCAGCCCCTCCAGCCCGTGGGGGCGGGTCTCCCCCCAGGTCCACGGGCCTCGGGTTTGCCCAGTGCACGCTGCAGGGTGACCACGCCGTAAGGGGCAGCCCCATAAGACCTTCTGGAAGACTGTCTCTCCATAAACTGGCTTGCATGGGTCTCTTCTTGAGTCCTTCGTAGGACGTGAGTATTTGCATCTGGAAGGGATTTCATTTTTAGCCCTCTATAAATAAGCCAGCGCATGAGGTCCTTTGTCACTCTGTGCCTCGCGGCCCCTCATTCATTCCTCCGCGCTCGCAGCCAGGGCAGCCCCCGCTCCCCGCTCTCCCCGCTCCGGGTCCGGGGCACCCCTGGGCTGGGGGCCTGACCCGGCTGAGTGCTGGGCCCCATGCCGGGCTCTTGCTTGCACCCGGAGCCCCCAACCAGCCTCAGCTTCTGCTTCTGGCTGGAGGCTCCCGTCCTGAGTCAGGGTTGTTGCCTCACCGAGCCCAGCCTTGTGGGCTCCGTCTGCCAGATACGGGATCGACGGGCTTCCCCACCGGCAAGGTCACCTGCCACTCATCTCGCCAGCGTCTGTGGTATGGCCCAGGGTCCGCCGTGACCCCGGAGTCCCGCTCTGACTTCAGTCTCGGGCTGACCATGGGAGGAGGGAGCACGTCTTGGCAGGAGGTCTGGGAGGAATTTCAAGACGAATGGAATGGATTTTGTTGTCACCCCAGCTTTCCCATGAATTCTTTACGCCCTGCAAACTGCCCACTTCAGATCACTTTCCTCGCAAGGCTGTCTGGCTGCCCCTGAGATGGGGGGCTGCCCAGGGTCGTTGGGGGGACAGCGTCTCTGGGACGCGGACGGCACCGGCCCGGGGAGGCGTGCACACTCACCACCCGGACGTGCCGTACGGCTGAGTCGGAGGTGCACTCACTGAGAGGAAGGTGGCCCTAGAGTCACAGCCCCAAAATGTCACATGCGAACGGGAGGCAGACAAAGAATTACAAGTCAGGTCTAAGGGAAAGTACCTACCACTGAGATGGGTCGGACAGGTGGGGAACAGGAGGCAGAGTTGGGAGCGATCCCGGAGGCGCGGGCGCCGAGACGGTGGGGGGAGGGTGGCTAACGGAGAGCCCACACGCCTGCCAGAGCAGGGGTGACACGGCAGGGCGAAGCCGGACGGGGACGCTAGCCGCCGCTACTGTTCACAGACCCCGGACCACACACCTCACTGGGAAGAGGTGGGATCCAGGTCATTCCACCGAGCTGACATCCGGCCAAAGTCAGGGCTATGGCGCCATGCGGTAAGCCACGGAAAACGCCCAACGTCATTACTCGCGGGCAAAACGCAAATTAAAACTACAGGAGGTATCACTACCCACTCATTAGAATGGCTAAATTTTTTTAAACTGACCACAGGGAGTGGGGGCGAGGATGGGGAGGCCCAAAGCTCCCATAAACCGCTTGTGGGGGCAGGAGGGTGAAGGCTGGTTCTTCTGCTTTGGAAAGCCTCCTCTCCCAGCTACGGGCCCACGAGAAATAGATATCGGCACCCAAGTGTTCTTCCCGTCTTCATCTGGAACTGCCCAAAGCTGGAAACACCCCGAGTTCCCACCGGCAGGTGAATAAATGACCCCTTTATCTGTGCGGCAGACTAGGACCCGATCCGCAGGAACCCGGGGGGTTCTACGGATCGTGATCCGAGTGACAGAGCCAGCTGAAAAAGAGCACGGCAGGATTCCCCTTATAGAAATTTCCGGGGTGTGCGAAGCCGGGTGTAGAGGCAGAAAGCAGGTCAGGGCGGCAGGAGGACGAGGTCGAGAGGAGCAAAAGGCAACAGCAAGCCCGTCTGGGAGACGCAAGGGTTCGTTTTCTTCGTTGTGGGGATGGCGTCGGACGCACACAAGCGCCCCAAATCCATCGAGCCGTGTACTTCAGACGTCCGCGGTTTGAGACTTCAGTTGCTCGCACCCCCAAACTGAACAAAAGCAGACCACAGACACACAGACTCTGGGAGACAACTCACCACGTTCCCTCCCGCCTCCGGCCATGGCGACCGGTGAGGGACAGATGGCCGTGAAGCCCCCGTCCACCTCCGACCCTGGAGGACACACGGGACCGGTCCAGAGCCTCCGCGAGGGAGGACCGCGCGGGCCACCAGCCGCTGATGTCGCGAGCAAGGGACATCTGCGTTATTTGTTACTGCAGGACCCCCAGCCCCCGGATGGGACAGGCGACAGCCCCAAACCCAGCACGTGGTGCGCAGTCTCACCGGAATAGGAAGGCGGCGGTGGGAACCGCGACCCGGGGTGGAACGCTGCGGTCTGTGCGTCTCGGCCCCAGAGCGGGTGGAGCACGGATCGGACGGCCGGGTGTTCAGGTGCCACGTGGACCCATGACAATGCGTGGGGTTCCGCGGGGACAGCGGGAACTGGCGGGCGAGGGGGCTCCCCAGGGGGGTTCCCGAGGGTACCCCTCCCACTTGCGTCCAACCGAGGGGTGCGGGGGACTTGCTGACGGGGGGGGTGGGGACAGTGTTGTGACGGCCACCGTGGTGACGTGAACGGGAACTGTCCCTCTGCTCTTGGGCAGGAAACGTGAGGCCGTACGGACTCTCTGGGGGCCGCGTCCAACCCCGACGGTGTAGACGAGACTCTCTCGGGTACCACGGTGGAGAAATGACATCGAGAGCAAGGCTTGCAGGGAACGCAGTTTCCTGACGAGACGCGAGACCGCCCGCCCAGGAGGGCGTCAGTGCTTGGTCTGATGAAGTGTTTCGTCTCGGGCACCTCGGGAAGGAGCCGGACGCCGTCACCCCTAAAGAGGGGAGACCGGAGTGGGGGCCCGGCCAGGGCTCGGGCGGCCCCGAGACACGCGTCCCGGTGTCCACGCACGCGCCAACGGGACGAGAACACGTGCGTTGGCTCGGAGCTGCCCGCCTGCGGCCCGTCCGCAAGCCCTCGGCTGGAGCCGCGTCACCGACCCTTCCGAGCAGACAGGGTCCAGGACATGCCTGCGTCGCAAGCGTTCACCTGTGAAACGTAGGTTTTCAAGTGGGGTCATCCCGGCAACAAAGCCCATTTCCCTTTGCTCCGACCGAAGCGAGGACGGCTGGGCGTTCTTAGCGGCAGACGGCGGGCGCTCGTGCCCCTCAGTCCCAGCCCGGGGACCAGAGCATCGCGGCCGGCCTCGGGCTGCAACCCCTCAGGGCCGGACCGCTGTGCTGGGTGGAGGCACGCGGCCGTCAGAAGACGGGGCCCCGGGGCACCTGGGGGGCTCAGTCGTTTAAGCCTTCAGCTCGGGTCATGATCCCAGCATCCTGGGATCGAGTCCCTCATTGGGCTCCCTGGTCAGCCCAGCTCCCTGCACTTGTCCCCACACTGGGGATGGCCCATAGACACCAGCTGTCACTGAGAAGTCACAGGGCCCAAGCACAGCCTGGCCGTGGACTCGGAGGGTCTGCCCGAGCTTGGGGGGGGGGGGGACGAGCCCCGACGTCTTCCCCGGGAAGGCGAGTCAGGCCTGGGACTCACTTCCCACCCCGAGTCTGGACTCAACCCTGTTTTAGGGCAAGTCCCTATCTAGGCTCCACACGGCCTCGGTCTCCAAGCCACCTGATTCCTGTGGGCAGGACACACAGCATAAGTCTCAGATAACAGAGTCAGAAAATACATGGACCCTTAAGAGCGAGATTATCGGGGGGGGGGGGGGAGCGGGATTCTGCAGCAGTCTCTGGCCTTCCTCCAGACGTGCGGACATCATGCGGCGTGCGGCCAGCACGCTCTCCTTCGCCCGAGAGCAGCGACTCCCTCATCTGAAGACCAAACAGGAGGAGGGAAACTTCACTTCGAATCAATTCCAAATCCAGGTGGGATGGAGGGGAGAGCGAGGGCGCGGTTGTGTCAGAGATGCACACTGATTTTCATTTTCAGAAATCCGACAGCCACTAAAAACACAATTACGAGGCCCGCACAGGACGCGCAGCATACACCCTCGATATGCCGATAAAAATGACGTCCCCCCGTTGAATTGTGTGTGCGCGCGGGCAAAACTGGGGCAAAGCACGCATACATACCAGCCGCTGATTTGTTGTAGCGATCGGAGCATGGGTTCTTTTTTTTTTTTTAAGTTTGGTTTCTGTCAATGCTGTTCGCACGAGAAATAATTTGTAAAATGCCATTAAGGTGCCTTGGTGACAACTGGGAAGCCAATTATAAATTCCTGCATCTCTGAAATGAGCCTGAGCAGTGGTGCAGAGCCACGGCAAGGAGTAGTAGACGAGCCTCTGCAGTGGGTTGTTTTTTTTTTTCCTTGAATAAAAGGAAGGTTTGATTTAAAGAGAAAAGACATTTTTATCCGAGCATCACTTACCCCTTCTTCATTCTAAGAACATGGTCTGTTTACAGATGGTTCAGAAGGCCTCCCTCCAGGCTTCCTTAGCGCACGGACTCCCTGCTGGGCTGCGCGGTGAGATGCTGACCCACTGCGTCCATGCCCCAGGGTCACCATCGTGAGTGCCCCGGGCAGACTGTGCCTCCCTGCAGGGCCTCCCGCATGCCCCACGCTGGGCCCCACAGGAACTGTGTAACATGAACCGCCCCATCCCCAGGGCTCTGGGAAAGCTGGCTTCACTGCTGCTCCCCCAGCAAAGTCCCCTGGGGCCTGAGGGGAGGGGCCGGGACCCAGAGCCCGGAACGAGCTCACCACTACCCCAGCGTGTAGACCAGGCCGAGTCAGTCCCGGTGCTCCCCATCGCTTACCCCGGAATGCGTGGAAACTGCGGGTGACGCTAATCAGCTCAGGGTTCTCCACCCTCGGGCTGGCCTACTGGGGGCCAACGACTCTGGGAAAGAAGGCTGCTGGGCTTTCTCTCTTTGAATGTGGCCACACCCACGCGTGAGGTCTGGAACTCCGTGCGAGCCGGAGGAGGGCGAAGCCAGCAGGATTGAGGGAAGACACGACGGGCGTCCCCAGATCAGGTCAACCTCGGGAGAGCCCCCACCTCGGAATTCTAAGTCACGTGGCCCCTGCCCCTCATACCAGCTGAAATTCTTCTGTGTTGTACCTAACTGGCATCTAGATTGACTCTCTGGCCGCCCCCCTGGGCAGGACTGAGGAACCCAGATATCAGTGAAAGGCAGGCGCAGCTCAAGAGATGCTCTTCCCCGCGGGCCCCCATCCATCGGCCCACTCGTGCACGCGCTCCTGGAACCGCCGGTTCAAAGGACACAAGGAGTGAGACGGGCTGTACCTTCACACAGCTTCTCACAATAGCGACGAGGAGACAGACTTAGGGCCAAAAGGGACTTGACCAAGACGCAGAACTAGCTCAGCGGATATCCAAGCAGAAGTCCAACTTCTTGGCAAACTCTTCCCCAGGAATCAGGTCTCCCCCCTGCCCCCCACTGCCCGGAGTGGGACTGGTTTTTCCTTGTTTATTGACACCGAGATACGTCGCACCCGAGATACGTCGCACCCACCTTTACGCGTCACACCCTGTGACGTGGCCCCGGCATCGGCCCCGCTGGACCGTACAGCTGAGGTCTAACTGGTACGTAACATTATGTTAGTTTCAGGTGTACGACACAGCAGTGCGGTCATTGGCTGTACCGTGAAATGATCACCACGGTAAGATGGCTAACATCCGTCACCGAACAGAGCTACACCATTTTTTTCTTGTGATGAGAACTTCTTCAGGATCTACTCTCCGAGCAACTTGCAAATATACAACGCAGAATTATTAACTACTGTCCTCATGCGGCACACGACATCCCAGGGGTTGTTTATTTCATAACCGGAAGTGTGTGCCTTCTGGCCCCCTCTGCCCCCTCACCTCTGGCAACCACCAATCTGTTTTCTGGATCTGTGAGCTTGTATCGATGGCTTGTTTGTTTGTTTTAAATTCACATATATTCCACTCCTATTTCTACGAGTTTAGTGTTTTGTTTCATTTTTAGATTCCATGTGTAAGTAGAATCATGGGGCATTTGTCTTTCTCCGTCGGACCCTTTTCACTTACCGTGATGCCCTCGAGGCCCATCTGGTTGCCGCAAATGGCAGGATTCCTTTCTTTTTACGGCAGCATAGTGTTCCATTTTATATATATACCACATTCTCATCCACTCATCTGTCAATGGATATTCAGGTCGTTTCCGTGTCTTGAGTATTACAAATGTTTCAGTGAACATGGGGGGGGGCAGGTATCTTGAGTTAGTGTTTTTGCTTTCTTCAGATAAGTACACTGCAGTGGAATTGATGGGTCGTAGGGTAGCTCTATTTCTCATTTTTGGAGGAAACTCCATACCGTTTTCCGCAGTGGCGGCTCCAGTTTGCATGCCCACCAACAGGGCACGAGGGTTCCGTTCTCTCCACATCTTTGCCAACACTTCCTGTTTCTTATTGATCATAGCCGTTCTGACCGGTGTGAGGTAGGGGCTCATCGTGGTAGCCCATCGCGGTTTTGATTTGCACTCCCCTGGCTTACAGTCAGCAAGCAAATGGGGACCTCAGTCCTACAGCCATTTGGGACTGAATTCTGCCAAGAACCCAAAGGGCCTGGAAGTGGACTTACTTCCGGAACCTCCAGATGAGAGTGCAGGCCACGGACCCTGTGATCCCAGCCCGAGGAGACTCTACAGAGAAGCAGCAAGCTTGCCTGGATCCAGACTAGGAAACTGTAAGATAATGAAGAGGGAGGAGATGCTGCTTTAAGCTACTAAGTTTGCGGAAGGCGAATGCAGAGGGTTATTTGATGGCTGGAGGTGAACGGAGTGTCGCTAAGCGCACGATCGGAGTAAAGCAGATTTCAATTCTGAAGTCAACCTGCTTAGAAACGACCGGTTCCCAGGCATTTGGCCCAAGGCACTTGGGGGTCATTTGACCCTGGGGAAACAGGATGCATCTCAAGCCAAGCCCAGTCTCAAGGGGCCTGGCCACCACGTGGGCCCTGTTGTGGGCCCAGCTCGGATTCAGGGTAAAACAAATCTGCAGTTAAGTGGCAACATCTGCCAAGAGACATGAGCATGGTAGCAACAAATAGCTCCTATTCCTACCCTAATCATAACCTACCAGCGTGGGAACCGCAGATCCGGGGAAAGGACAAGATGGCACAGTCGCTAAGAACAGAACTAGCAACTCAATCCTCCGAGAGCCCAATTCTAATTTTCTTTGCACTGTGCGGCTTACTGACCTCTGCTGAGCCACGGTATTGACGTTGTGGCAGCAGCCAGTGGCTCATGTCGTGAGCACCGATGTCCATCTGGGGGCAGAAGCCACCCCCCCGGCGCCTACCTCCCACCCTCCACCCGCTGCCCGTGGTCAAGCTGGCTAAGGAAGGAGGACGTCTCTCCTCCTCTCCCTCACTTCTCCTAGGAAGGTAGAAAGGAGCCACAGACCTGGGGTGAAGTGACAAGGCTGAGAATGAAGACTTCAGTCCACTGGGGACACCAAAGCAGCCTCAGAAACACAAGGTGCAAGTCAGTGGAGAAGCAGAGAGGAAGCAAGCAGCTCGCAGACATGGGGAACTCCCCGAGGAGCCCACTTCACCATTGGTGGGCCCCATCTGGGCAGCTGAAACGCTTCTCCTGGGCTCTTATCAGGGTCCAGACAATGGCCATTTTTTTACTCAGGGAGGTATCTGCTATTTGGTTTCTTCTGGAAAGCCCGTGATGATGCTTGAACAAACTGAAAAGCCTCTCCTGCAAAGATCTGTCCAAATTCTGTCCTCTCCGAAGACTCATCTCTGGGGCAAGGTGGATTCCAGACCCATCTGTGTGCTCCGGAAGTCTCCTCCCTCTTCCTGGTTTCTTCGGGTTCTGCCTAATGGACTTCTGATTTGAGCAGTCCCAGAGTGAGCCCAGCTCATATGTGAGGAGAGGAAATCGGCAGGGAACACTCACCTTACGATGCATAGAGAATGAGCTTCTCACTGGAAATGCAAATTTTGAAGGATGAAAATCTCACTTTTGAATACATAATGGTCCCTAATTAGCTCATAGGTAATTAGAGCAATTACCAGGGGCCAGCACACTCTTAAAGGCTGTGTGCCTACGTTTCCTTTCCCTGGGGAACATGTACCCAAATGGTTAAAATCCCTTTCCAGTGAAGATTACATTTTCCTGTATATCAACACTGAACCAGCTTTGGTTGCGAATGTGAGGTCACATCCAGTCCTGCTTACTTCTCGGTAAGTCATTGCTGATAGGATCTTAGCTCTACTCATGGCTCTGTAATGAGGAATAACAATCTGACTCAAAGACATAGAGATACTCATCCATGGTGTAAGCCAAAGGTCCTGGGTGGGCTGATTTGAAGTTAGTTATAAAGTTCTGAAGCTCTGAAAACACTAGGCAACACTAGCCACTCTTCTTTTTTGTTAGCAGAACTCCATATTCATTCAGAGTGCAATGTGCCCACTCCCTGGTTATCATTTATTTGAACCAATCTGGAAGATCCTTTTCTCCAAGTTCCCAAACCCCCTTGCAGCCGGAGAAGTTCATGTGATACTTTTGGGGAAAAAATGATCTAATGAGAAGTCTGCCGTGTGGAATCCAGGCAAGCTTTTCTTTCCTGATAAAAAGTGGAGTAATACAGCAGGCACTTCCCCTTCACTTTCTTTTCACATTGGATGTAGATGTGAAGTCCAGGACTACTGCAGCCATCTTGCGAGCCTGAGGTGACTGACATGAGGAAAGGACCAAGAAATTCAGTCCTGTCTTTTTGAGTCACTCGAACCGATGTCAAAAACTACTTTCAGTCTCTGTACATTTATTTGTTTAAAACTCTGTGGTCAGGTTTTCTATGACTTGCAACCAAAAACACACCAACTTATCTATGATGCTGTACTTGTCAACTTACATTCCTAACTCATTGGGTTTTTACAGTAGGGGTTTAATGCTGGTTTTATATTTCCCACTTACAAATAAGTTAACTGAGCCTAAGTACCTTACCCAAGATCATCACACTGTTAAATCTCCAAACCAGAATTCCTACCCAGTCTTTATCCTGGAGCCTGTTTCACTTTAAGGGCAAACAGCGTGCAGAATACAAGGAGATTGTACTGCCGAGAAAGGGATGCCAAACTGTGAGGCTGGTGAGCGGTGTTGAGTCCAGGTTGTGGATGGTGATGTGCGCCACGCCGGCCATGCTAGGGGTTCGGACCTTATTGTGTCGGTGACAGAGAGTGGCAGCGTGGGAAGACCTACATGTCAGCAAAAGTCTCCGCCATGCTCCCAAAGTCTCACGCATGCTAGAGCTCGATAAATACTGAACGAATGAATGAGTCAACTGAGAAATAACTGGATAAAGTTCTCTAGGTACATACGGAGTATGAGTCAGAATAGACAAAGGTAGAGGCCATGTCTATTCCACGAGCGAGACGTTAGGTATGAACTACGGCCATGCCTGTAGGACCGGGGAGGAAGGAACAAATTCAAGGGCACTTCAGGAAACAGAATCGATAGGGTCACAGTCCTCACGTGGCTGCCAGCTTGCCCTCTTAAAAGAACATTTTTGCTCGGCCATGTGGCTGACCACGACCTTCGGGGGTTTCTAACTCCCTGCAGAACACATCCTACAGCTCGCCGCCTGTGCTCACGGCCCTCTGTTAGCTTCCAATTCTAAATCTTCTCCACGGCAGCTACTCATCCAATGCCGTGGGATGGAAATGGAAGTTAATTTGTTGATTAATTTGCAGAACATTTAATCATTTACAAATGCCTCCACGTACATTATTTATCTGTTTGGATCTTCCCTCATTTGCTATTTATTGTCCCCCCACAACTGTGTGAATTCCGCAAGGGCGGGACGGGGCAGTGACGAGTTCCGTGGTCTTACGGATGAAGAAAACAAGATTCAGAAGAGTTGACCCTTTGGTCAGACCCTCCCCATCTGCTGTCCCTGCAGCTTGGCCGATTCTTTCCTGGCCCCAAGGTCACAGTTAGCTCACCGAGCTTATGGCCCCTTGACAGAGCGCGTGCCTGATGTCTGCCCAGCTCTGTCCAGACCTGAGATGAACTCAGGATCAAATCCCACACCCAGACAGCTTTCCTAGCAAGAAAATGGAAGTCATCACTCTTAACCCAGAGATTGGTCTGTAGATCTTTGTTCCACCCGGATGGATCATTAACACTGTCAAACACGAAACTTCAGAGAGCTTTTTCATGGACAAAGGTGATTCTAAGTCATGAATCGCCTCATGATTATTGTTGCAAATATTTTCCCTCTGGCATGAACGTATGTCAGTATCTGGAGTTTCTCACTAATGGCAATTCATCCTTCAAAACCCTGCACTAAGTCTGCCTCCTCCAGGAAGCCCACTGGAGTAGCGTTGGCTTGCTGCTGGTCAAAGACCCATGCTCCCTTTCTGTAGGTTTCAGCTGTTTGGGAAGAAAGTCTGCCAGGCCAGCCACCGGGTGCATCCTCCTGCATCTCCCCATCCTCCCATCCGCTGGCTGGAGCTGAACACTCACCGAGACCCCAGCAGCCACAACGTGCTCATGATGCCAGGCTTTTATCGGACCGAACCTCCAAATGTGGAGCAGAACTTCCCCATCTCCGCACTGCCTCACCGCCAACTCCACTTCCCACAACCAAGAGCCCCTGCGATCAGCTATTACGTGACTAAGGGCTCTCCTTTACGATGCCAAGCCCCCGAAAGCCTGGATTTTACTGTTGTCACAGCTGCTGACATTACCGTAACTAATACACCCTTCAGATCCCTCTAACGTCGTTCAACATTCTTTTCTTTCGGCTCTGCTCGCTTTAATAAGAAGCTGCGCTGCGAGGTCCCACGCTGTTCCTGTGTCACACGGTGACGTGGCAGAGTCCCTCAGGCGTCCATCTCTCCGGCCAGCTCACACCTCCTCCGGGGAAGGGAGGGGACCCTTCCCGACTCTGCCTCTCCAGCTACTAGGCATTCGTGTCTGCAAAATTAATTTCTGGATGAGTAGGTTAAATTCCGTAACATTTGCCAGTTTACGAAGTGCTTCCCCCTTATTGGATTTCTGTTCTGATCGCCGTTTATTCAATATACATTTGTGTAAGATTATTTTGCCCTCCAAGCGGGGAGACTGTGGTCACACAATTCTTACTATCCTGCTTTAGCAAAAGAAAAAGACAGAAACAAAAACCTTCAAGGCTCTGAGAGTCTAACTTGTCAGGGTGGCCTGGCTGAGAACAGACATGGGGCGCCATGTGGCCCGGGGGTCGGTAATGACGATCTCGAGCCGATTCCCTCCTAGGTGTATGTGGTCACGGTGCCCTAGTTGATGACTCTCCTTCTGATGGAACAGTGTTTCCTGCTTTTTGCTCTCTGACACATTATTCGGAGACTCCACTGCCCGGCGGGGTGTGGGAGGGATGTTGGTTCGATCGTCCTCAGGCCTGCCTCAGCCCAGGCTGAGCAAATGCCGTCTCGGAAACCTGGGAGATTGTGTAAATCGCAGACAGAAGAGCAGGTGAGCCCCTGCCCGGAGTCCTGCCTGCCGCGGTGCAGCATCATTAACTCTGGGGCCACGGACAGGTTGAAGTCCAGAAAATTAAAATGCAACACTAAATGCCAAAGGTCGGCAGCCCGGCACCGGCACCATCACCGGAATGCCTTGTCGTCTGCTCACTCCATGGACATTTGCCTCTTCTGCTTGCTTTTCCCCAGAGACTCTGACCTTCCCGCACAGGCACGGGCTCCTGCTTTAGGAATGGGCCCATGATGCAGTGCTGGCCCATGAGACGTGAGGGGGGTCTGTTGGGAATGTTTGATGAGCGAGGAAAAGAGACGCAGGAGGAGAGAATGTGGCCAGGTTTGGTTGTGATGCCTAGAGCTGCTGCTGGGACTGCCTTGAAAATGAAGGTGCTGGGCAGAGAAGATCCAAGACACACGGAGAAGGACAGCAGGAGCTCCCGAGCGCCGCTCTTCAGGTCTGTCCTATTGGTGGGCGCCTTGTTGTGCAGGACAAAAATCCCCGGTTCATCTGACACGATTACACCCTGACCCCCTTATTCCTCTCACCCTAGGAACTCTCTTAATCTCGGTCTTTGGACCACAACTAATCAATACGCCGGCATCCTTTGTGTCCTCCAGGCTCCAGGCCATCAGTTTCCAACGGCTCCTCAACCAAGGACCTCGACCCTCAGATGCTGACAGCTCTTTCCCTTTCAGGAGTCCCTGGGATGAACACTGCCAGCCATCACTGCCTTCTCTCCTCGCCAGCCAGCGAGTGACGGACTCCCAAAGTCTTCACCGTGCCCCCCGACAGCCTGAGGAAGCCAGCGCAGTCATCAATGCTTAACGACGTGGGGTCCGATCACTTAAGGGGAGCATGTCGGGCTATCAGCTGAGCCTGAGCCCGAAGGGACAAAGCGGATGCTGGCCGTGCCCTCAGAGCAGAAGGCGACATGGTCAGGGGCAGGCGCAGAAGCCACAGTGTTATAGAACCCCCAGCTGGCAATCAAAGTCAAGTTTACAGACCCGGAAAGCAGGCTTAGAAGGCTGCAGCTAGAGCTTCTTGGGGCCATTTTCACTCTTGCTTAGGCAAGAGTGGCCTGCTTTCTCTCTTGAATATTTACAATACTTATTTATCCAATAAACTCTACCTCCCCATGCTGGGCTTGGGTCTCCAGTCTTTGGTGCATCTGGGACAAGAACCAAGTGACCTAGTAGTACACTAAGCCATCTTGGGGGAGGCCACGTTTACTTGCTTCGGAACACATCCCAAACAATGCACTGCCAGTGTCAGTTAGCAACAGTCTGGTAGAATATAACAGAAAACTAGATTAAGAGGAGCTTAAACAAGAGAGGAAATCATTTCTGTAACAGTAAGTCTAGAGGTAGGTGATTTCCAACACTGGTTTGGTGACTCAAGGATGTCAGGGCCAGGACCTTGGAAATTATCTTGGCTTTTCCCTCATATTTGCAAGATGAATGCTTCAGCTCCAGCCATTGTATCTGAGTTCCAAGAATTAGGAAGGGCCAGAAGGAGGAGGGCATGGTATCTATATCAGGAGAGCAAAACCCCATAAATGTTTGCTTTTACAATGACTGGCTTTAAGGATGGTGTAAAATAATAATCTTTGATCTAGGTATAATGCCACACTCAACACTGGGGTTTCCTTAGTAAGAGAGAAAGAACGGCCACTGTGCAGAAACACAGCAGTTTGTGCCCCGTCGCTCTGTAATGTTCAGGGCTAACTTCGCACTGAAACGAGGCAATTGGCATCCTTAATCCGGAGCTCCAGAACACAAAGTGGGCACGTAGTGGTCGGAGAGTATCACACGCGAGTGGTCTCGGACCCCATAAAAAGTCCAACGAAGAAGAAATTCTGACAAAGGAATAATTTGACAAACAAATAATGGTTCTGGATCACAAAGACCAGGGTTTAAATGGTGATCCAACCGTGGACCTCAGACCAGAGAGGGCTCTGACAAGGAGACGGTGCTTCGCCTCAGCCCGGGAGCGGCGGGGCCCAGACCGGCGGCAGGCGTGCTAGTCAAGGGCTCCTGAGACGGCCGTGGGAACCTGTGGGAGGCGCAGCGCGGCAGCTCCCTACATGCCACTTAACTGATGTCACTCTCCTATCCAAGAGCTAGGCTAGCCTGGAGCCAGAGGGAAACCGGCGCTCCAGCATGCACCTTCCCGTGCTCCTGAGATTTTCTGACATACCGTATAAAGACAGGAAAAATAGGAAAATCTGGATCAGTGCAATGAAAGGTGCCACTAGATGCTAGGAAATGTACGTGGGTTATGTAGGATGCAACTGATCTAGGGAAAATTTCTAATCACCCCTAGCTGGCAGACCGCGTTGAAGGTTGAAGAGAAGGTTCACTTAAAAAGCAAGTGGGAAGTGTCCATAATAGAACGACAAACACGAACCCGCGGTGGCGTTGGGAGAGATGTCCCCTTGTCCCTAGAAGCTGTTCCCGGACGTGCCCCTGTGTCGGGCGCAAAGTGGTTGTCTCTATGTCTCACCTCGAGCCTCTCCCTGGAGCTCATGGATAAGAAGCAAAGCTGAGGTATAGCTTCGGTGGACACGAACGTCCGCAGCAAGGGAAGGTCCAAGGGCTGCCCCAACCAACACAGAAAAGAAACCATTGCACCCAAGTGCCCCCTACAGCCTGAGTCTGGTTGCCTTTCCACCTCCGGCGAGAACTCCAGCTCGAAAACCATCACCTCTCAACTTGTGGCGGCAGCAAGAGCTGAGACAGAACCGCCAGGGGCAGTCGGAAGGGAGAGATGTGCGCACCGGCAAGAAAGCGCAAGGTCTCAGGGGTCGGAACGAAGGGCCTCTGCGTTCTTTCCCTGCCTGTGCCCAGTGGGCGAGGCGGCAGTGGCAAGTAAAGCAAAGCATGACCGGTTAACCCCCACAACGGCAGTGGTGCTGCCCGCACGGGGCTGGGCGGGGGCAGGTAGCACAGAGACCCTAGCAGACGCGGGGGGACGCAGTCGTTCAGCATGCCGGGGTAGAAGATCTTACTGACGGACCCCCGTGGCTGTAGGTCCCCCAGCCCCAATCCCTCACAGGTAAATGGACATCTAGTGTAACAAGCCAAACTACTATAAACAATATCTTCTGTCCTATTTTTCCGAAGGTAAAAGATCTGAAACGGGGCCACACAGTTTCTCACAGCTTAAAACTCAGTAACAGAAAGCGAGTTGCCTCCCTCAGCCCAAATGAGAAAACAAACCAGTCCCTGAATATATGAAAAGATTAAGGTAGTAAAGAGAAAGGAGTGTATCAGTATCTATCACTTCGAATGTCTGCGGTCTAAGTGCACCAATTAAAAAAAGATTGTCACAGTGGATCAAAAAAGGACAGCTATGTGTCCTCCACAAGAAACCCACTTGTGGGTTTAAATAGAAAGACACACGTCGATTAAAAGTAAGTGGACAGGGCGGGGGTGCCTGGGTGGGTCAGCCGATCGTGAGTCTGACTCTGGATTTTGGCTCAGTCATGATCTCAGGGGCGTGAGATCGAGCCCTGTGTCGGGCTCCGTGCTGGGCACGGCGCCTGCTTCACATTCTCTCTCTTCCTCTGCCCTCCCCTGCTCGTGTTCCCTCTCTCTTAAAAAAAAAAAAAAAAGTAAATGGATGGGAAAAAATATACCACACTAACACTAACCAAAAGAAAGCGAGAGTAGCTAGAGCAACTTAAAACAGAGCAGACTTCAAAGTAAAAAGTGATCAGGGATACAGGAAGGCATTACATAAGGGAAGGAGTCAATTACCCAAGAAAGTATAACAATTCTTACAGTGTACGTACCTAACCACGGATCATCTGGTCCCCCCGCCCCCCCCGAGGTAAAGCTAATAGAATATCAAGGAGAAAGGGCTGAATTCGCTATCACCGTTGGAGACCTCACCATCCCTCTATGCGAAATGAACAAATCCAGGAGGTGGAAAACAGTAAAGATAGAGTTGAACTCAACCGCGCCATCAACCGGATGAATATATTTGACATCTATAGACTGTTTCATACAACAGCAGCAAAATACACATTTTTTTTTTTTCTTAAGCTCACGTGGAATATTCACCAAACACATTCTGGACCATGAAGTACACAGTTTATGGCACACATGAGTGAAATCATACGGTATTTCTCTTTCTCTGTCTGACTTAATTTCACTTAGCATAATACCCTCTAGGTCCATCCACGCTGGCATAGTTGGCACAGTGTAATGTATAAACTTGCTGAGTCGGGCGTCATGCCCCTCCGACTAATGTGACAGTGTGTGTTTACTACGCTCAAATAAAAAAAAAAAATTTAAAACACACCTTAACAAATCTGAAAGAACAGAAATGACACAATGTGTGCTCTCAGACCAGAGTGGAATGGAACTGTAGAAATCAGTAACAGAAGGATAACTAGAAAATCCCAAGACATATACATCTTTTAGGGAAAATGAATTTTCTATTTTCTTTCCATTTAATCCACTTCCGATGCTCTTCATTTCCTTGGATAGATTCAAGTTTCTGACTAGTACTGCTATCATATTCCTCCCTGAAGAAGTTTCTTGGCATTTCTTGTAGTTGCACTAACCTGAAATTCAATCCTCTTGGTGTTTTTTTTTTTTTTTTGAGGAAGTCTTTATTTCCCTTTCATTTTTGAAAGAAATTTTGCTAGATAGAGCATTCTGCATTGACAATAATTTTTTTCCTTTCCGCACTAGAATAATGCCACTCCACTGTCTTCCGACTTTCATATTTTCTAACAAGAAGGGTTATCTTTCTACAAATACCCTCTTTATATAATATGTCTTTTTTCTCTGGCTGCCTTGAAGATTTTGTCTTGGCCTTCAGTTTTCAGACGTTTGAATATAACATACCAAACGGTTTTGTTTTCTTTTACTTGGTGGTCTCTGAACTTCCTAGATCCGTTATTTGTTGTCTATTGTTAAATTTGAAAATGTCCTGTCATCATTCTTTCTGCCCCACTGTCCTTCTCTTCGCAGGCTGGGAATCAAATTGCACGTTTGTTGGACGGCCCGACGTTGTCCAGCGGTATGCGGGTCAATGTGTAACAACAAGCTCTCTGGGGGAGAAAAAGCCCTAATTTGTGGCATTTGCTGAGTTCATTGGTGTAAATAACCTCGCTCATGTCACTCTCAGCCCAGTGGCTCGTCACTGAACAAGGAGCGGGAAGGAGTGGTGTAAAACCGGCCTTCAGCTGTAGCGCATCGCCGATGCCGCACGTCTTCGCTCCATCCTTTTCCTTTCTTATTCATTCGGGTAATTTCTCCTAACCTATCTTCGGACTCAGTGGTTGTTTCCTTGGCTGTGCGGAGTCTCTGAACGAGCCCGAGGAAAGCATTCTCCGTCCTTGTTACTACGCTTTTCAGTTCTCCCATTTTCACTCGATAGTTTCCTACTGGTCAATTTCTCAGATCGAATCGCTCCTCTGTTCATGCCTGTGGCCCACTTTTTCCGTGAAACCTTGAACGCATTAATGTCTCCTGTGTGACGATGCCAACTTCTGCGTCACAGGAGTCTGGCTTGTTGGACTTTGTCTCTTGAAGGCATTTTTTTTTTATTATTATTCTTGTTTCTTTGAATGCCTCAAATTTTCATTGAAAGTTGGTCGTCTTGCGTAGGATGGTAGAAAATGAAATAAATAATTGTGGCTGGAAACTCCTTTCCTTCTGTGGGGCCTTTAACGTGCGGTTTGGGTCAATACGGTCAGAGGCAGAACAGGTTTTGGAATTTGTTGGTTATGATTACTCTCAGTGCACTAGAATCTTCAGAATTCTTCACTGTGGCTTTTTGTTTAGAGTAAGGGCTGGTGGGCCAGAGAGTTTCTCTTAATGTAAGCTCCATCCTTAACTTTGCACAGAATCTCACAGAAGTTCTCTTTGCCTGACCTCTCCCAGCAGTGACGGACCTTTGTTAGCTTGATGGGGAGGGCACCGCGTGGGGGCAGTGTTCTGAGGGTCCTGAGTTACCCTCACTGGTGACAGGCACGGTGTCGGTTTCCCTGAGCCTCAGAGGTAGGACATTACCAGTGACCCTGCCCTCCTTTCAACTGTAGCTGTAGACCCGGGACACGTTCCCCTTTCTCCCTTAGAAGTAATGGGCTTTTTCTGCCCTCTCCAGGGCTGCCCAGTGCCCTTGCCTGTCCTGCAGGCCTTGAGGTTTTGCCCCACAGAGGAGATATGTTCCCCCCTCCCCCAGGACTGCACCGCCAAGGACACTGTCTCAGGACTCCCACTCCGCCCATCTTTTTTGCGAGCACCCGCCGAGGTCCTTGGAGACGAGCCCTGAGTGGGTGGGAATTCCTCCCTAGCTGTGGCTCCCGGGAGTCCCAGGTTCTCTCACTAACTGCACTCTACTTCAGCATTTTGTTTGAAATTTTAGCTGAATTCTTACAAATGTCCAGAAGCACCTGCTGCAAGTAAGGAAATGCTTCTGTCCCCCTGGTGATGTCTGTCTTTCCTTAGGTTTCAAGGTAGTCGGCAGACCCGTACCTCACTTTCCTGATGCATTCAGTAACAGCCATGCATTTGTAGGTTTCCAAATGTTGTTTTGGTTATAAGGGTAGAAATTTTTCTCTTTCCAGCTTTCTACATCACACACAGAAGCCAAAAGTCCCAACTGTGAATGATTTTAAAATGATACGACACTGTATTCAATTCCATAACGATCTCAAAAATCTCAGTGAAAAGCATGGATTTCTTTAAATCTTATTTCCAACTTAAAATCATAGACATATTTTGCCATTATTACTAAGTCCCGGGGATAGGGGACTGTTCTCAGTGGGACACAAATGGCAATTCTTTCTCTCCGACCGCGGTGGCCTTCGCTTCTGCCTTGCCTGCTTCTCCCGTGGACACCTTGAAGACATCTAGGGCAAAATCCACAGCTTTCTGGTCACTTTTTGGCAATTAAAAAAAAAAAAGTTCAGTCCTGTTTGAAACTTGAAGTTCTTAGGGTCCTGGTTTTGATTTGAATGTGCAGCTGGGACTGAGAAGCACTGATTCAGAGCCCGCCCGCCACCCCGCCCTCCGCCTCTTTCTGCCCCCTTGCCCCCTCAACTTTGCTCCAAGCCCACTGCAACGAGGGGTTCTCCCACACGCGGTACGTCCACTCACACCACAGGGCCTTTGCACTCGCTATGCCCCCATTAGAAAATCCCCCACGTGACGTGCCTGCCTGCCCATCCCGCACGACTGGGCCCAGAGCCACCTCCTCCGTGGTCCCTCCCCGGAACCCCTGGCACGGTTTGGGCCACTTCACGTCTTGGGGACAAACCCACCACTGTCATTTATCCCGAGACGCCTGGAGGATGACTGTCCCGCCTTCCCTTGCAGACCCCGAGCTCCGTGAGCACACAGGGGGCCGTTCTCCTATGCGCTCTCCATCGCAGCAGGCCGTCCTGAGCGGTAACAGGCCCTCGGCTGTGTTTGTTAAATTCATACGTCCTACTTCCATCGGAATGAAAGCTGCTACCGGACACGGCATCCCTGCCCACGTATTCTCTGATTCTGCTATCTCCACTCACAGTCAGCTTGACCCTGAAACTGCACAGGGTCACAGCCATGGTCCTCGCGTAGAGATGATCACCACCCCGATTTTGGTCCTGACATACGGAGAAAAACAGCCCCGGCAGAGAGCTGGCCTCCAGGTCCCAGCCGGGCCCTCCCACGCTGGCCCGCTGGCCTTTCCCTGGGCTCCCGCTGTCCTTCTGTCTACACTGGGAAACATCTGAGTGTGGGGTTCAAAATCCCCAGAAGCGTCCCAACTTGGAGTGGGGCCTCTGAGCCAGTCTCACGCACCCTCTCTCAAGCTTCTAAACCGCTTTTAAGTGTGACCTTAGTAGTCTCGTTTTATGAATGAAGAAACAGAGGCGAAGGGAACAAGGGACGCGTCCCACATCCCAAGGCCGGGTCCCCCGACTGCGCCATCACTCGGTGCTGCCCGATCTCACCGACGGCACGCCTGGGGAGTCCTAGCGGGCTTCTCCGCTCACAGTGCAGACGGTCCTCTGCTGAGGGGACTGTCCCAGGCCCGCAGGCTGGTCTGCAGCACTGCTGGCCCCCTCCCCCGGGATGCCACCTCCTCCATGTGACCAGAGAACGGACCCTAGAAATGCCAAGTCACCCCAGCGGACACAGCCAGCCCCGGCTGTTGGCAGCCCCGTGGGGGTACGACCGCCTCCCAGCCATAGATGCTGTTTGCAAACTTCCGGGGTGGGGGGGAGAGAAGGGCATGTGTGGGAACGAGGCAGACAGCATCAAATCCGTGGGGACTCGGGATCGCGGTTGGGCAGAGAGGAGATGGACCAAGGGAGGTCAGGCTGCCCAAATCAGGTCACAGGAAGGCTTCCTTCCTTCCTTCCTTCCTTCCTTCCTTCCTTCCTCCCTCCCTCCCTCCCTCCCTCCCTCCCTCCCTTCCACAAGTATTTAACTAAGCGGCTGTGGACGGAGTGTGCTAGGCACCCGGGACGTCGCGGTAAGACAGACCCGTGGAGTTCGCACTCCAGGTACGACTAAGCAGTCAGTATAAAGCAACAACAAGTAACACAGCATGGCAGAAGACGGCACATGCAGCCTTTTAAAGCGCACAGCAGGGCACGGGGGCGAGCGGTGCTGGGAGCGAGTTTGCCGGCCGAGCCTCAGGAAGTCACTGCCCGGGGGGCCCACTCGTGTCGCCGCCTCCCGGCACACGGGACGTCCCCGTCGGGGGAAGGACTCCACGTCCCCTGCTCGTCTGCCTCATCGTCTCCGGCGGGAGCAGGGGCTCGGACTAGCCTGGGTCACGGCACCAAGCGCACCCCAGCTCCCAGGACGCGGGACAGCGAGCGACCGGCCGTTTCCACTTCTGTAGCAGGAGGGAGGCGCCCTGTCCCGCACGAGACGCCCAGCAGGAAAAGTAAAGGACATCAGGCAGGAACTGGGCCGGCGGCAGGGCAGCGGGGAGCCAGGGGGGCCCGACGTCAGAGCACATTCGCTGCGTGTCGCGGAGACGAGACTCGCACAGAGATCCCGGTGTCAGAGGCCGGCTCGGGTGGGCCCATCATGTGTCTTCCCATCGACAGATTCTTTGTTAAAAAACCAACAAACTGTAAATGATTCTGTACAAACTAGGTTTCCGCTTGAATGAGTCCGTGTTCGGTAAAGTCTGATGAGGAAAAATGAGCCATTCACGCAGCTGTTTTGGTGAGTGTCCTCCAGAGACGCGTGGGACAATCACGAGAGCGCAGGGTCACCGTCCGGACCGCAGCGTCCCCCTCCCGCGTGGGGGGAACCGCCTCCTTGGCCGTTTGCGACACACTCAGCTCCTGGACCCGGAGAAGCTACCTGACTTGTTCAAGGTAATCGAACCCAAGCCGCCGAGACCCCAGACCTCTCGGCACCCCAGTGCGAACCGTGTCCGGGGCCCATGTCTGTGTGTGGGTTTATTTTCGCACCAACAACCACCGAGCCCTGGCCATACGCCCAGCCCAGGGCACCACACTCAATCTACACGTGACCCCTAGGAGGCAGGGACGACTCTGCTCAGGGCACGATAAAGCACTCACACAAGATCGTACAACTAGGACAAAGACAAGCCCGTCTGTCAGCCCAGGTCGGCCGGCTCCTGGCTGCGTGCACCGCCCGCTCCCCAAGTCCAGACCCCGGCCTCAGTCACCATCCTGCTCCAGTCCCGCGGGCGTGGCAGGGGTCTGGGGGAGCGTCCGGGAGCCCCCCGCCCCCCGCCCAGGATGGCGCTGAGCTCATCTCCTCCTGCACTCACAAGGACACCCCCAGACGGCTTCTTGGCTTAGAGGGAGAGTGGGGACCAGGACAGTGTCCCGGCCCACGGAATTCACAGTTCTCTCGGGAAGACCAATGGGGAAACCAAGTCCCACGAGACCATGTGGCATGTGCTAAAGCAGGGGCGGGCACGAGACTCGGGGAGGAGGTGGGAGCAGTTGGAGTCCTCGTAGGACTCACACGACCCACACAGACGGGGGCATCTGAAGAGAGACCGGGAAAGGGGCCGTCGGCAGGGGCGAAGGCAGAGATTGGCCCAGAGACCCGGGATGGCCCGAAGCCATCACCCCGCCACGTGCGTCTGGTCGGGCAGCCTCTCGACACGTCTCCCCTGTCCAGACCCCAGCCTACCCCGTACCTCCAGAAAGGGGAGTGTTTAAGAACTGTGTCTGTGGACTGCTTACGGGGTCCCTGCTAATATCCACCGGGACGAACACAATGGCGAATTTTTCCATTTTTTCTTTTATTTCTTTATTTTTTAAGGTTTTATTTAGTTATCTAGAGAGAGAGGGAGAGTGCTTGCTTCGGCAGCACATATACTAGAGAGAGAGGGAGAGCCTGCTGGGGAGGGGCAGAGGGAGAGAGAGTCCCAAGCAGACTCCACACTGAGCGCAGAGCCTGATGCAGGGACCCGGTCTCATGACCCTAAGATCACGACCTGACCCAAAACCAAGAGTCAGACGCCCAAACGACTGAGCCCCTCAGGTGTCCCAGCCATTTTTTTTTAATTGCTCTTGACTCCTGGCTGTTCTTGCTGAGTATAATTTCAAATTCCCTGGAGCTGCTTGGAGCTCCGGCTCCTATGTAGGTTATATGTTGACATAAAATCACGCATTCGGTAGGACACTTGGAGGAGGCAGAAGACACAGAGGGTGGGTCTTGCTGAAAATAGTTTGGAGCCAGACAGTGTTCTCGTAGTCCGTGGGTGCCTGCCAGCGAAATGCAGAGAAAGTCCTGGATCCAACCCGAGAAGTGAGGGCTGGACGGGGGCGGGGGCGGGGAGAACATGCATGTCCTCACCTGGGGAGGGGAGCAGGCAGGTGGACGGACCAGGCGGCGATCTGCAACGACTCAGGGATACACAGCTGGTGGTCCAAGGGAGGGCTGCCGAGAGACCACACCGCCCACCAGAAGGAGTGCGCGCATGGAGCTTTGCTAGGACCAGTTCCAGAAAAGGCAGAGGCCCAGCTGGCGTGAGACACCACCAGACTCTGCTTCGTCAAGGACACTCTGCCGTCCCGGGAAGCCGGGAGTTGGAGCCCAATGACAGAACGAGCTCGCCAAAGTCGAGCCACTCGCGTCTGATGAGAGGGCTGGGTTTACATTTGGAGAGGCTGCCTTCCTGGCCTTGAGGGTCATCCCTCAGGAGGGTCATCCGGGAGCATCTTCTCCAGCGTGCCCTCGGCCCTCGCAGGTCCAGGGGCCCATGCACAGGGCACCCCTCGACGTGGGGGCCTGCCCCGTGGCCGGACGGGCGTCCGGGACCAGATGCTGGCAACTGTCCTCACCACGGGGCATTGCCAAATCCGGGTCCTCGCCGGGGTCTTGAAGGGAAAGTCGGGTACAAACTTCTGCAGCTGTTTGTTTGTGATTAAACCGAGTACCTCAAGCTTGAGTACGTCAAGCATCGGAAAGATAGTTCTGTTGAACCGACATCTCTGTTATTCAGACTAAATCTAATGAGCCCCCGAGATAACCTCGCCGAGAAGCCTGCAAATCACATTCACCCGAGAGCAAATGGCCAGATCGTCAATACGCCCCGCGTAGAAATCAGCATAGCGCCTTGAGAGTAATTCGACATCACTGCTTTAGCACCAAAATGTCCCGCTCCGTGGGAATAACTGCACACGAATTGTCTAGACATCCTCCTCAACAAAGGGATTCTCTGATTCAGCGGAGGGTGGGAGACGGGGTTGGGAAGACCATCCTGCCAGCAGGGGTGTTCTGCGCGGACTTGGCCTTGAAGCCCCACAGCGGTGGTTCCAGCTTCGGTCCTTTGTCTTCTACTAAGAAAAGAAAGTCCTTTCGTGTTGGCCTGCGAGGTTCCTATTCCCTCTTCAGTATCCTCATCTGATTGCGAAGTCGGTGCTTACCTGAGCGTGCACGCACACACACACGCACACACACACACACACACACACACCCCAAGGCTGGGGCAGAGTTTCTCAGCGGTGGCATGATCCTACTCGGGGCTGGCTAACTTGCAGTGGGGACTGTCCCCATGCGCCAAGGATGCCTAGCAGCGTCTCTGGCCTCTCCCAGCCACGGCCGGGGCACCCTCTCAAGTTCTGGCGACCCCACATGCCTGCAGACGTGTCACATGTCCCCCAGGGGCATCGGTGCCCGAGGTGAGCACGGCCAGGCTAGACGAGGTGTGCGGAGAGCCCTCCTCCTTCTTGGGGTCACCGTGAAGTCAGGGGCCGGACCCACAGGCAGACGCATGTATCTGCTCCGTGCTCTGGGCCGGCCGCCAGCAAGGACCCCTCTCAGCCTCCGCGAGTGGCGCGAGAGATCTCGAACCAGCGCCGAAGCCCCCCGCCCTGTTTTATTCCGTCGTGACTCGAGTACTGAGGGGGAGTGCGTCCAGCCGCAGAGCGCCTGACGGAAGCCGGACGTAAATCAATAACGGGGAGCAGGAGAGAGCGGTGGCTGGAAAACGGGGCCGCGTGCTGTGGCGGACGGGCTCCCCCAGGGAGCAGGCGCAGCTCGGGCCCTTGCTAGAGCTGCTCCGGACCAAGAACCCCGCCTCCGTGGACAGCCGCTCCGGGGCCGCCTCATCTTTGACGCGTTAGATGAAAGTGATGCGAACTCTCTCTTTCAGGCCCGGGGAAGGGCTGCATGTGTGTGAATCCTGGCAGCTTTCGAATCAGACACGCACAGTGAACTCACGGCAGAGAACCTGGGCACAAATCAGACGAGGACAGGGCTTCGTGTGCAGTTGTAAGAACGACAAACAGCCGTGGGGTCTGAGAGCATCGCGTGGCCTGGGGAGCCGGGGAGCCGTCCCAGGCAGGGACCTCCCCACACTCGGAGGGACGGAGAGAAAGTGCAGACGACAATGCGTGCGGCAGGACACACCCGCACAGTCTCTAAGCCGGCAGCCAGGCTGCTGTGTAGACAGGGCACTGAGACATCACAGAGGCCCGGGGACGGAGGAAGACCGCTCGCATCCCCGTGCTGCAGGTGGAGATGGAGAAGTGGGCGGTTCAAGAAGGTTCTAGTTGGAGCAGAAACCAACAGCCGGGGATCAGCTCTGGAGGTTAGGAGAGGGAGGCAGCACGGCCTGCACTCACACGTTGGGAGGTGTTGGAGGCTTGTGCAGCCGATAACTTAAACACGCCCACGAGCATGTTGGTTCCTCGGAACACTCAACACAGAATTACCATAGGGTCCAGCAATGCCCTTCTGGGTATTTATCCAAAAATACTGAAAGCAGGCATCATGACCTTAGTGTCAGTCTATAATCGGAGACTGAAAACCTGCCACAAGACGAGGAAGACCACTATCGACACCGAAGGCTGTAATCCGTAATGAATTTCCTACTGTTAGTGATCTCGACGCCCAAAATAGCACAGTGCCAACTGTAGGAAGCAGAACCTGTAGAAGGTAAGAGAAAGCCTGGACAAACCCAGGCTGATAAGCCGAGGACTTAAAACACGTTCCTCTGGTCTCAGCAGATTAAGGAGGAAGTATCTAGCAAGGACGGAGAGAACCTGAAGAAGTCATCAGGCCTGGAGCCGTGCGTCCCGGCCAGCACCCCGAGGATGCAGCGTACTCCTTCTTGTGTGTTTAGATCAATTGTGGAAATAGATCCGATTCTAGCTCATAAGTAAGATAAATAAACTCCCCAAACCGAAACATTATTAAGAGCATGCCAACCAGAATAAATGAAATGAGAAATTATAACAAAAGCTTTATAATAGGCTCTCGGGTCAAGGGAGGAAGGCAACACGGAACTGCAAAATTTCTGGAAAACACACGTGAAAGCACACGTAGAAATACAACCAAAGTCACGCCCATAAGAAAAGTCCATGTATCCTTACGTCATCAGACCAACAGGGATAAAAATGAAAATAAGTGAATTACATATCTAAGCTCAACCAACTAGAAAGAGAAACACAAGCCAAGCCGAGAGAAGGCATAAGAAAGAAATTTACAAGGGTAAAAGCAGAGGGGCACTTGGGGGGCTCAGTCGGCAGAGTGTGTGACTCTGGATCTCGGAGTCGTGAGTTCGAGCCCCAGGGTAAGTGTGGAGCCTAATTTAAATAAGAAATTAATTTTAATAAATAAAAGGATAAAAGCACAAATGACTATTAAATGGAAAACCGCGGGACTCACGCATAATTCTTTTCACTTAGCAATTACAAAAGGGGGAAGGGTAACCACGAATTCAAACGTAAGAAACGTCAAGGAAGAAAGAGCCTTCATGGCAGGTGAAATCTTCTAATACGAAGAGATGACTTTCTATAACCGTGTGCAGGTAAAGAAGTTTACCTGAGTGCGGCTCACGCACGGTGTCACGGTAGCGTCAGGGGCGCAGCAGTGAAGGGACACGTCTGCCCACGAGGCCGGCGTCGCCGCCGTCGAGGTCCCGTCACCTCGCTGTGACACCGTCGACTGTACCCCTTACGCTCTGCTCCGAATTCCCGGCACTTACGCGTCCTGGAACTGGAGGCTGGGTCTCCATCTCCCCTCACCCGTTTCGCCCAAACCTCTGCCCCCCTCCCCGCCGGCAACCATCACTCTGTTCTCTGTACTTTAGCTCTGATTCTGGTCTTCGTTCGCTCATTCCCTTTTCTGATTCCATTTAAAAGTGGAACCCTGTGGTATTTGTTGTTCTCCGACGGCCCACGGCCTATTTCTGCATTATCTCCAGAGGCGCTGGAGGGTCCTGGTGCTCCCGTGCCCTTACCTATCGGAGCAGCTCCCTGGGGGACCTTACAAACCATCAGGAGACTGGGTCTCTCGTTGGTCACGCGACCTGCTTACGGCCACATCTTAGTTAACGTGAACGTTGCCCCCGTGGTGGCACCAGGAGGTATAACTCTGAGCTGCGTCATCCTCTCTGTGCCTCAGGACTGACGATCACGCCTCGCCTACTCCGTGAAGTCTTCCAGGATGCCCCCTTCCTCTGAGCAGCGTGGGACCGGGTCAGTCTCACGGACTCCGCTGCTGCCCTCGCAGGCATCCGAGCTACCTGGCCTGAGGGAGGCCCCTGCAGGCACGACGTGTGTGTAACGCCCACGGCCAGGACTGGGGTGAGACAAGAAGGCACCGAGGGCCAACGCTGAAGGAGGCATGCCCTCCCAGGTTCATGCAAGCATGGGGTCCCTCATCTCCCCCTGGTGCCAGCCTGGAGACACTTGTTGGGAAGGGAGCGCTACCATGTCCTGTATCGTGTCTCTACATACCATAGTGCTCAGAAGGCCGCCAGGCGGGGTTGGACCACGCGGGACCAGCCGCGACCAGCCGATGGCACGGTGCGCTTAGCCCTCCCCCTTCTGACGCTTTCGGCGAAAGGCACCCTACGGAGTGCCTGGACGGGACCAGGAGGAAAGGGCCCTGCAGAGGTGCCCTCCTCATGTGGAAGGTGCCTCACGTGCAAGGAGGGAGCCCTGGACATCCGCGACTACCTTCCAAGGCGGACCGTCTGGGAGGACGGTCGGTTAACAATCCCTTAACCGATTCCATTTTCTGTCTCTTCCGGAGCAGTGAATTATGAATAAAATGGGCATCCATGCAATCATCTGAAATTTGATGAACAGTAAAAAAGAAATTGGATGAATGAAATGGGCCCCTTCATCATCTCCTTTGTCTTAGGGTCCGAAGCGCTTCTTGCGGGCGTGTCCACAGCCGGACGCTCCGATGTCCGGGCTGAGCTGGCCAGCCGCTGAAGGCCGCCGGGCAGTCAGCTCCCCCCACATCCCCCGGGGCGGCACCGGGGGGCCGGGTGCCCGGGCTGCGTTCCAGCCACCTGCCACGTCCCTCCCTGGAGGGCACGAGGGACTGACTTGGGCGTCTCCTTGCAGCAGCGGGAGCGGGAGCTGAGGGCCCCCTCGGCCGGCAGCCGAGCTGTTCTTCTGAGTCCAGGCTGCTCGGCCCCCAGAGGGGTGCCTGACCCTAGCGTCCAACTCCCTGCACCTGTGCCGCTCCAAACAGCCGTCAGTACCCAGGGTGGCAGCTCGGCCAGGCCGGGAGCCCCCTTCGGGTCGCCTCGGTTGGCCCCCCATTCCTGGCCCTCCTTCTCTGGGCCCGTGCAGCTTCTGACAGTCGGGAGCCACAACCACGGTCCGCCTGCCCCTGCCTAGAGCTCTTCTTACCCTCGGCCTCCCCTCCTCCCCCACCTGGCCCTCGGAAATCTTCGCTAAGATCTCTGCAGCCGGCCTAGCAAAATCCCCCTGGTTCAAAGGGAAAAAACCAGCGAGGACCAAGCAGACGAGATGACGTCAAGAACGCAAGAGATCCTTCACCCTCTCCGGCCGATGCGCAGTCACCAGGTCATGCCGTCACAGACCCCCGCTCCCCGATGCTTCTCAGGGCGACACCGCCCCGCAGGCTGGTCAGAGAGGCAGAGAGGATGACGCACCGCGTCACCACTAATCACGAATCAAGGAGCCCACGAGGGGACGCGGCTAAGGCCGGGCCGCAAGGAGGGGAGGAGCAGGGGCAGGCGGGCCCCGGCTCGTCTGAGCCCTCTGGCTGGAGGGTCCGTGTGGCAGCCTCGGTGAAGGACGGAGCGCCGAGTGGGACGGAGCGGGGTCAGCAGCGGACCCGCAGAGCTGGCAGCTGGGAGGAAGGGCCCCGGGAGGTTGGGACGACGCGACTACACCTTGTACCGTGTCTGGACCTGCGGTCCGTTCTATTGGAAGTGGCTTTGCCCCGTCTTCCATCTGGCCAGCTCCCTGTCAGCCCGCGAGGCAGCTGGGGCCCGTCGGAGGACAGCACTGGGTCCCACTCCCCTCAAGACAGAGGCAGGCTCCCCCGTGGGCTGGGGGAGGCTTCCCCTTCTCCACCATCTGCTCCAGCGTGAGGCCCGGCTCTCTCGGCTGACCGACGCCGTCCAGGCCGCCCCGACAGACGACTAGGCCTGGGCACCCAAGCCGCCTGGAGGTAAGGGTTACGACGGCTTCCGCACCGCCGCCATGGCCCAGATTCCTGACACGTCCCCTCCGAGCCTGAGCGGCGAGAGAGATCTCTGGATCTACACCTGCTCCTGTGTACCCTCTTGGTCTTTCCCAAGGAGCCAGTAACAGGCGTCCCCTCGGGGTGGCCCTGCCGGGGACCCTACAGATAAACACGTCTCCCACCCAAAGGCGTCAGCGGGGCAGCCTGTTAAATCACGGCCTAGGAATTACATCAACTCCCTCGATGGGATTTGGTGCCATTCATACTGTTGTTTCCAGAAGGGGGGTGACGTGGGGAAGATCTTGAGATGCGAGGGGCCTGTACCTTGGCACCCTGTTTCAACACTGTCCTGGAGACACAACTCACGAACTCAACAAGTCAGCGACACGTAGTCCATTCAGAGTCGTCCAACCAACACCCCGAAATACCTCAGACCGTTCCAGTCACTCCACGAAGACACACGGTATGCCCCCCGCCCCCCAGCTGCTCTTCGGCCTCCTGTGGTGATGGGGTCCCTGGCTGAGGACGGCGCACGCGGGGCCTCGCACAGCACGGAGCCCCCAGCGTCTGGATTCCGCCCCCGGGGGTGACATTCTCCGGGCTCGTCCACACCGCGGCGCGCAGTGGCCTTCCCTCCCGTCACACGGCCACCGCCCGCGGTCTGGTGGAGGGCATCTCGTGGGTCTGCATCTTCCCGTCCCTTTCTCGCGGGTCAGGTCACGAGGAAGTGCCTAACTATTTTTAGGAAGAAACCCCGCCATTCTGTCGGCAATGTGTGAGGGGGCCGGTTTCTGCACACGCTCACCGACACTCGGGACTCCCTGTGTGTTTTCTCGGAGACGGACGAGCGGTTGTGGAAAGTATCCTGTTGCGGTTTTGACTTTCGTTTCCCTCATAATGAGTGAGGCGCACATCTCCTCACGTGCCTGTTGGCCGTTGGCCTAACTTCCTTCGAGAACTATCTCCTCAGACCCTTTGCCCGTTGTTTACGATCTTTTTCTTACTGGGTTGAAGAGTTCTGAAAACCAGGCCCTTTGCACATGACTCGTAGGCATTTCTTCCATCCCCTGGGTGGTCCCTTATGCTTTCTTGATAGCGTCCTCTCAGACACAACGTGTCTAATTTGATAGCGTCTAATAGACCTGTATTTTCTTTGTATTTCTGTATTTCTTTGGCTATTCTTGCTTTTGGCATCATGTCTAAAAAACCACGTCCTAATCGAAACATGGAGATTTGTTCCCACGTTTTCTTCTAAGAGTTTGATACTTAAAATCTTTTTTATCCCTTTCGAGTTAATTCTCCCCCACGCTTCGAGGCCAGGGTCCAACCTCGCTCTTCTGCACGTGGATGCTCAGCTGCCCCAGAAGCGTGGTTTGAAAAGACTCTTCTTTTCCCCCGTTGAATTCTCTCCGCATCCCTGTCAAAGCTCGGCGGACCATAAATGCAAGGGTTTATTCCTGGGCCCTCAATTACACCCCATTAACTTATATATTCACCCCTTGTTACTGTCATACTCATCTGGATTTCGGTAGCTCCATAGGAAGTTTGCAGCTGAGAAGTGCGAGTTCTTCAGTGAATTTTTCATGGCTATTTTGGGTCCTTGAATTTCTTTTATCCCCCCAAGGTTTATTCACTAAGAGAGAGAGCAAGAGAGAGCGGGGAGAGGGGTAGCGAGAGAGGATCTTCAAGCAGACCCCTCACCAAGCACGGAGCCCGATGAGGGGCTCGATCCCATGACCCCGAGATCATGACCTGAGCCGAAACCAAGAGTCAGACACTTTACTGATGAAGCCGCCAAGCGGCCCTGGGTTCTTTGCGTTTCTATACGAAGTTTAGGATCAGCTTGTCTGATCATACAGGGCAGCTGGAGTTTCGGTAAGGACTGTCCTGTTGTACTTCTTACTGCCCTTGTTTTGCTTCATTTGGTCGGAATGATGGGATTCATGGAGCAGGAGACGTGACGTAGTTTGCCCCTGGGACGCCGTCAGACCCGCTAAAGTCTGCGAAGTGCCCCTGACGGCCCCCCGAGGTAGACCCGTCTGTCCTCCCTGTGTCACCGCGTGGGTCCACGGGCCACAGCCAAGGGGCAGGCAGTCTGAAGGGGACAGACAGTCCTCCCCGGCCCCCTTCAAACACTGTCCCAAAGTAGAAACCCCATCAGTTATTGCAATTAATGTTTTCAAGCCTCAAGGGAATCTAAATCTGACCTTCGCGAAACCGTATCAGTTTGAATTCCTACTCACCACTCACCCCGCACACTCAGCCTCGAACTCACCCCGCAAAGACCTGAAACTGCTAGAGAAGCTCGATTACGTCCAGAGAAGGGCCTGCCCTGTGATTCAATAACGGTTTCCCAGGGGCGCCTGGAAGTGGGGCTTCTGACCCTACAGAAAGGGCAATGAACAAGGAATGCAAAGTATGCTGGTCAGATTTGCATATGCAAATCAGGCTAGCATCCCTAACTTCTCCTCCCCAGCAGAGGGGTAGGGTAGGAGATGCCTCCGTCTGACTAAATTTAAATATTCACCTAGACCTCAGTCGTCTTTTGGTGAGTTAATAGCCAGTATATCAAACTGCCTCCGAGAGAAAATCTTTCTCACATCTGCGTCCTAAAAATGGACTAACTTTGCTTTAAATAAATGTATTCTTAACGCATAACGAATGTAAAGGGAGGCTGGCTCCACGAATAAGTACGCATAGCTGACGTTGAAGTTCAACCACGTACGAATGCGTTCTCCGTGGGTTTAGACTCTGGGAACTAGACCTGTGCTCTGCCCCACTGTGGACCCACAGTCCGGAAGGGTAAGGAACACACCGCTGACCCTCCAGACTCTCATCCCTATAGGTTCACCTGTGCTTCCGGAGCGCAGAGAACCTGCGCGTAGGGAAGAAGGTAAGTGAGGTCAGTTAATTTTTACAAGCGGTGCTTCATAAGCTGTCATAGGATTTTTAAAAGGTTAGTTGTTGGTATCGTGACGATTACCATCAGAGCAGACTCCAGGAGGTCTTGATTCTAGTCTCGAGCTACAGTGCGTCCTTTTTAGTTTCCTGACGCGTTGGGGCATTCTCGACCGACCACACAGAGACGGACCTTTCCCACCATGGTACCCCTGGGCGTGGACTTCCACGCCACAAGAAAGGGAGGAGAGAGGCCCTCTCCTTAACCCTCTCCTTGGGGTTAAACCCACAGGGCCTGGATCCAAGCTCCCACGCTCTCCATCTCTCCCGCTCGTTCCCCTCCCGGCGCTGCTGGCCTCCACCTGCTGTGCAGCCGCCGTCCCCATCAGGAAGGCTGAGCCCACACATGAAGAAGGAGCCTTGGAAATACAGGTCCTCAGAAACTGTGACTCAGGACATGGGGTAAGACGGTGAGTGAGGGGTGCTCACCGGTCGTGGCCTGCAGTCCGGGAAGGACGCCCTGTGGGCCCGGCCGTACAGACGGACCCCTGCGTCCAGGCTGCTGGCCATGGCTGGTCTCCGTGTGGCTGCAGTGAAGACGGAGGAACAGGGGGAGGGGGTCCGTTCTCCAGCCACCTGAAGCTGGCATGACTGCCATCGACCGGACTCGGTGGGGGCACAGAAGACCAAGGGGGCAGGGAGTTCTGCACAAATCCCCCAGACGCAAAACAACGGAAGTCTGGTCTCGCCCCCCCACGCTCTGCACTACCATGGCGAGTTAGCATGGCAATGCTCTGGGATCTGGAGTGAGCCATCAGGGATTCAAGTCCCAGCGCCCCCCACTTGGTGTCCACGTGACTCTGGCTCCTCCCTTAACTTGTGTAAGCCTTGGCCTCTCATCAGTACGATGGCGATCCCCGAGCTACCCACCTGTCAAGGTTTTGGGGAGGGTCCAGCGAGATGAGGGGTGGGAAAACCCTTTGACCCAAGCTGTACCCTGCCCACGGAGAATTCCCGGGCCCCGCCAGCGTGAGCCGGTGAGCATATCGGTCCCAGCCACAGAGAAAACCCCCGCACGGGGAGGTTTCCCGGCCGGCAGGGCACACAGACCTCTCCGGGAGGTGAGCCAGGCCACAGGCAGCCCCACGATCACCAACAGCCCTTGCCAGGAAGAACAGGTGGCCCTTTCATCCTGGTCTAGACCAGCGCCCTGGCCATGACCCTGCCCCCTCACGGACCCCCAGCTCCAGAGTGACCGCCCCCGACTCCAGCCACCTCTGACATCAAGCCTCCTGTCTGTGCCACGGAGAAACTTCCCCAACAAGGCTTCCTGCGGCGACGGAGGGCAGGTCTGTTCCCGGGGACGCAGAGGTCCTCCCGTGGCTGACGCTGGCTCGGGGACCCTCTGCGACAGCCTCGGGGTTTCTGTCCGCCCATCCCTCCTCGTGTCCCTCATGCAGGGCAGACGTCCACGTGCAAAGAGACCTGCTCAGAGAGGACGCCTGCGGTGTGGACGGAGGGCCCCCCAACCGCAGTATCCCGTTTCCCTTTGCCCTGAGAGGGATGGGCCAATGGCGACGATGGGAAGAAAGGATCAGCAGAGGAGAAGAAAGGCGCTTTTTTTAATGTGAAGGGAGATCTTTATAAAACCATCAGCGCAGGGCCGGCTGCGTGAGGAATAGGGAGCTGGTCGGTCACGGGACAGAGGTTACTGCGGCGATCCGGGCCACGTGATATGCGCGGCTGCTGAACCCGACAGCCCGGGAGGTCCAGGGTGCCTAGAAATCACTCCATTCGACGCAAAGGCGAGCCCGTCCACTTGCAATGTCTTAGCACTGGGACAACGTGGAGTCCCCGCCCCCCGAATGCCCAGTTTAGTTCTCCCGTGAAAATGACCACTGTCCCTCAACTCCTCCACGCCTTCCTCCTCTCGACCTTGGAGGAAGCCCCAGTGACAGCGAGTCTCCAGTCCCACCGGGACTCCCACCGGGAGCACGGGCACACTCGGTGGGTGAGGCGCCGGACAGCGGCCAGGCTGACGGGAGTCCCGGCTGACCCTGCTCCCAGATGCCGCGTGGCTCGAGCACACGCATGGCAGTGGGGAGGCACCGGCGCACACAGCCCTGGGGCGGCCACCAAAGGCTGGCCTCCCTGCCTCCCCTGGGAATTGGACAGGTTCATTAGCTCACCGGGGATGCCCTGGAGGGGAAATGGCGGATAGGTGAGGAGGGGAGCCAGGCCTGGAGTGAAACCCAGTCTCGGGAGAGGAGTCGGGTTCACCCCAGGGCGCTCTTTCCTGGCCCCCTGCCATTCTAAGAGGAGTCACCTCCTCCCCTTCTCCAGGTCCCCACCCCACGGCCTGGCCCCCATCACTGCACGGCCGTGGGCAAGGCGGAGCTTGCCCCCCTCAGATCTCACCACCAGGCAGTGGACATGACCCATCCTGTGGTCCTTTCGTTGCAAGGCGGGAAGCGGGAAGCTGAGGGGGCCAGCAGACCCCAGGGCCGTGCGTCGGGTGGGCCGGGCTGAGTCCCGACATGAGCTCTGGCCTGGGGGCCAAGACGAGCTCCATTGTGCCCGGGGCCCGGGCCGTGAGGCATCCGCAGTAGCCACCGTCTGCCCTCCAGCGTGGAGAAGGCATCACGCCCCTCGGGGAGGCTCTCTCGGCTCCCCCGACTGGGCCAGAGTCCCTGGTATGACCTCCCCCCGCGCGGTGTCCCTCTCAGACGGCTCGGTTGCTACCGTTGCGATAGAACCCAGGAAGTCCATATGACCTAGAAATAGAATCTCACAGAACCTGCTAATATTGCATTCAGACGGCTTGCTACCGTCTGCTAATTTCCGCACGCCGTCCCCCTCCTGTCACTCGGCGCGTAATCAGAGCGATTCACCCTCCAACTGGCAGCAAGTCTGTCTGAGAGTGAAACTCATCAGACTATAATGATCCCAGAAATTAAGACGTTCTGGGCAGAACGGTCTCCGTGTTCATTCTTCCTGCACGTCGCACAATTTGGAGTTCAATTCTCCGTGATTACTCGGCTGCAGGGGCCCCCGCACTACCCGTCTGGACTGTGGCCTCCAGGCAGCTCTGTGCTTCCAGAGGGGGAAGGGGGAGCGCTAAAGCCCATCTGACCCCCGGGGGCTCCCGGGCTGCGGTTCCGGTCTCCTGGTCCTGGGGCCCCCGGGACGGCCCCACGGAGACCACGGCCCTCCTCCTGATTACTGGCCACACGCACCAGCTCAGAACCACGGCACGGTTGGGCGGTGGGCACCGCACGGGGCCGACCCCCAAGGCGGGAGGGCTCGCCGCCACATTACAGCTCCACTGGAAGCCCCGTTTTGTCCAAGGGAACCCGCGGCCAAACGTTCGAGTGTTTGTACCCTGACAAACACAAGAATGAGACAGAAAGGGCCTGTCAGTTCTCCTGGGTGGTTTTAAACCTCGGGGTCCCCGGCGCTCACGCGGGGGCTGGGAAGCGCCCTCCGTGAGCAGACGAGGCCTCGTTCCCAGCTGCTGTGTGTGTCTGAGCAGTTTAGAAGCAGGAGGCTGGGCCAGACGACCTGAGAAAGCCCCCAGATCCTCTCAGCTTGGGTGTGACCCCGGACAGAATATGTCCGACCCTACTGTGTGTTTTGTACCAGGAACCCGCCGTCCCTCCCAACGAGTGGGATCCTGCCATGTGGGTCCGCACGAGTCTCTGGGGACTTGGGAGCAATCGTCCATGCCGGTCGTCTGCACACGTGTCTCCGAGTGCCGGTGCTCCGGGTGGGGGTTCACCCTTCGCAGTCAGCCACGTGTGCCCATCAGCCACAGGCTCGGGGGCCTGGTGACGGAGAGGAAGGTGCCCTGAGCAGCGGGCTGGGGCTGCACATGGCCGCTGTTCAGCGTCAGGCCAACCCCGTGACCTCTCTGTGTCTCGTTCGCCGTCTGTAACATGAAGACAGAAATCCGTGACCCCCGGGTCCCCGGGAGGGTTCTCGGAGCCCCCGTGTGCAGGGCCTGCGCTGGCTGTGTAAGGCCCGTCCTCCCGCAGCGTGGGCTCTGAGGCGAGGACTGGAGGGCAGGTGGCGTATTTGGGAGCCAAGGGACAGTGGGGAAGAGGCAGGCACGGCGAGTGGCCGGGAAAGGGCGCATCGCAAACCAGCCAGTGTTGTGCCGTCGGCCTTCACCTCCCGGGGTCGCACTGGGGGACAGAGTGGGACACCCTCCCCGGGCGTGAGCCCACCGTGCTGGGGGGCCGGGGTGCTGAGGGGCTCACGCGTCAACTCCGGCGCTCGTGGGCGAGGAGCTGGGCGTGGGCAGTGGACAGCGGCGGACCATGCCGTTGGGGCTGGGCCCCCAGCTCTGCCCGGTGCACAGGCCGGAGGGCCGCGTCTGGTCCCGGGGTACAGCAGCAACCCCGCGAAGCTGGGTCTCTCCGCAAACACCTCCATGCTGGGCAGGCCTGGATTCCAAAACAGGACGGGCGGGAAGGGCCATTCCAGGGTGAAGGCCCAGGCGAAGGCCTTCACGGAGTCCCCAGAACCACCACCTCCGGGCACCGGCTCTGGGCAGACCCGTGCCGAGCGCCGCAGACGCGGTAACGAGCGGGAAGGACCAGGCTCTGCCCTCCAGGAGGCCTCATGGGGACACCCACTTACACGGTCGCAAGGACAGGTGTGCGGTTACCCACGGTGGCCATCGGGGGCGAGCAGGGAGAGTGCAAGCACACGCCAGGGTCGTCTCCTCTGGGTGACGTCCAAGCTCAGACCTGAAGGCTGAGTAGGGGTGGGAAACTCCGGGCAGATGGGCTGGCATGTGCAAGGGCCCCGTGGCAGCAAAGAGCCCACCACTGTGTGTTGGCAAACGTGGGTGCGGCCAGGGAAAGGGAGCGCGGCCCAAAATGAGGCTGGAAATGTGGGAGGCTCAAGCCCTGCGACCTGAGCAAGGCTACAGACCTTATCCTGAGCGCCACAGAGGCCGATGACGGCTCTGCAGCTCGCCTGATCAGATCGGGTTTGGGACAGCAGCTAGGTGGGGGTGGGACAGCTGGGGCAGCGGTCCCCGGAGCCCTGCGCATAGCAGAGACTCCGAGTCCTATGAGCAAGGTCCAAATGGAAATGTTCAAGGAGGTCCAAAAGGCCTTCCCGGGGGGGATGGCACGGGAGCCCGGCCTCGTGGGGTGGGAGAAACGTGAGCAAACAGCCTTCGTGTGCAGGAGGCGTGCTGGCTCCCAGAACCCCAGGTCACATGTCGGCTCCCGGAAGGAACGAGATTCTCATCTGTCGCCAGGCCTGGGCACCGTGAAGCCGGGCTCCTTTGCCGGAAAGCCTTTCAGAAGCCTCCCCAGCAGCTGGGTCTGAAATACGGGGGACGGGATTTCTTGTGGTCCATCATGGACGTCTGCCCAGGGCCCAGGAAACGCTGCGGTCCTGCAGGGACGAAGGGCACGGCCCAGTGCACCGGCACTGGTGGGCCGCACCGCGGTCCCTCCGCCCTCGGGACACAAGTGACGACGTCTCGACGTGGACAACGTCCACGGCGTGTGCTCCGCGACCACCCTCCGACTCGACAGCTCTCACAAAACGCGCAAGATTTAATTCGCTCAAACGAACGTCGTTTTTCGGTTTCCAGCACGTGAAAACACACCCCGCAGCAAAGGGCAAAGCACCCACGTCCTGTGGTTTCCACCCGACGCGCTTCGGCTTCGCGTCCGGCTCTGGATGCTCCAAACTGACCGGATCGTGACCACATGGTGCGCGAGGGCCTCCGGGTGGGCGTCCCCCTGCGCCGACCCCAGACAGACCCGGCCGGCCGCTGCGGGTCCGCACTGGGGCCCCGGCCCCTTCTTCCCTGGGGAGAGCGCTCCGAGCCCTCGGGGCCCGGCCGGCAGTCCACACGCACCGGGACCACGGCCATGGCCACCGTGCGCTGTCCTCCGTCTGTGTCTGAGCACGGCAGCCCCCGGCCCACAGCGGAGCAAGCCCCCAGGACTCCGCCCCCTGCACGCTTCCTGGAGGCCCCCGCATCCCACCGCCCTGAGCTTCCCAGACATTCTCCCTGAGACCCCAGCACCTCGTACTCTGCTCCCCGGCCCGGGGCGCTCATGCTCCAGGCCACGGCCAGGGCGCCAGACGGTTGGCTCCGAGCCCCTTCCCCGCCTCACCTCCTGCTCTTTCGGGGCGTCGGGGCAGCGGAAGTTGACACGTGTCTGGTGGGTGGCATGTCCCATCTCTTGTGCATCTGCCTGGTGGACTGGAACGCAGGGAGGTGGGGCCCCGGGGCCCTGGAACCGCGTGCCCGGCCTGGAGCGCAAGAGATGCTCGGGAGCATGGGGTGCACGAGTGCATACAGAGGGTCAGAAAGAGAACCCTGCAGGCAGAAGGGGCCGGCGGAGAGAGACCAGATCCTCTGGCGGGGGGGCGGGTGAGTGTAATGGGGTCCGGGCTCAGCAAGAGGAACAGAGCGCGGGAGCCGGCCGGGGGCGAGGGGGCACAGCCACAGGCCGATCTTCACGCTGCCACACGGTGTGCTGAGCCACGGGGAAGGCGGTCAGTTTGTATTACATATGTATTAACATGTAATGTTTTATTTAATTTCTTTTAGAGATGTATTCGTTTATTTAGAGAGAGCACAAGTGAGCACAGGAGAGAGAGAATCTCAAGCAGACGCCCCACTGAGCAAAGAGCACGATGTGGGACTTGATCCCAGGACCCTGGGATCATGACCTGAGCTGAAGGCAGAGGCTTCACCGACGGAGCCCCCCAGGCGCCCCCTCACATGACATTGTAAAAACTGAAAAAGCAGTATGAGAAGCTGGAGACGGGGTAACAGAGGCCTGGACCTGGAGCAGGAAACGGGGTACAGGGTCGTCCTGGAAGAAACAACATTGCAGCTCTCACGGCTGAGGAGGGACAACGGGCTCGGCCCCGGAGAGGCACGTCCCAGAAGAGCAAGGGATGGGAGAGGGCGTGCGCAGGTGGGAAGGAGCTGGTACTGTGGGGGCTGGGGGGAGGTCACAGAGCGCAAGACAGAAAGCAGCTGGCAGGGCGGGGGTCAGAGGGCACCGCCCACCCCGAAAGGGAGCTGCCACGGGCTCCCTCGGGCTGCGTGCCCCCAGCGTGACACAGCCAAGAGCATCCTGCTGGACGCCAGGCCCAGCCCCCGCACCTGCTGGGGCACCTGCCGGGTCGCCCCCCCGGGGGCAGGTTCTTATTTTAGTAGGACCCCCCCGCCCCTGGAGCATAGGGCAGCCTTTGTCCACTCCCGGTGGTAAAATCTCCATCCCTTTGCACCCAAATAGGACCTTAGTCCCAAGAGGCTGCTCTAGGATGTCTCTGGGGAAGCCCAGCAAATACTCAGCACAGGGGGGTTCCAGGAGCCTGGGCAAGATCCCGGGCTTCTCGGGACAGGCGTGCACGGAAGGAAAGCTGCCACCTGCCCGGGCACCCAGCATGCTCACTCGACAGTCTCCGGTGCTCTCCTTGTCACAGCGCGGTCCTTATCACTCGCTCCTTCGTTCCCTCTCTCAAGACCCTGTTCTTGAGTCTCAGCCCCTGAGCCCACAGCTTCCGCTTTCCAGAAACAGGTGCCACGCGGCGGTCTGCAATCCCCCAGCTCCTTCAAATCTGTGTCTTCTCTCTCTCTCTGCATCGCGTCTTCTCGGTAATTAAACCAAAAGAGACTAGAAAAACCCTTTCTAATCAATAATTCAAAGTGTTGGTCTCCTGTGACTTTTTTTTTTTTTTTTCCATTACAATTCTCTGGGTCAGGCATTCATGAATTCTCAGGATAGTGTTCCCTGCTGGGACACAGAAGTAGAATTAATGTCGTCTTTGGGTAATTATGTATTTTTAATGTATCCTTCTTTTTTTTTTTTCCTAAGTAGCCAAAAAGACTTGTTTATGAACAAGAGGAAATGCTATGGTCTCATGAGTTGAACATTTGTAAAGAAAGAGACACTGGGGTATTTGCTGAGTCAAGAAAGAGGTGAAAATAGTGCAAGCCCCATTTAAAAAACCCTGACGTGACATTTCGGCTTTGCAATGAGCACCACTGGGTGTCCCTTCTTCCTGGCTCACCCCACCCAGTGGCTGCGGGAGACCGAGGCCTGCTCTCCCGCAGGCCAGTGGCTCTGCCAACACCCGTTCTCTCCCTCCCTCGATGTTCTATTTCACTACCGGAATGCCGATTTTGTGCAGCATGGCAAGGTGTCCAATTTAAAATACCTCCCAACTCGACCACAGCTACACGTGACCAGGTGAACGTGCCTGGCCAGCGAGATGCAAACAGAAGTCTACTGTGTGAGACCTTGCGGAAAACAAACCGACCTGGCTGGCATAGGCCCGTTCCTTGCCTTTCTGTCTTCCTCCTGCCTGGAATGTCAAAGTGATTGCTGGAGGAAGAGCAGCCATTCTGCAACCATGAAGATAAACCCCATATGTGAAGAATGGCATAGCAGAGAGCTAAAAAACAACCTCAAACCCTAGACTCAGCTGCACTGGTTGTGAATAGACTTCTTTGGGAGTCTTGTGATCTGTGAGAAACTAATTCCTGTGCATTTAAGCCACTATTAGCTCACTTTTCTCTTTCGGGCAGCCAGTGTAAGCCCTGAATGACATACATCTCTAGATAACAGGACATGCGCAGAGCCAACCATCACATCTGCAGGAGCTCTCCTCGGCGGGACCTGGCATTTTGCCGACTCTCCATGCTTGGAGGAGATGTGGGCATCGTCCAAGGTCACCCTCTGCACTCCTGAACAGGCTCTGCCGACCAGCAGGTCGGGAATACAGAATTGAGTAACGCGGTCTCTGAGGACCACCATCTCTGGAGCCCGACCGAGTGAGCCCCTGCCATGGGGGTTCCAGCCCCACAGCGCCCCCGCCGGAGCCCAGGCTCCTCAAACCCCCCACGGCAACACGCTCCCTGGCACCCCCGGCCACCCGAGGTCACTGGCCTCATAGCCAGTCTGACCCAGGGCACCACCTCCCTCTCCGGCCCGTAGCACCCTCTCCCCTGCCCTGCTCCCTCTGCTCCTTGCTACCTCCCCAGGGGCTACTGTTACTCTCTCCCCTCCCCACCCCCTTGTGTGTGGTGGATTTCCACGAGACCCGCCCCGGTCTCCTTCCTCCTGGGACCTCCCCCGGGCCGCGCTGTACGATCCCGGGTGCCAGGACTTGACCCCTTCTCTCTGCGGTGCCGCAGCCCGACCCTGCTACATGCCAGGCGCCCGACCCTGCCCCTGCGAGGGCTCCGAAGACGCTGACGCTTCGGTGTCCACATGTGAAGGCTCATCTCACGAAAATCAAAGCTGCCGACGGGAGCACTTCACACCTTGAGGATGGCTGTTATTTTTCTTTTTTAAACAAACTGGAAACAACCCGTGTTGGCAAGGGTGTGAAAAAACTGTTGGCGGGAGAGCAAGCTGGTGCGGCCGCTGTGGAAGACAGCAGGGCCGCCCTTCGGAAAATTAAATGCAGGATCAGCGTGCCATCCAGCGGTTCTGCTCCCGGGCACGTGCCCCGAAGGAGGGAGGGCAGGACGTGTGCCCGCCCTCGTTCAGGCCAGCGCACTCACGCGAGTCGAAATGTGGACACCAGGGGTCCACTGACCGGGGAGCGCAGGGGCGAAGTCAGCCCCGTGCACGGTGGAATACTGTTCAGCCCTGATGAGGAAGGACAGGCTGGCACCCGCCCCACACGGGAGAACCCCGGAGACCTCACACTGAGTGAAGGACGCAGTCACAGGAGAACCGAGTAGACGGCGGGGGCCACGGGCCGGGGTGCCAAGCCCGAGGGGCTGGGGCTGGACGGGGACCGAGTTCCGGTATGGGAACAGGAGAAATTCTGGAGATGGGTGGTGGGGGCTTCCTGCCCCCAGACGGCACACTCCCTCACACACGGTGAAGAAAGTACATTTCATGTCGTATGTATTTTACTACAATTTGTTAAATGTTTGTTTTACCCTCCCTCTCTTCTCCCAATCCTCTGTGTGTGTATGTGTGTGCGCACTGCAGATGTGCTCACCTCCCCCAAACTAGGGAGTTGTCCTTCACCCCCCTTCCAACGTCCCACCAACCAACCATCAGCAACCGTCATCCACACCTCCTGCTACTATGGCCCAGCGTCAAACCGCCTTTTTTCAGGGCCGCCGCGGTGACCCAGTGCACCCTTGCATCCACATGGCCGACACGGGGTCCCGCCCGACCTCGCGGAGCCGTCCCTCCAGGGCAGGCCGCCTCTCTGCCTCCCATCGATCCACGGCACAGGTCGTGCACAACCTGCCCGTCAGCTCCCCAGCTCCTGGGCCCCCGACAAAGGGCCCGGCTTCTGCAGAGCGCCGCACCGAGAAGAGACCCCATCCCCAGCCCGTACGGGGGTCACAGGCCGTCCTTTCCTCCCCCACGGCCACCCTGTGGACTTCTAGCCCTCACACGGGACCAAAACCCGCACTCCTAGCATGAGGCCTGTGACGGAAGCAGATCCGGGTGCGGGCAGCCCCGCGGGGTGCTGCCTTCCCGACCAAGCTGGCGTTGCGGGGAGAGCCTCCGCATAGCCTTTTCCCTTCCTGTGTAGAAGGGGCTAATGCGTCTTGGTGAGACGGAGTGGGAAAAGGTCATGCTGCAAATATTCGAAAGCAATTTCATGAAACAGCGAGCTCTCATCCATCTGCTGTAACAACCCGGCAGGCGCCTTGCAGCCCGCAGCCCCAACACCCCGTGAAATGATGACTCCCACCGGGGACATCGCGCCGTTTCTTCCGGGGCTGAAATGAAAAGATATACAGTCCACGGTATACACGGGCCCGCGATGCCGGGGAGGGTCCGGAAGCCGGCGCTGCTGTTTATGGAAGATCAGTGATAAATCAAGCTGCATAATCTGCAACCGACGGTTTCATTTGTTCTTTAATGTTTCTCTGATCTTTCGGAAATGAAGGAGTTTCACATAAAACAAGGAGTCTGAGGAACTTTCTTCTTGCCCGTAATTGGATCATAAAGTCGGGTACGCGCAGTAATTAAAAGGACGGCGATAAAGGAGTCGTCGTGCAGCCCGGCGTCGGGCCCCTGCCAGACCGAGGGGTTCAGCTCAGGGCACGCGGAACCAGAAGGGCCCCGGGTGGGAAGGCGGCGAGGACGTTCGCTCGCTGGATCACAGGAACCGTGTGCATGAACCAGAGCCCGCACATGACGATGGCCTCGAGCGGGCATCAGTGATAACGGTCAGGCTTGGAGCCAGGAGAGGGTGCAAGTGCCTGATTTTTACTTGGGCGAATTCAGGCTCGCACACCGTCTGCACACGGGGCCCGTCCGTTCCGGGCTCTCAGCTGATATCTCTGCGGCGAGTCCCCCGTGTCCCCTCTCTGTTTCTGGGCTCCCTGCTCACACCTCCTGGGCCACTCCCAGCCTCACACACAGAGGCCACATCTCCGCCCGGCCCCAAGGCCTCCACACCCCGAATATTAAGCCACCAAGACTCCGTGCCTGACCCGCAGCGGCCTGGGGCGGCCCCTGAATGCAAGCAGCTCCGCTCATGGCCCCTTGGTGGCTTCTCCTGCAGCTCTCCATGCCCCATCCTGCCCGGAGCCGCTACCAACCTCTGACCCTTGGCTGGTAATGACCTGGTCCCACCACACAGACCCTCAACGCCCAGATCCCAGCCGGTTCTTCGCAGCTGGCCATGCAGGGTCCTTCAGGCCCTGGCCTCTGTGCCCGTCCGCAAAGCCTGTCTCTGCAGCTCAGCATGGAAAACTAGGTCGGGTTCCTCGACGATGAGCTGATGTCAGTCACCAATGGAGATCTTCTTTTTAAAAAAAGATTAAAAATTAAATTTTATTAATTTAATTTATTATTTACTTGCATTAGTTATTAATGACCAGGGACCTCAGAGTCTCTGAGAATTGGGCCAGGACACAGGCAGGGGGTGGCGCTTTTTACAAATGCAGGTTTTAGGGCCCTCCACTGGGAGAGACTCCGATTTGGTCAACTCGGGGCAAGGCCTGTGAATCAGCATTTTCTACATGCCAAGGAGGTGGTTCCGCTGCAGGGAGTCCCAGAGCAGCTGGCCCTCACCCCTCAGGCCACAGCTCCAGGCCACACCGTGAGCGGGCGGCGGGCTCCAGCCAGTGCCTTCTGCAGCGGTGGGGGGGTAGTCTGGGAAGCAGCTCTTTGGACCCGGCCCTGTGGAGACTCCCGGCACTGCGGGGACGACAGGCCCTCCCAGCTGGAGATGAAACCGCCGCCGGCCGGCCCAGCCCTGCATGGAAGGGGTGGAGGCCCCACGACCCCTCCTCAGCCTCTCCGGCCAGGGCCCGAGGAAGGGGGCCCTCGCACCTTAGCTGGGTGACTGACCGCCCCTTCCGCCCGCCCGCAGGCCCGAGCACGGCGCCGAGCTCAAGCAGCCCGGCCCCTATGGAGCCCCAGAAGAACTCGCTGGGGGTGGGGGGCGTGGGAAGGGGGTCAGGAGGGGGGGTGGGGGCAGTGAGAGGGACATGGGCTCACTTCCAGTCCGCAGCACCAGGGACTGGAATACGACCCTGGCCTCGGTTTCCCCCACGTGGCACCTGAGAGAGCCATGAAACACAGCACCATACCTAACACTGCACGCAACTCTGTGGAAAGCAGCTGTCGGGCTTCGCGGGCTCCGGGGGGAGGACCCGCCACCCTCTCCCCTGCTCCAACTGGCCACCAGAGTCTCACACAAGGGATGGAGTGCGTTGGGTTCAGCCCTTTCTAGTTCCTGCTTCTGGATCTGATTTCCCCGCAGGAAACAGTGCTCTCTGGCCCACGCCGGGCTCCGGCCGCTGCGGGGGGCCTGTGGGCGTCTGGCCAGCAGCGCTCACGACGGCAGGATGGGGAGCGTGTCCAACGCGGGAGCCCAGTGTGGGCCACACCCTCCCACCACGTCACCACAATCATGTTTTGTGACAATCACGTGGGGCGACGCGGCGGACGGGGGGGAGGAGGTGAGCACGGTGATCTCCGCCGTCCGGCCGTCCGCTGGTGCTTGTATTCGGTATTGTTTCAAGGAGTAACACTTGCTATCTTATCCTACCCCTAAATCTGGGTAACGGTAAAAATTCAGAACTTCTAACAATGTATCTCTTCCAAAGTATCAACATCACAAGGATCCCAACCCAGATCTTCAGAGTAACATAGTATCTTTATCTCTAAGCTTGGGAGGAAATAAACCCTTTTTGCATTTCAGTCCTAAAGAGATTATTTTTCAATGATAAACCAAATAAGTGTTTGCCATTTATAGTCAAGCGAATGCTCAGAAACAACTATTTGTTTCGAAAGCACACTTTTAAACGTACCATGTTTAAGATCAGAGGCATTAAGAAGATATTCACAGTACATATTATACCCAAAAACATGAAACGTGATGGATTTTCCCGCGGACGCCTGGTCGGTTCGTATTCACAGGGTCTGTTATCAGAATAAACCACAAATACTAACATTAACCACGAACCGTGAATATTACGATGGAAAACAGTCGCCACTGGCGGTGGGAAGGGGGAGGAGATGAACAGAGAAGTGGGGGATTGAGACGGAGTTTCCAGTCTTTCATCCAGTCCCAGAAATCCCTCGCTGCCCCCAGAGGGCAAGTCCTGGCCAGCAGGAGCGTGTGACGGGACAGCGCCAAGAGGGGTCTGCTGTTTCCCAGGTGACAGCGTTCTGGGATGCGCTCTGCTTTTAAAACCTAACCGAAGTTATTCCTTCTATTCAGACACTGCGAGCAAGAGAACAGCCCCCAGCAGAGCACCCGGATGGAGACCGGGAGACGGCTGCTGGGACATGGCGGCCAGAGACGACGGGGTCACAGAGGGGCCGACACCAGCAGGAGACAAGACGCACGCCCGAGGCCAGGAGGGGCCAAGGGAGAGCAAGGGCCATCAAGTCACGGGCCCCCTTTGTGGACCGAGCTGCGAGGCCAGCCCTCTAACCCACCTGCCCACATGCACGGGCCTCACAGCAGCGGTGTCTCCGTGTGGGGGACGCACCCCAGGAGCCGGTTGGCGGTCTGCTGGGGTTCGGGAAGAAGAAACTAGAATCTCTCTCTGTATTTCCTTTTCTATCTTTGCAAGATAAATTTTGCTACAAGTTCAAATACAGGCTGACATGGGCCCCTTGTTGGCCCTGCCATCAGAAGTCCCACAGCAGGTTGGTCTGCAAGCTGTGCTGGGGGAATGGGAGGGGACGTGGGACACGGGCGGGGGGGGGGGGGGCTTGCCGTCAGCACAGCGAGGCGTCCTGAGCTTCCCCCCCCCCACCAGGCATCTGTTTAGCTCTCACTGAGCCAACCCTCTTAAAAATGTGCAAGTGGCTTCAAAACACTCTCGCGGGGAAACAGCCGACCAAAGACGATCTGCTGAGGCAAGCAGGAGTGAGCAGCAGTAGCTGGTGTTTCCTTTCCCAATAAAGCTACTCGTCAGCCCAACGACAAGGAAAATCAGTTACATCTGCCAAGAAGGGAGCCCCCAAAGCCAAAATTTTCACCAGGATCCCCTAGCAGGAATGTGTGCTCATCACAGCTAACAGTGAGTCTCCTTCGTACAACCGCCACGGGCGGCAGTTACAGACCCAGAAGACGAGGACTGACCCCCACGATGCTTTCAGTAAGAGCCACTATCGAAAACACCAACTGTAACCCATCTGCAACAATGTTCACTACATGGAATCAGAAATGTTTATAAGCATTTAAAGAACAAAACACAGACAGGAGCACGCCATTGACTAAACCCTTGTTCTTCCCACTGCGGGGCCACGGGTGACACTCATGAAACCTCGAGGGGCACAAACCCTGAAAAAAACCATCTTTTACTGGATAACAGGGGAGAAACACCGCAGACCATCCAAAGATGTAAGTTCTGGAATACATTTTTCAGGGTGGGAGAGGCTGGATAAAAGGACAGTAGCTGCCGGTACATCCCCGCTTATGGTCTCATCACGAGAAGGAGGAATGAAGACAGCAAGGTCGGGAGGAGGACAGGAGTCTGGAGCAGCTGACCCATTAGCCAAGACCATGTTTTAGGACAAAAGACGTAAATCTGACTGGGACGGGATTCCTCTGGCTGGCATCTATCTGTGCCGGAGAGCAGGGTGCCCCCCCTCCCCCCGAGGCTCAGCCGCGGCACGGCCCTGACGTTCACGGACAAGAAACGCACCACGAGATTGATGGCACCTGTCCCACGGAGGATTCTACCGCCCAGCAGGGAACATTGACAATATTTCGGACTAGGAGAGACCTGTGAGATATATTTTGGTTCACCTACATTTCTCTGACAATCTCAGGGTAAAATGCTTTTTAAAAAGAGCCGTGACGCTTCAAAATGAGTTTGCATGTGTGTGTGTGTGTGTGTTTTTTTAAGATTTTATTTATTTATTTGACAGAGAGAAAGAGCCAGAGATCACAAGTAGAGGGAATGGCAGAGAGAGGCAGAAGCGGGCTCCCACCGAGCAGGGAGCCCGACGTGGGGCTCGACCCCAGGACCCTGAGATCACGACCTGAGCCGAAGGCAGAGGCTTCAAGACTGAGCTCCCCCGCCCCACGCACCCCTTCATGGATTTTACACAAAAGTGAGTGTTCTATATTTTCTGACTTTTCTGTGGCACAAAAGGCCACCAGGGGCCCAGTCCCTAAGCATAAGATGCCGAATAAATACAGCTGGTCTTGCGAGCAGAAGTCCTGTTCCATCGATGAGACAGAAGGGAACACGTGACACACGTGGAAACGGTGATTTGGAAAGTCCTCATCGTTCCACGGTCGTGCCACCACAGACCACGTGTGGCACCTGTAAGCACGTCCACGTCTGCACAACCAAAGCACCAGGGAGGGAAGTTGTTCTGACGCAGTTGAGAATATTTCGAGTTTCGCTAAGTTTTGAACCCGTGTGTGACCAAGGGAATGTGCAGCGTCTTCTGATGAATATGCGGGAATGAGCCCCCTGAAGACCACGGCTATTTATGAGCCCCATTTCAAGTAAAAAGGAAAAAAAAAAAACACCTCTGCAAACTTGGTAAAAAGCATGGACAATTTTAACAAGCGTCACAGTGCTTCTGTACAGATCCGCTCATCTCTGGAAGGCATTGTCTTCGGCTATAAAAGCCCTTCAAACCCAACACTGAAATAAAATGAAATTAGAACCAGACGTTTTGGTCATTCCAAGGGGACAAAAATAAGGTTTTCAAAAACAGTAAATTTCCAAAAAATTTCCACCACGGCTTTCCTTTTCAGATATTAAGTACATCACCGATTACAGATAATCGACGGCTTCAATGGTCTCATCTCTTTTATTCACGCGTGTTTCCTATTGTGCCCAAGATGTTATCTGGGAAGCAACTTCTTGTTTACTGTTCGGCATGTAACCCTACGTTTGGGGAGGGGGCAGCCAGGCAGGAGAGATCAGCCCTACAAGGAAGGGCAGGAGGTCGGGAGGGACGATGACCATGAGATGCGTGAAGGGGGCCGAGCAGCAAAGACCCCGGGACACGCACGGACCGGTCCCAGAGGGCCACACAGCCACCATAACAGGAACTGTGTTCTAGAAGAATCCAACCAGAGACAACGCAAAAGGGGCGGAATCTCGGCAGCAGACGGCGGCCAACAGGAAAAGTCGCAAGGGCACAACACAGACCAGGCAGCTGGCGCGCTATCTGTCCTTTCCTATCTGGGTTGGTGGGACCGGGGGACTGAACGTTCCCGGTCACGTCGGCCGGCGGGCTCGACGCTCCAGCCGACCGTCTTGGGAAGTCACACCCGGCCTACAGCAGGGCAACACCGTGGATGGATGCCGGGGCTCTGCCACAGCCCCGACCGCGATTCGTCTTCCACCCGGACCATCCCCTTGCCCACGCCCGGATCACGCCTGCTCGCGTCCTGGGTCCGCGTTCTTGGGCTCAGCCTCTGCTTACGCCCTGATGGGCATTACCTGTGTCGTCGGGGTTTTCCTTTCCCCAAACGCTCTGCAGGAAGACTACTGTCCAGTCCTGGCCACAGGGCTCACCGTTTCCGGCCAGGAGACCTAACCCTAACCCTCTGGCCCTCCTGAATCTCACGAATCTCACATTTCAAAACATTTTTTACTTCTACGGATAAATAACCAAATCGTACGCTAAAAAGAACGCTGTCCCAAAGAACATGGATCTGTGGTTTGAACGCACCCCGTCCGCACGTTCCCTCATCCCCACGCTCTCCACCCCGACCGTACATGCAGGTGTCTAGCACGGATGGGAAACGGTGAGCACTGTCCCTCTTCGGAGCTCGCAGGCCGGGGAAGGGGCAGCTGTGACAGCCAGCAGCTGATGAGCACGACAGCAGGACAAGGAGGACGCAAGCAAGGCTGCTCAAACAGGCGGAGGAACACTGACTCTGCCTGGGGGCGCAGAGGAAGACCCCACATGAGAAAGAGGAGATGCCCGAGCTGAGTCTAGAAGGGCAGACAGGGGGCATCCAGGTGAACAAAAGGAGAAAGGGCATCGCAGCTGACGGGGCAAGCACGTCGACCAGGTGCAGAGGGCAGGAGATGCCTGTGCTGCCCGGGGAAGGGCACAGACATATGTGTCCATGGAGGGGGCCTCCTGCAGGAGAAGGCGGCTGGCCGCCCCCCGCTCCCCATGGGCCCTGAACGGCCAGGCTCCCAGATACATGCTTTGTAAGGTCCCTTGGGCTGGAGTTTGAGAAACAGAGGGGACAGCACCAGACTGCGGGCAGGAGAGGCCAGAAGGGGGTCTCCTGCAAACGCCATGAGCCCGGACCCCGGGAGCGAGGGGATAGGCGTCAGCGGCACTCTGGAGGTGAATGCCACAGGACACGGCACGGCGGGGCACGGGGGGTGAGAGCGTCTAGGAAGATGCCCGGTTTCCGGTCACGAGCAAAGCTCCCCCACAGAATCCCTGCTCCCACGCTGGGATGCCAGCTGCCAGCGCACAGTCTGCGGCGCGTTTCATTTCCAAAGCAGACGCCACAGGCAAACAAGTAATTTCTAACCGACAAGACACCAGACCTCAAACTCGTACGTGACCAACACACGGAGACACGCGGAGATGGAACTAAAGCATTTAAACCCTTTAAGGTTTCAGTCTACAGACCGTCAAGAGCTACAAAGCGTCCGACACGGAATCTCGGGGGGGAGTGGATGAAGTCACGGCGAAGTGCTATGGGGACAATGAGCGCACACACCGGCAGGAAGGTGACAGGTGGCGAGCCTCCCAAGGCTGCCGGAGGGTGCACAGGCTGGGACACGCCGAGGCTGAGTCCCCACGGGGCGAGCTCCCCTGGCCCCTGGCCTGTGCCCTGGGGTCAGAGCCCAGCGCCTCCCCCACGTGGAGCGAACCCCACACGGACTTCCACCCGGCACGGCCAGCTGCAGCTCACATGGTCTCCATCTGCATTTTTATTCACGTTCTACCGGGTCTGGGAAGGGGGTTTAGTATCAGCCGCTCGGCAGCGACACGAGAACGCAGGCGGTCCGCGTGCACGCGGACGTCCCCACGAGTGGAAGCGGACACACTGCGCTTTTCTCTGGGACCCAGCCCTTGGCCACCGGCGTCAGGGTTTACGGGGACGGCTCTTCGTAAAGGACTTCGTCCACCTTCACGTCGTTCTCGCCCACGGGGACCTGCAGGCACATCTGTTCCCGGAAGGCCAAGGCCACGGTGTAGGGCCCCACGCCCTGCTCCCGCACACAGCGTTGCAGGTACGCGTCATAGTAGCCCTTGCCTCGCCCCAGGCGGTTCCCGTGCTTGTCGAAGCCGAGACCCGGCACGAAGATGAGATCGAGGCCCCCTGTGGGAGAGAGGAGCACAGGTAAGAGCGGGAACGGTTTCTGGAAGAGACGGACCCCTCGGGGCTCTGCGCTCGGCCGCGGAATGACATCCGCCCTCTCCCCGGCCGCTCCAGACACCCCAACGAGCACAGGGTCAGAGAAGCAGGGACAGGCACCGAGCAGCTCGGGGAGCCCGGCCCCACCTCTCCGGGAGCTCTGTGTACACCCCGGACGGCGTGGCTTTGTACCGCGCAAGCCCACGGTCAACAGGGGACAGTGCCATGAACGCACTTCCTCGTCCTTACGGTTTTCTCGACGTGTTCTTTCCTCTGGCTCAGGGCCCTGCAAGAACACAGCACGTAACCCAGCCGGCGTGCAAAAGACGTGACCGCGACCATGCATCAGCCGCGAGTGTTTTGGTCGACAGGACGCTACCAACAGGTAAGTTGTGGAAGAGACCAAAGTCACACGGGGATTTGTGGCCACATGCGGCGGGGGAAAGGGGGTTGGCGCCTGTAACCTCCCAGTAGTCCAAGGGTTAACCGTATGTACAAAAACGCCAGATTCCCAGACCCCATCCTCACCCAAAGATAATTTCCATGGATAGGCACTAAAAACACTTTTTCTTTCTTTGAGCATCCCGGCGATCCCACACACCGGCCACATTGGGGTGCCAGTGTCCCAGCACGGGGACAACTGGAGGAATGAGAGAGGGTCAGAGAGAAGCCGGAATGGACAGAGCTGTCCTCCAAGTCAGCGAGCAGGGAGAGCGAGGTCAGCTGTTGGGAGGACCAGGCCGCCTGCTTCCTTTCCCCTCCCGCTGGAGGGCCAAGGCCTGCCTGGCTGTCAGCTTCCCGGGACTCACGGGAGAGCAGGCTTCGGCCCAGCCAGGGACATTCCAAAGGTACAAAAGGGGGCCCCCGGATGTCCTCTGGCTGGAACCCTGCCAGGGAACATGGGGACCGGGAGTGGACACGCATCATCGAGACAGAGCAGGATGCTGGGGTGCGGGGCACAAGGCAGGGTCTCGGAGGTGACAAAACTCTGACTGTGAGAGGTGTGGGGGAGTCTCATGAAGAGAGCATTAGGATCACATGGCACAGAACCCCCGGATTCGTTGAGGCCCACTGGAGGGTCTGCAGGCGTCCAGCAGGGAGCACGTCGGACCAGCACGAATCCAGAGCCACCGCACACGCCCAACTCGGCGCCTGTGGCCTCCGAAGGCTGTGTGGGGGCCTCTGGGCGACCTCGAGCTTGGCAGGGACATACCACCCACGCAGCCCGCTGCCCAGGACGTCCGGCTAGGAAGCCGGGAATCCTTGGGAACAGGGTGTCTGGGAAGAGGTGCTCGGATGGGCAGCCAGGCCGGGGCCCGAGGCCCACAGCGGCTCTGACCACGTGCGGACACGCGGGGTGAGCCCAGCGCACACCGGCCCAGCCGTGACTGCCGGGAGTCCGCAGAGCCCACCCCTGATCGCGGTCGTGACCTGTGCACCCGGCTCATCCCTTCCGGCCCAAAGCACTCGCAGGCCCTGGCCGCTGACTTCCTCTCTCCCCCCTGAGCCCGAACCGCTCCTCCTCCTCTCGCGGGATGACTGGGGATGCAAGCACGGAGATGGGGCTTGCTCTGGGTCCTCCTGGCCCCTAGACCATGCTGTGGCTGAAAGCTCGGCTCTGTCGTCTACACTCCGCACGCACACGCACATTGCTTCCCAGGCCCCCGCCGGAGATGGGGCTCAGCCAGGATAAAAGGAGCGTGTGGGACACCCCTCTCCGCGGAAGGTCTGCCCACCGCCCGACAGCAACAGGGACAGGACGCCCCCGGGGCCTCACCAGAGGGCAGCCCGGCCGGCTGACTGGTCGGGGAAGGGCTCGCGGGAACCTCGGCGGGACCCGGGTTTGTAAGGATGTGTCAGAACTGGATTCGAGCGAGCTTCAGAAAGTAAGGGAAAGGTCACAGGAGCAGAGTGACAAGTGGGGGCAGACAGGGCAGAAGGACCCCGCTGAGGAGCAGAGAGCACGAGAGAGGAGTCCGCCAGGTCGGGGCACGAAGGTTCGGGAGGTAGAAGCAAAGCGATCCCCGCAGCTCGGCAGAAACCCCCCAGCCCACCCGACCCCACCCCGGACGAAGGACCTGAGCGGCCGACTCTCCGGAGAAGACCGGGAAGGGCCAGCAGATGCATGATTTCCGTATATTCATTTTGCATTCTGTGACCTTACTGAATCCCTTTATCAGTCCTAGCAGTTCTCGGGTGGAGTCTTTCGGATTTTCTATGTGTAGTATCATGTCGTCTGCAAATACAGGAAGCTTTACTCCTCCCACACCTATCTGGATGCCTCTCCTTCCTTTTTCTTGCGTAGCTGCGGCGGTTAAAACACTCAGTACTACACTGAATAAAAGCAGCGAGAAGGGACGTCCTCATCCCGTTCCCGATCTCGGGGCAAAGCTCTCAGCTCCTCCCACGGACTGGGATGCTGGCGGCAGGTGTCTCCTCTGCGGCCTCTGTTATATGGAGGTTTGTTCCCCCGAGACCTGCGTCGTTGAGCGTTTTCATCGGGAATGGAGTTTTGTCAGATGCTTTGTCTGCGACTTACGATGACGACTTTCGTTCCTTTTGTCCACGTGAGACCATGTTGACGGATCTGTGAATACTGAACCAACCTCGAGTCCCCGGGATAAACCCCGCTCGATCAAGGTGAGTGACGCCTTCGCTGTGGCGTTGAACGTGGTCTGCCGGCATGCTGTCGGGGACTTTCCCTTCTACGTTCATCAGGGATGTTTTCTCTGCTTATAGTGTCTTTATCTGGTTTTGGTACGAGGGTTAACGTTGGCCTCACAGAATGAATTTGGAAACATTCCTTTTCCTTTTTTTTTTTTTTTTTGGACTAGTTCAAGGAGAATAAGTATTAATTCATCTTTAAGTGGGAGAGTTCCCTTGTAATCCATCTGGCCCTGGATGCTTGTCTATTGGGAGTTTTCTGTTTTTTCTTTTTGATTTTCTTTTTTGTTTCGTTTTTGTTTTTGTTTCTGAAGTAGGTTCCATGCCTGGAGTGGAGCCCGGCGCGGGCCTGAACTCACGACCCTGAGATCATGACCTGAGCTGACATCGTGAGTCAGACGCTCCATCGACTGAGCCGCCACGTCTCCCACTGAGGAGTTTCTTGTCTACCAACTCAATTTTGTTACTGGTGATTGGTCTGTTCAGATTTCTTGTGTTTCCTGATACCGTTTCAGAGCCACGAGGCACATCATAGATGCTCAACATCATTCGTCATCAGGGAAATGCAGATCAATACCTCAATGAGATATTACCTCACACCTGCGAAGATGTCCATTTAAAAAAACCCAAAAAAACGACAAATGTGGCTGAGGCTACGGGAGACAGGAACCCTGGTACATTGTTGCCGGGAAGATAAAACGGTGCAGCCGCTATGGAAGACGGTATAAACGTTCCCTAAACAATTAGAAGTACAACAACTAGGCGTATTTAGCCAAAAGAAACCCCCGAAACCTGGGTCTTGAAGAGGGATTTGCACACCCCTGTTCACAGCAGCCTTACTCACAGCAGTTCAGAGGCAGAAACATCTAAATGTCCGCTGAGGGACGAGTGGATGAACACAGGGAGGCCCCCACACTGGGGCACTGCCGAGCCCTGGGAAGGAGGCACCTCGCCCCTGCCAGAGTGCGCACAAAGACTCAGGTTAAGCGATATAAACCAGGTGCAGAAGGAAAAACACTGCAGGAGTCCACTCACAGGAGGCATCTGGAGCAGCCGAACTCACGGCACGGACTGCAGGGGTCACGGCAGCCGGACAGGAGAAGAAATGGGGGGGGCTGCCATGGGAACCGGCCACACCAGGCAGGATGAGAAGGCACAGCAGACATCTGCCACCCAATGCTGGGCTCGTGGCCAACATGGATGGCGCTCCGAAAATTTTAAGAGAGTGACTCTCATGTTATGTGTTATCACATTTTTTTTAATGCAAAGATACTAAAAGGAAAGCCAGAAGGGAATCAAGATTTCCACCCATCGCTACATGAGAAAGGGAAGCTAGAATTTCAGAGCACGCACCTCCAGGCAGCTGGAAGAAGAGAAGGAAGAAAGGAGACAGGAAGACAAGAAAATACCTTTCTCGAGTCCCTCGTGGTCAAGGTGGCCTCGCTCCCCCCGGGGTCACAGCCCCCGCGTGCACTATCGCCCTCGTGGAGGCCCCCCTGGGTCTGGATGGAGGATGCAACACCCAGGGATGGGAAGACGGCGGGGTGTAACCTCGCACATTCGCTCAAAGTGAGATCTATGATGAGTAAGCAAGAAGGAGAGTGGCTCTGGGGTTCTCGGGTGACAAGAGGCCGTGACATCCTATCGGGGGTGTTGCTGCCGGATCCCCGGCCAACAGGATGGGTAGCACGGCTCCCTTCAACCATGGGGTCACCTGCGGTCCAGCTACAGAAGCCCCCTACAGAATCCCCCTCCGGCCTGCGTCTGTGTGAGGAATCCAAGTGTCTTCCTGAAACTCGGAGTTTCCTTGCTTGACTTCCTCTATCTGCTGTCGCTAGAAGTTCTTCCTGTGTCCTCCCCATTGTCCCATGTGTGCCTCGCCCTCCCCTACACCCAGCGGGGCCTGAAGATCACAGGCAGGCTTAACAAACTTCCCCTTGCACACGCTGGTCCCACCCTGGGCCATCCCCACTAAGGGGGAGGGGCGCCCTGCAAGCTCAAAACTCCGCAGGGAGAGCAGGGGGAACGCGCTTGGTCTGTACGCATGTTCTCCAAGAGCCTCTGGTGTGGCTGTTTTCGCCGCAGGCTCGGTAAGAGCGGGAGTAACGTAGGGCACAGCATGCAGGAAGACCTCCCTGATTCTGCTCAGTCGTGCTGCACGGAGCACCCCCGCCGCCCCAGACTGCACCCCTCCGCTCAGGGCACGTGCCCCATAAGACCCGAGACTGCTCTGCACAGTCATGCTTTGTTGGGGTTCGAAGGTGGTTTTGCCCGGGGCCACAAGGCTAAGCTCCTGGGGCCTCACCAGCCGAGTGCCCTGCGTCTGCCCAGACCCGGGCTGCCTTCTCTGGTGCGGGCTCTGGACCACCAGCGCCCCCTGGAGGCAGCTCGCGGCGGTGGCGCTCAGCCCTGAGGCTCCTCCGCGGCTCCATGAGGCTTTCCTGCTTCAGTCCCCTGAGCGGTGAGAGGCAGCGGGAAACAGTGCCCACCGCAGAAAGCTGGCTGTGACCGTGAGACCAGGTGATGCCTGCAAGCGCCTCCGCCCAGGGCCAGGCCACACAGCACAGGATGAGACACTGATGCTAAGAGCTCTCCTGTTTTCATTAAGAAATGTCAGACACTGTTTCTTGAAAGAGCCAGGTACCCAGGGAAGGGTGGAACTTCTTCCATCTTCCAGGTGATCCTCCAGCCAGAGCCTTCCCGGCCTCCCCTTGGAAGGGGCTCCCCCCATGCTCCCAGCTCCGGGCGAGGAAGGAGGCCGGGGAGGGCTCGGTAGTAGAACGTTCCCCGTCCAGCCGGAGAATAAGCAATCCAGGCTGATGGCCACAGGGTCTCAGTTAAGACAATTAACTCTGCCCCACGGCCTGAAAGGGGCCACAGACAGTTGGCCCACGAACAGGTGTGGCTGTGCCCAGGAAGGCTTACTCGCGGAGGCCAGTGGCGGGCTGGCTGTGGCCCGTGGGCTGCAGGCCGCTGACCCCGTCCCAGAACAGAAGGAAAGAGTTTCAGGAAAAAGGGAGCAGAACGCCAGAAAAAAGGATGAGTATGATAAGGACAGGAAAATAACTATTAAGTAGGCAACCAGGAAACCACGGGGGTGAGGATGCACTCCGTGGGGAAATAAGGACAGACCAGAGTCGTAGGACCCTCATGCACCAAAACAGAAAGAACAGGAACTAGGCCCAGAAAGAAAAGATAGGGTTTCCTCAGTGCCCTATCTAATCACGGGCCCAAGAGCACTGTGCTCGGTGCTGAGGACTGAGTTCACTGTCACACAACGTCCTCTTTCTCCCCGGCCGCAGAGGCAGCAGCAGGGCCACAGGCCCTCTTCGGGCACCCAGACCTCTGACTCCTGCCCTGGACGGCCTGCCCTTGACATAATCCTGCAGAGAAGCTGGAAATGAGGGGAGTCAGAGCTGGCCAGCCACACGGAGCTGTCTCCTCCCCCTCCATTGGCTACGCAGGGCTGGGGCCACGTCTCCAGGCTGCACCCTCCAGGTACGAGCACACAACCAGCAGGGCGCCCACCTCCGCCTGTCTGTCCGAGCGCGTGTTTCTCCTGCAAGTCCAGCGGCGCCCGTGTCCCGGCCCTTCTGGCCTCGATCCCCCCTCAACTTCAGACTTCGTCCTGACTCCCTCTACTCGAAAGCCTTGAGCCAGTCAGAGTCTCTTCCCGACAACAGCCAGGTTCTCTGACCGGGTGGGGGCAGGGCTCCAGCACCGTTGGTCCCGGCACACCGAGGGGCCCCGCGCCCCACAGCCCGGCCCCACGAGGTCCCACCAGCCAGTCTCCGCTCCCGCTCCTCCGGCCTCCACCGGCAAGGTCCTCTAATCTTCGTACTTACCTGCCTGGTCGCGACAGTCCCGACGTGAACACACCCCAGGTAAACGTCCACATGAGGCCCCTGCATGTGAAAGGTGGGGTGGCCTCCCTCATCCTACATGGCGAGAAGGGGGAGGAGTCCCTTCCTCGCCTTCTGGGCACAGTTTTCTCCTTTTCCCAGGAAGATGCCGAGTCCTTCTATTTACTATGAAAGAAAGAACCAGAGGGAGAGGCAGAAGGAGACGTCCGACTAGATCCCAGTCGTTACCTGCTGGGACCACCCCGTGCAACACCGGACTCTTCTCCAGAGTCCAGCTTCTAGAAGGGAAGAGAGCACCGCCCACGACGTGGCAGGTGCCGTGCCACGTGCCGGGGAGAGAAGGGTAACTAGAGCCGGCGGCTCGGCACATGCCCCCAGCGAGGCTGGAGGACGGGGCTCGGTCGCCCCGGCTCACGGTGGGAGAACCGAGCTCCCTGCTCACAGAAACCAAAGTCCTCCGGACGGGCGGTCTGCTCGCAGAGATCCGGCTGAGGGCTTGGCGCCCGGGCGGCCACCGCTGCTGCTGCTGAGGGCCCGCAGGCCAGGCAAAGGGACGGAGGAGGGACCAGGAGGGCGTCTCTCAGCTATGGATCCCAAACGTCAACTTAATCAGCGGCTGTGTGCAGCCTCCCCGGGCCCCGCTGCTGATCACGAACACGCCTCTGGAGCCCCAGGGAGCTGAAACCCTGAAACAAAATCCAGAACTGGGGATTCGGGAGGCCTCTCGCTGCAGAACTCTCGGAAATCAGGACCAGATGCTTTGAGCTCAGTGGGGGTGCCTCGGAAAGAACAGGTGGACCCAGGACCCCCGCCCCCGGGTCCCCCGTCCTGGGGCGGCCCTGCAGACCGGGCACGGGGTCCCGCGGTCACCTGATCACAGCACAGCTACGCTCGCTCTCCGACGGATACAACCACGAGGGTTCTAAACGTGCACGTCCCTGCAGTGGCACACTGCTCTCAAGGAGCGTGCCACCACGGGGCCACCTCAGGCAGACCGCGGGGTGTCCGCTCTCTCATGACACGATCCACGCACCCTCGCTCACCCCGCCCTGCTCCACGTAGAATCAAATACACTGTAGTAAAAATCATCTTTTTTTTTTAAAGATATTTACTTATTGGGGCATTTGGGGGGCTTAGGCAGTTAAGTCTCTGCCTTTGGCTCAGGACCTGATCTTAGGGTCCTGGGATCGAGTCCTACGTCGGGCTCCCTGCTCGGCAGGGAGCCTGCTTCTCCCTCTCCCTCGTCCTCTCCCCCTGCTTGTGCTCTCTCTCCTCCTCTCTCTGTCAAATAAATACAATCTTAAGAAAAAACAAAAAGATATTTACTTATTTAGAGAGAGCCAGGAGCAGGGGGAGGAGCAGAGAGAGAATCCCCAAGCAGACTTTCCGCTGAGTGCAGAGCCCAACACGGGGCTCGATCTCATGATCCTGAGATCATGACCTGAGCCAAAATCAACAGTCAGACGCTCAACTGACTGAGCCCCACCTCCAAGCACCCCGAAAATCACCGTTGAAAGACAATCGTCTGTGATCGATCACTTCTGTGTTGTTACCCTAAAATCCACTCTTCGAACACAGGGCCTAACGCTTGTGCCAAAATACAGGAACCGTACCTGCCATAGGAGCACTGGGACAGGGGCCCACACCAGCCACGGGAGCCGTTCCCTCCGTGTCCCCAGGCAGGACAGGCCACCGAGCAGCCGCTAACGAGGTCTTCGGAATGTGAGACAGTCTCTGCACACCTTCGAATTCACCCTAAGTGTGGATGAGCTCAAGGCTTTCATGCGACCCCGTGAACGCGGACTAGGTGTCCAAATGAAGACAGTGGGGATGACGGGAAACAGACTCTTCTAGAAGGGCCAAAAGCCAACACAGGAGAAGCACGAGAGTCTCACCAACAGCACCCACTCCCAGCCAACCCAGGGAGCCTAGAAAACCGCGAGGACAGCAGTGCCCGTGCCCCCCGCGCTCCGTCCCCCCCGCGGGCGCTGTGGGGGGAGGGCGTGCAGTTGTTCTACTAACCAGACACGATTGCTGGTGTTTTACCCACGGTCGGGACGAAGAAGAGAAACTAGATCGAGAGCCATTCTCACACCCCGTAATGCTACATTCGGGCAACAAAAGTTAGCCGTTTTCGGTTTCACTCCATTATTATAACCCAAGAACGAACATTGTATCCGTTAAGAGTCTCTAGATACGGAACTACCCAGACACATCGAAGAGCATGCTTCATTCCTCCAAAATCTAACTTCTATGTGGGGCCTACGGTTTCCCTTCTCTAGACTTTGGGGACTGACTTTTACCGTCATCCGGGGACAAGAACGTCTGGGTTTCGGCCTCACCCCACGTGCCCGTGTGACCTTGGACGGGTCGTTTCCTGTCTAGGCCTGCGCCCTCGGCTGCAGTACGGAAGGCCTGACTCAGGGGATCTCCGAAACCCCCTCCCGCCCGACAGCCCCGGTGTGCAAGGCAGGTGAATAAGGAGGTGAAACGTAAGCTCCCGCAGACGAAACCAGCTCGGGCCCACACTGACATCTGCTGGGAACTGGGGAACCCTCAGCGCCCGCGAGTCCAGCAGCCCGGAAGTCCCAGCCTGCGACACCTCACTCTGAGCACACGGCATCGGCGATGCGAGTTTCTCATGACATTAAGTTTTCTGGGTGCCTGGGGGGCTCAGTCGTTAAGCGTCTGCCTTCGGCTCAGGTCATGATCCCGGGGTCCTGGGATCAAGCCCCGCATCGGGCTCCCGGCTCGGCGGGAAGCCTGCTTCTCCCTCTCCCTCTGCTGCTCCCCCTGCTTGTGCTCCTTGTCTCTCTCTCTCAAAAAAAAAAAAGTTTTTTAATATTTGATTTTCTAGGACTTAAGAAAACATTGAAGAAAATAACTTTAAGGTTGCTTCCGAGACTTCTGGTCCCATCTGGAAATCCAAGCCCACGTTCCTCTGCTTTCCTGCACAACAAGAACTTGACAACACAACGGGAAAAATATTCTACTCACAGTAACAACAAATACTAGTTGACTAGGAATGCACTTAACCAGCAACAAGTAGAAACAATAGGACTTAAACCAAACACGCCTAGAGAGGGACACGGAAAGGGCCCGACAGCGGGGAGACTGGACTCCTGGAGACCCGGAATGGTGTACAGAAATGTATTTCCCACAAACTAACCGAGAACTTGAACACAATTCCAGCCAAGATCTCTAGAGGATGTGGGGAAGAAACTGACGAGATAATTTTAAAGTTAATCTCAAAAATGAAGGGCTCACAACAGTCAGCTCAATTTTTTAAACTAAGAATCGTGGGGGCCGGACTCCCTCTGGCAGGCATCACTGTGTGCTGAGGGGCCACGCGTGGCCGCACCAATCACGCACCAGCCTGGGGACACACCCGTGGAGAAGACCAATGCGCCCAGGAACACACCCAAAACAGGCAAGAATGTAGTCCCTGAAAAAGGTAGCATTTCAAAGGAGTGGGGAGACGGCAGATGATCTTATGAAATGCTGTTGGGACACCTGGCTACTTTTTTTTAAGTAAAAAATTAAGTTCCTCTCCTATACATTAACATGCGCTCAAAAAGGATTAATATTTTAACATGAAAAAAATAAAGTACTAGGATAAAATAAAAATTTTTATATTCTCTAGAATGTGTAAAGACTCCCTGAAAATGAAGCCAAAGGCAGAAATTGTAAAGGAAAAAATCGATCTCATCACTAAGATTTTAATACATCTGTACCCCTCAAAACAGAAACACACACCAAGTTAAGAAGAAAATGATAGAAAATACTTACAGCATACACATGGTCGCCTACTGGCTAAATTTAATAAAGAACTGTTATCAACTGGAAAGGAAACAATGAACACAAAACAATATATTTACTCCCCAACATAAATGGGGCAAAGAAGGGCCCTTTACAAAAGACAAATAAGGGGGCGCCTGGGTGGCTCAGTTGGTTGGGCGACTGCCTTCGGCTCAGGTCATGATCCCGGAGTCCCGGGATTGAGTCCCATGTCGGACTCCCGGCTCTGCGGAAAGTCTGCTTTGACTTTCTCCCCTCTGACCTTCTCCCCTCTCATTCTCAGTCTCTCTCTCTCTCTCTCTCTCTAATAAATAAATAAATAAATCTTTAAAAAAAAAAAAAAGACAAATAAGGTTAAAAAACACAAAGCTTAGTACATATTTTGACATTTCCCATAACGAACACGTTAACCACTGCGGCTCTTTCAAGAAGGGAGAAAGAGATTGAAACAAGGTTGGGGAATTCCTCTTGGTTAATTCTACAAAACGAAACCAGAAACACCGATGAGTCAACACCGAGTTACTCCTCACGCTGGGCCCCCGGGCGCAACCCCGTGGCGGTCACCGTCGCCAGGCCTGAGGCCGCCGCCTCCCGTCCGGTGGGCATGACCGCCACCGACACGCGCTCCTACGTCACGAGCAGGGTAGAAGCCTTACCCGGGTTTTCCTGTTCTGTCTTCCCAACACCTCAGTCAGGCAGCCTCGTCGTCTGCCTCTTCAAAGGAGGGGCTGAGACTCAGGGATGACGAGGTTTCCCCACAGCCCCGCAGGCCCGTCTGCGACTGAGCCAGGGACTAAACCCAGCTCGCGTCTTCACCGCTGCTCACCCTCCCCTCCACGTGGCGGGCTCCATCCTCCACAGTCTGAGCTCTGGGGGCCCAGACCCCTGCCCTCGTGCGGCCCTTCCTTACAGGGCATCGCCTGCGACCGGCACACGGTAAGGGGTCAGGAGCGCGTGGACGTGCGTTATTGCCTGCATCCGCCCAGCCATCCCGGGAAAGGAAGCAGTCCTGGTCGGTGAGGGTGGGGGTGTGCAAAGCGTCTACAGAACTTTAGACCCCATCACCATTCCACTGCTGGGAACTGACCCGATGGGGCGATTTGTGTAAATACGCTAAAACATATCAGGGTGTTCTCTAGGCCGTTGCTTGTAGTTTAGAAAATGGAAGCAATCTAAATGTCTGTTAGCAGAGGACTGGTGGAAACAGTTAGAGCCCGTCGATGCTTCGCGACCATTTGTGACACGGAGGTCGATCACCGCGCGGCCATGCAAGTCGTTCTAAGGTTTCTTAAGTGAAAAAGCAAAACACAAAACGGAATGTAGAGTGTCATCCTGTCTGCACGCGATATTTAAAAAGAACGCACACAGACGATGGAGAGGGGTGCCCTGGAATGTTCACTGCGCTCAGGTCTGGGGAACTGACGGGGGCAACTCTGACTTGTCACCGCATCCCTCACTGGACCACTGAAATCACGGACCCTGAGCGCTAATCACTTCCACGAACGATGAAGGAACTGCTGGTCTGACACTTGGAGTTGTCCTTTCCCGTCTGTTTTGTACACACGGAAATGCGGCGCGGCTGGCGTGGACGGGCCCGGATGCCGGCAGCGTGGCCGCCCTGTGCCCTCCTGCTCCCTCGCTCACAGACCGTGTCCCTACCGTGAGGATCTGGTGGCTGGGCCTCCTCCCCACTGACAAAAACCGAACAATGTACGTAAAGTCATCCCTGCCTTCCGCATCTTTCATTTTCCCTGCCAGGCCTACCAAGGGGGCCCGAGAGAGGCCAGTCCTGCCCCGGGTGGCTTTTCCTTACGGCCTCTCGCTAGCAGACTGTGTAGCCGCAAACGTGAAGTTCACCATCACTCTTGGAGGGCGAGACAGTCCGAGCTGCTGGATGAGTGGCAGGGCGGCTCTCCTACTGCTAATTTCCTGCTTCTCTCGATCATATCAGAGCTGATAAAAGTGTCTTGCCGTAAGAAACAGCCTCCCTTTCATCCTGCCTTTTCTACAGCAAAAGCGGACCTCCCAAGAACGACTTTATCCACAGTCTCTTAAGTTTAGCATGTGGCAGACCCCCATTTTTATGGACTTAGAGATTCTGTTTTCTCCTTTTAGCTAACCCTTTCCAAATTTATACTTATGTTTTCTCTCTACTCTTGCAAACTATACTAAGAAATAATGTCAAAAACAGGACCTAAAAAAACCTCACCTGGATGAGGGAAATGACCATTAGTCTGGCCGTGTTGGTCAGCCTCATCGTACCCCTGTTGGCTCCTGTTTATAAACTCGGGGTTCACCCCAGCAGCGTGCAGTCCTATCCCCGGGACTCCTGAGTCAGTCACCCCCGTTTCCTGACCTCCGGATCTATGCACCTTACTAGCTACCTACAGCCACCCCTGGAGGCCCCAGGCCCCTCGACCAGATTCGGCCGCTGCTCCCCCCCACCCCCTCCTGCGCCTCCTGCTCGCTGAGCGGCACCACACCCAAAAGCCGGGCTGTGCCCTAGTGGCCTGATGTGGTGCGTCACCAGGACGACCTGCTGCGTGTGTCAGAGTCCTCTGAGTGGTGGTCACTTATCCTTCCTACTCCAGCACGTTCCCCGCTGATGCCCCTCACTGCGTCTCCGTGGGCTTTGTCTCCCCAGCTCGCCCCCTCCTATGGCTGGCAGGACGGTCTTCCCAAAACACAAACTGTCCACGTCACTCCCCTGATTACAGTATTTCGAGAAACTCCCCCCTCCCTCCGGAACCTGTGGGATGAAGTTCACCCCGGATGCAGGACAGCCGTGACCCTCACAAATCGGGGCTGCGGATGTCCACTATGGAGTCAGCCCGAGACCACCGCCAGCCTCGGGCGGAGCGGGGCAGAGGCCGCTGCTTGTCCATCCAAACCCCCGCTCCCCTCTCTCGAACCTGCCGTCCGACCCTAGCCGTGGAGCCAGCACCTCACTCAGGAGCCCATGAACCCCAGGCTCCTGCCAAGCCTCTCGCATTTGATACGTGGCCCCTGACAGAGAATGGTGGCCGACTGCTGGTCTAGAATCACGAGTGGGAAAGCCAGCATGACCCACGAACTATCCCCGTGCAAGAATCCACCAACGTGTCCAGACGGCCTCAAGAAGAAAAGCACTCTGAAAATACTGCGCTGAAAAAAATCACTTAAAGGAATACTCCATTGGACCGAGAAAATAATAAAAATACAGAAATCAAGAATGAAGAAGGTATGGTCTAAACACAGAAGCAGCAAACCATGGAAATTTAGAGTTGAGTTTAAACAACCGTCCTTTATCAATGGAGTAAGAGAAGAATCAAATGTCAAAAACACAGTGTCTTAAGGAATAGATATATATCTTCAAATAATGATTTTAAAATCCCAGGTTGTGTTGATAAAAACTAGGAAGAATAAGCACATCTGCTTTATCTCTTAGCGGCGACAAGGTCAGTAGACGTCCTATTGATAATGCCAGTGAGAACTCTAGGTTCGAGGGGCATTTCACAGTAACCAGCAGACGAGAACAGGGAACTACAGGTCCTGGAGGGCTGGGACACAAAGGAACGGAAATGGCAAAAGACGTTTTTACCCCAAACAGAATTCAAGATGGCGGAAGTAAGCAGAAGGAAGGCCACGCGCACCGGGTACCAGGAAACCGAGGGCAGGCTGAGCTCCCCGGGGGGAGGACTCCTGGGCGGGGGCAGGGCAGAACCCGGCTGCGTGCTGCACACGAGGGGCAAGGTCCCAGACAAGGGTGCAGAGGGTTATGGTGGGAGGCCCAAACGCACACTCCAGCACGGGGAGAAGCAAAATCAGTAATAAGGAAAAATTCAAGACATCGGGCTTCTCGTGGAAGAGGAGGGTTGGTTTCCATCCATTCAAAAATCTGCAAGTAAACGTAACGGACCCCGTCTATAAAGAAGGTCAGCAATACAGTTAAAAAATTGTTGTTGTTTTTAACAAGTCACAGCACCGTTCTGTGAATAAGGAAGAGCAGGCAGGGTGGGGACCGGGTCAGTCTGCTGCCGGTGACTGTCGTGCAGGCTTCGGAAGCGTGTGGTCTGTGTGTGGGGACAGGGTGGGGTCTGCACAGTGTAGACACAGATCCCACGCTGTGAGGTGTGTATGGGGCTAACGCCTCGGTGGTTTAAACCGTGCTTCTGTGTCAAGTTACACCTCTGAGACCAGTGCAGTGAAGGTTTGGCTCATTTCCCTCATCGGTAACATGCTCCGTGTGTCTCGACACCGTGTCTCTTAGCCCTGAAGACGTCTCTGGTAAGCCCCTGGGGACACCTCTAACCCACTTTCCTAGAAAGAACATGGCATAATGTCTCATAAAGGAACCTCCCAGTCCTGTGACCTCCCCAAATGCTGTCATGAAGCGTTACAAAGGAGTGTTCTCGCTGCCGGAGGCATTCCAACCCACGCCCCCGGCTCTGGCCCGCACGACAGGTGAACCAGAGGGGGGCTCCGGGGTCCCTGGGCCTGCCCAGGATTGTGGGTTAACCCTTGGGGGAGGGCCCCGGGGGGGTGGAGCGAGCACCCCAACGAGGGACCACCTGTGACGAAGACAGCAGCGGGCAAGATGAGGCACCGTCTCTGGGGCCACGGGCACCCGTGGTGGGGCTTGTTCACACACAGGTCTCTCTGTTAAGGATCATGATTTACATTTTTCTGATTCAAACTCCTAAAAATTCTGTCTCTTCTCTGAGTTGAACATAGACAGAAGCATACATAAGCCTAGTAGATATTTTACTGTCTCCAGCAGAGGTAATGAAACAAAAATTGAACAAGAGAGTTGAAACACTTGAGGTTCTATACGTGGGGAGTTTTAGGTCACCGGGTTAGTCCCCTGAATGGCGCGTCCGGACGCAGCAGGACCCTCTCTGAATCGTGACCACAGACGGGAGCGTGGAGCCGGTTTGCCCATCTTGGCCAGTGCGATAGGCCCTAACCTCCAAGGAAGCATCTTTTCCTCTTGATGGGCTGGGAGTGAACAGAAAGAACACCAGTCTGTGAAATAAGCATGGGTTCCCAAGTTGCTCCCGCAAAAGATGAAACGGACGATCCAAGGGCGCTCATCCTTTAAACCAAGGCCCGGGCCATTCTTCCTGAGTATTTACTGGGATATAAAGTGGGGAAAACACACTCCGGGAAGACAGGGGAGGGGCCTGAGGCTCAGGAGCTGTAAGCGACCCTTCCCGCCACACAGCAGAAAGGGGCCAAATGAGGTTTATTTGATTGCCATCCACGTTCTCGAAGGCTGGGAAACTGTCGGCCGGCACACGCCTCTGGCTGAAGCAGGAGTCGAGGCAGAAGGACGGGGGGCCCAGAAGGCGGCCTGGACGTTTCAGGGTTATCCGGTGTCCCTTCTCCCGGCAGGAATTAGCTAGCTGGAACCCGGGTCTGCCCGGGGACACAGGTCTAGCCAGGGCCCAGGGAAGGGCTTCACAGGGCAGGTGACCTCGCCAGAAGGTACTTTAGGACAGTCAGTATGTCTGGGAAACCAATCGGAAGTTTATTCCAATGGAAGGGATCTCAAAAATCAAGACCGTAGACCAACGACCCCCACAAAGCTGGAATGAGAGACAGGCAATAAAGACGGTGCAAAGAAAGACCTGGCGATATTTGAAAACCAGGTAGAAAGGAGACGAGGACAATCCTATGTTCCACACCGTCTACGGACAGGAATGGGGGAACAAGGGAGAGTGATAAGGAGGAACTCCGACGTCCTTGGGGACAGTGGGACATCTAAGTGGCAATGAAGCGCTGAACAGGAGAGCACGGAGCCCTGGGACAGGCTCGCACACACCTGTCTCGGCGAGGACCACCGGCCCGTCAGCTCTGCGGCCACAGGGACCCGTCCAGCCTGCCCTCACCGCCGGCCCCGCCTCCGCCCCCCTCACAGCTCACACACACCGGGCGCGTGATACTTTCTGAATAAAGTATGATGATCCAACCTAATTTATTCGCCTTATCCTCAAGGATAGCATGACTCTGGCCAATAACTTGATGAAATTCTCACCCACTCTCTTTATTATATTCTTTCCGAGGCCATGCAATCCTATTAGAGGAAGAAATGAGGTCAAGGTAACGGGAATTACTGTCAGTGAACCAGGGTTCCCCCCCCCCGCCCCCCCAACAGCTCTGGTCGCGAACATGGAGGAGGAAGCTGCATTGGTTAGGCCCGAGGACTGTCCTTGACGGTGTCCCATTCGATGGCTCTGAGGGTTCCGTGGAGGACGAGAGTGTCTCCATCACCATCACTGGTCCAAGTTACGTCTCAGGGGCCCACACACAGCTATGAATTCGCAAAGAGCCTCCAGAAGGAGGAGAAATAAAACAGCACGGGCAAAGTGACGACAAACTGCTTGCTATATTCTACACAATTTCAGAAAGGGGGAGCCTGGGGGGCGCACTGGGTGGAGCGTCTGTGTCCACTCAGGTCATGACCTCAGGGTCGTGGGATCCAGCCCCGCATCGGGCTCCATGCCGGGTGGGAGATTCTCTCTCTCCCTCTGCTCCTCGCTGCCCATCCCGAAACAAATAACTCTTAAAAAAAAAAAAAAAAAGAATTTCATAAATGTCCGAAACGAGCAGAAGCTGGCCATGACGGTGCAGGAGAGTGTGAACTCGGGACTGCGCAGCGTCCACTGTGGGGAGTCGCCGCCCGTTCTCCCCGTGGGGAGTCACCCGCCGGACCCCAGGGTCAGTGGCTGGAGCAGTGCAGCAGGGGTGGACACACGATGCACTGGTCAGGGGCACACCGTCCTCCCTGCTCCCAGCGACCGGCCCAGGAGCTGGCCTCGCCCGTGGCCCTGGCCACAGTGACTGATTTGGGGGACGGCCACTTGACCCGCTTGGGCCAGCGAGAACAAGAGCAGGATTTTACTGGTAGCCTTGCTCCTTTTTGCGAGGAACACAACGGCAAGGCTGCTGTGGAACCCGGAGCTGCCACGGGCCACCACGGGCCACCACTGGCCACCACGGGCCACCACTGGCCACCACGGGCCACCACAGCCGGCCACGGGCTGCCACGGGGCACCTGGAACTGAAGCCAACCTAGATGACGGCAGAGTCAGAGTGGATCCCGAGAACTCTGATCTAGCCGTATCGAAAGCTAGCCCTACTGTGGACTTTTCAGTCTCTGAGCCAATAAAATCCCATTTTCGATTAAGCCAGGCAGAATCAGATTTTGCACCTTCCATGGAAAGACGGCCGGCTCGTCTCGTTGCCTGAGCAGCCCTCACTCCGAGAACAAGTTCAGGAAGGAGGCGGCCCCCCTGCCACTTAGCGATCTCGCTTCTCTGGACACACAATGCAAGGCAAAGCCTGTGGGGCGTTTTTAAGAACTTACAAGGGCAACGACAGTCCCCCCAGTGTTTTCTAAGCCATGATGACCTGCACAAACCAGAAAGGGAAACAGGCCACATAGGCCACGCGGGGACGGGGTGACCTGTGCTCTAGTCAGCTCGTCCCAGACACCACGAAGCGAGATTTGCAGCTCGGCCCCGAAGCGGCCTCATGCTAAGCCGCTGATGCCGAGGAAACCACGGTGCCGGTGACAGACGCGCCCACTCGACCGTTTCTGCCAGCGGCAGTGGAGAGCCTCACCCCTGCCCCGACTGCAGGGGCACGAGACCAGGTACCAGCCCCTCCGCCTCTACAACCCACGCTGCAACATCCGCCGAGAGTAACACACAGGGGAAGGCAGCCGGCTACAGCGTGGATCGATGTGACGCGACGGTGGAGGGAAGGAAACGAGCCGCTTCTGGGGTGGACATCTTTCTGTTCCGGATCAAACCCGGAACTTCTATATTCTTAACATTCTGGGGTGGATGTCTTTCTGTTCCGGATCAAACCCGGAACTTCTATATTCTTAACATTCTGGGGTGGACGTCTTTCTGTTCCGGATCAAACCCGGAACTTCTATATTCTTAACATTCTGGGGTGGACGTCTTTCTGTTCCGGATCAAACCCTGAAATTCTATATTCTTAACATTCTGGGGTGGATGTCTTTCTGTTCCGGATCAAACCCTGAAATTCTATATTCTTAACATTCTGGGGTGGATGTCCTTCTGTTCCGGATCAAACCCTGAAATTCTATATTCTTAACATTCTGGGGTGGACATCTTTCTGTTCTGGATCAAACCCTGAAATTCTATATTCTTAACATTCTCTACCTTTCCATTTGGCACCTACGTCTGATAGGCACCACAGGCCGGGATACTTCTCCGTTCACACACGTCTCCCCAGTCAGAGTGTGACCCCCTGGGTTCAGGACCTCATCCTTCCACGCCTAACAGCGTCTAACACGACCAAGATCCTCCGGAAACGTTTCTTGGAAATTCTCAAAATGTTGCACCCTTGGCTAGCTATGAGTTGATAGTAAAATGAGTAATTCTGTCTTCCTTGCTCAAAATTAAGAACAGTTACTATCTGGGATGCCCGGGTGGCTCAGTCAGTAAAGCCTCTGCCTTTAGCTCTGGTCGTGATCTCCGGGGATCGGTCCCGTGTCGGGCTCTACGCTCAGCACAGAGTCTGTTGGAGATTCTCTCTCTCTCCCTCCCCCTCCACCCCACCCCTCCATCGTGCGCTTGTGCTCTCTCTTTCAAATTAAAAAAAAAAAAAGTTAACTATTTACCAAATAGCTCCTCTGTGCCAAATCATGCGCTCAAAGACACACGTAAATGATTTCGCTCGTTGGCTTGGACTGAGTTTATCGTAACTGAAATGCAACTAGATTAAGAGGAAACATCACGTGTCCTCCTTACTCCTCCCTCTGCTGTACCTTCACAGAAGTAGAACAGAGGCAGACAGGTTCAGGGTGACACGCCGTGACTCAGCCTGAGGAGGACACCCCAGAATGGGCCACGCTGTTACAAATACCGCGGGCCCGGCCGGGGGAAGAACCGGCGAAGGGAGTTTCAGCAGGGGCATCACCGAGAGGTGGTGTGAACACCGGAGAGGCGCCTAACACGGAGTCAGACAGAGCTGACGGTCCCGGGTTCCATCCATGAGCCTGCAAGTCCGCAGAAGTAGCTGCATTCGGTCTGAGGGGGGTCACAGCCTCATCTACAAGCCTGGCTTATCGACAACCCCCATACTGTCTCGTTGACTTCAAATGCCTGCAGGCTCTCCCCTCAAAGACACGCCACCGTCCGGTGACGTCGGCGTTCCTCCGGCCTACCGAAGCAGGACGTCGGGCAAAGTGCAGGGCTGCTGCATGATAGAGGGGGGTCCCCAAGCAGATGACCCCCCTACCAAGACAAGCCCTGACTCAATCCCCTCCCGCCCCACCCTGTGGGTGACGGGGTTAGGCTGGAAGGGAGCAGAAACAGAGAGACGACGGCACAAGGCTGCTTGGGGTTCCTCGCAACCGTTCGAGTCTTAGTCAAATGCATACCTTTAAGAAGGTCTGAGTCGGCGTTCCACACACTAGTGCTCCCGGCCTGTTTTGCTCTCAGCTTTTTACCTGTTAACGATTAACTCTCCCAGGTGGCTGCTGGCCAGGGGAGGGCGTGTACAAAGGTCCAGCAGTAAAGAAAGCCAGCAGGGCTGGGAGACCGGGAGACTCAGAGTGGCCGGACCCGGGGTTACACGGTGCGGGGCTGCAAAGAGGTGAAACCGGACGCGCAGTGCCAAGTCGGGAAGAGCCTGGTGAGGGTGTCTGGTCCCCCCTCCCCCCCAGGGCAGCAGGAGGTCGCGGAGACACGTGAAACAGGGCGGAGAAGCGGTCCGATGTGTGTCTCGGAAATCTCGTTTCGGGTACCGTGTAGAGAGCGGACGACAGGGAGGAGCGGTGCGGGAGGGGACGAGGAGCACCGAGGAGCGTCCGTGAGGAGGCTGTGTGGACAACCCCGGCCGCTCGGACTGCAGTCCCAGCCGGGGGCCACAGAGGGGCGGACACCATCGATGAACACTCAGCAGTAACATCATGAGGACTTGGCCGTGGGCTGCACGAGGGGCGCGGGGAAGGAGGGGGGAGTCAAGGATGATTCTGAGACCGCTGCCACGGCCAGCCACGGGGCTGAGACCACCACACACTAAGAGCGACACGTGGCAGGAGGGGCCGAGGGGGACGGGATTCAGCCTGGAGCAGCCTGATGCCCACATAACATCCGAGAGGAGACGTCCAGAAGGCAGAAGCCAAGACAGAAAAGCTCATTAGCATTAATGTTAATGTGCTCGTTAATACACGGTGCATAAGAGATCATGGGAAAGGATGACATTCTCCCAGGAAAATGCGCAATCCGACCCCGGGCTAGAGTGGGTACACAGGCACCCGAACCCGAATCCTGACTCTCAGCTTACCGGGGGCACCTCGCCCCGAGCCATGTCATCAGGGCGTCTCGGAACGGAAGTGCCACACCGTCCGTCCCCGTGGGGAAAGCGGCCCCCACGACCCGCACATCACCGTCGGGTCACCGTCTGCCGGCACCCTGGGAGGCCAGTTCCGATACCGTAAGTGCTCACCTGTCGACAAGGCTTCCTCCCGGACCTCGTGCTCTCCCGGCTGACGAATGTTCCAGGACGTTTCGGGAAGCGTGGAGATCTCCTCCAGCGAGGCCAGCCTCACCATATCCATGTGACTGCTCTGGAGCCGGTACCGCGGGATGAAGCAGGTCTTGCCTCGCCGGAAAATATCCTTGATGATCTCCTCTGTCTCGATCTCGTCCGACATGCTCAGGAAGATGGAAATCCTTTCGGACTTCTGATACTGACTGTGGGCCATCACCTAAAGGGAAACGGCATCACACTGATTCCCCAAGGTGACACCTTCCAACACCCCCCTCACGGTGTTCACGCTTTCTCCCTTCTTCCTCCGCCTTCCCCAGCTCCTTGAAACGCAAGTCACCAACGGAGAGCAGAGTGGCAGAGGGGGCCGGGCAGGGCTGCGTCCTGAAGCCCAGGGCTTGGTTCTGAACCCAGCGATGACCTCTCTGACCCTTTGCCATCCTCACTCACTAAAAAGTCAGTGTGCTTGCAGAATCCCCGGCCTGCCCTCCAGCACCCATACCGGCCACCTTCGGTCACCGCACACACTGCCCTGGGCGTCTCTGCCCTGCTTCTGCTCTGAACCTCACCTCCCACGAGCTTCTTCACTCCCTAGATTGTCAGGCTCGCCTCTCCCTGCACCCTGCCCATTTCGGCCAACTTGTGAGTGTGCAGAACACTCACAACACTTTAGAGTGCCTTTAACACTTACTTAGGTGTCACCAGGCTGATTACTAACTGTCTCATGAGTCCCAACGGCACTATTCTGACCAGGCTGTAAGCTCCCGGGAGCGGGGGACAAGCCTGTCCTTCTTCAGCTCTGTCCACGACCTCTGTCCCCACCTCCTACAAGCCTTCCATCCAAACAGATGTTACAATGTTTGCAGACGTGGGAGGTGGGGATCTCGGAGAGGTGCAGTCCTTCTAGAAACAAGCACCAGGTTGTGAGAAGGTGGCCCCAGATGAGAAAACGCCAGCATGCTCACTTTCTTCCTGCCTCAGGCAGAAGAGGGGCTGAGCTTTGCGGGCCACAGAGCAGTTAATCCCAGAACTGCCCAGACTCACAAGTCCGCTCTTGGCTCCCCCTTCCTTTTCTGTTCTGCGCTAAGAAGACGAAGACGCTCCAACACTGGCTTATGAATAGGTCTGGCAGGAAGAGACAGATACAGAAAGCCCAGTTACTCCTAATAGAAAGGAGCACACTGGACTGGGGCCAAGGAAGGAAGTGAGCGCCAGCTTCCCGGGAAGCCACAACGCTGTTACGAGGCCCGAAACAAGGTGAAACGAAAAGAAATGTGACACCCAGACCCTGGGCGGACCTGCGGCTTCTGGCATCCAAGTACTTTCTGAGAAAGTTATATGTCTGTCGTGTTTGTTCTCTTTAGAGAGAGTATGAAACGTCAAGAGCTGAATAAGCAGAAATAGAAATCAGTTAAAAATCAGTACGAGACCGTGCATTTGCATTTATCTTTCTTGCTTCCTGAAATCTCATTTATATGACAATAAAGCAGCACAAAAAGAGAAAACCATTACGGCACTGAGAGCAGGAGAGCAGACACTTGACTAATTTCTGAGACAGAGAGGAGATGGGACGGTATTTCCAGACAAAGCGCAGCAGACCTAACACTCGGGACATGGCTGTGGGGCAGGCAGATCCCTCCCAAAGTGACTGCAAAAGGCAAAGGAGATCCCAGGAGCTGTCACACCTTCATTCGTAAATACATGTCCACAATAAAGGTTCAGCAAACATTCTAGAAAGCCAAAACACAAAAGAGAAGGAATAAAAGGGGGCTGATCCAGTGGGAAACCAAGATAATTCAGAGAAAGGGGAATTTTTAAATTCTAATTCGTTTTCTCAGACAAATTCAAGATAATTGCATCTGTAAGATTACAACAGGCTGCTATGGAAAGAAAGCAATCAGAAAATTGAGAAATGATAATGGAAAATTAAAATCAAGAATACCAAAACTTAAAAGTTCAGGAGAAAGCCTTAAAGTAGGAGAAAAAGACAAAGAAATGGGGAAAGTAAAAAAAAAAAAAAGAAAAGAAAAGAAAAAAGAAAAACTTAAGAGACGCAGAAAGTCAGTATAGGATTTCCACTAGTTGATTCATAGGAATTGCAGAAAGGCACAAAGGAAAAGAAGTAATCAAAGATATAACAGATCAAGATACCAGTCTTCAGACTGAACGGAGGTCATAGGTGTTGAGCACAACAAGGAAAAATATTTTTAAACTTGAAATTCAAACTACCAGTTAAATATGAGGGTAAAGACAGTTTCTAATGTGTAAAGTCTTAAAAACTTTACCCCCATAGATATTTCTAAAAAGAAAAAAATTACTTGAGAATATACTCTAATAAGATGGGAAGAAAGAAATCCAACTAAGAAGACACTGGGTTCGAGCAGCAGCCCAAACTCAGAAGCAGGGTGAGAGGAAGCCCAGGCTGTGCACTGCACTAGAGCAGAGGGAGCAGGGGCCTGGAGTGCTCTCAGGAAGAAAAGTGATTTATTTAAACAGAAAACATGAAAAAGAATCTACTGATTAGATAAAGGCATATTCTTGTTTTGCCAAAAAGGAAAAATAAAGGCAATCAGAAACTCCTTGAAAAACATAGAGCTAAATTAGAAATGTAGACTCCAAATAGGAACAGACTGAAAATACAATTTTGAGCGACTTTAGAGCGTAACGAAAGACAGAGTTCTCAGTAATGACACTGGAAACATTCTCTGCCTAGCCACACACATCTAGTGACACAGGATTATATATCCTTTTCTTATAATCATATGATTCGGTTCTATAGTGAATGCTATCTATATAATCAACATACTGTAACTACTATTTACTGAATTCCAAATTTGGAAATCAGCCACAGAAAATGCTCTACTGTAGACTCATTCTAATCATAAAACACAATACAAATATTATAAAACTTGACAATTTAAGTATGACGATAGAGGGGTCAGAAGTTGCAGACAAAACAGAAGACAGGTCTAGGGCACTAACTTCCTTATTTAGTTGGGGCATCAAACAGGGCATAAAGTTGAATTTCTTCACTGTACATCACTTTCCTAATCAATTTCTAAATCACAAAAAAGGTGCCGTGTCATTAAGAATACACGTGCCTTTTAAAAAACATTAGTGAGAGAAAGGCATCACTTAACACCTTTGTTGAACATGTACTATGGCAAAATACTGTTCTAATCACAGCACCCAGATGTTCCCGGCCATGATCTGCTGGTTGGTCGTGAAATCAACAGCAGGTTACAATCAGCATTTTTAAATAAAACAGAACATATGCGAGTTCGCTGTATATAGTGAGAACTGTGAAACACTGGGCTGTGAAACATCTCTTCTATGTGTGTATCTGCAGGGGGTACAATGTACCGAGTATGGGGGGTCATGGGTCTGCTTTTCAACTTTCCTCTCACCTCGGATGCCAGCTGACTTGTCACCCTATTCCGTCACCGGCTCGGACTTGTCACCCTATTCCGTCACCGGCTCTGACCTGTCACCCTATTCTGTCACTGGTTCAGTGTCCGAACAGCTACTATTTCCACCTGGAATTTATGAACTCACCCTCTACAGACAGACAAACTGAACTCATCTTCGTTTTCCCCACAACCTTTCCAAAGTCTGCTCCAGGTCCTGTGCGCCTCCTGCACCTAGACGTTAAACCCCCATTTTGAAAGCACAGAAGACTCCTCTCCTTTCCCGGACTCTCTGAGCTCCATCCAACCAGTTGCCGCTGATTCTCAACTGTGCTGACTCCCATCTCCCCAAATGCTGCCACTATGCTTCTCCTAAAGGCTACATGGAAAACACTGCAGGGGCGCCTGACTGGCTCAGTAGGGGAAGCACCTGACTCTTGATCTCTCGGTTGTGAATTCAAGCCCCACCTTGGGTGTAGAGATTAATTAAAAATAAAAATCTGTAAAAAAAAAAAAAAATTCTGAAGCACCAAACTCCCCCCTTGACACACTTGTTTAAACCCTCACTATTGTGGCCTACAAGGATGGCATTATCCCTTTAACGGATAAGGAATCAGACACCCGGAAAGAGGAGACTGGGACACGGGGGACACGGCTAAAATGCACCGGAGCCAGAATCGATGCAGACCTGGGCAGCTCCAAAGGCCGTGTTGGCTAGCGCCCTTCCACCTCCTGCCAGAATGTTCCTGCACGCGCTCGCCCACGCCACCTTCCCTTCACCTGACAAAACCCATCTTCAACTACGAAGTGCATCTCGAGCATCGTCCTACGGACGTTTCTTCAGCTTTGGTGCTCATCGTACGTCTGACAGCACTGCAATTCTCCGTTCAGGGCAGACTGTTCGGCAACGACCGAACCTTCTCCATCCTGCCCCCCTGCACATAGCCATTGTGGCCCACGGCGCGTGCTCCCTAGGCGTGAGACTGCGCGCAGGTCTAAGCACCTGTGAGCGGGGCCATGCCCCTCCGCTGGTCTGCACGGCCGGTGCCCCCGCCAATGCCTCTCGCTGCAGCTCCAATAACTCGGGGCGAATGTGCACACCCCAACCCTGCACACCTGCGTGGAAGGACAGGGAGAGCGGCTTGCTCGGCCGCTGTAACCCATGGGGACCTTGCACATTGGAAATGGGTGGATGACAGGGAAGGGTGAGGAAGGGACTCCGGCTGCACAGCCCGCTGCAAGGACCTCAGGGAACGCCGCGCGGCTCTGTGGAGAGGGCCAGGCACCGTCGGAACCCGCGCAGGGGCGCAGACCCGTCTGACGGCTAACACCCGCCTCCGCCTCGCGCGGGCGTCCCCCCTCCCCCGCAGCGCGCGAGGGGACAGGTGCACGGGCGCGCATGGCACACCCAGGCCGGCCGCGTCCCTCAGGCGACTGCACTGTCGCTGCGCGTCCACGCGGCCGGGGACTCATGGGGCCCCGAGGGGCTCAGTGCCCGCCGCTCAGCCCGCCAGAGCTTCCTGCCCCCACCCTGTCTCACCTCAGCTGGCTGTCATCCACCACCCTCCTCGCCCTCTTTAGTTAGCCCAGGACCCCCTCGCCACATGCTCCCACGGCGGAAGGACGTGCGCGCTCCCGGAGGGGTCCTCCCGGCGCCTGCGGAGGGACGTGCGCGCTCCCGGAGGGGTTCTCCCGGCGCCTGGGGAGGGACGTGCGCGCGCCCGGAGGGGTCCTCCCGGCCCCTGCGGAGGGACGTGCGCGCGCCCGGAGGGGTCCTCCCGGGGCCTACGGAGAGACGCGCGCGCGCGCCGACCAGCTGCGCCTGCGCAGGCCGCCAACGCAGAGGCGCCCGGCCGTATGACGAACGTGGCGGTCAGCTGCGGTGGCGGTCCTCGGGGCCTCGCACCTTCTGCGCCAAGAGGCGGGACTGGCGCAGCCGCTCCTCGGCGCTTATCGCCCGCAGACGCTGCTTGAGCTCGGCCCGCAGGCTCTGCTTGGCGCTGCTCACGGCCGCCGCCGCCGCCATCTCTCGAGCGCCCCCGTGTTCGTCCCCGCTTCCGGGTCGTGGGCGCCCCGCCCCCAGCATGCCTCCCGCCGGTCCCGGGTTCCGCGCCGCCGGGGGATGGTCTGAGGTCGGCCGGGCTCCGGGGGGCGGGCCCGGGGAGGTACGGCCCCGGGGGAGGGTCCGAGGTAGGCGGGTTCCTGGAGGGAGTATGGGGGAGGGGGCTGGCCCGGGGGAGGGTCGGGGCTCAGGACAGCCCCGGGGGAGGGTTCGAGGTGGGCTGGGGACCCGCGGGGGAGGGCCAGGCCTCAGGGCCTCCCCGGGGAGGGTCTGGGCTCCTTGCGTGCCCAGGGGAGGAGGGAGGGTCGGTGGAGGCGGGCTGTAGTCCTGGCTCGGCGTGGCCCCCGGGAGGCAGATCCTCCGCCCCGCCGGGCAGGGAGTGACCGCCTGGCCCCGTCCTTGGGTCGGGCTGTGGCCCAGCCAGGGTTCGGGGAGGGCGTGCGGCGGGGCCCCAGGGCTGGCCTAGATTGCTGCGAGCGAGCCTTGCGTGTGAGCAGCTGTTGGGGCCTGACCAGCGCGCAGGGGCAGGCCAGCGAGAAGTACACAGGATACGCAGACCTTCTGGTTAAGGGGAAATGATTGGGGTTTTGGCAAAAACACTTTCCTCTCTTTATCTTTCCCAGTGGGTGGGACGGAGCCGGTTTATTGAGCGACAGGACAGACCCTTGAAGTGGCAGGTGCCTTTTGCGTTCACCTCTGGAGAATTCAGCGCTCAGAGTCAGTTACCCAGTTTACGAGAGGTTCAAGGTCCAGCGTATTTTCACTGTTCAGAGCCTGGCACTTGTGCCTCCTTTGAAAGTTGTGCGCCTTCAGGAATAAACAATGAGGAGATGGAGACACCGAGTTTTCTTTGCCGTGCAGGGCATTTACTTGGATTGGGAGGAAAGAAGACTATAATTCAAGGGACTAACGCAGTGTGGAGAAAGGCTCTTAAACTCAGATTTACCTCTCACTCGCAGACACCGGTGATGGGATGAAAAGGTGAGAGGGTTCATTATTTAACAGATAGAGAGATTGAACTGTAAAATAATTAGAAGTTGATAAAATTTAGTAAGTTTTATGTTAATCAATTTTACTATTTACTCAAGTTCCTGTGGGAAAACAAGCATTCAAGAATAGCTAGGGGGCGCCTGGGTGGCTCAGTTGATTAAGCCACTGCCTTTGGCTCAGGTCAAAGATCCTCGGGTCCTGGGATCCAGTCTCATATCGGGTTTCCTCTGCTCTGCAGGGAGCCTGCTTCTCCCTCTCCCTGTGCTTGTGTGTGTGCTCTCTCTCTCTCTCTGTCAAGTAAATAAAATCTTTAAAAAAAAAAAAAAGAATAGCCGGGAAAACACAGAAAATGAAAGGCCTCCCGGGGAACTGGCCGTTTGAAACCTTGAAATACACCGTAAACCTCTGTGATTGCAGCAGTAGGGCACCCAGTAGAACAAGGGAATAGAATAGAAGCACAGAAATAGACCTGAAGCCATATGGAAATATAGCATATGACAAAGATGGGATCTCAGATCACGGGGGCCAGCATCTTCTGTTTAACAAAGAAGAGAGAGCTGGACAGCCATTTTTTACAAGATAAAATTATGTCCATATTTCACACCGTATATGAGAAAAAACTCCAAATGGATTAAGGATCTAGTGTACAATCTGAAACTGCAGGAGGAGAGAGGGCAGTTCCTTTTTAGCCGCAGTGCGGGGGAAAGGCGGTAAGAGAGAAGACTGATGAATTCGAGTACATACAAGTTGTTTGTAATTTTGCAGAGCATAAAAAGCCATACACCAAAGACAACTGACAAACGAGAGGAGATATTTGCAACATAAACCACAGACAAAGGGTTCATTTCTTTTAATAAAGAACTCTTTACAAGTTGGTTACCAGGCAGTTGGGCAAGAAAAGTAGTAACAGGCAACCAGACTGGAAAGAAAGAAAGAAAACTATCTCTGCCGATGCCGTGATCATATATACAGGAGATCCCGGGGACGCCATAAAGGAAGCTATTGGAACTAATAAACTGGAGCTCAGCAAAATTGCAGGATATGAGACCAGTCTTCCAGCCTGGCGCTCTTCATCCTAGACATACTACTGGTTCTTCTGTTTCTATAGCGGCTCTTGGCCTCGGGGTTCAAATTGGGACCATGGCTCTGGAGATTTTGCTGACCTCCATCATCACATGAGCCAGTTCTTAACCAGAAGAACTGGAAGTCTGGAACCAAGAGGAGATGACTCCTACTGGTTCTGTCAAGCTACATACACAGCTGACCCTCAAACAGCATAGGGATTAGGAACACTGACCCCCTACACAGTCAACTCTCCAAAAACTTAACTACTAATAGCCTACCATTGATGGAAGCTCTACAGATAACGTGCACAGTTGATGAACACCTAGTTTGTATATGTGTTATAGAGTAGTCTTACAATAAAGTAAGCTAGGGAAGAGACAGTCGTAAAATCGTAAGAGAAAATACATTTATAGTACTGGACTGTATCAAAAAAATTTTTTTGTGTAAGTGAACCCATGCAGTTCATGCCTGTGTGGTTTATTGGCCAACTATATATTCACGTATAAAACAGGGATAACCTAAGTAGGAGATTTGTATGTATATCTCATACGTTATTAAATATATATAATATTAATAGCTGTATATAATAAGATATAAGTTACATATGATAAGATTATATATATATATGTATATAAGTCTCTAATTGATTCCCTTTCTCGAGAGAACCATGACTAATATAGATTTTTATAATTATGCTGATGGTCTCAGATTTAAAAAACAATTCCATTTGCAATAGCATCAAACAAAAAGTACTTAGAAATAAATTTAACAACTGTTAGAGTTCTGGAATCTATGTGGCATTGTTGAAGGAAAGAAGACCTGTATAAATTAAAGGACATCCCATATTCATGGATCCAAAGACTTAATATTAAGATAGCACTGCTCCCAAGGTGCCTGGGGGGCTCAGTGGGTTAAAGCCTCTGCCTTCAGCTCAGGTCATGATCTCAGGGTCCTGGGATCGAGCCCCACATCGGGCTCTCTGCTCAGTGGGGAGCCTGCCTCCCCTCTCTCTCTGCCTGCCTCTCTGCCTACTTGTGATCTCTCTCTGTCAAATTAATAAATAAAATCTAAAAACAGAAACAAAAAAACAAAACTTAACTCAAAATAGATCAAAGGCCTAAATATAAGTGTCGAAACAAACCTCTTAGAAGAAAACATAGGCATAAACGTTTACCACCTTAGATTAAGCAATGGTTCCTTAGTTATAACACCAATCACACAAGCAACAAAAGAAAAGCAAATTGGACTTCATCAAAATTAAACACATTAGTACGTTAAAGGACAGCATCACATATATGATAAGGGAATTGAATCCAGAATATATAAAGAACTCTTAACAACTCAGCAATAAAAGAAGATAATCTAATTTAAAACAGGCCAAAAACTTAAATACAGACAGGTCTCCACCTAAGATACACAAATGGCTAATAAGCATATGAGAGGATACCAGGATCATTAGTCATTAGAGAAATGCAAACTAAAACCACAGAGGGATACCACCGCACACACTAATGTGGCTATAATCAGAAACAGAGTGTCGGCAGGGTGTGAAGAAACGAACCCTCCTACTCATGGGAACATGAGACGCTGCAGCACGGATGGGCCTAATGACGGGTCCCACACGATAGGCCACATACTGTATGGTCCCACGTATGTGAAATATCCAGAACAGGCAAATCCCCAGAGACAGCAAGGAGAGGAGTCGTTGCCTAGGGCTGGGAAGGAGGGGAGTACGGGGTTTCTGTTTGGGGTGACAAAAATGTTCTAAAATTAGATTGAGAGGGTAGTTGCGAAGCACTGTGCATAAACTAAAAACTGCTGAAGTGTACGTTTTAAAAGGGTGAATTTGTGCCCATTACATCGCCATAAAATAAACAACAATCTAAAAGGAAACCTACATGTGTCTGCTCACTTCTGAAAGAAAAAAATGCAGTAAACATTCGCCGGAAACAAACGCTGGGTCCCCGTAGGGAATGGGTGAGGACAGGGTGGGAGAGTGGGAAGGGAGCGGCCATGTGACGAGGGGAAAACGACGCTCCTTCGATGACACTCGTCTGGGTAGCTCTGACCCTCTGACCTGCACGTGCACACACACGTGCACACGTACGTAGGGCCAGGGAACGGTGCCAGCAGGGGCGAAACGGAACTGCACCCTAATGGTCCACAGTGACCACAAATGGTAGAGGACAAAAGACCCAACTTCAGTAAACTTCAGAAAACAGCATTTTGATGGGCTCCTGTAAGAGTGAAGGCTAAAACAGCTGGACACTAATAGGGCACTCCAGTTAAGACGTTTGTTTTTCATAGGGTTATAAATTAGTAATTGTGAAACTACTTTATCTGTGTTCCAGAATTGAGCAAATAAGTAAATACGTCGTAGATAATGAGAGTCCCAGTTTCTCCCTGTCGGGAAAAACAAGGTACAAATAAGGGAGGAGTAAAGGTTGAAATGAACCCTACTGTGTTGCCTTGCGATTGGAAGTGTCGATATAAATTTGTGACTTTAACTATATGCACAAACGGATAGAGAAATAGAGATGCGAGCTTGATACGTGGACTCATGTTTCCTAGTTCTGTTCGTGAGAGGACCTAGAAGCGACAACCCCCCAGAGCAATGAAATCTAGCGTCCAGATCTTGGTGTCCAAACATCATTCTCCAACAAAAAATAGGGCCTTCCAGAGTTGAGGCAGGAGCAAGATGGAGTAGCTCACGGCGCCACAAGGTAAGGAAGTGATCCCAACAGAAGGGAGCCTGTGAGAAGGGGAGCCGGGACCCAAACCAGAGTTCCCAGTGGCCTAAACTGGGACAATCTGAGCAACAAAATAATGATTTTACTCTATAACCCATGAAATAAAATAAATATCCATTGTCCATAGTGACTGATAAATGGATAATGACAAATAACTAACAAGTAGACATCATTCCTTATCCTATCATTCTAGTTAATAAATGTGGAAGGAATGGCGGAAATTGAGAATCACCATTAGGCAAACCTTGCACTTGTAATCAGTGCAGGCAAGACCCATTGATGGGGGGTAAAACCAGCAGGCAAAACAATAAGAAGCAAAAAGAACATCTTTATGATCTCAAAGTATCTCACCATAAGATACTTAATAGATGTTAACATGTGATAAGACACATGTGCCCCCTAATAGGGCCCACTGAAAAGGACACAAATTCCTTTATGTGGTTATTCCTTCCTGCTGGCAAAGTCAGGAAAATCACGGAAACCTCAATCATGAAAAAACATCAAACCCGAACTGAGAGACATTCTCTAAATGCCTGACCGGCGCTCTTCAGAAGTCTCAAGGTCACGGAAGACCGAGAAACTTAGGGATTGGAGATGAAGGAGAAGGGACAGTTAAGTACACTGCGGCATCCCTGCTAGGCTTCCGGACCAGAGGAAGGGCATTCGTGGGAAAGCTGTGGGATTCGGGCCAGGCGTGTAGTTAGGGAGCGGTGTGGGGTTGACGCTGGTTTGTTTGGAGAGCCGGACTGTGATTACGGGAGAGGTTATTGGAAGTTAGATGAAGGGTACGCGAGAAGTCTATTTTTGGAACTTTTTCTGTAAGATTAAAGTTAGTTCACAAGAAAAGATTTAAAAAAAAAAACTTAAGTAAATAATTTGGTGGAAGCCTGGAATGGGAGACATCATCCTGGACAAAACGAGAAGTTTCAGTTGAGCCAAGTGTAGGTCAATACACATTTACTAACCGCCTGTTCCAGCAATCAGACTCCCGCAACCGTGGAGCCGTCCTGGCGTACCCACAGGGAGAACGTCGTATTCACCACAAGTCCTCCCAGGAAAGCACCACGTATATGCCTTTGGTTTTAAGAAGAAATACTTGATAAGGCACCTGCATCATAGGCCGAAAGCCACAGTGATCCAAAGATGGCCGCTGAGCCGTGGTGTAAGATGGCCCGAGGAGCGTCTGTTGCCTCCCGGAGGGAAGGGGGTCAAACAGAAAGGCCGGGGCGGAGCTAGCACGGTCGGTTCCCCGCGCTTGAGGGAAGAGAAAGGGACAAAAGTCCCTGGAAGTAACAGGCAGGAAGAGGAACTTGAGAAACTGCCCAGGAGGGACGTCCTCGGTCGTGTGCCTCTGGGGGTTCCCGTGAACCCTCCCGCCCGACCCCCGACAGAACATTCCGTGGTCCTTGTGGCAGAGCTGTGTGGGGAGGTTCTCGGGGCTCGCGTGGGCCTGCTCGGTCCGGGTGAGAGGACAGTGGCCGTCCGAGCGAGAGGAGCACCGTCAGCGACGGCCCGCGTATGGTGAGGCCGCTCTGCTTCCTACTGCGCTGAGTGCTGAACCTGGAAACCGCGACACCGGTGCTACTGTGGTGTTTGCACGAAACAGGAACTGGGTCTGGACGTGGCGTGTGGCTCGCCCGGGCTCACTACGTGACAGAAATCAGGGCTCTCCGACACCCATGCTGACCCGCCTCCCCGGTGTCCCGGCAGTGTGCCGTCCGCCCGCTCTGTCCCCCCAGTGGGCTGCCAGCCGGGGACCGTGCGTCACAGTGGCTTGTATCCCGGGGGCTCGGCGCTGGCCCCAGGACGGCGTGGGCGTGGGGGGTACGGGTTGAGTCAGCGAGGCAAGGCTGGGTCACGAGCCAACTCCGGGAGAGCAGTTGGTTGGATCTGTCTCCAGCTCTGATGGAAGCCCAGGTCCGGAGCAATGACCCCTCGTAGTCCTCGCTGGTCAGACCGTAGCTGCAGTGCCCAGCCACACTGAAGGGTGCCTCGACACGCCAGGGAGTATGCAGAGAAGGGCGGCTCCCTCAGCTCTAAGGGGCAGGTAGCCGGTCTAGAAATGTAAAAAGAAAACTCATACCGTCACCGAGGAAACCCACCGATTCCCGTCCGTGACGCTGAGCTGCTTGCGCACTTTCCATCCAACAGATAGACTGTGTGAAAATTTGCAAGTGGGTGCGGACGGGCAGGTTCGAAGAGGGAGGAGCGGAAACAAAAAGAGTTTCCATCGTCAGAAGTGAAACAAACACTGAATTCGCTTATACACACGGTTTCATTCTCACATGTAGAGACCCGAGACTTAATTTCCATCAGCACGCCACACTGCGGTCCATTTACCCATGCCTGCTACTTTGACCCACCAACATCGGCACCACCGGGACCTTGTCAGCACGCGGGGTCTCGGGCCCTCCCTAGAATCTGCATTTTTATCTTCACAGATCCCCAAGTCATTTGTATTCATATCCGAGTTCAGGAAACACTACCACAGACTGGTGTCTACACCAGCTGGCAGTTTGCAGGAAGTAGAACTATCGTGTGAACTCCTGGTGGGTCAGCCTGCACAGATCATCCCCCCCCCCCCCGTCTAGACAGCAGGAGGTGTCTGCTGGCCCGCAGCCCTCCCCCACCCACCCCAGCACGAGGAAGTGGCCTCCCAGCTGAAACCCTGAGGTTGAGTAAGCTCTAACCAGGCGGCAGGGTGGGTGAGAACAGAGACCACGAGGTGAGCGAGTTTTCTAGGAAGAAACAGTTACGTGCAAAGGCCCTAAAGGGAACAACCTCGTGAGTTCCAGCGGGACTGAAAATGTCTGGAAAGGCTCGTCGGCAGAGAGAGGCGGGACATAAGGCCGAGGGGCTGGGTCCGGAGGACCTGGGGTGGTTTGCTCTCTTAGCGTTTTAATAAACTTTAATAAACTTCAATAAGCTAGTCTTTAATAAAGACTAAATCTACATAAAGGTTGCAAAGGAAATACGGGGTTCCCACGTGCCCCTCCCCCAGCCCCCCAGTGACGGCCCCGGGTGTCACCATGGGACCCGTGCCCAAGCTGGGAGGGCAGCCTGGTCACTGCTGTCGACTCCACACTTGGATCTCTCCAGCTGCCCCACGGACGCCCGTGCTCTGTCCCCGGGCCCCATCCTGGGTGTCCCATCGTGTTTAGTCGCGCTCATCTAGACTGTGCTCATTTCTTAGACGTTCCTTGTTCTTCGACGACTTTGACAGTTTTGAGGAGTGCTCGTCAGGTATCTTGTAGAATATCCCTCGATTTGTGATTGGCGCCTTCGGGGGGTTATGGGTTTGGGGAAGAAAACGTGCCCTTTTCATCACATGACACCACAAGGTGCGTGCTGTCAGCGCCGGGAACCGTGATCTCCGGCTGAAGTGGGAGCGGCCGGGCTTCCCCATCGCAGCCTTGTTTCCCCTTCCAACACTCACCCCACCCTCGCCAAGTCACTAGGGCCGGTCCACACTCAGGTGGGGAGGGAAGATGACACAGAATTGTGGAGAAAATTTGAGTTCCTAAGAGTAAAGAAAAGCCATTGAATGAGCTTGGGCAAAGGGGTGACGTTGGAGTACCTTGCGGATGAGCATGGGGCCGTACTGAGTGTGCAGAGGGCGCAAGCTGGGGCCGGGGGCACGCGCGCTCCAGCGCTGGCCTGGGTGCAAGTCATGGCAGCGTGGGTTAGTGTAGGAGTTGAGGACCTAGAAGGAGAGGCATGGATGAATTAAGAGATATTTAAGAGGGGCCCCTGGGTGGCGCAGTTGGTTGAGCGACTGCCTTCGGCTCAGGTCATGATCCCGGAGTCCCGGGATCGAGTCCCACATCGGGCTCCCAGCTCCATGGGGAGTCCGCTTCTCACTCTGACCTGCTCTCTCTCACTCTCTCTCTTTCCTAATAAATAAATAAATAAATAAAATCTTTAAAAAAAAGATATTTAAGAAGTAAAGTTGCTGGGGTTTGGTTAATTTTGGGTTGAAGAACAGGAATAAAGGACAGGAAGGTTCGAGGATGACTCTCAGAAACCTAGTTTATGGTTTGAGCAGCTGGCTGACGATCACCAAGGTCAAAGGCCAAAGGCCACGGTAAATACATCAGCAGGGCCGTCCGAGGACTCCCAGGGGAGGCAGCCCACGGCTCCGGGGCTCACGCTGCCGGTCAGACGCCTCTACTGAACTCTGGGGGCATCTTTGTCGTGGGCGCGCGTCACCGCCATCCGGGTGCCCCCGAGTCTGTTATCCTCGGAAGCCGTGTGTTATCCCCGGCAGAAGTCGGGAGACTGGGAGGAACACAGGCCGCGCCTGGCATGGAGGGAGGAGCTTGGGTTGTTGGCAGGGGATCTGGGCTGGGGAAAACCTTGTTGTAAGAGGAACGGAAAAAAAATCCTTGTACGAACGTTCTAAGAAGCCTGGCTTTTCCATGGAGTGAGGTGAAAACCCTGGAGAGTTGAGTGGAGAGGTGCCATCCGCTAGCTTACCTTTGTTTCTTTTTCCTTTTATTGGCGTGTAGCTGACGCGCAATGTTATGTTAGTTTCGGGTGCTCAGGGTAGTGATTCACCTCTTCTGCACATTACACTGTGCTCCTCGGGGGTGTGGCTCCCGTCTGTCACCTCGTGGTCATGCAGCTGCGGGGCCACCGACTACATTGTCTCCGCTGCACCTGTCATCCCCGAGACGTCCTCATCCACGTTTTCTCACCTTTTACGGCTCCCTCTCGCTGCACATTGGGAGTGCACTGGGAGCGGGTTACTGCAAAATCCAGGCAGATTTTCCGTACGTAGTGCATTCGGGGTAGTGGCGATGAGGGTGGGGATAAGCTGCCGACCCTTGGGGAGATTGGGATGACGGAAACAGCGCCTCCTGAGGGATTGCATTTGGGGTATGAGAGCAAAGGAAGTTGTATTGATTTTAGAGAGAGTGAGCTCAGGGGGGAGGGGCAGAGGGAGAGGGACAAACAGACACAGTGCTGAGCGCAGAGCCCGACGGGGACCATGACCTGAGCCAAAACCTAGAGGCGGACGCTTCACCACCTGAGCCACCCAGGCGCCCCGATAGCGTTCCACTTTAAATTAGTATTTGGGGTGATGTTATTTCTTTCCTTTTATACTTTTCCTTAGTGTGCGCTGTTTATAATGATTATCATTTTTTTTGTAAAAACAAAAAAAACAATTTTTTTAAAAAGATCAACTACATTGAGATGTGATTTATACTAAAACGCACCCGTTCTAAGTGAGCGCCTCTTCGAATTCTGACAATTCACACCACCTCCGTGAAGACGTAGAACACTCTCATCAGCCCAGAAAGACCCTTCCCGGTCGGCCCCCGGCCCCGCCCCAGGCAGCCACGCATCTGCCTTCCGCCACCACCGTCAGATTCGTCTGCTCCGTGGATGACAGAGCGCGCGGGGTTCTCCTCCGTGACTGGCTGCTTTCATCAGCACGTGTTTGACCTTTGTCCCATCCCGTTGCACAAGCCAGCACCCCTGCCTGATGGTCGGAGTGGCAGTCCCTGGTGGGGACGTGCCGCAGTGCGTGGAGCGTCTGGGTTGTTTCCGGGTCTTTCTGCCGTTATGACTGAAGCGGCGGGGAACAGCGTGGACGTGTTTCATTTCTGTCGAGCACACACCTGGGGGGCTGCCGGGCCCCAGGGTCAGTGCCTGTTTCACTTTAGAAGAATCTCTCACGCTGTTTTCCAAAGATGTACAATTTCTCCCTGTGCCCGTCGTGCGCGTCTCCCCAGAGCTTGGGGCTGTCGGACCTTTCCACGTGAGCCATTCGGGAGCGCGTGCGTGGCTCTCACGCCGCTTCCCATGTGCATTTCGCTGTGATCAGTGATGTCCGGCATCTTTTCCGAGCGCACTCGGCCCATCTGCTTTCCCGAAATGTATGCCCCAGTCTTGTGTCCGTTTTTAAATTTGGTTGTGGGTTGTGTTGTTATGGAATCGTGTCACATATGCTCGGGGAGCAAGTCCTCTGCTCACACAAGATACGAGCGTGACATGTGTTCCCTCCCATTCTGTGCCTTGCCATTTCGAGTTGAACACCTTTATTGAGATATAATTCTAAATTGTCTTTGTAGGAGTATAGTTTTTAGGTTTCTTTTTTTTTTTTTCCTTTTCCGGTGCAGGTTTTTGTGTTGTGCCTAAGAAATTTTTACCTACTCCAAGGTAGTGAAGATTTTCTCCTGTGTTTCTTCTACGATTTTTATAGTTTTAACTCACATTTAGGCCTGTATCTGTTTCACTTTCATCTTCCTGTGTGGCATTAGAGAAGAGCGGAGGATCATAAACGCCTGCTCTCCCCCCTCCCGGGTATTTTTTTAGTAATAAAACACACAGGGAGCTGCAGTTTGAAAGACCAGAAGTGTCACTGACTCCCATAAAAGCCAGGGTTTGGGGGCACCTCGGTGGCTCATTCGGGAAAGCGCCTGACTCTTGATTTCTGCTCAGGTCCTGGGATCGAGCCCGGTGTTGGGGGTTCTCTCCCCCCTGCCCCATCCCTACCCCCCCTCATGCTCTCTAGATCTCTCTCTCCAAAAAAAGTCAGGCTTTGTGGTTTCTTGTGCAAATGTATTCCAGGTAGCAGTATCCAAACATGCACTTCCGGTTCTGTGCGTTCGTGACTCAGCACTTGGCTCTGATGCATGGGAATGTGAAGATAGCCCTCCCCCACGGAGAGCTGAAACAAGAGGGTAGAGGCACTCCCTGTTGCAGACAGACACACGCCCCAGTGGCCCAGGGGGTTGGCTCTCAGATGGGATTGGATAAATCAGCCAGACTTACTTCTGCAAAAAATGTTTCCCTCCTGACTTGCCCTGTGTCCTAATCCACATTGTTAGCCATCCCGGGGACTGTTAACTACAGAGAACATACTGGTGGTCACAAGGGAGAGGTGGGGGGATGGTGGGGAAATAGGGGATGGGGATTAGGGAGTGCACTTGTCATGATGAAATAAAGTACAATAAAATGCAGAAACCCTTCGGTTCTCTGGGTCTCTGTAGTCTGCAGCGGCCGTGGGGAGCATGAGACCGGGGCTGAGAGCGTGCATGTGAAATCTCCGTGCGGGCCCGAGCAGTAGACCTCCACTGTAGGAAGAGTGATTTCTGAAGGGGTTTCTTCAAATCAGCCTTAAAAAAAAAAAAAAAAAATCAGGGGCGTCTGGGTGGCTCAGTGGGTTAAAGCCTCTGCCTTCGGCTCAGGTCATGATCTCAGAGTCCCAGGATCCAGCCCCGCATCGGGCTCTCTGCTCAGTGGGGAGCCTGCGTCCCCCTCTCTCTCTGCCTGCCTCTCTGCTTACTTGTGATCTCTCTTTTTCTGTCAGATAAATAAATAAAATCTTTTAAAAAAAATCCCAGGGGAAGTGAAGTATGAATCAGCTGAAACCCCTGGGAGAAAGCACAGCCCCTGAGAGCAAGGGGCTCCAGTGTCTTTATTAGATCGGCTACTCCCTAAGCAAGATAATGCAAGCCCTGGGAGGAGGGGCGCTGGGACAGGGACGGTGTCGCCGGAGGACAAGGAAGCAAAGTGTGGTGGCCCGTCCTGCAGTCACATTTACTCAGGATGTACCAAAGACATCATTTTCTAATTTATGAACTTTTTAAAAAATTTCTTTATTTGGTGGGGCGAGGGGCACCGGGAGAGGGAGGGAGAATCCTCAGGCAGACTCCGCACCAAGCGTGGAGCCCAACATGGGGCTCCATCTCACGACCCCAAGATCACGACCTGAGCTAAAAGCAAGAGTTGGACGCTTAACCGACCAGGTGCCCCCTAATTTATGAACTTTTTTAAAGGGAAAGTTGAGCAATGGCTCAACATTGAGTCATTGCCCGAAGTGTCTGTGTTCCGACTCCCCGAGCGCCCCGTGCCTGTCACTGCCCTCCGCCTCTCCACTCTGAACAGTGGGCCGGGGCGCAGAGTGGGCGGGCACAGGCATCCGTGCAACCCCCTCAGCACCCAGGGCCACGGGGCCACAGGGGGGCAGGACGCGGACTCGCCCCCGTGTGGTCTCCACGAGTGACACGGAAAATGACTTCTGGGTAACAGGCGCACCCTCCAGAAAATCAGCCGTGGGGCAGAAAAGACGTCCCCTTCGTGCCCTCGCCCCGAGTCTATTACCTGTCCCTAACCCGAGCTTCGCCCTTTTGCTCGGCTCCCAGGCAGGACACTGATGACGTACTGAAGCAAATATACAGTTTATTCATTAAAACGAGATAAAAATTTCCGTAACACGGAAACAACAAGGTACATAAGCCAAGTGGTTTATTTAGAAATAGAATTTTTGAGGGAGTCAAGGAAACGAGGCAGGTTTCACAATCGGGAGTGTCCCTGTTGGCCCATCAGTAGTATTGCTTCAGGACAGAGAACATTTCCCAGATCTTTCCTGTAACTTCCAGAAAAGTCAGCCAGCCAGACTTGGGTTCGAACTTCTTTACAAAGCCGTCCTCCTATTGGGGAATAAATTTCACAGTTTAAAAATCAGTGGAGACAGATTAGTGGGATGAAAAGCAAAGGAACCGC
>CM052797.1:918860-1000637 GCA_028533885.1 Nasua narica
CGTGCACATCTGCGCGTCCTTGTGTCCAGACCACCCTCGGAGCAAGAGGGCCTGAGACACCAGCGGCAGCCACACAAGAACCGCTTGTCTTCGTTCTTCCTTGGAAAGTCCCTGCCTCCAGAGGGGCTTTCTGGGCGTCCGCTTCTCAGGTTATATATTTAAACTGGTCGAAATTTCCCATGTACGCGTCGTCGTCGTATCGGAGGTGACATTTTACAAGGCACTCTTACAGAAACGTCTGCAGTCTCTAAACTCCCCTTCCAAGGCAGCTGTTCCTGTCCTCCTTCCGTGTTGTGGACATGGCGTGTCTTCTCTCCTGGTACAGGGTGCTCGCTCCGGAAGGGATCTGACTCTCGGCTCGCGGCCCCGATGCGCTCGGGGCCGCAGCAGGAGCAAAACCAGGACTCAGAGCTCAGTTTCGACGTCCGTTCACCCAGCCAGCCACCAGCCCGTATTGGTGGGCCGTCTCTGGGTCACAGGCCCTCTGCCGAGCATGGGAAGGACTCGTCCTGGTCCCACATCGTGCTGAGGGCCGGGTGTCCTTCCCCCTCCGCCGGCACACGGCCATGAGAGCGCGTCGTGGGAGAGGGCGCGAGCTGCGGGCCCCCCAGGAGAGGGAGGCAGAGGGGTGCGGCCTCTCCTCTCAGGCACGTCCTCGCGGAGGTCAAGGCCCACCCCTTCCTCACGAATGCTGGCGACAGCTGGAAAGAGGGCGCCAGCTCTCCTACCGGACCTGCCGGGGCCCCTCCACTCTCAGCCCTTCCCCCGGCAGAGGGCGAGAGGAGGGGACCATGCGCGTGGGAGGGGAAGAGAAAGAGGGCAGCAGCACCGGACAGAAGGAGGAGAGAAGGGAGAGAGGCGGACAGGGAGGGGAGGGCAGAGGGAGGGAACGTCGCTCACGCTGGTGAGCATGAGAAACAAAGTGTGAGTTGGCCCGTCACACAACCGACACGCTGGCCTTCGTCTCTCCCCCAGGGCCTCCGGTTCCCTCCCGTTGAGCCGCAGGGGCTGTCGCTTAGGGAGACTCCGTGTGGCTAAGCAGGGACGTCCGCAGTACACACCCCACTAATACTCACAGTAATACCCTGTAGTAATATCAGTCCCCACTAATACCCACAGTCCTGAACGTGAGCCGATACTCGCGGACGCTGTTCCAGGAGCCCCCTGACATGAGTGACCGTAGGTGGCACTGCTCCCCACGTCACCGACGGGGCCGCGCGGCCCGCACAGGCCCGCTAACTCGCTCGCCCCCGGGGGCGCGGGGTGCTGGCAGCTGGCATCCGGCCCAGGTACTCGCAGTGCCTACACTGCCTCAGCCCACACACCCTCCTACCCGAAACACCATGACTTGTAGGTACCCTGGGGCTGCGGGCTGAAGGCGCTTCTCGCCGCGCCTTACAGACATGCGGCTCTAGTGGGGACCCACGGACGAGCCATCCGGCGGCAGCACACAGGACCACGGGCCCTGCGCTTCCGGATCTGTCGCTGCGGCGCGATTCTACCCATCCGTAAAGCCAGACGGGGCGACAGCAGGCGTGTGACTGGGCCGGGTGCCCCCACATGAACCCTGCATGTGTCCGGGTCACTCCCTCGGGCAGCTGCGTCAGCGTCTCGGGAGGAAGGTCTCACGTGGCCGCCGAGTGCTGACTGAGACCAGCACGGCCACTCCGCGTGGGACCACGGAAGTGCCACATCCGAGACCGAAGCTCGCCGGGTGCTCCAAGCCCTCCCAAACCGAGGAGCCCCGTGAACGCGGAGTGTGCATCGCTCACACCTGGGCCACCCCCGGAAGACGAGGCCACTTCTGCAAGTTCTCAGAGACAGTCCCACACCCCCACTGAAGAGGAGTTCCACGAGCTCACAGACCGTGTCCTTGAGAAGTTGCGTTTTTAAGGAACATTCACCACCGTGCAGGTGACAAGGACCAGTGTGAGCCACGGGAGGGGGCTCCCGGCGCTAGGCAAGCGTTACCTTCTGTGGAAACCTCCCACCGCAGCCAGCAGAGCTTCCCACGGCCGACTGGAGGGGACTGGGACCCACCACCCCCAGGCTTCCTCCAGCTCCAAGTCCGTGAGAGTCAGGGACACGGGAAGGGACAATGCGGGGGACGTCACATACAACACGACCCCATCAAGCGTTAGAACATTTATCATAGCAGGGCTGCCTGGCTGGCCCGGAGCGTTCGACTCTTGACCTTGGGGTCCTGAATTCAAGCCCCAAGTTGGGGACGGAGTTTACTTAAAAATAAAATCTTTAAAAAATAAATAAAACGTAGGGCGCCTGGGTGGCTCGGTTGGTTAATCAGCTGCCTTCCACTTAGGACCAAGCCCCGCCTCAGGCTCCCTGCTCAGCGGGGAGCCTGCTTCTCCCTCTGCCTCTGCCTGCTACTCCGCCTGCTTGTGCTCTCTCTCTCTCTGCCAAAGAAAAAAATAAAATCTTTCAAAAATAAATAAATAAATAATAAAAAATAAAATAAAACATTTATAATAATGGAAGGCAGCTATAGTTTTAAAAGCCAGTTATCATATCAGAAGATATCTGCCACATATATAAGAATAATATATAGAAACATTCTGACATAGAAAAATGGTATATAAAATATATTTTTCATATATAAAAATATTTGAAAATAAAAGCATACGAGAAAGAATTCCTACAAATCAATGGGGAAAAGCCAAAGAGCAGGAAAATGGGCAAAGACTATAAATAGGCAGTTCCCTGAGTGAGAATTGCGTGCGGTCGGTAAAGGTTCGGACAGGGACTTGACCTCACGAGCAACCGAGGAAGCAGGAACTAAAACGAGAAGTTGGAGAGAGTCTCCTAACCCAGTGCAGAGGGGAGGTCACGACAGGTCAGCGGGTGTAGGGCCAACGTCGCCGAGCCTCTCTGGAAGGCGAGGACCTGGTACATTGAGAAATGGACCCAGCCATCCCACCTCCCCGGGGAGAGCATGAGCGGACATGCTCGGGAAAGTACTGTTTGCTGCGGCAAAGTGGAAATAACCGAGGGCTCCACCAGCCCGAGCCGGCCAGGCCCTCGACGGCGTGTACACCCAACTGCAGATGTGTCGGACTCTTTTTTTTTCTGTAGGACTCTTTAAAATATTATATTTTCTTTTCTTTTTTTTTAAGACAGGGAAAGAGAGAGAGAGAGAGAAACAGGTGGGGGGAGGGACCGAAGGAGGGGGAACCCTAAGCAGGCTCCACGCTCATTGCAACCCTAAGCAGCCCCAACATGGGGCTCGATCCCACGACCTTGAGATCACGACCTCAGCTGAAATCAAGAGTCAGACACTTAACTGACTGAGCCATCCAGGCGCCCCCAAAAAGCACTACGTATATTTTCTATTTTCTATAGATATATTCATTAGGCAAGAATTTCATGTAACGTAATTGATAACAGTGAGTAACTCCTCACCGGGGAGAGAAGGCGGCTAGGCTTGAGGGTTGGAGGGAGAGTATCCACGGAGACACGAGTGCTTTGAAAAAGTCAGGGTTAAGTGTATCGGGTCTGAACACAAGCACGACCGTCCAGCTGTGAAAAGCCCCTTATCAGGGACTTCTGACACAGCCCTCTCCACCTCCCACTCTGGGCGTTTTGAGGCTTTGAGAATAAAGTGAATTGTTGTTTGGAAGTTCCCAAATACAATTTCTTGCTGGTGGTATAGCATTTGTTCTATTAGAAAACTGAAAAAAAAAAATCAATTCGTAAACAATGCATTTGCAAGGATGTACTTATGTTTTGCAACATAATAACTACCCAAATTAACAGCGTCTCATACCAACTCTTTGTTCACTAAATCTCTGTTGTCACGAGAGCCTTGCCAGAGGGAGTCCAGACCCGGCTCCACTGCTGACGCCGAGGGGGCACTAGGGACATGCTGCGTGGCTCCCTGACGCTCAGCCCCAATCATTCACACTGTTAGGAATAAAAATGGCAAGCACATCTATCTTCCAACTACGGAGCTCTGATTCCCTGGAAGGAGCCAGAAATGACTTGTTTTAAAAACAAGAAACTTTAAAAACAAGCCACCCAAAGAAATTAGCAGAGTTTTAACAACTAGCAAGAAGCTGTCCATCCCTACGCCAGAGGTAAGAACCGTGAAGAAGGTTTGCGTGGTACATACCCAGCCTCCGTTTTGCCTTATCCACTGTCTCAGGTTTGTCGTGATGAACTCTGCCACAAAGTAAGAAACCCTAGAAGCATCCACATCCGGGGAAATTCGCTCCTGGAGGAGCTTCTTGCAGAGAATGCCTTCAAAGGCAAATATGGTCACAATCCTTCCCCAGTTAACGATGCCGTCTTCAAATTCCTTTTCCATGACCTGATTGAAGATGGTTCTGGCCGTGTCGATGGACCCCACGTCGAAGCTGTCCAAACATGGTTTCAAGTTCTTTTCCACCTCCCCCTGCACGGAGGACGCCACGTCCCGTAGCACCTGGGGCACCCTGCCGGTGGCCGGGCTGGGGTGCGGGATCTGGAGGACGTGCCTCACGTAGTCCTGGGCCAGTGACAGCGTGTACCCGAACTCGCAGTCCGTCATCTTCCGCCTGCCCTGCCGGCCCCCCTGCCGCGTGCTGTCCCCGGAGCTGCCAAGGCCAAATGAGGCGGCCCCTGCTGGGCTGGGGAGGTGACTCACGGCGACGCGTGGGGGTCGGTGGAATTTCTGCGTGCATCACCGGACGGGCCTTCCTCCTCGTCACTCCCGGCCATGGGCTGTGTGAAAGAGAAAGTTGAAAGCGTGGGAAGAGGGAAATGGTTCAACGAGAGGCCACTTCCTCAAACTGTCAGTGATTAACTCGGGGACCAAAGTGCTGAAGGCAGGACGTAGAGAAACCAAAAACCACCCCCCGCCCCCCGCCTGGCTGCTCTCTGACCCCGAGAGGCCACTTTTAAGAACTGAAAGCAGGTGTCGCACACTCACACTTCTTCACGGTAATCACAAGGTAGAAACGGCCCGGAGACTGGTCGGCAGAGACCCGGCTGCCCCCAGTCAGGGCCGGTTACTGGGCTGCAGAGGAAGGAGGCACCTCCGCGGGGCGGGGGGGGGGGGGGTGCTGAAGCCGGCGGAGAGCGGCCCCCCGTGCTGGGGACACACAGTGGGAGCTGCGTGCGTCAGCCCTAAGCCAGGCCGAGAAGGGAGATGCGATGCGGACTGCTGGGGCAGGGGCTGGGGCAGGGGCTGGGCAGGGGCTCGCTCTCACTGGGGACCGTCTTCTACTACGGATGAAAACGTGTTGGAGCCGCCCAGAGGCGGGGTCGCACCCCCCACCCCCCGTCCCCACATCAGACTCCGCTAAATCGCTCGTGTTGAGATGGGGGGGTTTTACATTCTGCGAATGTCACCTGCAGAAAGTGTCCAGGCAGCCACCCAGCTGAGCCAGGCTGGTGACAATCGGGGATGGGGCTCAGACAACCGCGGGGGAGCAGCCGGGGAGCCCCAGAGCCCGGTTCAGGAACACCCCCGGACGCGGGGGCCTTGAGCTGGGGAGGGCAGACGGGGGCGGAGGAGTGTCTCCTCCTGGAACTTCCGACCCACAGAAAACAAGCCCTTGCTTCCCACTCTTGAGTCACGTCGGAAACAGAAGCGCCGGCCCCCGAGTGGCCCAGACTCCCACGCGCAGGTCCCCTTGTCCCTCGCTCGCATGTGCCCTGCGTCTGTGATGGGACCACGCAGACGGCCTCGCGGGCTGAGGCAGGTGAGCCCCGAGCCCTGGTTCCTCACCGTCCCCCCTGCTCGGGCCGCCTACCCTCCGTGAGCGCGGTGTGCGGTGAGGGCGAGCGTCGGGTTCACGGAGCGCGGGCAGATGCAGACCCGGCAAAGGTCCGGTGACAGGAGCGTTGAGGAAGCCAGGGTGGGCGGCAAGTCGGCCAGCAGAGCGCCGGCGGAGGGGCCACGGCCACGGCCACAGGGCCAGCCCCGTCAGCAGGCGGGACGGGCTGGGTGCCCTGCAGGAGCTGAAGCCACGCTCTCCAGCCACGTCTGGAGCGACCTGGAGACTGAGTGTGCAGGACGACAGACAGGAAACGTGGTTGGCCCGCCGGGGCCTTTCTGAGCCCGCGCACAAGGCCTGGAGGGGGAGGGAGCGCCCTAGGCTGTGGTGGCCCCAGAGGCGCCGCGGGCCGGGCTCCCGCGTCAGGAACGTGATGACAGAGGGCCCCACAGCTGCGCCCCGAGTGCCCCCCACCCCCTCAGTGTCCCCCAGGCCACTGCCTGTCACCGACCGAGCAAGGTGGGGGCCGCACGGAGTCCGGCCAGCACGTCAGCCTCTGGAGGGCAGCTTGGTTTCCGTGACTCGCCAGCAGCCTTGGAGACACTTTCTGAGACTGGGCTTTGGGCTCCGGCTCTTCCTCCAGCCCTCCCTCCGCCACCCACTGGGGTCCACGCTCCCAGCCTCTGCCCCTGCCTCCCCCTGCTCCCAGCCAGTCCCTGGGACACCCGACCCCCGGAGGCTGGGGTCCTGAAGGGGCAGGGGACCCGCACGGAACAAAGGGGCACATTGCACACGTGAGCTGGGGCCTCGGCTCCACCATGTCCCCGGGGAGAGTCCTCCCGAGCCCGCTCCGAGACGTCTGCCCGCCCACAAGGGCACCTTCCCTCCTCCGAACACGCTGGGCATCCGAAGGGCCAGCCAAGGGGTGGGGCGTTTTATCCTCTCCCGGGGTGACGAGCATTCCCGGAGAAACAGTGCAGCACGTGGCTTCAGAGCTGCGGTCAGGCCCTCCACGGCCAGCGCACGGCCGCTCTCCTGCCGGTGCCCGAGCCATACCCGGGGGAGGCCCTTCCTTGATCTGTTGGCTGAGTGACGTGCACCTCTCATCACGACTCCCGCTGACTGCGCTCAGGCCTCTGCCTTCCTGTCTGGACCCACAGTGGTATTGCTGTAAAAACTCTTAAATATTGGGGCGCCCGGGGGCCTCGGTTAAGGCCTCTGCCTTCAAGCTCAGGTCGTGATCTCAGGGTCCTGGGATCGAATCCCACATCGGGCTCTCTGCTCAGCGGGGAGTCTGCCTCCCCCTCTCTCTCTGCCTGCTTGTGATCTCTCTCTCTCTGTCAAATAAATAAAATAAAATCTTTTTTAAAAATTAAAAAAAAAGCTCTGACATACTGTAGCCTGCTTTACTTTATTTCAGAGTTTCCAGTCACTTTTCAAGAACAGGTGGAAGAGAGAAATACAAAGTCTTTGCTAAAAAGAATGATTTCTTTTTATTAAAATGCAGTGACTGAAGGGGTGTGGAGGGAGCTGGGGGGCCACGGACAGGGTGTGAGCACAGAGGAAGGTGTCCCTTCTCAGTGCCACCACAGCCTGGGTCTGCGCTCACCGGGGCTGGCCTACAGCACACTTCCCCATCCCCCGATCGCCTCTGTGCACGCGGGGAGTTCTGGATGAAATTCGGGCTCCGCACTGACACGCCGAAGGCGTCACCCGAGCGCGTGGGGTCTGGAACCCCTCCGTGGCCTGTGTCAGGTGCTCGAGATACAAATGTCTGCCGCTGGAGAACTCTGTCTAGGGGACACCGTGCCGTCTCAGAGGCAAGGAGGAACCCGCAGGGGGAACCCGCAGGGAGAGGCAGCTTCTACGGCAGAGCTCACGGTCGGGGGGCCCCTCCTGAGCCCCTCCCGGGCCACGGGGCTGGGTTGGTGGGCCCACCATGAAGCTGGGGGGCTGGAGGTGCGCCTGGATCACGCTCCTCACCGCTGGGCCCGGGGCCGATGGGCGGTGACAGGTGACTTCCTAACTCTGTCCACGCCGCACGAGCACCCGTGGCCTGACCGAGGTTTTCCCTTCTTGTCTAGAATCTTCCACCGAAGAAGTAGGAGGCTTGGCCAGGGCCAAGGGAAGGACCAGCATTCCACAAAAACGATGGGAACCGAGTGAGTCCTCTCAATAACGAGCCGCTCTCCCGTCTGTACAGTGCGCCGGGCTGCGTCGTTACCGGCACGGTCACGTCCCTGCATGGGGACGACCTCACACCCACTCGCTGCGTTCACAGGAGTCCGCACGTCTGCCCACCGATGTCCCCTTTACCTGTTGCTCCCCTGCCCCCAAGCAGCCCCAAATCCTGGTGGCCGGAGCTGCATGTTCGCTCCTGGCTGTGGAATGTGGCCGGGCCGGGGTGCGGGGACAGCTCTCTGCTCCTCGGCGCCCGCGTGGCAGGCTCGGGCTCGTCCTGTGCCATGTCCCCATTCAGACGCCCCGCGTGGCCGCTCTAGGTCCCACAAGCAAGGATTCCAGCGACAGATGCAGGCGACCAACGGCCTTTCCTAGCCCAGCCGGGAGCTCAGAGGGCTCCGTTTCTATCCTCCGGCACCAGGAGAAGCCACGAGCCACACCGTCCGCGGAGGGAAACACCACTTTTCCTGGGAAGAAGGGCGTGGAGAAGCTGCAGCCGGACCTCCAGACGGCCGCAGTGGGCCGTGCACATGCCCGGTCATGCACACGCACACACGTACCGTCTGGTGACGTGCGGTGGAGGGGCCTGGCAGGTGCCGGGGGCCATGCCGCCCACCTGTGCTCCCGGACCGGAGAGCAGCTGCTCTTCCCTCCCTCCCGACGGTGGGGGCTCGGTCTGCCCTTCGTCCCCCTCCTGCGCCGGCAGAGCCCAGTGGGGAGCAGCAGGGGGTTAGCGGCCAGGGGAACCCCAGCTGCAGGACCAGGGCTCCCGGAGGGTGACCTCAGGGAGAGGCTGCGGAGATCAACTTCTCTTTTCCCTAAAGGCAGAACTTGGGTGGGAAATTGCTGGGCTTTTCACTGCCTCACGGGAGGTGGTTCAGGGGAACCCCCAGACCTGGCTAGCTCTCAGCTGTGGCTGCTTCCCCTTTCCAGGGCCGTGGCCAGGGTAGACTGTCCACAGAGGGCGGTGGTCTTCAACGGGGACACCACCGGGACACCTCGCGGATACGTGTGAGAGGACGCCTGCCTATGCGCCCCCTGTCTGCTCCCGCGCCCACTGGGGCCAAGCCTCAACAGTCCGGCACGATGTAGGCAAGCCCGCCCCCTCAGGAAAAGCCGGCGACCCGCTGTGACACAGCTCCTGGTGGGAGCTTGGTCTCCATCCAAGGAGACTAGTTTCCAGGAAATCCTAGGAGCAAGATAAGCTGGTGGGAATTTCCCCCAAGTCTCGGGCTGTACTTGGGAGCAAGGCCTAAGTGGGTACGGGAGGAAACCCGTAGGTCCACAGCGAGGGAGCTGGGGAGCAGGGAGGAAGGAAGGGGTGTCAACCGATGTGGCTAGTGGGGTAGCATTTCCAACGAAGGTCGCAGAGGCCACAGGGGGATGGAGAAAGAAAGAGAGGGAAAGCCAGGGGGAGGTTAAAATGATGAATGGTCCCGCCTAGGACAGAATCCCTGAGTCCAGCCTGGAATGCCGGGCAAGTTCGTCCTTCCCACCTGTGCGTACAGGTGTGCACTCCCCACCTCCCCCCCCCCCACCTCCCCACCCTCTCCGAGTCTCCCGCTACCTGCTGCCTGTCCCACTCACCGGCGATCCTCCCGGAGGGCCCTCGAGGCGCCCAGCACATGCGGGAGCACCACAAACACCGGCTGGGTTCTCTTCCCGCCTCTGCACCTGCCGAGTGTTTGACAAAAGGCCTGAATCACAGCAGGACCGAGCGCGCGGCTGGAGCTACATCCCTTCTCCTTCGAAGCTTTACTCACCGACCCGCAACGCGAGCAAGCACAATGTTCTTTTCTTTCCCCGAACGTCAGCCTGGGGCAAGTACAAGAGAAAAGCCTACTTGAATGGGACCTTCGAGTGAAAGGTCGAAATCAAATCCCCCTTCATTGTGGAGGAAGGGTCTGGACTTTCCCTGCCCTCCACGGAACGGCAGGACCTACAACACAGGTGAAGGAAACAGAAGTGTGTTCGGGGACCGGGAAGGCGGCCCTCCGTGGCGAGCGAGGACTCGGAACGCCCCAAGGAGCACAGTGCGGCCGGCCGGCAGCCGCTCACTCGGCCCGCTGCCCCACGGCCCTCACGCGCACCTGCCACGGGCGGCGCCCTGCGCGGCGTCCAGGGGCCCGTGTCGGGAGCGCCGAGCTCGCCGGGTCATGGCTGCTGGACGCTCAGAGCCACTGCCCGACAGGACGTGCCGACCGGCCAGGCCGGGGGCCGGGGCTCAGAGAGGAGGCCGGCCTGCAAGAGACCCACGCCGGCTCCTGCCGGCCCGGCGCACCTACCTGAGCAGGCCCGGGGGCGGCACGGACACGCTTTCTGACGCGCTGCCTCGCAGACTCAGAGCCACGCCAGGGGCACAGCCCCGGGGTCACCGCAGCCGGGGAGCTCCGGGTGCGCTGAGGGGGGGGGGGGTCGGGGAGGGCTAGATGGGAGAGTGACGTGCTCAGAGCCGCGCGCCGGGGAGGGGGGCCGGGCAGGATGCCCTGGACGGGACTGGCCACAGAGGACGCCGGAACAGCAGGGATTTTTGTCAACGTGAAGAGATACAGTTTCCAAATATAAAAATCCACCCACTTAAAGCGCCCACTTCCGGCCTTTGGACAAGTGTCCGAACACCCCTGTCAAAGTACGAAGTGTCCCAAGTGCCCCAAAACGTCCTTTCGTGCCCCTCTGCCTTCAGTCCCATCTCCCTCCTGGCCACGGGCGGCCACAGATCCCGACACGTCTCGGAGGCTTCTCGACGCACTCTTCTTTTTGTCAAAGTTGGAACTTGTCGCTCCTGAAGCCTCAAGCAAACGTGCCTCCCCTCACAGTGCCATCCGGAGAACTCGGGCATTGGCTTTACCGAGAACATTCTGGACAGAGGTCAGGATGCTTCCTGTCCCGATGATCGTGACTGCCCCAACACCCGGCCTGCATGTGGAACCAGGGCGGGTCTCACTGAGCGCACTGCCCTCACTGCCCATCCCGTGGCCCGCACCAGAACTTCTTTCCTTTATAAAGTAAACTGTGCGGACTCCCGATGCGCAATGCCCCCTTTCCCTTCTCTCACTCAGTGACGCCGACCTTGCCTCCACCTGCTGGCCGTGGCGAGCAGCGCCGCCGTGAACCTGTCGTGCAGACAGCTGTCCGGGACACGCGGAGCCGCGGGGGCCCAGCCATCGGACCCTGGGAAGACTGTGCTGGTCTCGCGGAGGACGGTCCGGAGAGGACGGGGGAGGGCGCACGGACCGACGCCGAGTCCGGCAGGTAGGTTTTTTACCTCCTCAAATAACCGGAGACGTGCGTGTGCTTTGCTGATTCCTCCCCTTCCGCTCACGCACACACACGCGCCCCCGTGCACACTCATGCACACGTATAAGCTTTCACACGCGCGTGGTCACACACACGTACACACGCTCACACAGTACACTCGTGCGCACACCCTCACGCACACGGAGCTACTGCAAACGGGCTGGACGCCAGACCACGTCGACGGTGATGGGAAAACGCCGTGACGGGCGCCTCCGAGCACCTGGGGCCGCCTGCGACAGGAGGCCGACGCCACACTGGCCGGAAGCTCGGGGAACGGAGGTGTTGGCCGCGTTGGGCTTTCGCAGCTCGCTGACTTTTGCAGACTTTTCTGGAACCGCTGTGTCCGTGACCTTGGCTGCGAGAGGGGAGCCCCACGGCGCATCTGACGGCTCCTCGCCCCAAGGAGGAGATTCCTGATGACAGTGGGGTCGCCAGAGCCTGACTGACCCAGAAGACGCCCACCTGCGCCGGGCCGGGCTCCGCTCGCCCCCCCTCCCCACCCCCCCCCACCCCCCCGCTGGCCCTGCTGCGTCCCAGGACCCCAGGAAGGCCACATGTGCATTAGCAGTTCACAGGATGACATGGGCAGGGCCGGCCTGGCTGTCTCAGGCCCCGGAAAGGGCTCTCGCTTTCCCCGGCGCCTCCCCGGCCCCTGGAGATGGTGGGGACGGCCACGATGCACTCCCAGCCAGCCTGTAGGCCCTTCCTGCCCAGAGGCTTCCGGAGTGCCGTGTCCCTCGCTCCGCCTGTGTCACCTGCAGCCCCACCAGGAAGGGTCCCACGTGGAGGGGAAGTCCCTGTGCCCCGGCCTGAGTGCCCCAGATGTCTCCTCCCGGTCGGCGGTGACCAGATCCTTAAAGGACACCCGATTTCCGCCCTTCCCAAAGCCAATGTCTTTGTGCTTCTTCCTCTTCAGTGTAGACGCTTGGGGACCAGGCTGGAGCGACCCCCCTCTTCCGGCAGGGACCCAGCGCAGCGGGGAGAGAGGCCCCGGGCTGGAGAAGACGTGGGGAGACCCGGATGCCGCTCCTGGCCCCGGTGCGGACTTAGAGCCCTCTGCCTTCGGAAGCTCCCCACAGGGTGGGCCTCCCGGTACCCGTCGTCCCCCGACGGTGGCTCAGCACGCAGGGGGCCCGTAACCCGCAGAGCTCTGGGTCAACGCAAGCTGCTTCCCCATGCTCTCAGAGCTCCGGGGCTGTTCCCCCTTCTCAGCAGACCCTGTAGCCGCGCTCAGTGGCGTCTCACTGCCCACGACAGAAGAGTCCAGACCCTGGGAGCTCCGCAGCCCGGTCTCCAGGCCAGGCTCAAACTCGGGCTTCCCGGACCCACTATCCTGTCTGGACCTCGATCTCTCCACCTGTAACCTAAGCAAAAAATGGACCAGGGATGCCTTGAGGGGGGCTCAGTCGGTTAAGCCTCTGCCGTCAGCTTAGGTCATGATCTCGGGGTCCTGGGATCGAGCCCCAGATCGGGCTCCCTGCTTCTCCCTCTGCCTCTGCCGCTCCCCCTGCTTCTGCGCTCTCTCTCTATGTCTCAGATAAGTAAATAAAATCTTCAAAAAAAGAAGTAAAAATAAGAAAAAAAAAGACTAGAAGCTCCACCGAATGTGTGTGCCCGAGCTCATTTCTAGTGCCCTGGAGAAGCAGCCGTTCTAATGAGGTGACTTCCGAAGGAAACTCCCCCGCCTCCGCCCGGGGCCGCAGACGGCTTCACCGGCCACAGGGCTCTGGCATTAGAAGAGCTCGGAAGGGTGGGGGTTTCCAGAATCTTCTATTCCCACTTCCCATTTCTCAAGTCATTTGAACTATCACACTTGTGAGGAAAATGTCACCGACGGGAAAACGCAAACCCCCAGGGCCTGAGGGAGGGAAGGCCCCGTTCCCGGAGCTGAACCCCCGATTTGGGACCGTGGTCCAGGGATGGAGGGATGAGTGGTGAGAGGTGCACCCCCATTTCCTGATGGACTCTGGGTCCTGTGGCACGTTGGACGCTCCGAGGAAGGCAGCGGTTTGGAGGCCTCACCCAAGAGCTGCTCGCAGCACAGGCTCACCTGCCCGGGGGCTCCCTCAGCCGGATGGACATAGGAACAGCCCCCGGGGGGGTGCCTGAGCTCTTCTCCCAGGACTAGAGGGGCTGGCAGGCTTACAGGGACTCACTCACCCCCAAACAGAGGGGGCCATCCCAGCCCCCAGCCCCTCCGCTCCTGTCCCCTCCCCTGCCCACCGCCAGCCCAGCTGGGACACCAAGTCCCAGCCCTCGGGCGCCTGCCAAGGCCGGTGACCATGTGTCAGCCCTGAGGGGCCGCCCCGGTCTTCACAGCCGGCCCGCGGGCCCCCAGCGTCTGCGCTCCGGACCACCTGGCCCCCCAGGCGCTCCAGAAGGCACTGTGCGGGCACAAAGGCCTCTGGGGACCCGGGGGCAGAGGAAAATGGGGCCGTCTTCCCCGCCCCCCCCCCCGAGTAAGTGACAGCGGGACACGTCAGGAGGAAGCCAAGGCGAAGGGAGGGTGCTGGGGGGGGGGGAACGGGTCCTCGCGGAACATCTGTCCTGTGCCAGGGAGTCCCCCGCGCCCCTCACCCACCGGAGACTCGGCATCCCCAAGGAGGAGCCCCGCCCGGGACGCGACAGCACACGGCCAGACCCGGCGGAGTCGGCATTCAACTCCAGGACTGCCTGCCTCCCAAAGACCTGGACCAGATGCTTCTCGGATTCTCGGACACCCTTAAGGTCCCACGTGCAAACGTGCTAGCTCCATTCACCGTGACACACGGGCACAGGCAGGGTATCCGGGTCACTGACCCCAGGTCACTGGGGTCACTGGGGTCCAGGGGGGTCGCTGGCCAGCGGGCACACCTGGGAAACGGCCCAGAGCCTCCGCGGAGCGCCACCTAGTGCTCCCACGTGGGATGGCAGCCGAGGCAGGAAGCCGCAGCCAGGAATGTGCCCTTCCTCCCTGGGGCCAAGGTCAGGGAGCAGGTGGGGCAGTGGGCAGCGCCCACCCACAGTGAGGGTGCGGCGTGGACCGTCGCGTGGCCTCGGGGGCTCCGTACTCTGCAAGCCCCCCGGCTCTCTCCAGCTCAGCCCGCAGCTCGGGGCAGCGGGGGCCTGGCATTCCTCCTCTCGGGGCCTCGGGGCTTGCTCGGTGGGAAGTGGGCCTCGCCCAGCTCCACTACCTGTAGGCACGAGCCCCACAGAGGTGCCTTGGGGACCCGCACAGGACAGGGGGAGCTAAGGGGTGGGGCCCTACGTTTCCCCCAACACCCCACCTCCTTCAGAGCACCTCTGCTCGTTCGTGCCTGATGGGGTGGGTTCCACGAAAGACTTCTTTGGAAAAACATGTTTTGGTGGCTTTAGGGGAAAAAAAGCCCTCTACAGAACTCGGTGACCTCTCAGGCTTTTCCTGTTCTGCCACTTTACATTCCTCTTGAAGGATTTATTAACTGGGTTCACTAAACAAACGTTCACTGAACGCGTGCTATGTAGTTGCAGTCTCTCCCAACAGGGAGAGCACCGCTACATGTCCTCTCCTCGATGGGCTTAACACCTGGCAAGGCAGGCAGCATGGGAAGGGATGGCTATGCAGGGCACGAAGCAGGGAAGGATTCCAAAGAGGAGGTGGCATTTGAGCTGGGCTTTGCAGATTGTATAGGAGTTGGAGCCCCCATCCGGTGACGATGCGCCAAGTGCCTTAGACTAGCTCTTCCATCAGAGCAAACGGCACCCCTGCTCGGCGGCGGCAGAGAGGCAAGAAGGGGTCAGCACGACGGGGCCCAGAGAGCGGATGGGGAGGGAAGCGGGGAGTGCAAGTCCTTGGGGCTGTTCCTCCCACGGCAGCGTTCGCGGATTCTGCACAGGGCCGTGGAGAGGCTCAGAGCGACGAGTTCAAAGTCGGCTCGGTGTTCTTAAAGTTATTCAGTCTATTTCTCCAGATGAACGTACTAAAGGGAGCAGTCATAGGATCGAGTCAATGAAAGTAGAAAAACGGTTTGCTAAAATGCAATATGCTTTCTGGATTTTTTAAAAAGTAAATTAAGGCAGGGGGGCGCTGGGTGGCTCAGGTGACTGGTTAAGCGTCTGACTCTTGATCTCGGCTCAGATCACGATCTCAGGGTTGGGAGTTCGAGCCCCGTGTCGGGCCTCTGTGCCAGGTGGGGAGTCTCCCTTTGCCCCGGCCCCCCAATAAAAAAGGCTAAAAAAAAAAAAGAAGTACAGTGATAATAGAACTCCCTTGACCTCACACAGAGTAGAGACGTCAATACCTACAGCAGATGAGGCCTGAGCACAGGACCCAGCAGTTCCATGCCGCATCGACACTCGAAAAAATCGGAGACAGATGTCCAAACACAACGGCGTCCTCGGCAGCGCGATGCTCCACGGCCGAAGCGAGGAGTCCACGCAAATGTCCGTCCGCTGAGGCACGAACCAAGGAAACGCACTCTGTCCAGACCACGGAGAATGATTCGGCCGTACAAAAGAGAAGCAGGACATCTACGCAACGAGTCTGGTGAAGTGGAGGGGAAAAACTCAGGCATGGGGGCTTCTCTGTGACCCCAGCGGCCCGTGACCCCATTTCCGTGCCCGCCAGGGGCGGGAGGCAGGAGACTGGGGGGGACCGACCATTCCGCGTGGGGTCACGGGTGTCTGGGGTCTGACCCTGGTCAGCACAACACGGTGGGTGCGCGGAAGGCGCTGAGGGCAAGTTTGACGGTCGGCGGATTTATTATGTTGGGACTAGAATTCCAGTGCCTCGCTGGGAGGACCGGAAGATGGTACAGCCGCTTCGGGAAATGCTGGGGCGTTTTCTTGTGAAGGAAAAGCGCCAACGACTCCCACTCCGAGGCGTGTCCCCAAGAGAAACAACACCGTAGGTCTACACGAAGGTTCCTAAAGAATGTTCATGGCAGCTTTGGTTCCCGACGGCCCCAGGCCGGGAAGGGCGCAGGGCCCCGCTGGGGCAGCAACCCCGAGGGCACCCGTGAAAGGGGCGCTGGTCAGGGGTAAAGAAGAGCGAACCACTGCCCGGGGCAGCATCGGGGACGGTGTCAGAAACTGCGTGGCTGTCTCGCCCCGTCTACGGTATTCGCTGTAACACAAAGTCAGAAACGTTGTCCTCTCTGAAGCGTGAGGTAGGCAGTGACTGTAATCGGTGTGAGTGAACATTCTGGGACGTGATGGGGGCTTGCACTCCGGGGGCACATCGGTCAAAGACGAGCGAATGTGTGCAGGTCTGGGGGGGAGACGCTGGGCCTCGGGGACGGTGCGGGGGAGCAGGAGCCTCACAGAGCAGCGGGGAAGGGCGGCGGGGCCGCTGGGGCCACGGAGCAGGTGGCGGGGCGCGGGCGGGAGGCGTGTCTGCAGGTCCCGCCACAACGATGATGCCGCCGCCGCCGCCGCCGCCAGAGATTCATGGCCGGACTGAGATCAGAGCCAGCGCCCCCGACCGGAAGGTGCCTCCGCGCGGACACCCGGTGCGTGCTGTCCCCGCTGCGGGAAGGGACAGCCCGTCTGCTCTGCACAGACCCCTGCCTCCTGGAGGGGACGGCAGCTCCCAAATTAATTTCGCCTGTCATTTTGAAGCTTTAAAAAAAACTTTTGTTTATCGCAAGGACCCGGGACTTGATCCCGGAGGCCCGGCTGCCCGGTGACACGGGGCTGGCGCTCTCTCTACAGCAGACTCTAGTCTGTGCGAGGCCTCCATTCGCTGCCCCCCAGCCCCTGCCTCGGGCTTCTCCCACGGGGCGGGGGGCAGGCAGGGTGCCGGCGGGAGGGGCTGCCCCGGGCTCAGGGGCCCCCAGCAGGGACGGAGATGGACTTGGGAACGTGGCAGGAGGTCAAACCCCATGAGAACGTTCGAGGGGCAAGTCCAGAGGCAGGACCGGAGGCCTGCGGCCTCCCTACCCCGTCAATGGCCCACGTTCTGAATCTCGGGGAGCCCTGAGACTTTGCTTTGCCTCCAGCGGAACCAGAAGGTCAGGGCAGCCCCTCCCGGGGGATGTCTCGGCAGCTCACTGGGACGAAGCCGCAGTCGCACTCCGGGGAGGGCAGCAAGGGACGCACGGCAGCCGCAGCAGGCCCTTCCCAGCCTGACCTTCAGCGGCCAGCAGCCCACTTGGCCAATAAACACGAGCTACCACTGCTGTTTCCACGGACTCGGTCTTAGGGTCCGGGCATCTAGAACCTCCCTCCTCCATTTTTTCTCCCTCTCCAGGCTCCCCCCAGTTCCTACCCACATTCTCTCTCTCTCTCTTTCTCTCTCTTTTTAAAGATATCACTCATTTGAGAGAGAGAGAGACAGCACTGGGAGAGGGAGAAGCAAACTCCCCACTGAGCAGGGAGCCCAACGAGGAGCTCGATCCCAGAACCCTGGGATCATGACCTGAGCCAGCCAGGTGCCCCCGACGCACATTTCTTTAACCCTGGAGACCAGAAGCCTCATTCTCTCACTTTTTCTTACAATAGCCCTAGAGTTTCTATGAGTCAAACCTGATCACTTCACCAAAAAAGCTAGAAGGCCTCCTATACCATCAAAAAACCCTGATAAACTGGGCTGCATCAAAATTAAAATGTGCAAAGGAGGCTGTTAAGAAAACAAGAAGCCACAGATTGGGAGGGAAAGAATCACAAGGCATGATTTATCTGACAAAGGACTTGTTTCCAAAACATATAAAGAACTCTTACAACTCAAATACAAGACGAACAACCCACCCCTTCATCCCCTCTAGAACGGCTGGGGGAAAATACAGGAGTCAGAAAAAGACCGAGCACGGGGATGGCGAGGACACAGGAGGATCGAGGCGCTCACAGCCAGCCGGGGGCGGGCAGGGGGGCAGGAGACAGCGCCATCCTCCGCGAAGCTCGGCAGTTCCTTATGGAGTTAAACAGGAACTTACTGTGCAACCTCAAAGTCCCCCCGTTGGTATTGTTCTCAAATACAGATAAACCCACCCCGAGAAGGGTGCTCGGATGCTCAGAGCGCCTTCATTCGTCATCGCCCCGAACTGGAAACAACCCGGATACCCCTCCTCGGGGGAACCGGGCAACCAAACCGTATACCCGCACCCTGGACCGCGGGTCAACAATAAGACGGAATGCATTACTAATACCCACCACCCCGGGGGGACGTTTTCGTAAAACGTGACGCTAAGCGAAAGAAGCCAGACGCCCAGGAATGTACATGCCGTGTGATTCTATGCATATAAAATTCTCGCGTGGGCAAAGCTGGTCTTCTAACGGTACGGCAAGCAAATCAGTGGTTTCCCGGGGTCAGGAACAGACGGCAGAGGGCTCAAGGGAACCTTCTCAGGTGATGGAAATACGCTCTCTCAGGTGTGCCGGCTGGCGGTTATGCGGGTGTCGACACGTAAAATCCCACTGGCCTGAAAAAAAAACCCCACTTCAAGTTGTACACTTAAAATGGATGCTTTTTATTATATGTAAATTTTGCCTCGGTAGATGTGCTTTTTTAAGACCGGCTGGCTTCATTTCTTCAGCAACAGAAAAACTAGTTCTCCGCGCATGGGCTGGCAGGGGGTAGGGCAGCGAGGGGGGGAAGTGGGGGGCTGGTTTTTAAAAACACCATTACCGGATTTGCACTCCCTGGAGGGGAGGGGTCTCAGGAGCCCTGGGAAGGGTGCTGTATCCTGCCTACCTCCCCTCTCCCCCCAGAAAAGGGTCCTTGAGTCTGTCAAGGAGCATTAAAGACGGGAGAAAGGAGACAACGCACACCCTATCATCCTGCAGCTCCTTCCTCCCTCAGGGACCTTCTGTCTGGAGGGTCAGAGCAATAGAGGGAAGTTCAGGGCAGGGTCCCCGGTCCCCGTCCTTCTGCAGCGGCTGAGGTCTGGGGGCAGGGAGGGAAGAAGGTGGAGAGACGATCTCACAGCCTCTGCTGACCCAGCGCTCAGACCCCTGGGGAGAGAAGCTGGTGCAGGGGCCGCTCCCCGAGCGGGCGGAGCCGGTTACACGGGGCGAAAGTCAGGCTATCCGGACCAAGAGGCCTATGGAGGTCCAGAAGGACCTGCAACGTGGCTTTCATCCCTCCTCCCTCTCCGTCACCCCCACATCCAGCCCAGCGCCAACACTGTCGGTTCTAACTGCGGCTGCACCCCTCTCCTGGACCTCTCCTGCCCCCTCCATCCTCCCTGCACTCTGCGTTGGTGCTCCCCCTTCTGTCCTCCCTGTAATCCATCCACAACTGCCAAGTGTCTTTTGATAAGTAAACTAGACTAGACAGCACTCTGCTTAACACCTTTCCAAGGCATGTGGTTACTTTTAGGAAGAATCCCAGAGTCCTTCCTGCGCCCTTTGAGGCTTCCTGCCGGGCTCGCAGGAGCTCTGACACCTGCTCCTTCTCACGTGGGCTGCCCTGGCCACCCCAGTCTTCTCTCGCCTCTAACACATGCTCTCTCCTGCCCCCTGTTGGCGCAAACCCGTGGCTTTTTAGAACGCAGAACCAAGCTTTTGTCCGAGCTCTAAATAGACACTGGGAGGCCGCGGCTGCTCACCCAGGGCCCGACCCCATTTCCCAGTCGCCAATAAACCAGCACGACCTGCTGGGCCACCACAAGGGGCTAAGCAACTAGTCTTGGCTTCCCCATCCCTTGAGGTGCCCTGAAAGGCCCTTGTAGCCTGGAAGGCACGCAGGGGAGGAATACCTTGTTGGGACCCTCGCGATTTACATGGAGATCCTCGCGTTCAAATCCTGAGCCTCCCGTGACACACGATTCTGGGCAAGTCCTGAAAACTCTTGAGATGGCCATTTTCTCATCTATAAAGCAGGCCTTCACAAAGCCGTTGGGAAAAGCAGACAAGACGATGCACGCTGAGACACCGGGCAAACTGGAGGGGTATGGGCCCGAGCAAGCAAGCAGCCCCCGTCTCATGCGCCAACGCCCATGAACGGATCAGGGCCACATGGGGAACCGTGTTGAGAAGGGTTCTGAGTGCCGCTGTGAGGCAGGAATCAAGGAAGTCGGAGGAAGCGAGTCTGGACGGTGGGCTATATGCTGGCAGGTGGGCTCTGCCTCGTAAAGCTGGGAAGAGGGTTGGGATGCCTTTCAGTTCTCGGGGGCCGCGGCGGTTAAGGAGCAGGTGCATGTTCTACAGTCTCCCTCCCGTTCAGCTCTACGGCCCAGGAGACGGCGGAGCCCCAAGATGGGAGGACCCCGGGCCCCGAAACCACTGTGCTGGTGTGCAGCCTGCTGACCAGGAACCCTGCACTCGGCCATCATGGGGACCAAAACGATATATTCTTTTAATACAAACTTTTATTGTGTGAGGCCCCTGGGATGGTGGAGCTTATGTCTCAGAGCAGCTAGGATTACCCTAAGTTTCACAGCGGCCGAAAAGAATTGAAAATTCCCACTTCATTGCCTCAGACTTCATATCTCGAATTCGGCAATCTCCTCTCTATCCCACACCCCACGCCTGCTCTCGCTTTTATTCTCAGTCTCCCCAGCTCTCCGAATCCTGGTCGTCACCTCGCATTCGTCCCTCGGCCTCACTCCTGACATTCAACCAAAGGCCAAATCCTGCAGCTTCTTTCCTGCCAGTCTTCTCCTCAGCTTTCCCACTTCTGCTGCTTTGGCTTATATGCTGGTTCTCACCTCTTTCCTTCCCTGACTCAGTCTCCTAATCGGAGTCTGCCTTCACTGTAACTCAGCTCCACTTCATTCATCCATCCCACCACCCAACCATCCACCCATCCATCCAACTATCCCACCACCCATCCATCCATCCATCCATCCATCCATCCATCCATCCATTAAACCAACCATCCATCCATCCATCCATCCATCCATCCATCCATCCATTAAACCAACCATCCATCCATCCATCCATCCATCCATCCATCCATCCATCCAACCATCCATCCATCCATTAAACCAACCATCCATCCGTCCATCCATCCATCCACCCATTCATCCAATTTGTATTTATTAAATGCATAACCATGTGCTATACTGTGTAAACACTGTAATAAATGAGTCTCTGACACACATGATTGGGAGGACCAACACTAATGAAACAGTCCACTAATAAACACATAATTACAGGTGCTATGAAAGAAAATTACAGGTTTTGATGAGAGCATCATAATGGGGCCTTAACCTGGTCAAGGAGCTAGGCAACCCTTCCCTGAGAAGGTGACCTTTGAGCTAAGGTCTAAAGGATGGAGGTGGTAAACCAGCAAAGGGGTGGCGGGAGGGGCCAGGATCTTCCAGGCAGAGGGAGCAGTGGAGCCGGGAGGAGCAGGCCCCATTTGGGACCCTAAAAGTCCAGTGTTGCACAGGAACCGGTCTTTGTCACCGTTGTGTTCCCAGGACCTAGCCGAGCATCTGGCCCGTAGCAGGGGTTTCAGTAGTTTGTGAATGAGCCAGTGAATAAACGAATAAGTGAAAAGCTGGGTGATGAGGGCGGATGGACATGAAGCTAGAATTCATGGCACAATCGATAACCAGGAAATGGAGCGGCAGCCTCCAGGTTCATCCCTCCACCCGCCGCTGCTCCCCCAGGGCCACGGGGCTTACGTCCAGCCCAGCACGTAGCGCGCTGTGTACCATCGACTGGTTATCATCTTACTCCTCGCCGTGATGAGTCCCCAGGAACTTGTCCTGTGTCCCAGGACAGCCCAGCACCTGGCCCACCGCCCGCAGACGGAGCACAGCATATAAATATTTAATGAGTTGGTAGGCACAGCAGCAAACACCAAGCAGAGTCAGTGGGGCAGGAGAGGGTGGGGTTGGGGGTGAGTAAAACGTTGAGTCAGCTGCCGGCATCGGTGGCATGGAAGGGGCGGAGAACAGGTGGCATGCCCGTGGCGTTTGAGAGTCATGTCGAAAGCCAAGGCCAGAGCCGGTGGAGGTGAGCAAGGACACAGGTGCAGGGGACTCAAGGGGGAGCCACAGGGCGGGCCCACGTCACATCGACGACACCCTGGCTGCTAGAAGTTCGGGCTTACACTTGTCAGGTCACGCCACAGCCTTCAAAAGAAGCACCCACCCGTGACCCTTCACTGCCTCTGCCCTACATCACGGCTCTGTGTGTGCGTGTGTGCGCGGGCGCTGGATTCCCTTGGGACACAAGCACCCCTGGCGTGCGGAACTCCCTTCTATTTGCCTCTGTGCCCTGCCGGGGTCCCACCCACTGCCTGGGGAGCCCAGGGCTCCCTGAATGGGATGCAGCCAGGTGCATGGGGCAGGGGCTGTGAATGGCCAGCAAGTGCACGAGCATGGGACCCCGCAGTCAGACCGGCCGGCGGGGAGGCCCCTCGGCAAACAGGACTCTACCAGAAAGTCTAGCGACACAAAGCCCCACGGAAGACGGCGAGGTGCTGTCTCAATGCTTCCGGTTTGCTTGCCTGAAACCAGACTTCCTTTCGTGTCTATTCTGGCCCTCTCGTTTTGACTCGGCCGCCCTCAGCACGGCCAGCTTCTCTGCTGCCTTCTGCCCTTCGGCTGCTAGTTTCTGGAACAGGTGCGCTGCGTCTGTGCGGTGACCCCATAAACACTGGGTGCCTGGCGGGGGCGGGATACAAAGTCACCGGACACTGGGTTCTGCAGGAGAATGGTGGCTAGGACATGCGTCATCCTGGTGGGGGGGAGAGGAGAAGCCCCCAGGGGATTCTGGGATCGGACTCCCAAACCAGAATCGCGGGTTATGCCGTCTCCAATGTTGTTCTGACCCCACTTGCTCATGTACAAGAGTGACTAATGAACCAGACTTGGAGGAATTTGGGTCGGAGACGCTGCTGACTACTACTTGTTTTCCGGACAGCCAGCTGCGCGGTCCTTCGGAGCAGCTGGGAGCAAAGACTAAGCCCGCGGCATTCCGACTCCAGGGATCTGGCCTGCGGGCTTGGCCGCGGGGCCGGCAGTGACTCACAGGGCCCAAGGCTCGCTTGGCATCCGGCCACTCCTCACGCCCCGCTGCCCCCGGCCCTCGATCCTGAGACCCCCTCACTCTTCCCAGAGCGAGCAACGGCCCCGGGGTGCCTATGACCGGTTCCGCTGTGGGTAACCCGGGATGGCTGGTCGGCCACCTGCGGCCCGAGCCCTCCGCTGTTCCGGCCGGGTGCGCGCGGGAGGATCGGGGGTCAGCACCTGCCGCTCTCGGATGGGCAGCCTGCCAGCCCCGGCTCCCAGGCCACCAAATCTGCTCGCCGCCAACTCGGCCGCCCCTGGCCTGCTGAGTCAGGCCTCCCGGAGGCAGGAAGGGCAGCCCGAGCTCCCTCGGGAGGTGGAGACCCCGCTGCCCCCGGGCATCCGTCCACCCTGAGCAGCCTGCGCCAGGCTTCGTGGGGGCAGCCCAGTGAGCAGGGAGCAGTCCAGTCTGTGCCTCCCTTCTCTAGTCTCGTCTGCTGCTGTTTGGACACAGGACCCCTGATCCCTCCCAGGGACCCATGTGCCTGGACCCCAGCCCTCTCTGATGTGCCCAGGCTGGAGGCGTCACTAGGGCTGGGGTGACCGGTCATTCCCCCCAAACTGTATCCAGCAGGGTGCCGACAGCGGGCTCACTCAGACTAGGAGAAGAGGACGAAGGTTTGTTTAGGAAGGAACTATCTGCCAAGCTGTGGGCTGGGCCCAGGGAACCTTGGCCGGTGCAGTGATCTGCCTTAAGGAGCAGGGGAGAGCTTATAGGGCAGGCCTGGAGGACAGGGTGGGGAGCCTGGAAAGATGAGTCAGGTAGAGGTGTGCCCATCAGGTCTGCCCAGGGGCTTCCGAAGATGACACTCCCCTCACCCAGACTCCCAACGCTGGGGTGGAACTCGGGGTGGGGGGGGTCCTCGAGGGAGCTGCATGCCAGCCCGATGGGGGTGTGGTTCGTGGTTACCCCCCCGGGGGGGGGGGCTCTGGGAAGGCGGGCTCCTCCCAGAGCGGCCTGAGCCCCACAGACCCAGCTGGAGTGGAGCGCAGCGCCCCCTCCCCCTAACCCCGGAGCATGACGGGACATCTTCCTGTTGGGACTTAAATGACCATGGAGTTCCTCCCACTTCGAGGGAGTGACATGTGCCCAGCACACAGCTGCGAACCCTCCCGTGGCAGCCTCGGTGGTCCCCTAGGGTGGTCCCCCCCACCGCAGGGGCCTGCTGCCACCTCCCCTTGCCTCCTCGGTCCAGGCCCGTCCATTTCCACGCCGCCGGGGAGGAGACAGCTAGCCAGCGGGTGGAGAAAGTCACTTGCCCCGTGGACCAGGCTCGTCCGCTTGGGCCGCCAAGTGGAGATGGTTCCGGGCCGGATGGACGGCCGTGGGAATGGTGGGAGAGGAGGAGCCCCAAGGGCGGCCTGGGGCCTGGGGGACGGGGTGGGGGAGTCTCCTCATGCCCCGTCTTCTGCGCTCCTGCAGCCCAGGCGGGACGCACACAGAGCAGCAGCGGCTGTCTGGCCCGCCCCTCAGCACAGCAAGGGCAACGTCCGGATGGGCGTCGGCACCTGCCCGACAGCCCCGACCGGAGACGCGGCCAGGCTCCTTGGCCTGGACTTGGCTGCGTGCAGAACCCTGCACGTGACGGGCCTCTGGCTGCGCCCCCTCGCTCTCTAATCACGCGTCCCTCTGCAGAGCTCCAGGTCCCCACCGGCGAAGGCTGTCCCCACGCCCACAGAAGGGCTGGCAGGCTACAGCCCGCGGGCCAGACCCAACTCCCTGCTTATTTCGTAACTAGTTTCTCTGGAATGCAGCCAGGCTCGCTCACGTACACAGGGGATCTCAGCGGGGGCGGCGGTATGCTCCCCTCCCTGAGCCCCGGGGATGGGCCGAGTTGTCACAACCGAGGGCTGCTGGTGGCCTCTAGAGGGGGGAGGCCAGGGAGGCTGCTTAGCCTCCTACGGTGCCCAGGACGGTCCCCACAACCGAGAAGAATCTGGTAAAGCGTCCACAGTGCCCGGAGTGAGGTGCCTTGACTAATTCTCTGTGGCTGCGTCCGAGCCACCAGGAGGCAGATGGGGATATTTGACAGAGACCGTATGACCCGCGGAGTCTAAAATGTTTTCTACCGGGCTCTCCAGAGAAACAGGGCCAATAAGGTGTGGGTGTGAGCAAGAGACAAAGATATTTTACGGAAGGAATTGGCTTATGTGATTATGGAGGCTGGTAAATCCACAGCCTGCAGAGTGGGCTGGCAGATTGGAGACTCAGGGAAGAGCCCGTGTTGCGGTTCAGGTCCTAAGGCCATCTGTTGCCGAATTCCTTCCGGCTTGGGGGAGGTTGGTCTTTGTTCTATTCCGGCCTTCACCTGATTAGACGGGGCCCACCCACATTGCTGAGGGCAATCCGCTTTACTCAAAGCATCTAAAGGTTTCAATCCAAATATTCCAGGCAATATAAACGTTAAGCTCACCCAGAAACACCTTCACGGAGTAAGGTTTGCAATGTTTGGCCACGTATCTGAGCTCCGTGGCCAGCCAAGTGGGCACGTCAAATCGGCCAACCCAGGCTTTTCTAGAAAGTTTGTAACACCCTAGTCTAGAGCAGGCCCGGAGTCACGTGCTCTCCAGAGCAGATGCGTTGGCTCGGCCTGTGAGTAATTTTGCAGAAGTCCTCTCCGTGCCTCCCTCAAGGTGGACACACTCCTGGGGGGCAAGGAGGAGACTGGGGGGCCACTGGTGATGGGAAAGCCGGGGCATCCCTCCGTGAGTCCAGCTGACTCTCCCCAGGGAGCGTCTGCCCCGACCTTTGTGACTCCCTGTGCGGACACAGCCTCAGTGTAGAACACCATTCCACTGGCGCGGTTTTCCATTGTCCCCGAAATGGCCCTTTGGGGCAGAGTCGGAGCAGGCACCCCGGGGCCCAGAGAGCTGAGCAGACTCAGTGGCCGGGGACTTGGGGGCAGGAGGGTGGCGTCTGCCACTTCCCAGCTTGGCGTCCTTGGAGTCCCAGTCACTGTAGGGTGACCGGCTGCCCAGTCCTTCTGGGCCTGCGGGGTCTCCCAGGAGGCAGGACTGGAGGTGTCGAAGCCGGGGAAGTCCCCGGCTCACTGGGACAAATCAGTTATCCCGCTTCCTGGCCTCCGGGAGTCCGACCTGGGTCACCCTAGCACCGGACAGAATAGCACAGCCCGCCGAGGCCGCATGGGGGCCTCCCCGAGGGGAGGGAGCTGGGCTCGCTCCATGTGGCTTCGCAGGAGGCCGGGAGGAGCCCTGGGTCCCAGCTGGGGGGGGGGGGCGGCCCCTGGTGGCACTTCCTGAGGCAAAAATCCTTGCGGGGCTCGAGCCTCTTCATCTCAAAAGGACCGTCTTTGAGCGCATCTCACTGTACTACTAAGAATGCTGAGGGGCGTCTGGGCGGCTCAGTCCGATGGGCGTCGACTCTTGGTTTCAGCTCAGGTCCTGATGTCAGTGCCATGAGATCGGGCCCCGCGTCGGGCTCCACGCTCAGCGGGGAATCAGCTTCTCTCCCTCGGCCCCTCCCTCCCCTGCTCGCACACGCTCTGTCTCTCTCTCTCTTTAAAATAAATAAATGCATCTTTAAAGAACTTTGAAATGATTACACTTTCTTCTAGCACCAGAGGAATACTCATTCATAATAGTAAACATGGAAAAATTCAGAAGAGGAAGAAAAATACTTCGCATCCAGGTTCCACTAAATTCCACTTTTCCCCATTTTTTTTTCTCTTCTGTGTACAAAGTTTTCACTTACTTTCACCAACCAGTGATCATACTATGGAGTTTTATTAGGTTTTTCTTTGTTTAACGCTCTGGTTTTTAAAAAAATCCTTTTCAGATTTTAAAATACAAAGTCATTGGTGAAAATGGGAAAAATACATGAAAAAAGGGCAAGTAATAATCATCCCTACTCCCAGGACTCAGAGACAACTATTAAACGTGTATATGATATTCCCATCTATTTTCCTAGGGGTGTAGATGTATATGTAATATTAACACACATAACTTATATCTCTGTTCATGTACAATTTAGTTGTTTTTTTTAAAAGATTTTATTTATTTATCTAACAGAGAGAGAACACAGGCAGGCAGAGGCAGAGAGAGGAGCAGGCTCCCTGCCGAGCAAGGAGCCCAATGCGGGACTCGATTCCAAGACGCTGGGATCATGACCTGAGCCAAAGGCAGCTGCTCAACCAACTGCGCCACCCAGGCTTCCCTACAATTTAGTTTTTAATTCAAAATTAATAACTATTCATTTTGAAAAACTTGAACGCTGAAAAGTAAGCTTTCTCATACCTCTCAGAGATGATAAACACCATGTTATCATTTGGTATCTATCTTTTCAGGTATTTATTATATGCAAATGGACACGTGTATCTATATTTTCAACACAGATACGACATTAACAGACCGCTGTTCTGAGACTTGTCTTTTTCATTGAATTAATGTATTACTGACACGTGTTCATATTCACAGAACTTTCTCTTTTTTTGTTTTCTTCATGGAACTTTTGGGGGGGGTGGGCTTGCAAGCTCTGTAAACTGCCGAATTCCGGGGAGCAGCCCCAGCTGTGGAAACTCACACTGGCATTTCTTTGTTGTTGTCGTTCCTGATTTTTTTTTTTTTTTAAGATTTATTTATTTGAGAGAGAGAGAAAGAGAGCAGGAGCCAGCAGGGGGAGGGGCCGAAGGAGAGGGGGACGCAGGCTCCACGCCGAGCGCAGAGCTGGACTCCGGGCTGGATCTCAGGACCCTGAGATCAGGACCTGAGCCGAGACCAAGAGTCGGTTGCCCAACCGACTGAGCCACCCAGACGCCCCCGTCATTCCTGATTTTTAGTTACCTTTTTAACTATGCAAGCAGTATGTGGGTACCTTCACACTGCAAAATGTTGAAGATGTAAAGGAGAGAAAAGAGCACCGTCTCAGAATCTGCTTTCCCAGCTTCCCCAGCTGGCAGCGCCCCCCAGTCCGGCTCTTTCCGACCCGCCACCCGCACGGACGTGTTGTCCCTAACTGCCTCGCGTCCGCACCTTGCTTTCGCCGCACATGCAGAAGTCGCGGGGCCTCCGCCGGCCTGACCAGGGCCTTTACCCTCCAGCAGGTTTTTAGGAAGGCACTCCCATCTCCAGTAAGACATCAGTGCCAGAGTGTTCTGCACGGTCCCGTAGTTCTGCCAGGGCGCGGTGTGGCGCATGGCGGGAAGCAGTCACGCTCTGCCCCGCTTCACCCCGAACTCTCCCGCTGCCAGGAGCTTGCTCCCCCAGAGGGCCCACCCCATCCCCAGATGAGCAGTCTGATTCGGAGTCATGGCTGAGCAGGAACTGGGGCAGTAGGTCAGTAAAAAGAGGCGGCTCCCAGGGTATACATGAGCCCGGCTTTCAGTACACACACACGTGCACCACGGAGCGTGTGCATGGCCGCGTGTGACGGCATTCGCTTAGCATATTTTTTGTAAAGACTTGCTTAAGTATTTAAGAGGCAGCACTGGCAGGGGGAGCAGCAGAGGCAGAAGGAGAAGCAGATTCCCGCTGAGCAGGGAGCATGACCCGGGGCTTGATCCCAGGACCGTGAGATTATGACCCAACCAAAGGCAGACACTTAACCAACTGAGCCCCCCAGGCACCCCTCACTTATTTATTTATCGAGGATTTTATTTATTGTAGAAAGAGAGAGCGCCAGCGTAAGCAGGGGGAGGAGCAGAGGGAGAGGGACAAGACTCCATGCAGAGCACGGAGCCTGATGTGGGGCTTGATCTCATGTCCTGATCAGAGATTGTGACTTGAGCTGAAACCAAGACTCAGATGCCCAGCCCAATGAGCCACCCAGGTGCCCCTGCCAGTGCTCACTTATAGGAGGACCGGCAAGCTCTCATTTCTCGGTCTGTGTCTCAGATGTCAATGAAGCACCTTTAGCTGTGGCCCCTTGTGCAGTGCACAACCTGAACGCCAGTATGCAGCAACCCTGGAGATGGATCTGATTGGACTCCACAGCCACGTAGCAATCTGCAGAATGGCTAGCTCCTAACTTAGGTGTTTCCTATTGATGGCTAGTTAGGTGGTTTTCTCTATTTCTCTGTGTCTGTCTGTTATCTGCCTATCTGTCTAACCAGCTGGCTGCCTGTGTGTCATGATCACAAGCGGTGGTCTCTTCTTTATTCAAACACTTTTCTGTATTTCTATGACCTCAACTGCTAGACACAGTTACTGGGACAGAAGTAGGTCAATTTTCAATTTGAAACTATTGCAAGGGGCACGTGAGTGCCTCCGCCAGGTTGAGCGTCCGACTTTTGGTTTCAAGGTCGTGGGATCGAGTCCCGCATTGGGCTCAGCAGGGAGTCTGCTTAAGACTCTCTCTCCCTCTGCCCCTACACTCTAAAATAAAATCTTAAAAAACAAAAACAAAACCAAAAAGCTATGGCTCGCCAGAATTTTTGAGCCTTAAACTGAATGACCGTGAGTCCCTGATTCACTGCGTCCCTTCCGATATTTAGGTAATTTAAGTGTTACTAAAGCAATTTTCTCACTTTAGAAGCAAGACGTGGTGTGTCGTGGAACGTGTTTACCACTCCGCTTGCCAAGTTTGTTTAGCTTGCTTGCTAACTGCCCTTCCTGGTGTGTCTATTGCACAAGACCATCGGGTCGCGGCCACGACTGCGTGAGACAGCACGCAGAACTACTGCTTACCGAGCGTTTATCTTTGTGCCACACACCGCGCCAAAGCATTCTGCATAAATTGTTTCTCCTGTAATCAACTTAATGAAGGAAACAGGATGATCTCCACCTTATTATTTTTTTCAGGTTTTATGTATCTATTTGCCGGAGAGAGAGAACACAAGCAGGGGGAGTAGCAGAGGGAGAGGGAGAGGGAGGCTCCCACCTGAGCAGGGAGCCTGACGAGGGACTCGATCCCAGGACCCTGAGATCACGACCCAAGCCGAAGGCAGAGGCTTACCGACGGAGCCCCCCGGCGCCCTGATGTCCACTTTAAAGAGAAGGAATGGAAGCTTAGACAACCTGTACAGCTCGCCCCAGGTCACGCGTCTGGTGATGTCAAAAAGCCATCGGTTGAGCCCAGCGCACCACCTCCCTGTGCTCTAACCACGGGGCTGTTGGGTCCCACGTCCCGAGGGTCTCTGGTGACTGTGCCGGTCTGTGATTCACTGGCTGGTTCACTGATCTGCCAAACATTTATCGGGGGCGAGCACGGATCTGTGTGGTTCCCGGGGCCGGGGTGGGTGGGGGGCAGGTGCTCCCGATAAGCCCGACGCCCATGGCGCTGAGTGAGGGCTGTGCTCTGGGCTGATTAGAGCTGGAGGGGAATGCTGTTTCCAGACCCGGGGCGAGGAGCTGAATGCGAGAGGCCACGGTGACGGAGCTGGGCCTTTGATAGAAGAGGTCGCTCCCCTCTGTGGCCCAGAGGGCCTAGACCCAAGAATAAGGACCCTACCTCGGGCTTCTTCTCCCTCCCATCTCCTTCCCATTTCCCATAGACCGACCACAACTGGAGACCGAAGACCAAGGGCACTCACGGAGGCAGTCCGTGTGGGTCAGCCTCTCAGGGCGCAGAGTTGGGGAAAACAGGGTGTCCCTCCAGCACCCACCTCCTGGCAAAGGCTGGGCGGCCAGCATTCTGCTAAGTGGCCAGGAGTAAGGGCTCTTGGCCCCAGGCCCAGCCAAGGCCCGTCACTGCCACACGGGAGCCCTTTGCAAACAGGTTCTAATGGGGCTCTCGGGCTGGAGAGGTTTGCTTTTTCAGTAAAAATTTCATCTTAGATTTATAGAGACGGCATGAAGACAGTATGGAGAAATCGCATATACCACACACCCACTTTCCCCCACTGGGGACAGCTCACCAACACATGTGCTACTCCTACCCGCAGCCCATACCTGCTTCAGTGTCCCCGTTCCTCATGCCCTTCGTCTGGCCCCCAAGCCCCCCGCCGGCGTACCGCGTCGTGCTCAGCTGCCACGTGTCCTCTTCCACACGGTTCCTCAGCCTGAGATGGGCTAAAAGGAAATTCTGAGGGGAGCCTGGCTGGCTCAGTCGGTGGGGTGGTTGCCTTCAGCTCAAGTCACGACCTCAGAGTCCTGGGATCGAGTCCTGAGTCCGGCTCCCGCTCAGCAAGGAGCCTGCTTCTCCCTCTCCTCCTTGCTCGTGCTCTCTCTGTCTCTCTCTTAAATAAATACACAAAACCCTTTAAAAAAAAAAAAGCAGCAAAATTCTGAAAACACAAACGAAAGGAGCCTCGTGGAGGAGAGACAAAGCCAATGAGGAAATCAGTGTGGGACTTGCACAGGGAAAGGGCACAGTTGGGAGGCAAGTCACTGTCCTCGAGGCTTCGGCATCAGAGAGATGACGAGAAACCAGACGTCCCCTTGGACGGGTTCAGGAGAAGGGGGGGAGATGTCCTCATGAGAATATTAGGAAAACAGTAATTAAGGAAAAGTAGAAAAGTATCTAAATATTTGGAAGCTACAAAGAGTAGAGTTGACAAATAAATACAAGAGCGTATGTTTTAAAAATGGTAATAAAAACAGATGACTCTTTGAACTCTAGTTAGGAGCCTAGCCTAGCCATTACCATTAGAACAAAGAAAGAGGATACACAGGCGGGTTTAGGAGAGCGCTAGGGGCAGACAATGGCCGTCTTGGGCATCACAGTGTCGTTAGGACCTCCTGCGTGGATGAGGCCAGGGAGTGTCCCCCGAGGCTTCATGGAAGGGCACTCCCCATCCCGATGTGGTAACTGTCTTGCAGTTCTGAATGCTACTTTTCTCATCAGGTTCATTTCTCACAGGCAGACTCACATTAGTCAAGGACACAAGACTGATGTATAAATCCAGGCACCAGTTGATAAATTAAAACTGAGCACTATAACCAAGACTGGGTAAACAGCCCAACTGTATTAACTCATAGCAAAGAAAGTTAGATAAATCAAGCACTAAATAATCAGAAAGGCCTCATAAAGAACCTAAACTGGATAACCACTTGCATCCTCTAATAAGAAGGGCCTTGCCAGCTAGGACAGCAGGGGTGAAATTCAGTGGCTAAGATGGCCTGCCCCCTCGGGCTAGCGGTTCTGTGGCTCTTCTTTGTCTCTGCCCCTGCGGGGCCAGACCCTCCCCGACTTGAGCATGATACACACTTGTTTCAGACGTCATTGTGCTGGAAAAGGCTATACACACTGATCACGGGAGGCCGCTGGCCATCTGTGTCCTTCTGACTGTGGAGTCCCTGGACACAGGTCGGTGGGCCACAGACAGGGCCGAGGAGGTACGGGAATTTTCTACCCTGGATGGAAAACCTGACATATGGTCAATGCAGTTTTCCGAGGAGAGAGTCTGTGGCCTCCATCAGGCCCACAAACGGCCATCAGTGACCGTGGGCTGTCCACGGCTCCATGATGGTCCTTGGGACTGCGGTTTGCAGTTCGAGAATCAGCAGGCACTCTCACGTCCTAGCGTCGGGAGGTGATGGGACTCACGGGATGGCGGATACTCACACATTTGAAGATCTCAATGCAATGGACCATTTTCAATAAGCAAAACTGATCAAAATCGATGAAACGGGAGCAAAACACCTGAGACTGAGAGTCACGCAGAGACTGAGAAAGCTACCGAGAATCCTGTTGGAAAGCCCGGCTCACACATGGCAATGCCAATGTTTCAGAGACCGTGAGCATCATGGAGAGGACCGGCAGCTGCGAGCAGGCTGGCTTTCGGGATCGCCCAGGGGCCAGGGGCCAGGCGGTGGGCATTCCTGTTTCTGATTATCTCACAGCAGGTACGCCCTGGGCCCCGGGGAGGAGAGGAGGGATGGGTGCTTCCGCCCCCCACCTCCTGGCTGCTTCGGCTGAAGGGTCTCTGAATGGCAGCCCCGTCACCGAGCAGATCGGCCCCTTCCCATTTGCACAGGGGAAGAGAAAAGAGCACGCGTGGGTAAGACCGGACCGCCAGGGACCCGAGGACACCAACAGCCAAACTCGTGGCAGGTCCCCTCGCACGTCTGCTGCACGTCTGGTTTCCCCCTTTTCTCTCTCTAGGGTAAGTATCCTTGGGCCTGAGCAGTCGCCTGGAGCTAGCACAGAAGGAAGCACGTGGGAGAAGAACCTTTACCCTGGGCAAGACGGGAGTTCAGGACCATTAAACCGAAACCATGATGGATTGGGCTAGATCACGCAGATAAAGAAGAAAATAGAAAGTATAAGGAAAAAAAAAATCAACATAAGTTTATTAATCTGCTACTTTGTGACTACAGATCTAATATGAAAATGATCTTCGCAACGGTCTTCACAGATGGGGAAAATTCAGCCGTACAATTCAAAGGCCATTTCTAAGACACACTGCATAGTAACATAAAACCACTCCCTTAGCATCATTTTTTAAAAATGGTGTTTGTTCCAAAGAAATCAGCATTTGTCAGATATTAGTTCATAGTGTCATCTATTGTCAATATTAATTTGGTGTGGACAGTTCTGAGTGCAAGTAGTAAGACATAAAACAAAAAGTATATAGATTTTAAAGGAAGAGGGAAAATACTATTTTGATAAAAAAAAAAAGCAATCCACTGAAAAATTATTAAAGACTGAGAAGATCGGTTAAATGGTTGGGTATAAACTGAGAGACATAGAATTAAGTAGCACTTATTTATCAATGACCAGTTTCAAAATATAAGAAAAGTGAAATTTTATCTACAGTATCAACAAAGCACAGTACACCTAAGTGAATTATTAGCAAGAAATACTGTGTGTGCATTCCTCTTTACTATTTCACTCAGTTTCATAAGATCAAGGAAACAAAATACGTTGAGAGCCTTTTTTAAGCTAAATAAATGAAAAAGGAAAACCCCAGCAGACCTCTCGATGGGCCATCCAAATTCTGTGAAGATATACATTTCTCTCCCTGCTCCCCCAAATTTTTTTAGGTATATGGAATCCCAGTGAAAATCCTGGCAGGCTATCTCTTGGAAACTGACAAAATCATTCCAAAGTTAACCTGGAGGCATGAATAGATCAGAATTTCCAATAAAGTTCAGAAGAAAAAGAGCAATAGTAGACAGAAGGACAGATTCCTCCAAACACTAAAACTTCTTTGGAGGTCATGGGGTTCACCCACCATGCGTCTTCCTTAAAACCAGACATATGGCTGAGGCAGAGTAAGAGCGTAAGAGGAAAAGTCCGGGTCTAAAATCTGCCATGTGCAAAAAGTTAGTATAAGATAAACGAGGCCTCCAACAAAACCAGGAGGAAGGGAGGATTGAAACATCTGTCAGGGTCCTTGGTTAGTGGTTTGGAAAGGGATCAATTTACAACCTGCATCTCATTCCAATATGAACAACAATAAACAAACTTCAGGAAAACAAGTTTCTGGTCTAATTAGAGAGGACGCAAACATACAGACTGATACGTTTCAATTTCACAGGATAAGTCCTACTGCAGAAGGAGGGTAAAGTGTGTGACGACACATAAAAGAGGGGTCCTAACCTTGCCCATAGGAGTCAAGAAAGCCTTCAGCATACAGCAGGCGTTTCCAGTGGGTTTTGAGGGATGAGTAGGAGTTCGGTGGAGATACGCAGAGAGGGCCACACAAGGGTAAGGTCATAAAAGGGCCGATGAATGAACGTAACCAATGTTAGTAGATGGGCAGAAGCATGTGCGTGGAGCTGAGGGAGCTGCTGGCCTAGGCCAGTTGGGAGAAGAACCACGGGCGGGCCTTCAAGCGTGATCTGTGGACCCCTGGGGGTCCCTGAAACCCTTTGAGGGGTCTGTGAGGTCAAAACTGTCTTCCCTATAATAGGTCATGATTTGCCTCTTTCTTATGAGCATACAGTGGAGTTTTGCAGAGGCTCCGTGAGGTGGCACATCGCGACACAGAGAATGTGGGAACAAATCTGAGCATCAGGAGGCCTTCTGTGCACAAATGTACCACGGCATCTTCTTACTGATGCGTATTCTGGAAAATATGGCTAATCTCCACTTTGAAAATGTTCTTCAACAGGTAAAAAAAAAAAAAAAAAAGGTCGTTACTACTATTTTTAAATGAATTAAGGCTTATTTTAAAAACATCTCATTTTTAATTTCTAATGCGGTACATATCGATGGATGTAACTCATGTAAACACAAGGTCTTTGGGGTCCTCGGTAATTTTTGAATATCGGAGGGTCCTGAGACTAAAACCTTTGGCTGGGACTCTGATGGAAAGTCACCAGTGGACGCAGTAGTGTGAATCTGGGGGAAGTTTTTCTGAGGGTCATTCCTCCCCCTACTGCCCGGAGCCTCAGCGTTTGGTTTGGCCTAGCAGGTCCCCACTGAGGTCAGAAGGACGTGGGCCCCGGGGACAGTACAGAAAAGGTAGGCTGGTGGGTGGATTAACGTGGCCATGAATTCGTCGCAAGTTCCTTGCTCTAAAACGTCAGATCTGTCTCCCTACACCTTGATGGGGGGGGGGTGTCTTGTGACCTTCTGTGCCGAGTAGAACATGGCCAAAAGGGCATCCAAGTTCACGCCCTTTGTATCTCCCAAACCTGCATGGCTTGAAAAGCACACGGGACCAGAGACCCCACGGAGCAGGCTACAGCTTGACGGTCCCCTGCGGCTTCCCGGTGACAGAGCACAGGCGAGGCCAGCCACAGACTTGGGAGCAATAAATCGTTGCTTTAAGCCCCTTAACTGGCGACGCTTCTTACAGAGCGGTATCTTTCATAGGGTTGGGGACCAATCGGCCAGACTCGAATGCAGGAGTTCGTATTTTATCTCCTACAGATACTGCTGGGGCTCTCAGTGTGGCCTGATTGACATTCAGGGCTGACAGTTCTTGGTGGGGGGCTGTGCTGTGCACCTCACGTCTAGCAGCACCCCTGGTGTCCCTAAGCGACAGCGGCACACCCGCCCCCTCCCCAGCTGTCACCATCAAAAACGCCTCCAGACTTTGCCAAATGTCCCTGGGGAACAGAATCACCCCTGGTTAGACCCATTGTTGTAGGCGGAACTGTTCTGAGATTAACAATCCCCCAGGGGCTTATGAAAAATGGATGCCCAGACTCATCCCCTAGAGATGCTGATTCACTGTGTCCAGATCGGGGACCTGCAGTCTGGATTTTTTTAAACGTTGTGGGTACTCTTATTGGTGGAGTCTGAGAACAGCTGCAGCAGGAATGGGGAGCCCACCAACGTCTGATCTGCTCAATTTGTGTTTCAGGAAGATCATTCTGGAAGCAGCTGGAGGACCACCGGACTGGGGTATAGAGGAGCGAATAGGATTGGAGCCTTTGCTTAAATTCAGGTGAGAAATAATAAGGGGGTGTACAGGGCGGTGGAGAGTACATTTCAGAGATATTTCTAAGGCAGGATCAGTTAAATTTGTGACTAATCAGATGTTGGGGAGGGGAGGACTTAAGAAAAGGATGAGGCAAAATTAAAAACTTCTAGGCTTCAATGATATCAGTAAGCAAGTGAAAAGATGACCCACAAATGAGAGAAAACATTGGCAAATTATGTATCTGATAGGAGGCTTGTGTTCAGAGTATGTAAAGAACTCTTCCAACCCCCAAATTAAAAAGACAAATAACCCAATTTAAAAATGAGCAGAAGATCTGAGTAGACATTTTTCCAAAGATCCACAAAGGGTCCATAAGCACATGAAAAGACGCCCAACATCATTAGCCACGGGGGAAATGCAAATCCCAACCAGGAGTTTCCACTTCTTTGGCACTGGGGTGGCCTATCCTCAGAAAACAGCCCTTCTCAGGGGTTGCCAAGGTGTGGAGAAACTAGAACCCTCACTCCTTGCCCGTGGGAAGGTAAAATAGCGCATCCGCTTTGGAAAAACTGTCTAGCAGTTCAAGTGACAACTAGAAGTACCACATGGCCCAGCAGTTCCACTGAGCCAAAAATGTGTCTTGGTACGGATGCTAACCACGGCCCAAATCCTAAGATCTTTCCATATAGTTCTACCACCCAATGACAAGAGGGCAGTGAATCGTTGAAGAGAACCCCAGTCTGGAAAATTATTCCTGGTCCCAGAAGAACCCACCAAATAGCTATAATCCATCATTTCCTTCCCTTCCTACAGTTCTTTCCATTCTAAAATGGCTTCCCATTTCCCACCAAGCAAAGTCAAATCCTCAATTTGGTTTTCAAGACTTGTAATGCTTGACCCTAAAACATTCTCTAGTCTCCAATATTACCTGGTCTCCATTATCAGAGAGAGGATCCTTGGGCAAAACCGCCTTCTTTTGGGTTAACCCTCCTTTTGTGTGTCTGTTTAAAATTAAATTTGGAGGACTGTTAAAAACACCCTTCGAGTATCTTTCCGCCCTGCTCAAGCTCCCTCCGGTTTAGGACTGTCCCCCTCCTATTGCTGATACTAGGCTTAGATTTACACTAGACATCTGTCACCTCACAATGTATCAGGCTGTTCTTCAAACCCCCAACTCCCCCTTCCCGCCTCTTTACGAGAGCAGGAAAATGCTGCTTTGCGTTCCCTGCATGGCCCAGCCTTACGCACTCTCCATCGCCAGAACCTAATGCCCCCTTCTCCGTGAAGACTCCCTTGTGGCCAGTACCTTCTCAGTGCTTAGCCGTTTCTTATCCCCAAGGTCTGTCTGCAAAAGACCTACCCTTTCCCCTGCCAGTCCCGCCAAAATCCCTCTCCCTAAAGCGAGACTCAAGCTTAAAATGCAAAGGGGCACCAAAAGCTCAGTAATCAAGATAAATAAGATCCTGGTACTATACTTTCCGAACATCAAAATGAATGCAAAAAATTCACAGTGAATAAAACATCAGATCTAAAAACAGAGAGGACCTCGACGCTCGGTCTGCTCCTACCTCGTCGGGCCCACCCTCTCTCAAGGTAGGGACAGAAGGTCCTCGAACCGTGATCTCCGGCCTCCCGCTGGTGCTGCACGAGAGCCTGAAGGCTGAGACGCTCCTGGGTCGCGGTTCCCGCCGGCACTCGCCCCTTCAGCGCTGGGGCGCCGCCCGCACCTCTCTCCAGGACCCAGGTCTTGGGAGGGCTCCTGTGGCACTTGGGCGCCCGTGCGCGTAGCACCCGTACGTCCGTGCTCGTGGCACCGCGCGCATGACACCGTGTGCACGCCGGGGCTCGGGATCCGGTGGCGCGGCGCCCCCCGAGCTCGGACCCAGCGCTCGCCAGCCTGGGGGCACGGAGTCGCACTGGGGGCCGGCTCGGAGCTCCCTTGCGCAAGAGTGACAGGTGGAACATACGCTTCTGGCGCCTCAGTCCTGGGCAGGAGCTCGCCGGGTCCCGGAAGGGAGCACACGGGCCCTCATCGACCGCCCCACTACACTAGGCCCGCGGGCAGACGCCCCCGGCCCGCGCGCGCGCGCGCGCCCCTGCCAGCGCGAGCCTACCGGAGGAAGCGCCCGCCCCTCCGCAAGGGCAGGGGAGCGGTCTCAGCGCTCCGCCCCGCCCCCCGCGCGGGGCGCCGGCCAATCGCCGCGCGGCGCGGGCCCCGGCACCGCCCCCCCCGCGCGCGCCCGCCCCGCGGCCCCGCCCGGCCGGTAATAATTAGGCGGCGGGCGGGGCGCCGCGTCAGCGCCGGGCGCCGGCCAATCGCAGAGCTCGGGCCCGCGGTCGCGTCACAGGCCGAACAACCAAACAGAAAAGTTTAATAAACAGCGGACGGAGGGCCGGCGGCGGCGGCGGCGGGGCCGGAGCGAGCAGGGGTTCGGCGGCCTCACCTGTCCCCACTCTCCGGCGGCGACCGGCGGCGGCGGGCAGCGCGGCGGGCGGGGAGGGCCGCCGCCAGGTGAGCCGCGCGGCGGGGGCCGGAGGGCTGAGGGGCCGGGGGAGCCGGGGGGCCGGACCCGCTCCCTTCCCCCACCGGCTGAGGCGCGGCTGAGGCGCGGCCGCGGCGCTCCCGGGCGGGCGGACGGAAGCCGGGACGGCGGGCGGGGTCAGGGCGGGCCGGGGGCTGCGCTCGCGGACCCCCGCCCCTGCTCCGAGCAGTTGGCAGGCGGGGTGGGGGCAGGGGGAGCGGGCCTCCACCTGCTGCGCCCGCGGCCCCGGCTGGGGGCGGTCCCTCCTGTCACAGCGCGTTTCGGCGGCCCTGGTGTGGGGGGTCGGGGGTCCCTAGCGCCACCCCCCCGCAGCGGCCCCTCCCAGTGGGGGGGGCGGGGGTCCCGAGCGCCTCCACCTCCCTCCCCTGCAGCCCCCCTCCCGGTGTGTGCGGGGGGGGGCGGGGGTCCCGAGCGCCTCCACCTCCCTCCCCTGCAGCCGCCGGTCTAGGTGTGTGTGGGGAGGCGGAGGGCCCGGGAGGGGGCGCCCCGGCCCCCCATGCCGCTGAGAGTTGTGGGGCCGTGGGAGCCCGCGCTGTGTGCTGGCCCTGAGGCCGCGAGCGAGGGCTCCAGTCGGAGTTCTTTTCCCATCGGAGCTACCGTGACCTGCGAGGTTAGCCCGGGGCTCATTACCTGCCTGTGACTCACGGGCCAGAGCTTCAGGGGAGAAATGCTTTTTTTTCTGCAAAAGGTGCACTTTTACGTTTATGCAACAGGTTGCCTCTGCACTGTGCTCCGGGCACGTTTTCCGATGTAAGCAGCGCAGGCAGGGGTGCCGGGGGCGGCGGCGGAGGGTGTGGGAGCCCGAGGGGTAGGGACCATTTCCTGGGAGCTGACCCTCTGCGAACCGGCGGTTCAGCGCGCCGCCAGCTTCCACGGAGCAGCCTTTTCTAAAGCGGAGGAGTGTTGAAAAATAGTATGAAGGGAGGAGTCGCTGACGGCCCGCTCCCACGCCGAGGGGCGGACAGTCCCCAAGCCGGCATCTGCTCGCCGGGCTCTTATCTGCTCTGTGCCCCGGCCTCCGCACCTAGCAAATCAGTTCAGTCCGTTTCGTGCTTATCACGACCTTGTCTTTGTAAAGAATACAGTTTCGTCCCCTACGTCGTTACGTTCAAACACCGTGCTATTCGCCGCGCTCTTCTGTCGAGCCTGGGGACACAGCCGGGACGGGATGGGGATGGCTTTGTGGTCCTCCGTGACTCGTCCTCCGTGACTCGTGCCCTTGGAACTCCAGCTCTCAGCAGCGGGGCCCCCGGAGCACTGCTTGTTTCCTGCCGCCGGTGCCGGCCTGCGGGGGTTCCTGGGGAGCAGAGTGTAGCTCGCCCGGGAGGGTGTGGGGCGTCCAGGGGAGCAGAGCCCCTGGGATTGGTTCGCAGTGTGGGCGCGGTTGAAAGAAGCCCAGATTTCCGTCAACGTGTATGTAGCGTGAATCTTTCCCTTTGAAATCACGCTGGGAGAAGTCTGGCACTAGTTGCTATCGACTTTTTCAAGGCAAAAGTAAATATAAGTACAAAAACCACTTGATTGTAAAATAAATCGGTCTTGGTGTGCCAGCCTCCCTTTGTGTCATCTCTGGCTGATTACCTAAAACTCCTCTTCCTCCTTAGCATACTTTGTCAGAGGAACCTCCCCTCCATCTATCCTTACAGCTTTGCAGACTTTGGTCAAGGGGAGCCCCTGTCAAATGGCAGAGCCTTTAAGGAGAAGCATTGGGACCAAAGTGCTCTTCCGTGGAATGACATGGAGGGTGACCTCCTGGACATTTTGGAGGAAGATATGTGGTGGGTGTTAGGATATGCTCACCACACATTGAAGTACTTTTTAGGTCGCTGGCCTCAGATTTGTGAGTGCCCGGAGAGGTGTGCTTCTTCAGCGATGTGTTATTTACCATGCTAACAGCAATGCACTGACAAAGTAGGGAGCAGGATTAATTTCCGGGAAGTGGTGTGTGTAAGTAATGGGAGTTTATAGATCGCTTCAAATTGTTTTTAAAGGTGCAGGAGTAGAGATGCTTTGTTGTAACTAGCATGGGTAGCTTGCAGACAAGTGTCAGGGTGCTTTTTTTGGTAGGGCTATTTTATTTATCCTGCTTAAACGCTTTAAAAAAAAAAGCCTCATTTTTGTATTAAGGGCAACGTGTTTTGGGTGTTTTCCCCGCACACTTTTAGAAGGAACCATTGTTAAAGCTTTGGCAGGCATACCCCCAGTCTTTCTGTTTGTGTATATTCTAAACAATTGGAAGTGGGATTCTGAACAGTACTGGGTTGCCTCTACTTTCAAAGCTTATCCCGAATATGATCCATCTCAGCACCTTGTACCCAGGACGGTGATAGTAGTCATCTAACTGGTATCCCTGCTTCAGCTCTTGCTGTCCTGCAGTCTGCGTGCTGTTCCTATGGGGGGACAACCATTCAAATGGGTAAACTAGAGGCTCGTCACCCTCCAATGACTTTACACAAAATAAAATTAAAACCTTTTACTATGGCACCTATACCCTAGACCAGCAATGTCGAGTGGAGATATAATGAGAGCCACGTAAGTAATTTAGGATTTTCTGATAGTCAAGGGCACCTGGGTGGCTCAGTCAGTTAAGCATCTCACTCTTGATTTTGGCTCAGGTCATGATCTCATGGTTGTGAGACTGTGCCCCATGTGGTGCTCTACACTCAGCCGGAAGTCTGCTTGAGATTCTCTACTACCCGCCCCCCTACCGCCAGGCCAGCTCTCAAATAAATCAATCTTTAAAACTTTCTGATATCCACATTTAAAAAAAAGAAAAACAGGTGAGATTCTATTTTACCCCAATAAAAAATAATAATAAAAATAAAAAATATTTTATCCCAAGATATTATGATTTCGATAAGTAATCAGCATAAGAAATGATTAATGGGATATTATGCTTAACTTTTTCCAAACTGTCTTCAAAATCCAATATATATTTTCTGCTTACGGCGCGTCGGGGACTGGCCGTGTTTCAAGTGCCGAATAGCCAGGCCCGCCTGACGTGTGGCTGTGGGTTGGATGGTGCCGCTCTAGACTGGCCAGCCTTGCCGGCTCTCCCCTGACTCGTGCACCTCCAGCTCTGCTGGTCTCTTCGGGATTCTCGGGCATGCCACGCTTATGTCCTTAAAACTGGTGTGTTTTTCTGCCTGGCACATTCAGTCGCATGTCTGCTCAAATGTCCCTGCTGCAGAGATGCCTTCATCAAGTTCCCTGACCCTGGGACTCTGCTGCATTTCTTTATGGAACCTGTCATCCGAAGTGGTTTATTTGGTTATTATCTCTCACTTGACGGCAGAAGTTAGATCCACATACGTAGGATTGTGAAGGGTACACAGCATGTCATCTTCCTGTCATGTGTGAGTTGGTGCTTCATCCTTTTGTCACTATTAGAGTGGTGAAGAGCTAAGTCTTTCTACATGTTTCTCATTTCTTTGGGATTCAGTGTGTCTTACAGTGACTGAGTCAAAGCATATGAACATTTTTTTTTGTCTTTTTATAAATATTGTCAGATCTTTTTTAAAAATTTAACATAAAGTTGACCAAATCAGTATGAAGTTTGACAAAAAATGTGAGAGAATACACATTTCTCTGTATCTTTGCCAACACTTGAATTCATTTTCTTTCCTTTTCCTAAGACTGATTATATATTTCTTAGCTTAATTATGATGATGAGTGGAGAGATGGGTATTGTATCTTCTAATTTGTCTTTTGCTCATTTGGGGTAGTATTTTATATTCACAATACCCTTTTTATTCTTTTATATATTTAGGATAGCAGCCCTTTGTCACATCCTGCAGATACTTCCCCTGGCTCTTTGCCTTTTATTTGCTTAGGGTATTTTTTTTTTTTGACTTGAAAGAGTTTTTACCTTTTAAGAAATTTAAGTTAATACCTCCTTTCTGTGGCTCCTCCTTTACTTTCATATTTAATGAGTTCTCCTGCCCAGATAACCATTTTCTTCTAGTTCTTTTATGGTTTCGTTTTCACATCTGTCTCTTTCTGTTCTTCTGGGATTTGTTTTGACATCATCCATGAAGTAAAATAACTTTCTTTACTTTTACTTAATAATTAATCAGTTGTTTTAGCCCCATTAACAAAAATATTTTTCTTGGTGCCTTGAAATAAAGCTATCTTTATTATATACTAAAAGCATGTATTTATATACTTGGTTCTTCTTAGCTTTTATTCAGTATTCATGATTTGATACTAGTGCACATTGTTTTAGTAATTGGGAGTAATAATATGTTTTCATTTTGTTACTGTAAGTCTTCCTCCCTTTTCCTCCCTAAATTTTTGGCTGTTGCTTTGTTTTCAGGTTTTTTATTTGATTCCTTACGGTCTGCAGGTTGTTTTTGGGTTTTGAATTTTTTAATTAAAAAGCTCTCTCTCCTTTTTTTTTAAAGATTTTATTTATTTAACAGAGAGAGACACAACGAGAGAGGGAACACAAGCAGGGGGAAACGGAGAGGGAGAAGCAGGCTTTCCACCGAGCCCAGAGCCCGATGCTGGGCTGGATTCCAGGACCCCTGGATCATGACCTGAGCCAAAGGCAGACGTTTAACAACTGAGCCACCCAGGCGCCCCTAAAAAACTCTTATTTCTACAGCTAATGTTTTATGTTGTATAATAAAAAACCTCAGTGCCATTAAATTCTCCCTTGCGTGTAGTTTTAGCTATGTTCCTTCATTGTTGCCATGTAAAAATAACTATTTTTATTTACTTGTCCCTCATAGCTGCCGGTGCTCCTTGCTGCCTGGACTTTGTGCCCGGTCCTGAGGCCTCCGCAGGGAACGCACAGGGCCTCTGCTTCCACCGAGTTCAGAGTTTCTGGGAAAGCTAGGCTATTAACAGACCGAAGAATAAAGAGTTTTCAGATGTTGACAGGTGCTAAGAAGGAAAGAAATCCGGTGTGCCAGTAGAGATTGGAAGGTGCTAAGTAGCTGCCCGGAGAATGTCTCTGTGAGGATGTGACATTTAAGCTTAAAGATGGAACCAAGGTTTGTTTGGGGAGTTTCTTTAAGAGCTTCCTGGATCAGTCAGAACATTTGAAACAAAACAAAACAATGGCACACTGAATTTCTTTTGCAAAATTTTTTTGTAAAAATTGCCTTGTAAACAGTTTTCAGCCTGAAGCTCGTCCTATAGGGAATTCAGAACTGTGATTTTGAGTTCTAAGGTCAAGAAAGAGCTGGGGGAAGTTTTTCAAGCGAAGGGAACTGCTAGCACAAAAGGGACAGAAGACCTTGGCTTGATTTAGGATTTGACAGAAGAGTGGAACGACTAGGCTTCATCCATTGAGCAGTGTGAGTCCAGCAAGACTTCTTGGAGGGACTTAAATTATTTCCCAGAGATCGGGTTGCTTCCACTTCTCTGCCTTCCTTCCCTATTTGGATTCTGTGACCCAAATCAGTCTCGTACAAATAATTTAAGACGATTTCACTCCTCGGTACTTCCCTTAATTATTTCTACTGTCTTCTCCAGTTTTTCTCCACTCAAGGCCTTTGCATATGCTGTGCCCTTTTGTTTAACTGTAACTTCCTTGAAGAATTCTTCCCCAATGCTGGCAAAAGAGCTCTGTTAGCTATATTTACTCATTTCATATCGGACATTTCTTCTGTAAACACTTATAATAATTGCAATTCATTAAGTGTATGTGATTTGTTTCTGTGTTTCTTCTGCTAAAGCTATTATTTCCAGGCTGGTAGATAGCCCTTTGCGGCTATTTAAATCCATTAAAATTAAGCAGTATTACAAATTCAGCTCCTCAGTCGTACTAGTACATACCCGTTGCCCGGTCGCCGCATGTGGCTGGCGGCTATTGTACTGGACAGCAGAGAGAGAGATTTAAGCAGCCACTGGCTGTTGAAATATCCCAAGTCTAAATGATGCCGGAAGCACGAAATAGGAACTAACTGGATTTCTACTACCAAAAAAAGAGAAAAGTCTCAATTTAAAAATGATTACGTATTGAAGGAATGCTATTTTATATGTTTTGTGTTAAGGAAAGTGTATTACTACAATTAATTTAACTATTTAATGTTATGTGGCCACGAGAACACTGAAAATTACCTGTGGTTCCTGAAAAGTACTCTTGGTCCCCATGACATTGCTGTGGGACCACAGTGGTCTGACTCTAGACCCTAAGTCTCCACAGTGGGCGGGACAGTGCACCATGATGTCCACAGCAGCTAGAGGGACCCAGCATGCAGTAGGTGTTCTGAACCTTTGGTGAGTCCGTTAACTTTTCTGTTAACTTTGAACATTACTGTGAGGTCATTAGAGGATGTTACCTGTTCGGCTTGTTCTTTTCAAAATTGTTCATTTTCTGTGAACTTTTCTGTGAAATTTTGAAAAATTTTCCATGACTCTTGAAAAAAGCAGCTTTTCTTTTGATAGCTATATAAAAAATTAATTCTATTAAGTAGAATGGATCTTTTTTTTTTCTTTTATTTTTTTCTAGCTTAGGCTGCTGAGGAGAGGAGGGAACTTAAGAGTCTGCCGATCTGTTTTCCATCACTTTTTTATGTCTCAAAGTCTATTTGGATTGGCGTGGTATGTTACTTGGCAAATGAACATTTATGGCTATTAAATCTTAATGATTGAGTACTGGGAATGCTTTTTCCTTATACTTTCGTCTCGATATTGTGATTCCTGTTCCTTTTTAGTTTACATTTGTTGGTGACCTTGTTTATCCCTGTAGATTTAAAACAACTTATTGTCTTATAGAAAGATACCTCCCCTTGGTTTATGCTTTCCTATCTCTTTGTTTCCTTAATGTTTCCTTTGTGTTTAGTATTTTGCTGAATGGGCCATTACACTTCCCTCTTGCTCCCAGTATTCCCTGTGCTCTCCTTGTGCGCTTTTCCCTTAATGAAGTAGGAGACACACGGCAGGGGTTGCAAACTCAAATATGTGCCTCACGTTTGTAAGCAATGTGTACTTGTCAGGGAAATATTTTTCTAAGTTTTTTTTTTTTTTTCATTAGATAGTGGTTTGGGGACCTTATCTTTAGTGACTTGGTCGTGTTTTGTAAATGTCAGGCTGGGCCTTTTATCAATTACTGCATAAGCCCACCTGTTAGCACCCAAGGATGATGCCAAGGATTAATTTCTGTTGTGTGAAGAATAGTGTGAGTTGTTCTCAGTCCTTTACAGTTCTGAGGAAGCTTTTACCCTTTTCTGTACCTACGAAAGTTAATCCTAACGGTCCGGGTACTTACTCTTTATAGAAGGTCTTTTTAAAGTGAGATGAGACCTAGTTAGTTGTTGTGGCTTGTTACCTTCTACATTGTCAGTTGATAGGTTTGGGAAGGCCTCTGAGCACCTCCCCCAGCAAGAATACACAGTAGGCCCTTTGAATACTTGATGTTCAAAAAAGTGGTGTTGTCACACGCAATCAGGGAGCCTTGGAACTTTTGCAGGCTTCCTGTTCCTAGGAAGCAATATTGTTTTCAAATAATCTCAGTTGTGGTGTTGCTTTCCTTTTGTTTATTGTTACTGTTTTCTTCTGCTGCTGATTTAGAAGGAGAATAAAATCCCCTTATTTTTAACCTGTGAGCCGGCCTAAAATGATACTCACCACCGTGAAGTTCTTTTCATGTAGGTCCTAGAGATCTTTGAACAACCAGGTATAACCACATCTGCATTTCTTTTTTTTTGGTTATAGATTGAGAGTGGGCCTGGTGTTATTTTAGTGTATGTAATATGTGTCTGTTTTATACAAATAATTAACTCTGAAGTGAAAAATTGATGTCAGAGCAAAGGTTTTTTGGTTCCCTTAACTGTCTACTAATTTTATGCTTGCCAAATTTTAATATATAAATTCTTGCCATCTCTTTTTCTATAGCCTTGTCCAATTTTGGCCAGCTTAAAGCTTTTTTCTCCCCAAGTTTTCTACTGTAACTCAAATTATGTTATTCTCTTTGTTATTTGCTCCTGTACCTCCTCTGCCTCCAGTGTTTTGTGAGAGTGTCCACACAGTGGGAGGAAAACCTGAACTTGACTCGTGAAGTACTGGGCATTCAGAACAGTGAATCCTTGCAAAGCATCTTGGGACTAGCCTCTGTGAATTGGCTCTTTCAATTTGTCCACTTAAAAAGCATAATAGATGATGCAGCTGTTTGGGCTTCTGCAGGGTATTACTCCATATTCATGTCTAGTTGCAATTATGTGAATTTTCAGTTTCGTACAGACTTCTCTTTGTATCCAAAACAAGTTCGTTGGCTTTGTGTTGTTCTAATATATGGATTTTCTTTCAGGGAAAATGCAAGATTTTGAACTTTGAAAACTGTACATTTAATTTAAAAAAATTTGTATATAAACTTATTGAAAGTATTTTTCAGAAGTAATGTGCATTACTTTTTTCAAAAGTATTTTTCAAAAGTAATGTGCATTACTTTTTTGGATTTATTTTTATAAATCAGTTAAAATTTTGGTAGAGGTGAAAATTAGACTCTACGGAACAAGTTAAATGCCATTCAGTCAGGTAGTTAATGTCAGTAATATTTGATGATCCAAACTATTAGAACATAAGCCGTTCTAAGTAAAATAAGCATAGTAAAATACAGCAAACTCAGTAATGTATAAAGGCACAAGTCTGTTTGAAATCCGAGTGCTTGTGTGGGATGTCTCTAGACTCTCTGCAGGTGACATTTCCTGTCGCTCAGTATTCTCTCAGAGGCGTCTCTCTGCCTTTGGCTGCACCCCGGGGTGCTCACGCCCCCTTAAATTAATGAACGCTCAAGGAGGCGGCAAAATTGTGCCTCCCCTTGATTAAAAAGCAACAGGAATTTAAAAATAAGACGACCCAAATCACTCTGAACTTCACTCAGAAGGTGCGCTCAGGGCAGGTTGCCTTTCCCTTTGGCAGCTGCCCCTTTGCAGAGGCTGCGCACTCACGGGGCAGACACGTCACACCTGGAGATGGGGGTGCGATGGGGGTGCACTTCGAAGGAGAAATCTCAGAGTTTGCGGCCCCCAGACTTTTACCCTGCGGTGATGCTGAGGATAGAGTAGCAGTAACTTCGATGGCGCAGAAATGAGTGTTTTGCATTCAGTGTTTCGAAGCTATCTATTTTCCATGACTGAAATCGTATTTTTAAAGAGAAGATACTGTATTTGTTCACTTTGGCGGGATTTTGCAGTGGATTGATTTTGTGTTGACTCTTGAAAAATTGCAGACAACATGTGAACTCTTTGGAAAAGGGAGTGTGTCTTCACAGAGCGTCCCTTTACCTTCCTGGCTGTGTAGAGCTTGAAATGACGTCGGCTGAGAGCGCTGTGTTGGGAACAGTGGGTCCCGGAACAGCCGGCGAGCGCTGCGGCTGTCCCACCGGGGTCGCGGCGCGTCGGTGCGTGCGTTCTCACCCAGACAAAAGAGTGAGCCAACACTTTGCCCTGGGAAACCGAAACACTGCCTACTGTCTCTTTAAGAAACCAGCTTATCAGGGGGATTCGGCGGGTGCCGCCTAACCTGCTAGCCAGGAAAAGTTCTTTAAAATGATGGATGTCAGCCGCGTCCAATCGCAGCGCCCTGCCTCCTGCGCGGGGCGGGGAGTGCCCTCGTCGGCCAGTAGACGTACAGGGGGCGGGGCTTGCCGTTCAAGCTTGGTTGCCGTGGAGCACAGCTTCAAGTGAAGTTAATCTGAGGGGAAGCAAACAGAAAATTGTGCAGGTTTTGGTGGTAGGATTTTTGTTCCGATCTTCTAATACTCCTTTATTTTACACTTTTGCTCCTCTGTGCTTCTGTGTGTGCTAGGTTCTGTTATTGTGCTATTTTCTGGTGCAAACCGAACATTAACATTAAGCAGGGAAGCAGAACAAAAGGACTGTTTGGACAGGAAATAGGTGTTGAGAGGATCAAACTTGACTTTGTTCGGCAGGATCTCTAGTTGAGAACCCGAGCGTGGTTAGAGGCCGCGGGGGCCGAGATACTCTCCAGCGACGGCCTCTCTGGCCGTCGCACCTGGAGGGGGTCGTGCCCCTGAACTCGAGGGGTCGTTGAATCTACCGGAGGGCGGGCGGCGGCGGCTCCGGCGCGAGTGCGGTCAAGGGTCGAGTGCGGTCAGGGGTCGGCACCGCCAGGGCTTTCCCTCCCACTCTGAGGACCACCCCCCCCCCCACTCCCAAGACCCCACCTCCCAAATGGTGTGCTCTGGACTCAACCCAGCACGCCCCCCCCATTACCGTGTGCCCCGGACTCACCCCAGCCGCGCCCCCATTACCGCGTGCCCCGTACTCACCCCCAGCACCCGCCCCCTGCAGTGTGCCCCGGACTCACCCCAGCCGCCCCCCATTACGGTATGCCCTGGGCTCACCCCCAGCCCCGCCCCCTGCAGTGTGCCCCGGACTCACCCCAGCCGCCCTTCCATTACTGTGTGCCCTGGGCTCACCCCCAGCCCCGCCCCCTGCAGTGTGCCCCGGACTCACCCCAGAACCCCCTCAACTACAGCTTTCGGGGCGGGTCAGCAGCCTGGCATCCTTCGTGTGCTCGGGATTTGGTGTTGAGGAGCTCATTGACTTCATTCTGTGCGGCACAAGGTAAAAGTGCTCGCTCCTTCATTCGAACTGCATCTGTTTCAGACGTGGACCCAAGAAACACCAACTGGAGCGGGGAATGGGTGCAGAGCTGTAGGTGGGCTGTCAAAACTTTGAAAACTATCTCTGAATATACTGACGTTTTTTACTTATGAAATAATTATAGTATGTTTCACCACCAGCGAGTTCTTTAGAGACTGTATTCTTCATATTGTTGGTCTTTCATCTAGAAATGAAGGTGTTAATAGTTAATCTGAATAACCGGCCCCAGTGCCAGCGCAGCATTTCAACCCCTGTAGCTGTATTCACTGTGCTACTCCTTCCAGTTCATACAGAGGGTTTTAAATGTATGCTTTTCCGTTCTGTTGCTTGAACAATACAGTAATAATAATAGTAAAGATAAAATCAGGAAAAGTCACTATATACCCATAAGAACATCACCGTGTGGTTCTCTTATTTTTTTTTCTCTTCTTACCTTATCAAATTCTTGTATTTTTCCCCATAATTGTAAATAAGTGCAGTTTTATATTTTTTTTTCACTAAACTATGTCATCTGTTAACATTGTTTTAATTGTATAATTCTCTTGTTAGTAGGACCTTAATCGATCTAGTCTTTTGCCTGTATTACATTTAGATTGTTCCTAATTTTTCACCATTTTAAATAGCATTGTGTTAAAACAGACTTATGTCTGTACATTTAAAAATACTTCCTCTTTTTTTCCCAAGATTTTTCTTCTCCTGGAAAAATTCCCTGAGTGAACTTACCTAGATCAAAGGATATGAACACTTCAGTAGCCGAATTGCTTCTTAGGAAAGTTATACCAGTTTATATTGCCACCAACAGGATTTGCTTCAAAATTTCTCTAATGGGTAGTCCTTTAAATGTTCTATTAAAGTGTGCCTCTGAAGCTCTCTGATTGGGTGATTAGTTTTTGCCTAAACTAATAACCTATTTTAAATCCCATTTTCCAAATTGTAGAAGAATATAAAGTCATTTTCTGAACGTTAAAACAAGCTGAAGGAAATTGGAAAATTTTTACCCGCTTAAGTGAGCGATTGGGTATTTTACTTATTGCATGTATTGCTGTAAGTAAGTATGGAGTTTAATGTTTTTTATCGGCCTTGCTCATCAGCCCGGGCTTTCTGGTATGTGCTTCTAGTAAGCACATATTGGGAGAGATACTTTCTTACAAGATCTATCAGAAACATTTTTAGAGAAGGGCTGCGGTAGTACTACTGAACGTTACCTGCCTCTGCACAGGTGTGGACAGCCTTTATCACTATTTGTGCATCTCTGCGGTTTTTTGATATGGTAGAGAAACAGAACTAGTATTTGTAGACCTACATTTTAAGATGGTACCTCAGCACCTGTCCAGTATTTCATAGGTTTTTTCAGTTAAATGTGAGATGGCCGCGCACTCACATAGCAGTACCGTTTTGTTTTTCTCTGTCTTTAGGAGCACTCTTTGTTTGGCAGTGACTACTGATCACGTGCCCTTACCAGCTAGTGCGTTCAGTGGGCTAGGCTATAACTGCTCAGGTTATGAACTTGTTGACTGATGTTCCAGAATAAACTTAAAACCCTGTCTTAAAGCAAGATTCAAGACAATTAAAAATACTAATTTAATCGATGAATGGGAGGCAGTGGTAAATGATGGGTGAAGCTCACTCATGCAAAGTAGTTGAGTACAGCTGCAGCTTAATTTATTTTCTGTGAATTTTTTTTTTAATTTACTGATAACATCATGTCTCCATCTTCCAGAGCTAATGTTGCTTTGTTGGTCATTGTGTTTGTATCAGGGGAAAGCTTTTTTAAATGTGTGTTTTATTTGCGAACAGGTGAAGAGTTTGAGTTTTCTAGACCCTTCTGTTTTTCTTAACATTTGGAGTGGAAGAGAAAGACTTAAACTCATCAGTTGTAATTAGTGAAATAGTTACCTTGAAACACGTTTTCCATGCATTTAAATTTTGTGGCTGTATCAGAACTTACACAGATAAATTTTTTAATTCATGGGAAGAACAACTGTTTGGGTTTCACTTGAATATTTACAGTTTATGTTGGTGCTTAAATATATCACAAATCATTCCTTTGTTCTAAATTTGAGAAAATGTATTTAATTTTTTTTCAATCTTAACAGATTGATCTTGTTGCTACAATAGAGATGAAAATAATTGTAAATATAACGATTTTAACTAAAGTCCTTGCAGGTTTAGCTGTGGATCACCTTTGAAGGGGGACCTGCGCCCCCCGGGGCTCTCAGAGAAGTGAGCGTCTGTAACCGTGCGTCTCTCCTGTGTCTGCTGCACTGCTCTCTGATGGACAACACTAGGGAGTAGCAGCCTTTCACTGTATGGGTTTTATTCAGAGTAGAAGCCAGTTTTCTAGAGGGAGAAGAAAACGCTTTAAATGAGCTAATATGGAGGCAACATAAGAATAGTGATAGCCCTATATTGTTAAGGATTAGGAAAAAAATTATCTAAGAGGGAATAGTAAATGCATTCAGACTATTGTTAGTCTCCATTCAAGGGGAATACAATGATTTTTTGTCCTATAATGACATAAGGTAAAATTTTAATGGGCAGTAAGTTGGTAAAACTGGTGAGAACCTAGAACCAGCAGCTTCGTATTTACCAGGCCTCTTTGTTCTGTGTAATAGAGGGACTGTACAGCTTTGCAGTGTTTTTCATGTGTGGCTTCTTTGTAAAAAGGAGGTAAGTGTTGTAGGAAGTAATTTTTCTTGATAATTTTTAGGAAGTGCTTATTTATTAACTGATGTCTGGGAACCTGTTTGACTTCAGTCTGATTTTTCATGTTTGGATGTCATTAGAAATAATGAACTTGAATTTTTTTTTTTTTTAAAGGAGCAGATCCATCTATCTCTCCTTATACCTTGTATATTTTCTCCCCAGTATATGCACCATCCTGCCCCACCAATGGATTTTTGTTGATATGTGCTTGATTTCTTAGTGAAATTTAGCACTATTAACTACTTTTTTCTTCTTTAAACTCTTCCCATGAGTTTAATGATATTGCTCTGGCTTCTTTTTGTGATCTCTGTCCTTTGCAAGTGCTTCCTCTTTATAACCATTAAGTATTGAAATTTCATAGGATTCTGACCCTAACATTCTCAGGCTGTCCTTGCGTGATCTACAGGACCACATCTTCAGGTAACTGCCTGTACATAGTAGTGGTTCTAAGATCTGTATCTTAAATTCAGATTTTTTTTGAAATCTTGAAACCCATGTTCATCCAGCTCACAAAGGTCTTTCTTCCATACGTATGTGAAGCTCAGCAAGGCTGAATTTTAACTGCCTTTTGTCACCCTCCCAGCAGTATGCTATAATCCTTTCTTTCCTCCCGTCCCAGAATGTGGGTGGTATGCAAAAGCTGGGATTTGCTCAGATTCTTCCTTATTCTTGGTGCCCAGTGAGCCTCAGCTTCCTAACAGTTCTATCTATCTATCTATCTATCTATCCATCTATTTAAAAATATTTTACTTTTTTTTCCTAAATATTTATTTATTGGAGAGAGAGAGATTGAGGGCAGGAGCAGGGAGGAGAGGGAGAAGCAGGCTACCCGCTGAGCAGGGAGCCTGATGCAGGACTCAATCCCAGGACTCCGGGATCATGACCTGAGCCAAAGGCAGTCGCCTAACCAACTGAGCCACGCTCCGGAGTTTTTATTTTTAAGTAGTCTCTACACCCAACGTGGGGCTCGAACTCACAACCCCGAGATCTAGAGTCGCACACACCATGGACTGAGCCCGCCATCTATCCCTCCTGTCATTTTTAAATCCGTAGTATCTAGAGTCCATGGCTTCTCATTTAGATTACTGAAATAGTCTCTTAACTCATCTTCACTTCCAGTTTTGGCTTTCTACAACACATTCTTCACTGTGAGGTTGTGTCTGTTTTTCTCTGCTTAAAATTCTGTAGTGTTCCTTGTTGCTACCTAGGATGAGCAATAACACTAGATAATTCTATGGTAGGCATTCTCGGAGGTAGTCCCCAAACAACTAGAAGATGTACATACTGTTACCTTCATTTAACAGGTGAGACAGTTTGGAAAGGATAACTAATTTGTCCAGGGCCGACCTAGCTGGTGAGCGGCTAGCGCACTTTGAACTTAAGTGTGCTAGACCAAAGTCCTAACTCCGAACTGCTGAGCCGTGGGCCTTCCTAAACTGGCCCTTGCTTCTTTACCCTTTTTCCCCCCCACACCACGTCATTTCATCCTCTCACCAACTATTTGCAGTTCCTTCTTCTAGGGCATACTCAAAACTTGTTGTCGGAGTCTAAAAGTGCTTTAAGTGTTTTCAAAAAGACATTTTTGACAATTTTTTGGAACACTCCAAATGTCTAAGACATTTTAACATCCCCAGAATATAAGACGATCAAAGAATGAGATGTAGGAAAGATACAGGTAGTTTTCCATACGTAGTTGGTTTTGAATTTGAATTCTTCACGTTTAATAAAAGTTTGAGACCTACCTGTGTAAGAGGAAGATCAGGCAAAGTGCAAAAGCGCTTTATCACAGCTATTTGAAATACTAATGGGCCCTTTACGTGGCTATTCGTGGAGACCCTGTGTGCATTCTACAGCCAAGTGGAGGAGGCTTATACCTGTGAACACAGATCAGATAAGCCGCTGAGTGATAGGTTGTGTATGTTCTCTTGCACCTGACGTATTATCACAACAGGTTAGATACTGCAGCTGATTTTTTTGTAGAAACAAAATTGAGGTAAACGGAGACATAGTTGATTTGGAATCACTTTCATTTCAAACACGTCACTTCATTTCTCTTCATCTCTCTCTTCCACCCTCTCCAACATACTTCAAGGCAAAATGACCTTTATTCAATAAAAAAAATTAAAAAGCCTTTCATCTAGAGCTTGGAAAGGACGTAGTATTAAAAGAAAAAGATGATACGGATAGAACTTTTGAAAATACAGGTAAATATTTGGTCTTGGTAGGGGTTGAATCTATAACTGGACTTAGAAGTTAATATAAACTTTTAATTAAAATTCATAGTTATGTTATAAAAGCAGGAGTTTTTGTGGGTTGTCTTGTTTTGTATTTTTTTTTACCATTTAGGTATTAGAGGCAGGAAATTCCATACTACTCTAAAAAGTTTTAATTTGCCCTATTTTATTATCCAAAATAATGTGTTACTATTTTCTTAAATAATAAAAGTGCAAACTAATAGTTCATTTAATGAATTTTAAGTGTTATATATTACAATAATCAAATAATATATAATTTGAAAAGAATGTGCAACTTAGTGTTGATGAATAGAATCCACAGTTTTCCTCATTTTTTTAGGTAATTGCTTAAAAGTGTATAGTGTATCTCTTTTCAAATCTCAGTAGCTATGGAACTTTATAAAATAGAATCAGTTTTAGTGGAAAAAATTATTCTTGACAGATGATTTAAAATGAAAACCTACACCGAAAAGGTCTCATTAATTGCCTAAAATAAAAGTTTCAATAAGGAAATTCTTATTCAGCTGACCCTAGTCACCTAGTCAGGTGAGTTTGCCAAAGTGCTGAAAGACCCATCCTTTTCAGTTCACTTACTATTTGAAGAAATTGGGGGATATGAATATTTTCTATCCTATAAGTCAGTATTACAGATTACTGAGTGCCAAATTGTGGTTTGTTATAAATGATTATGGTAGAAACTCAGCAGGGAGAAAGATCACTATGAGCTAGGATAATCAGGAAATTCTAAAAAAGTAAAATCTGAAGCATGCCTTGAAAGTTAGGTATGTTTGAGATTACAGCAGACAGCCTTTTCTTTTTTCTTCTATTTTTTCTTTTTCTTTTTTTTAAATTTTAGAGAGCAAAAGCTTTATTCTTTTTACCTGAAAAGGAATAACCTTGAAATGGTGAAATGGAGAGTAATAAAAAAGAAACTCTTAGCTGGCTTCCATAGACGTTTTCCTGTTTCGGTCGGTGCCATGTAATTTTCCACTTACCTAGTAAGCTCTAGCTTCCTGGGATCTTGAGGGGGTGAAGAGGCCTGGAGGGTACTCTGGTTGTGGGAATGGTGTGGCTATGAGCTGTGTGAGCTCAGTGTCAGAGGCTTCTACGCAGAGAAATGGTAACAGCAGTGTTAGGAGGAGTAATTCGATAATCACAACTCATATTGAACACTGTATCAGACACGTTAACTTTTTAAAAAAGATTTAATGTTTTTAGAGTTGTTTTCAGTTTACAGCAAAATCGCAAGGAAGTTACAGAAATTTCATATGTACCCCCTCTGTCTTCATACACGCATATCCTCCCCCATTACCAACATCCCCCCCACCAGAGTGGTACATTTGTTACAATGATGAACCTACGTTGACACATAATAATCACTCGAAGTTCATTAGGGTTCACTCTTGGTAGTGTATATTCTATAGGTTTGGGCAAACATATGATGAGATGTCTCATTATTATAGTATTATGCAGAGTATTTCACTGCCTTAAAAATCCTCTGTAGTCCTTCTGTTCATCCATACCCTCTGGTCCTCAGCCCCTGACAGCCACTGATCTTTTTATGGTCTCTATAGTTTTGCCTTTTTTAAGATGCCATATAGTGGGAATCACACAGTATGTAGTATTTTCGGATTGCCTTTTTTCATTTAGTAATAAACATTTAAGTTTCCTCCATGTCTTTTCATGGCTTCATAGCTCCTTTCTTTTTAGCACTGAATAATATTCCATTGTGTGGATGGATCATAGTTCATTAATCCATTTACCCTGAAAGACATCTTAGTTGCTTCAGAGTTATTATCAGTTGGAATAAAGCTGCTGTAAACCTCCACCAGGTTTACCTTTGGTTACATACAAAGACTATGATTGCTGTATTGTATTTAGTACTGTAAGAGTCCACCATATAATCTTCCACAGTGGGTGGATCATTTTGCATTCCCATAAGTGAGGCTTGAGAGTTCCTACTGCTCCACATCCTTGCCAGCATTTCATGCTGTCAGTGTTCCAGATGTTTGACATTCTCATAGGTGTATAGTGCTGTCTCATTGTTTTAATTTATATTTTCGTGATGATGTATGATGTGGAACATCTTTTTTATGCGTATTTGCTATCTATGTATCTTTGGTGAGGTATCTGCAAGGTCTTTGGACCACTTTTTTAGAGTTCTTTGTATATTTTGGATCAGTCCTTTAACAGATGTGTCTTTTGTAAATATTTTCTTATGGTCTGTGGCTTGTCTATTCATTCTCCTGACATTGCCTTTCACAGAGTGGAATTCTAGTTCAGCTTATCAGTTATTTCTTTCATGGATCATGCCCTTGGTGTTGCATCTAAAAAGTAATTGCCATTCCCAAGGTCAACTAGATTTTCTCCTTTGTTATCCTCTAGGAGGTTTATAGTTTTGTGTTTTGCATTTAGGCCCATGATACATTTTGTGTTGATTTTTGTGAAGGGTGTAAGGTTTGTGTCTAGATTCTTTTTTGTGTGTGTGTGTGTGTAGCATATAGATGTCTAATTGTTCCAGCACCATTTGTTGAAAAGACTATCTTTGTTTTATTGTATCGCCTTTGCGCAAGATCATTCGGCTGTGTTGGCTATATTTATATGGGTCTGTTGCTGGGTTCTCTCTTTTATTCTAATGATCTATTTGTCTTTCCCCAATACAATATGGCTTGATTACTATAACTTCATACTGAATCGAAGTTGGGCAATGTCAGCTCTCCAACTTTGTTCTCCGTCAACATTGTATTGGCACTTTTGAGTCTTTTGCCCCTCCGTATAAACTTGAGAATCAGTTTATTGATATCCACAAAATAACTTGCTGGAATTTTGATTAGGATTTCAATGCACCTAAGTCTGACACCAGTGCATGATCGTGCCATTTAGGTTTGCTTGGAGAAGAAAAGATAGTCAAGGTGGGGAAACCGCCAGGATTTGGGGAAACTCCATGGTAATCTGAGTAATTTTCCTAATCTTCCTGAACTTTGTGGTTGTGATCTCAAGGCCACTTTCAGATGACTTCCTGGGAGAGGTAAGAAGGAGTACTCCTTCCCCTAGTGAGTTTCAGACGATGGCATTGGTAGAGTTCCAGTTCTCTAGGGCCTTTGTGAGTATGAGGCCGTGCCTTCTCCCCATCTTCTGCTGAGTTCAGGTCCTCTGGTTCTTTGATTTCCTGTGAGCTCAAAATCAGATTTTTTTTGATAGAGATTTATTAATCACTCTGTCTTCACTTTCCTTAATTTTCTTTTACAAAAATTTCTTATGTGGATATGGTACAGATAACAGTGGCGGTGTACTGAACACTGTGCTTTCTTTTTTATGTTCGTTATTTTTAACCTTCTAACCCTGTGAGCAGCTGGTGGTGGTACCCACATTGACAAATATTCCACAGATTTCTTTAGCACCTACTAGGAGCTATGCCAGGAATTTATGGTATCTTGGGGAAGTATACTCAGGGGATTAAAATGTTTAGTACTATAAGGGGAAAAGACATCAGGTTTTAACAGGAGCAGAGAATGAGAGAAGACCTTAAGGAGGAAGAAGGACTCATACATACTAAGATTAAGAAGGTGCTAAAAGCTAACCAGAGTGAATGAAAGGGAGGGGATAGGGAGGCCTTGTAACTGGAGAACAGAGCGTGTGCCAGATGGCGATTGGCGGCATAGAGGCTGAGAGCTTTGAGACCCCCAAGAGGCAGAGCGGCAGGAGAATGAGGCTGGATAGGCAGGCTGGCAGAGCCCGTACTCTTAGTGATGGAGAGCCATTGGATTACTGATCTGGGAGTGGTCTGACCCCGTGTATTTGCTTGAGTATTTACTTTGGCGATGAAGTGGTGGCAGTGGGGGTTCAAGGTTACACAGCTAGTGAGAACCAACTGCAATTTGAGTGGAGGCCACTCTGCCTCTCTTTAAACCTGTTTAAGCCTATTTAAGACACCTAGTATTCAGGTTCATTGGCTTGTAACGTAGGCGGGGGAGGTGAGGGGAATAGCAACCAGGTAGTTGACTGGAAATCAACTCAGAAAACAGGAGATTAGGTGAGACTTACCATGAGATCTGTCTAATCATTGAGGCATGACTGGCCAAGAAGTAGGAAGATGTGGGCTTAAACCAGGTACAATTGTGTAAAGGAGGAGGGGTGTGAATTTCAAATACCTAGCTGCTAATTTGCATTTGAAAGAGAGGTCAGAATTGGCTTGAGTTAGAAAGCCAAGTTGGCAAAGCTGCTGATAGTGCCCTTGAAAGAAATTACTAAGTTAGGCAAAGGTATTTTTTGGAACAAGTTACTGAGCTATGTTGGATTTTGAAGTAAATCATTGAAGGTTTGTGACACTATTAGCCTGCGGATGTGGCTCTCTATATTAGACTCTGGGAACACAGATAAATGAGAGATGCTGGCCCAGCACCTGAGAACCAGCCACATCACGATCCTCTTGCATCCTTGAGCCTCCAAATACCTCCTAAGCTACAGCCTAATCTTGGTGAAGAATTTGGAGGTCAGTTCATGCCTGCCATGCCTGTTTTATTCCCATGCCAAGTGCGGCGTGCTCTACCTTGTGCTCTACAGCTCTTTTCTAGAGGGGACAAGGTCGTTAACTCTTCATAGAGTAGTTCTTTGTGGCCTGCCCCAAACTGCAGCTCTGCCCCTCCCAGAGGCTTCCACTCTCCTGTGCTTCCTGCAGGTGGTGGCCGCTGACGCCATCCTCCACACCAAGTCCTTAATAGGGACGTGAGGTCTGTGTTTTCTGGCTCCCTTTCTTGTTTGCAGGCAAAAACCTGGTGATCTTTCTAGCATGGTTTCCTGTTCATTATCTTCTTTTCATTATTCTCATGTATATTGAGGGTTTGGCACCTGACTTTCTGCTTCTGTGAATGCGGGGATTCGGGTTTGTTTTAGCTAGTCCTCAGAGCCGAGAACAGTGGCTGCCTCATAGGAAGTGCTTAATTCTTATTGAACGAATACATTTTTAAAACTCTCTTGACTTACGTATCCACAGAGCTTTAGCAACCCATTCCAAAGACCATGCCTTAACCTTACTGCTTGAGGCAACTCCACCTCTGAAATTGTTTTCCAGCTGCGGAAGTGTAATACATGTTAATTATTAGAAATTTAGGAAATGGATAGACCAAGAAATTCACTCAGAATCTAGCCACCTAGAGATGAAAGTGGATCTTTTGCTTTTATATCTTTCTAGGCTTTTTTTCCTGTGCACATGCAAATGTACTTTTGATTTTTTGAGGAATCACAGTTTCATATTGTAAAATCTTTCCATGTAATTATTCCTTATTCACTTAAAATGTGGATGCCTGCTGTGTATCAGTTGCTGACAGAATGCCGTCAGAGGGAATGGGGCCTGCTGCCGAAGAGCTGCTCGCGAGAGGCCGGCGGGCAAGGGCGTCGGGGCTGATGGCCACGCGGCACTGTCCCAGGAAGCTCCGGAGTCTGTTTAGCCACACTGTATTTTCACTTTGGGACTGATCTTTTTATTGTCAGACACAGTGCTGCCATGATGATGTTCTTAGGGTAAATTCAAGGAAGAGGAATTCTGGGTCAAAGACTATTTTGGTCTTTTAAACGTGTTGTTCTAGAGAACAGTTGTACTACTTTATATTCTCCCCAAAAGGGTGAGCTAGTTTGTGTAAAAGCTGCTTTGTCTGTATCCACACAAGTAGGTATGTTAGTTTTTTTAATGATTCTAATTTATATACCGTCAAATTCACCCATTTAGTAAGTGTTCAGTTCAGTAATTTTTAATAAATTCACAAGGTTGTGTAATTACTACCACACTCCGCTTAGAACATCTCCTTCACCCTAGAAAGACCCTTCCAGCCTCTTTGTAAACATGTCCCGGTTCCGGTCCCGGTCCCGGGTAACCAGTACGTCTGTTCTCTGTCCCGGTAGATTTGTTCTTTCTCCACATGTGAATGGAACCACAGATTTTGATGTGGTCGTTCCAGTTCGACTACTGTCACCAGCTTGTCTTTAGGTGCATCCCTATTGCAACATCTGTCATTAGCTTGGTCCTTTTTTCTTTTATCTCATTTATTTTTTATTGCAGTAAAATATACATAAAAATATACCATTGAAATTATTTTAAGTGTTTAGTTGATTGGTATTAAATGCATGTACACTGATGTGCAGCCATCACTGCTGTCCCTCTCTAGAACTTTTCTCATCATCTTGAAACTCTGTGCCCGTTAAACTGTAACTCCCATCCCTGCTGCCCAGTAATTACTATTCTGCTTTGTGTCTCTGTGAATTTGACTATTTGAAGTTCTCTCTTTTTTGTGTTTTTTGGTTTTTTTTTAAAGTAAGCACACGCGTATGCAGACGTGTGCAATACCTGGCACATACTTCTGGTGCTGAGGAGATGCCTCTTGCATTGACCAGAGAGCACAGGTCACCTGTCAGAATCTGTATCTCATCTCTTCTTGGGGGTTCGGCATGTATAGGTGCTTGGGATTTGGAGTCAGACTCCCTGGGTTGGGGTCCTCGCTTTCCCACCTACTAGCAGTTTGACGTGAGCAGCCTCCATAGTCTCACTCAGGCTCAGTTTCCTCATCTCTGGAATGGAGGAGGTGAGAGTTCCTACCTGTAAGGGATATTGTGAAGACTGGGAGAGACGGTACAGGAAAAGCTTTTATCATGGACCCTCTCACTTCTGTTTGTGGCTCCTCGTGTTCTTCCAATGTAGCTCCTAGCTTCTCTTCGTTCATCCTGCCCCACTGTTGCCCCGTGACTTTCTTTACTGGCCGAGTTGATGAGACATCCAACATTCAGTTAGTGAACTGAGAGCTCTGGAGAAAGGTCTGAGCTAGAGTCCTGTTTTGGGAGACACTTGCTCTGAGCTCCTAGCTAGAGCTGTGAGACTGAAGCTTCATTCACGGAGACACAGATAACCGGTGCAGGGATTTTGAGATCTGGTTCCAGGAGCCATGGCACTGTTCAAGCACATGAAACTGGCATCCCAGTTTTTGAATATTTTTGATTGCTGTTCTAAATCTCTGGAATATTTCAGAAATAGCGACTCGCTAGGGCCCATAAAATACAGGGCCACACATTTGGAAGCAGTATAGAACTTTGAGGTAGCCCGACACGTCTGCCCCTGTCCTGCACTCCTCTCAAAGGTACATGTTTTCCAACAAACTCTTCTGTCTCGTTGTTAGATCACAGATTCTAGGTTTTCCTTCCGAGGATGAGGATAAGGTCTCTGTAACAGGCGTGACCCCATTTGACAAGTAGGAGGAAGGGAAAGTCATCAAAGCAAATAATTCCAAAGTACGATTTCGTTGGTCTTGTCCTTTTAGTCAGTAGAATGTGTATAGTAAGAGGTGATTGGGGTTTTTTTTAACAGTGGATGAGGTAAGGGGGTGCACGTGAAAAACTAGAGGCTGTGTGGAGGGTCGGGGGAGCGTCACGGGCATCTCTGAGGAATCTGCACGTTTATTTGCTGGTCTGTGTGTGACTGAACCCTAAGCCATACTTGACTCTTCTAATAATTTAGATACTATTCTCAGAATAATTAAATATCTCTTTGAAGGAAATGGTTATCAGCACCTCTTGTCTGATTGTTTTCACCAGATGAGTTTCATTTACGTAAAATTTTTAATGTTACTTTTTGTAATGCGGTCTTATTTCTTAAGAAAATCAAGAGTGAAATATTTTAGAGATAAATAGCACCGAGGGTTGCAGATATGTCATCAGTACCCTTGGTTTGTTCTTAAGCGTCTCTCCTAAGAAACGGATCCCAGCTTTCTGTATTTTCTGATGTTGTTAATCCATGTATTTGAGAAGCACTGATACAAAGGTTATATAGGGAAATTCGTGTTTAGAGATCATTCCAGGAGAACTCTTTTTAAACCTGCTTTTCTCTTGAAATTTTGAATCATACTCTTCCTTGGGTCTTTGCTTTTGGCTGACTGAGCCAGGGACTTTACTTCCTAGCAGTACATTGAGGCCACCACTGGAGCCAGTTGGACTTTTTAAGATGTAAGAGCAGGGAGCTATCATAGGACCCATTGTTGATGAAATAGAAACAGGTTTTGGCTGAATGTCAAATGGCTTCAAACTATGGTAGTGAGCAGTTTAGTTCGTGTTTTATAACCCCACGAAGAAACAGAAAAGTCTGGCCTTGGGATGACTGATTCAGACCTGCCTAACAATTCCAAGTCAGGGATCACTAACATAGGAACTCAAATTATCAAGATGATCTCTGTGTGTTGTGGAAACCACTGTCGATGCCGATTCTGGGGTCGACTCTTCCTAAATAGCTCTAAATTTAGCTAATATGCTTCTGCTTTTTTTTTTTAAGATTATTTATTTATTTGACAGACACAGAGAGATCACAAGTAGAGAGGCAGGCAGAGAGAGGGGGGGAAGCAGGCTTCCCGCCGAGCAGAGAGCCTGATGTGGGGGTCGATCCCAGGACCCTGAGATCATGACCTGAGCTGAGGGCAGAGGCTTTAACCCACTGAGCCACCCAGGCACCCCTACGCTTCTGCTTTTGTTGTACTTTTGTTCCTAGTTAAGGAAGATTTGAAAATCAGTCAAGTTACTGGCACTTCCTTTAGCAGTATAGGTGGAGAAAGTATACATTTAGGTATTTTAATGATGTGAAAGAGAGACTGCTATGTGGATTGTGCTTGAATACAGTGACCCCTGGATGCTGGTGAATTCCTGAAGAGAATGGAGAGAAATTAGAAAGCCTTAAACACAGACTCCTCATCTGGTGGACTATTTTTAGGTTGCTATAGATTAATCTGCTGACTATTTAATGGCCTAGAAGGAGAAAAGTTGCTTATTTAAATTGGTTTAGTGTGTTCTATACTGTTCAAGCATTCTCTGATTGATCCTAAACATTAAGATGAAAAAGACTGATAATTTGGTTTTTACCTGGAGATTGTATTTCCTCTCATGGGTCTATAAGAGGCTCAGGGTTTGTTTTTGTGGTGTGGATAAATGCAAGGCACGTGTCAATCCATTATGTTCACATTTGAAAGCCTGGAATACCTATTTAATGCAGTTATGGCAGGTATTAGAAATAAAGTGGTGTAAGACAGATGGCTTCTAACATTTAGTGTTATCAAATTGTAATGGGCCATATTACATGGTTTAACTTTGACCGGGAAAGTGACTTATGTATTAACATGCGCTGTGTTTCCTAGCAGTGCTGTTTTTGTATTTACTTTTCTCCATATATTTATCCTACTTGCAATAGATAGTATATGTATGCAAGATAATTGTTAACTGGGATTAATGAAAGGATTTGTAGAAAAAAAAGGTTTCATAGTTGTTGGAAACTTCTTAAAAAGTCCACTCTGTATTTTCTATGAACAGAATATAGTAAACTAAAAATGGTATTTAAAACATCAGTTGTTCAGGGGCACCTGGGTGGCTCAGTCGGTTGAGTGTCTGCCTTTGGCTCAGGCCATGATCCAGGGGTCCTGGGATCAAGACCACCCCCCCGGGGGGCTCCTTGCTTGGTGGGGAGTCTGCTCCTCCCTCTCCCACTGCTGCCCCCCCTGCTTGTGCTCTCCCTGTCTGTCAAATAAATAAATACAATCTTCAAAAATAAACAAAATAAAACATCAGTTATTCCGTAATAATATTTTTTATTGGATGGGTAGTAACAATTTATTCAGACTTGTAAGTGGTAAGAATTACGGGAGAAAGACTTGAGGCTGGATTTGTGTCTTATTGTTTCATTCCTCACAGCTCTGCGGAGTCAGTAGATAGGGTCACGAAAGGTGTATGCCTGGGAGTATCGGTGTGACCATTATACAAGAGAATGGAGAAAAAATGTTTAAGTTGAAAGGCTACTCATAAAAAATAGCTATTATTGTGGGCATTTGAATTTTGGGGTAAACAAGTTAAAATGTTTGAAGTGAGTTACAATTTTTCTTAAAAGTACTTTTAAATTCTTCTTAAGTTCCTGAAGAAGTCTCTTGGCTCAAATTACCTAGTTTACTATAAGTTTATCTTTAGGTTTTATTTTTGAATACTGGTTACTGATCTTTCCAAGAGAAGGATCTTTTTTTTTAAATGGAAGCTTCGATTTGAGAAATTGAAAACTCTTTAGGAACATGAATTATTTCGTAACATAACTTGAATGGTTGAGCAAGGCAGTATGAGGAAACTGCTTTCTCTGTATTTTCTGAAGAATCAGTAAACATTCAGAAACAATTCCTGATGAAAGGAATGAGCTGTGTTGCCTTTATTTGGGAGGTAGCTTTTGTTGAAATGCAGTAAATTCGTGTCGGTTATACTTGAAAATTTAGCACCAGGAAATAATGTTTAGTAGAATTTGTTAGAACTATAAGCTCCCTCCCCCCAACTTTAAGAATTGATGGTGAACTTGTCCAAGCTCCTATTCTTGCCTTATGCTTGTTGTAAAATAATAATGCATGTTCTTTATAAGGCAATCCCAGGGGTGCCTGGCTGGCTCCGTCAATGGAGCATGTGACTCTCAATCTCACCATGGCGAGCTCACGCTTGTTGGCATAGAGGTTACTTTATTTTTCTGTTTATTATTTATGTATTTATTTTTTAAGTAGGCCCCACGCCCAGCGTCGAGCATAGCACGGGGCATGAACTCTTGCCCTGAGCTGAGATCAAGAATCAGATGCTCAACCAGCTGAGCCAGCCAGGCACCCTATGTAGAGCTTATTTTAAAATAAAAATAAAAAATAAATGAAAAGCAGTCCAGGTTGATCTTATTCAGGGTGCCAAATCATTTTCAAGGTACTGACAAGATAAAAGAAGTGGATAGAGAGAGAAGGTAAGAAAGGGAAGGTTTGTTTCTCTGCTTATATCTAAATGAGGACAATTATTTAGAAAGTTTTTTTCAAGATATGAAGAATAAAATAATTACTTAGTAGTACACAGATACTTTCAGGAACTTGAACTCGTCAGTTAGGTGGCTCCTCTTGGTGTAACTTGAACTTGTAATGTTTATCTTGTACGTCACACAGCTATAACTCACTCATGTCTTAAATCAGAATAGCTGTTTCTTTTGTCCTAGTTCATGAAATCAGCTTTAGTGACATACATTTGCATACAATAACAGTTGCTAATTTTAAGCATGCAGTTTTATTTATGACAAACGAATGTGTTTAAACCACCACCATAACGATCATGTTGTGGAGCATTTCCGTTACCCCAGGGAGTGTCCTTGTGTCCCTTTGGAGTTAACCTCCTCTCCCACCCCTGGTTCCTGGATCTCCATTCTGTCTGGCGGCTATTTCTAGCATTTCCTATGATTTGGATGACACATTATGTGGTCCTTCGTCTTTCTTGAACTTAGCATAGTGGTCTAGAGACTCACCCGTGTGGTGTGTTCATCAGTACTCACTTCTTTTGATTGCTGCACAGCGTCCCATTGTGCGGGTGTGCCACAGTCTGTGCGCTCACCATTGGGTGGCTATCTAGACTGTTCCCAGTGCTTGGCCGTCTTAAATAAGGCTGCCGGGAACATTTGAGCATAAGCCTTTGTGGGCACGTGTGTAGAAACCTAGCAGTCGGAACTTCGCTCAAATGTCAGTCTCTGTCTCATAGTTTTGGGAGGGAAGACAGAAAAACCTGTGTAAGACCAAAAGAAGAAAATTTGTCATAGAGAAAAAGCTGAATTGTCAACTATTATTCTCTTACTCTTTATATTTTTGTTATAGTCCTTATCTTCTTTTCCCTGAAAAAAGCTACTACCTTTGATCTTAACTATAAAACCTCTTTTTAAATGGTATTCCTTATTTAAAATTTGCTTGTAAGAATAGCTAAATTTTGAATGGGCTTGTTGAACCATGGCTATTTTGCAGTACTTCTGTCCCCTACCCCTTAGTATTTCTACCTCATACTAAGTTTTATTTTTTGGAGCCTTTTTTTATTTCTTTTTACAGCACCTCCTCTCTCAGAGTTGGGACCTACATAGTATGGTCTGAGAAGGGTCTACATAAGAAGCTACAGGTAAAGGTTTATGATTTTATATATATATATCTATATATATGTTAGAGGTTTGGTGGAAATTCAGCTGCTGGCTCTGTTGGTCTAACTTAATGACTAATGAAGCGTCTATATTTGCTAACAAATGTATGTTATAATCTCCGTGGCAGTGTAGCTAAGAGTCAATTTTGAAGCAGGGAATGCCTGAAAACTTGCTTCATGCCCTCCCAGATATGTATGTATACATACAAATGTCCATATACACATTTTATATTCCTTTCTTTTTTAAAGATTTTATTTATCTGACAGAGAGAAAGAGATCACAAGTAGGCAGAGAGGCAGGCAGAGAGAGGGGGAAGCAGGCTCCCCGCTGAGCAGAGAGCCCGATGCGGGGCTCGAGCCCAGGACCCTGAGATCATGACCTGAGTCGAAGGCAGAGGCTTTAGCCCACTGAGCCACCCAGGTGGCCCCCCCCTTTTTTTTTAAAGATTTATTTATTTGGGGGTGGGCAGAGAAGGAGAATCTCAAGCAGACTTTGCATTGAGCACTCATGCCCCCAAGATCATGATCCAAGCCAAAACCAGAAGTCAGATGCTCAACTGACTGAGCCACCCAGGTGCCCCTCACATCCCATATTTCTTAAATTAGGGATTTGGGGTTCAAAATTGATTTAAATTTTAGGTTTGAGTTAGTCATCTTTCACAAGGTGGATTATTCTGATTCTTTTATTAAAAGGGCGTCAGCATGCAGCATTCAGAGACTAGAGTTTGAGTTGAGATCAGAGGAGGATTTAGAAAGCTAGTGCATAGATCCGGTGGACAGAGGATTTGAAAACGTGCTGCCTGAGAAAATGGGACCAAACGCAGGGATGGAGTTGGGATAAAGTGCCTTTGCCTATTCTGCAGTTAGGCATTCTGCAGGAGCCTGTTAAAGTGCCTTCTTTAAACGAGATAGTGTTTGCTGTTGGGTTACAGAGATTAATCTGATGGAAAGCTTGCCCCAAAGAAGGCCACAGCTCTGAAACAGCTGATCTGGAATTAGCTAAAGTACAGTAACTACTGTGCCACAGGGTGTTCATACCTGACGGCCAGTATGTTGAGTATGAGACTAAAATTCATCCCTTCTTCCCAGGTCATATTTGTTCAGCCTTCACTTTCTAGATTTGCTGGTTATCTACCCGTCCAATTCCTGCCTTCTTTGTTAGACTATGAGCTAGTGGTATGTGCTATCATTCCACTCCCTTCCAAAGTGGATTGTTGTAAGATCTTTCCTAATAGAGAGACTATTGTTCTGTGCCTCTTGACCAGCAAGGGAGAAAGAAGGGAGTATGGGTACAGGATACAAATTGTTATACTGTAGTCAGAGCTCCCGCAGCTGTTAGTCTCACAAAGACCCTACAGTAGGTGAGCTCGAGGACAGAAGAAGACTAAATCGAAGTGAAAATTTGGAGGGAAACTATGCAAAGACACTGGGGAGGAAGGCGAGCTGGGTGTTAGCAGTGTGCCCGTGTGGGGCCTTTCTCACTTTTCTTCACGTTCCCTCTCGCTGTTTTCTCTATTTCCCTTTTGTTTTATGGCTTCGTGCCACTAAAGTGTTTGTGTATTACCCATTTGGGGGCCAGCTTCTCGGTGACTAACACTCTGTTAGCTTGTCTTTTCCAGGTGCTCTGGAGTGGGTGTGCGCTTTGTCGGCTTTTTGTCGGCATTATTTGTTTGGGGAGGGGCGCTTGTTTTACTGTTTTCTTCGCATGTTGTTGATGGCTCATCTCCTGCTTCGGGTCTGCTTTGCTGCCTGGCATAAGCAGAAGTTAACTTAGCTTGCAGTTTTGAGCAAGGAGGCGTCCCTTCTGCTGCATTCCCGGTTGAAGAATAGCACTTGCTATTCTAGCCGACGGGAGAGTCTGTTCCCCTAACTGCACTGTGGCCGGGGGAGGAGGCCGACGTGCACTTGACTCAGATCCACGGGGTCACACCTGCCGTCAGTGTGCAGTGGCACGTGTCACTCAGCACTCAACATTGGATGTGTTCACCGCGAGCACCAGTATCGGTCCCTACCTAGGGAATCAGAGATGACTTTGCACTGCTGTGGGATTAGACTTTGCGTATATGGAGATCAGATTGGGAAAGTGACCCACTTGTTAGGTATTCAGAATCTTTAGCACATCAGCTTCAAATACCTATTTTTCTCAGGTTTTCTTTTGAAATCATTTCACATTTATAGAAAGTTATATTGATAATACAAATAATTCCCATATACCCCTTGGCAAGGTTTGCCCGCTGTTAATAACCCTTTGCCACATTCACTCTTACTCTCTGTCATATTCTTTTTTTTTTTTCGGAACTGTGTGACCGTGAGTAGTGTGCATCCTGTCCCTTTACCGTATAATGTTTACATATTCCGACAAGGCCAGTCTTGTATTTTCAAAGATAGTTCCGTTATCAAGTAAAGGAAATTTAACACTGATCTAATAGAATTCCCTACTCCAGTCCAGGATCCAGCCCAGAATCATTTACTGCGTTTAGTTACCATGCTTCTTTTTTCTCCCTGAGTCAGGAGCATTTCTTTTGCCTTTCCTTGTCTTTTAGGACATTCACATCGTTTGAAGAGTGACCATTTATTGACAGAATCCCCTCAATCTGGGTTTGTCTGATGTGTCCTTGTGATTAAATTTAGGGGCTGCGGTGTTGGCAGGGATGCGCCACCAGTGACGTGTGCTCCACCGTGCAGCGCACCGGGGCGGAGGGGGGGAGTAGCATGTCGCTCTTATCAGTGATACTCGCTTTTGATCTTCTGGTCGATGCGGTATCCGCCAGGTTCTTCCGCCTACAGGCTTACTAGTTTTCCTTTCGTAAGAAGCAATGTGTGGGGAAGTAATTTTGAGACTCGATGCACACAATTCCCTGTCAAACCTGCATCCACAGAGAATCTCATCGTGCTTTGGTCATTTTGGTTGGATCGCTTATTGCTGTGGCGGTTGAGGTTCGAGTATTGGATTGCACAGACTCAGTGATCTCGGAGGGAGTCCGTTCCAGCTGTTGGATTCCTTAGCATCAGAAAGTGTTGTGTTGAGCTGGAACTTTCCTTCTGAGACTTGCACACACTCTTTCAAAGTCCGTACCAGCCATCCTGTTGGTCGCATGACCGCATTCGTGCATTAGTGCCGCCCTCCCCGTGGGCAGCCGAGTCCAGTTCGTGTTCTCGGTGTGCCTCGCCAGGACATGGAGCTGCTGCTGTGGCCTGTGATCTGGCTTGAGGCCTGGCCTCGGGCTCTGGGCGCCAAAAAATCTGGATTCAAGGCCTGTCTCTGCCTCCTGTCAGCTCTGTGATCTTAAACAAGTTTCTAGCATCTCCAAACTCTTCATGCTCCATAATCTATCAAGAGTTGGTAGTCACCGTCCCCACCTCTTAGGGTGAGCGAGGATTAAGCGTGCGTGTGAGGTGGTCAGGCTGGGGCCTGTTCCACCGTCCGCAGTCATCGGATGTTTGTTACTGTCACCGTACAGAAAGCAGACCGGTTTTACAGCCCAAGACTCATACTGTTCCTTCGTTAGCTACTGTGTTTGACCGTAGGCTCCCTCGGAAAGTTTAAGTTCTGCTGCAGCAGGGGAGACTGCTGAACAAATGCCTCACCTCGTGTGAAAGGTACTCTGTAAAGTTACAGCTTTTATGAGGCTTGAATTATTTCTTAAATCACTTATATGCACAGTGTAAGGAGAATATAAATAAACATACGTCTTTTATAGCAAAGCAAATGTACAGTAGCTTATTTCAGTGTTAATACTTTAAAAGTTAGTGAAATTTGAGAATTGGGGTGTTACTTCTCATGGTATTTCTAAACCATGTTGCGATTATAAATCGTAAGTTTACTCTGTGAAGTGCTAAAGCATTTCCTAAAATTTTTTGTAGAAATTTGAGGCCCATACATGTAGGGGAAGTAGTTACCTGCGTAGTCCAGGACATTTTGATTGGATGCAGTTCTGTTTTCCAGACAAGCCTTCTAACGCTTGAGAAATCTGTAGCAATAATGGTACTATAGAAATCTGAATCTGTGGATAAATGTGCTATAAACTTTCACAGTAAGTGTCAGAAACCTGGCTCTTATTTCTGTGGGAACAGGACCAAGGATCTCATTCTCCCTACCCAGGAGGGCCCCAAGGGTATTCTTGGGGACGTTGAAGTCATTCCCATTGACTAGTTGTAAAAGTTGTTCTTTAGTTCTGGCTGTTTATGCTAAATAAATTAAACTTCAGAGAAGCAGAAAAAGACCTCGTTTTGCTTATTTTGGGTATAAATGGCTCTATAAAAACTGATTCTTGCTTCAACCTGGGGCCAGGTGAAGAAAGATCTATTTGCTAAAGTTACATATTGCTATATTATACATTGGTGTCAAATACCAAGTGAAATGATTTTATTTCTTAATTTTACCTCAACAACCCTTTTTATGTAGCTATAATAGTGAACACACTCCTAAAATTTTTAGACAATTAAAATGTACACAGTCAATTTTAACTATCTCAACTCTGTTTCATGTTAAATGTGTTGCAGGAATGAATCTGAAGTCTGCTGCAGTAAAACACTGAAGGCTTTACAATGTTTTCTTGCATAAAACTCAAACTTTAAGTAGCTGCTTATGAGGCTAGGGAAGGCAGGAGGCTAATGTGTGTCTCAAGATACAGGACAGCTGTTTGCCCATCAACCTCAACTGTGTGAGTAGACTTAACGTGTAGCCCTAGGTCATTGGGGATAGTTAAATCCAGGGTGCCTGAAGAGACACTAAAGTCAGCACGATGACACATTTCTTAGGGTCTGTTTTTTTCTGGTGGGTAGGATACTGAGGGTGGAGTGGGTGGTAGGTTTTTATTTATAAAATATTTTTGAGAAAAACCATAGCTAAGTATCATTAGTGACCATGCATCTTTTTTCCAGAATTATTTTAAGCATTGGAATTTGCATTACTAATCTTACAGTGATGCGAAAGTTTAGAATTCTTAAGATTGCAGTTTATTTTGTAATTGATTTCAGCCTTTTTATATTAATATTTTTACCAAACAACCATAAAAATGTATTTCGGGGATATCATGTTACATATTGATGTAAGAAATGGCTCTTGGGAATAATTTCATAATTTAAATTACAGTAAATGTCATAATTTTTAACTAGTCTCTTTAACCGGAGAGAGCATTTATTTCCAAATAAATAAACTCTTGGTTCCCTAAATGCAGTTTGGTAGTCTCTTAAACTTGTCAGCTTTGTGTTTTAAAAGTGCTTTTATAATTCAAGTACCTGTTGAAGAAAAACATTCTTTTCTTTTTCTTTTAGTAAGTGACTGCCTTAGTAATCAGCTTGAGGCCTGCAAGGGTGGAGGCTGATTCCCCCCCTTCATCTCCCCTGGTCGTGTTTTTATTTTTGTTTTGTTTTTATTTTGTATTGGGGTTTTTTCCTACATGGATTTAAGAATAAGACTCTTGAAGGATTCCCCCTCTTAGAAGAGTACATGGTGCCTGTAGATGAGGTGATTAAAATACAAGACATTGATGTGAGCAAGACGATGAGCACATCAATAAAAATGTACAAAATCTCCTTAACCGTTCAGGGACGCGTGGAGTGGAAGGAATGGTATTTTCATGAAGATGAATTTACTTTCTCTTTCGCATCGCAAATGTCTTAGCGGAAGGAAAGTCAGAGTTGACAGTCTTTAGAATCGGTGAATGAGGCCTTTAGGAGGCCTTTGAGGAGTGCACCCCGAATGCAGATATTCTTTTTTTTTTTTAAAAGATTTTATTTATTTGACAGAGAGAGACACAGTGAGCTAGGGAACACAAGCAGGGGGAGTCGGAGAGGGAGAAGCAGGCTTCCTGCCTCGCAGGGAGCCTGATGTGGGGCTTGATCCCAGGACCCTGGGATCATGACCTGAGCTGAAGGCAGAGGCTTTAACCCGCTGAGCCCCCCAGGCGCCCCTGAATGTGGATATTCTTATGAAAGTGGTCAGAGGGCACAGGGCCGAGACGAAGGGTTATGTGGCTGCATTCCAAAGCAGCACAAAAGTCAGGTTCCAGTATGCGACTCTCCAGGGGTTATCTCGTTCCTAATCTTTCAGTAGCTCTGAAGAAAAGCTCTGAGAATCTCCTCGTGTAGTGGTGACAAGGTCCACTTTCCTGAAGCACTAAGGCCTGGAGTGTGAGCCTGAACTCTCCGGTTAGAGCCGTGTGCCCCTCCCGGGCAGAACCGGGTGCTGCTCTTCTGTCCACGGCAGCCCCAACACTCTTCCCTCCCCTCTTTCTAGATTAGTGCCCAAAATAAAACTCACGATGCAGGGAGCCTATAGAAATATTAGTGAAATGTTGATTTTTAAGACGAGATTGGGCAGAAAGGACACAGCAGGAAAGGGAAGCTTCTCTAGCCGTAGAGGATTTAGAAGGGCAGTTGTGTGGTGGTTGATTGGTCCCCAGGTTCTCTTTCTCCTTCCATGTCTCTGAGCTCCATTCTCTGTGTTCTGTGTTCGTCTGCTGCCACGCAGGTGGAGGGCAGTGCTAAGAAATGAATGAACCGCGCTGGCCAGGAAGTGCATGCTGGAGGCACATACACGCGGCCCCGGCCCCCGACTCTCGCCTCGGCCCTGCTCAGCCTGCACCCCGCCACATCACCCTGTCACTGATCTGCACCCACTTCTGTGACCGAGTTTTGCCCACAATGTAATTGCGTCTTCACTTGTACTGTTGTATTTTTGCAGTATGCCTTAACCTTGAGCTCCTGGGCTGTGGAGGGCTGTGTGATGCGGTAAGGACTCAGGCAGAGTCAGGCTGTGTGGGGTTGGGTCGCAACTCTGTCCCTTTTCACAGCATGTTTTTTTGAGCAAGAGATTTAAAACTTTTCTGTGCCTCAGTGCCTGTAATCTGGAAAGCAGACATAATTTAATAGGGGATCTTGTGTGAGTCATTAATACTTGGAAAATGTTGTTACTGTTAAATTTTTGTTTCTTCTTTAAGAAGAGGAATACTAAGTGGTGTATTCCAAATCCTCAGAGGAGTAGATTTTAAAGGCTTTAGGACTAAGAGTTTGGAAACCACAAAGTAAGGTGTTTTCAGGTAGGTCTGATGAGAGGCATTTCCCTGGTGGTAGAACAGAAATCCTTGGCTCTCCTGCACTCTTGTTTCCGGTCGACGGTGTACACCAGCGCCGTGTCAGATTCTCGGTAGCCGTAGGTGGCTAGTGTATTTTCTAGGTCATTGGATTCGAATGCCGGTAGTGCAGTTACATTCGACATGGAGTTTCTCAATGACACACCGCTCGTGTCTGGAGCACGAAAATTGGCTCTTGCATCAGATGTAAGTCCCCAAGGGAAGAGGAGAGGAAGCAAAAATATTTCTTGAAAAATCTTGGTGAAGGTTAGGTATATTTTTTCTGGGTTTTAGGTAAAGTGGTCTTTAGGCAATTTATAAAAGTCATTACATTTTTTTTTACAATAAAGGCACGGAGGAACAGTGAGGGGGCAAAACAGTGTTCCGAGTGTTGAGTTGTGTCTGTAGTGACCACTTCGTGGCTTGAAGCGAGCCATTGTTTATGTTTAGATGCTACAGAGTGCTTTCTGATCTAGAAGCACGTTCGAAGGGCGGAGGTGGTGCATGGTGCATGAATCTAAAGTCTCAGGAAGGGCCGGTATCAGTCGGCAGTTTGGTTGTAAGAGTTTTCTCTCTTTGGGATGATCCTATTGAAGGCTGAGAGTAGTCTGGATTTCAGCCTAACAATCACTCTTTACTGTAGGTTTAGAAATAGTGCAGGAGTTCGGGGGCATACCAGGAAGTAGAACCATGGTTCTGTGTGGCCCTGGGATGAGACCCGGAGTAGTGGGCTGTGTGCCCAGGGTGTGTCCCGGGGCAGCCTTGAAAGGGGGCGTGCGGCAGGGAAGCGGCCATGAGGAAGACTTTGCTCCGCGGTGCCAGGGTGTCAGCGAGGGAGAATACGAGGTGTCACCAGTGGGAAGATTGAATAACATTAATAGTTTTATTGCTTCATCGAGAAGACTCGTAAGTGAAAGTGGCGTTTTCTTATTGTGCGAGTTACGGATGAAGACCTGGGTGATGAGCGGGGCACTGGGATGCCCGCGGTCGTGCGGAGGCCCCGGCTGTTCGGCCCCTGCCGCTCTTCACGGCCTGTCGTCCCGGGAGCAGAGACAAACAGCAAGTTCGCATCGGACCTCCTGGACCTCTAAAGGACCTCCAGGGTCCCCAGGGGTCCGAAGATAAGCATTGGGAACCACTGCCCGAGGGCTCCAGCCCAACGGCCCGGGGCGGCTCGGCTCTGTCCCTTAACCAGCCGTGTGACCTGGAGCCGTGGAGCTGACCTCTTCCGGCCTCTGTTCTCATCCGTGGAAGGCGGACGGCGGCAGTGCCTGCCTCGCAGAGTGCTTCTGAGGACGAAAGGCTGGATGTGTGTGAAATACGACACTGTTGGGTACAGAAAGCAGTGTATAAGTAATGTTTCGTAAAATGAAATCGTAAGCCAGTTATTCATATAAAGGAGTTGTACAGTTTCGGGGGGAACAAAAGAGACTTAAATGTGGAGGTTGGCCGGATTAAACAGAAGAAACCTCGGAGAGAGACTCGTTTACAAATACTGGAAGCTAAATTGGAGATTTGCCTTAGGGGAAGAGTGTCCTGAGAAGGGGTTGGGGCAGAGCATGAGGCACAGTCTGCATGATTGAATTACAAGCTTCAAGGTCAGAGGGGAGACAATTTTAAAAAGTGGTTTTGCATCTGGATCTTGCATACATAAAGATCGTATTTTGTATTAGTCTTTTTGAGAAGAAAAGCTAAGGAAAGCCCATGAATGTGGAGCCCGGGGGGGAAACTATGAGTGGGTCCCCTCCCCGCCTTTTGCAAAAAAGGAGATTGGGTTGTTTTGTGCAGATGGTAACTGTGTGTTGGTTGTTTAAGGTATGCGATATGGAACCTAGGTCAGTTTGAGAACATAAAATTGAGGGCAGCTTAAGTTTAGTTGTAAAATTATTGCATTTGGTACACAGATCGCTAAGGGAGGCCCGCTCCGAGCAGAGTGATTTGGAAAAGACATCCGCAGGCTTGGAGCGGGAGGCCCACGGTCTTTGTTCCGTACGCATGCCGCCTAACCATATGCAGTGTCCCCCGCTGGCCGACCTAGATCTCTTCTCAAACAGCAGATTCAGGGGGGTTTAGAGTTTATTTCAGTTCCTTGCCTTGCGGTAAATATTTGGGCACGCCAGGTTTTGTGCTGGCAAGGTGGCAGGCTGCTCCGCCCGTGCATGCATCCCGCACACTGTGTGCCCGCCTCGTGCCAAACGTGACTTCACGCAGCAGGAAGCGAAGTGGGCAAAATCCCTGCCATTCCTGGGATTTCGTCTTCCTAGGGGGAAGACAGCCGAAAGCAGTGTGATTTAATAGTAAGCCAAGATTGAACTTGAGGGCGTTGAAGAAAAATCAAACCGGGAAGGCTAACAAAGGATGCTGGGGCGATTCTAAATAGAGCGGTAATGGGAAGTCCTCCCCGAAGGGGTGGCATTGCCCAAAGACCCGAGGGAGGCGGGGGAGCGGGCTGGCGAGGATGTCGGGTGGCCGGGTGACCGTTAGAAGTGTGCTGTCCCGCAGACAGGTGCAGAGCTGCGTGTGTGGTCGGGCAGCGCGCGCAGCTGACGGCGAGGAGGGGAATGGGAAAGCCGCTGGGGATTTGGGCCTGCGAGCGCCCTGTGCTCTAGACCGCAGTGTGCCCGCAGGCGGCCGTGGGGAAGACAGACTGGGGAGGACAAGGGCAGGAGCCCGCGGGCTGATGTACAGGTCCCGCTGTTGTTCTCGGTTGTCACATGGCAAATTACCTCAGAACTTAACGGCTTAGAACAACCAGCGGATGATGTCACACAGTTTCTGTCAGGAATAAGGAGGTGGCGGCGGGGTTGTGTGGTTCTGGGTCTCCAGTGAGGCTGCAGTCCTCTGGAGACGGAGGGGGCTGGAGGATCGGCCCCCAGGTTCACTCACACAGCCCTTGGCCAGAGGCCCCAGTTACTCCCTGGGCCTCTCCTCATGCGGTGGCCGCCGGCCCCCAGGGGCGATCAGAGAGGGGAGAGAGCAAGGCCGCAGGCACGGTGTCCTTTATGACTAGCACCGCTTCCTGGCCATTCTGTTGACCATCCAGATCAACCCCGACACAGTAGGGGGGCGAGGCCCGAATGCCAGGAGGCCTGGGGAATCACTGAGGCCACCCTGAAGGCTGCCAGCAAATAAGTAGAAAATGAGAGTTTTTAGAAGATAACCACTTAGAGTCGATTTTGACAAATCACATCCCTAGGGAATGTCTAGCAAAATATGTGCGATTTCTTCCACGCTGTAACGCATTGGAAACTGAAAGGAGACCTGAATAAATTGAGGCATATACCGCGTTTGTACATCTAGAGATTGAACAGGAGTCTACCAGGTCTCTTTTTTTTTTTTCTTTTTGATAGAAATTGACAAACCAAATCTAAAATCTTTATGGAAATGCAAAGAGCCGAGAATAAGCAGTACCGTCTTGAGGAAGAATAAAACCGATACTAGATATTTGAGCCTGAGCTAATACCAGATAGCCAGAATCACAGTAGTTCAGAACAGCACAGCAAAGAGTCGAGGGGACGAGGGGTGAGGGTCTGGAAGAGGCTCTGACACACGTGGTGACACCCGTGGTGCCCAGTGCAGCTGGGAAGGGCGGTCTCTTTAGTGAACGGTATTAGGTAGCCGTGTGCAGAAACACGTGAATCTGAATCTCTGCCCGTGCCTACATAAACCCCACCTCCCGATGGATCGCAGACTCCATGGTGAAAGGTGAGGTACTGAGGTGAAGAAGGAGGAGGGCCTCTTCGTGACCGCGGAGTAAGCACAGACTTACCAAATCACGGAGCGTTCGGGAGCCGTTTATCAGGATTGCTAACAGTCCGACAGGATGCTCGAAAACCCTTCGGTAGGCCCTTCGCGCAGGAGGACCCCCAGCTCGCCGGGAAGCACGTGCAGACGTGCTCAGCTGCCTTAGTCGTGCCGGCAGCGGGACGCACGAGACCGCTGCGGCCTCACCGCACACCCGTGAGGGCACTTGGAGTAGAAGGGCACATGCATCGGTTCTCAGGACTGCCGCGACACGTTACGTCAACCTGGAGCCTGAGAAACCGCGAAGGTTTATCCTCTCCTGGTTTTGGAGGCCCAGAGTCCCAGCTCAGGTGTTGGCAGTGCCGTGCTCCCTGTGGAGAAGCTCCTGGAGACAAGGCTTTCCTTGTTTCCCGGCTCTGGTGGCTGCAGGCGTCCCCTGGCTCGTGGCCTCCTCCCTCCAGGCTATGCACTCCCTTCTCCCTGCGTCTTATCTCAGAACTCTTTCCGCCTCTGGCAGTTTCGGCCACCAAGGAAACCCAGGGGAAGTGCTCCCTCTTAGAAGGTGATGTTCACAGGCTCCAGGGGTTAGGACGGAGGCGTGTCCGGGGCCGCCATTCAGCCCAGGGCAGCAGACCGTGCCCCGTACTGGTGAGATGTGGGGTAACTGGAATGCGTTTTCGTTGCCAGCAGAGTGTGCATTGGGATGACCACTTTGGGAAACTGGCATAGTACCTGCCAAAGGCGAGCACACATGCAGGTCTCCCCGCTGTCCAAAAGTAGAGCGTGCCTGTGAAACCTTCTGGAAGCTGAGTGGGCTACAGTGAAGAGCCATTAATTTATATGGAAGATTCTTTGAGCGTTCCCAGACCCAAAAAGTCCTCTCACTGAGGCTTTTCTGGTAGCCCAGGACACACTGCTAACGCGTACGCGCCGTGAGCCAAGATGAGGCCCAGGTGCTCACAGACACAGTTCCGGGCCGCGGCGGCTGGATGCGAGGTGCTGAGTGTGGTTTGGGGGCAAGGGGCGCGGGGGCCACTCTTCGCAACGGGGGGTGCACACTGCCCCTGGGCTTGCTGCAAAGTAAACTCTGAGCGCTGTTTCCACTTTGTGCCTTTTCTCAGAAGAGCAAAAATCATCTTTGAATTTGTCAAAGAAGACAGGTACACATGTAGATCTTCTGTACGGTTGGAATGACAGGACACAAACCCTCAAAAAGTGGGGGCTTTGTGTGTGCCCTGTGACCCGACCCTCCTGGTGTATGTGTATAGTCAGCAGAAATGTGTATGTATGTTCATCAAAAGACACGCAGTCATGTTCAAAACAGCACTATCTGTCATGCTCCTGAAATGGAAAGTTCTCAATCCCTCTCAATGCTAGAATGAATAGCAGATTATTCATACAATCAAGGATTCTAGCGAGCAAGAAGAATGAATGGACTACGGTTAGACACATTAGCCTGGTCGAAGCTCGGAAACAATGTGTATGCGCTCTGCGGTTCCATCTATAAACGTTGGCGAGCGGGAAGAGCTCCTCGGGGTTTCGGAGCCGGCACAGTGACTTGGGAGAAAGGGTGTGAGGAAGCACTTGGAGACTCCTGGTGGGTCTGATTCTTATGCGGGTGCCATTCGCGGTGCTCACTTTGTGAAAGTTTGAGCTTGACATCCGGGACTTGTGTCGGGGGTTTTTTTTTAATTCAGGTAATTAACGTTTAGTGTATTATCAGTTGCAGAGGTAGAGTTCAGTGATTCCTCAGTTGTGTATAACACCCAGTGCTTATTACTTCAGGGGCCCTCCTTAACGTCCACCCCCCACTTACCCCATCCTCCCCCCTCCCCTCTCCTACTTGTAGGTTTTTCTATGCGAAAAGAATACTAAGCAGTGGGAATTCTTGGGTTGGTTGGTTTGTACTGTCTAGGACATCTCCCTTGGACTAATAGAGTACCTTCATTTCCATGTGGGCTGCTTTTGATGTTCCCTGAAGTTGGAGGGGTTTCAGAAGGGTTTCACCGGATTCTAACGTTCCTATGGACTTTGGATTGCAAGTGACCGCGGCCCAGATGGGGCTAAAGCAAAAAAGCAGGACTTGTCTCCCGAAATGGGGAAGTCTCGGGTGGAGCCGCCCTCGGCGAGGTGATGCCGGGGCTCAGTCCCCCTTTGACCTTGGCTCTCTCCTCCCGCCCTCCCCATCCTGACTTGGCTTATCCTGTTGTCCTTGTCACGTGGAGACCCCGTTGTGACGAAGATGGCCCCAGCCGCTCCGAGGTGTACGTCGTCGGCCTCTTTCCCGGCGGCACCAGTAAAACCCAGGGAGGACTGGCTGGCCCTGGAGAGGGCGGCTGGCCTGGCCCGCACGCACGACGTGTTCTCGCCTCACGGAGAGGCTCTGTGGTCTGCGGGGCTGGGGGAGGACCGCGCGAGGCCCACCAGAACGGCCCGTTTCGGGAGGACGGGTGTCTTCCCGGTGCGGCTGCCGGGCAGAGGTGGGTCCGCACCAGGGCCGGCCGCCGCTTCTCGGGTCATCGCTGCACTTGTCCGAATGGACCACGCCTGAGGCTACAGCCGCGTGGTCGCAACTGAGGGAGTGAGTCCGCTCTTGTCAGCGCTTGCTGTTTTTTGAGAGAAGCTAGAGGTGTGGGATTTTTATGTGACATCCCCTAATTTTTTTTTTTTTTATTTTAAGTAGCCCCCCCCCAAGTGGGGCTTAAACTCGTGACCCTGAGATGAAGAGTCGCACGCTACCGCCATCTGAGCCAGCCAGGTGCCTCACATCCCCTAATTTTTGAATACTAACAATTAATTGTGAAAAAAAAATTGAATACGTGCTAGCAAACCAAACATGGCTGTGGGTCAGATCTCACTCACTTGCCGGTTCACAGCTTCTGTGGAAGAACTCGTCCGTGTAAATTCTGTTTCCAACCTGTTTCTTGCCAGAGGAGGGACAGCAGCAATGAAGTGGAGAAATCCCTGTGAGTTTTACAGCCGGCTCGGACTGTTGGTCATTGTAGCCGAGGGACAGCTTCAGTACGTCAGTTACGAGGCCTGGCGTGTGAAGCACTCGCATCAGCATCTACTCCCCTTTTCCATGGAGAAGGACTGTTTCTTTGCCTGACATGAATCCTTCTAATAATAATGAAATGTCTTTACTCAAGAAAGTATTTTGTGGGGTTCCTATTCGGCATAAAGGGGGTTGGGGGGCACCCGAGCGACTCAGTCGGTTGAGCATCTGCCTTCGGCTCGGGTCATGATCTCAGGGTTCTGGGATCGAGCGGCAGGCTCTGTGCTTCCAGACTCCTGGGTCGTCGTCTGCGTGAGAAACACGGCAGGGCTGGGGGCCCGACGGATGCCAGCCCGACCCCACGCAGCTCGCTTTCTAGGGACACTGGGTTGCTTGGAGTAGATTACATATAGGACACACAGGCTCCGTCTAGTGCTCCTTTCTGGAGCAATTCTACAGTAACGAAAACAGAAGTAATATGAGAACTGGGCGCTTGAGGAGAATGTAAAGAAATGGGTTGGGAGAAGGGGCAGCAAAACAGCAAAAATCTGTTAACGCAGCTGTGAAGTGATGAGCGCAGAATTTGGAATGGAGAAGAGAAGAGGGTGGGATATTTCAAACTGAAAATGATGGGAACCTGGTGATTCAAACTCTAGAGCACAAAACAGAGGAAAGAAGTTTAATTGAGGCATATTTGCAGTTAATAATGGAGTCCATGTTATATCCACTCACTGCTGTTCCTTTGTCAGAATTTTAATTATTGGTAATGAATTTTTTTCGCAGTCTTAAAATATTTGATCTTGAGTTTCTGATGCCAACGAGAATTTCTTAGGTAAAAAGACAAATTTTCTCAAGAGCTCAGTTAAGCTAATTAAAGCTGCATAGTATCTTAAGGTTGAATAAATGAGTGAAAATTTAAATTATCTTTAAATGAAAAGAATAAGAATTCATGAATGCTCACAATGCTGTAGGTTTAGTAGAGGCAGGATGGACTTTGAAAGTCATTCTCTTTTGTTTTTTAGGAGATAAAGGAAAAGCCACTGACCCAGCTGCTTCTTAGATATGTGACCTTGGGCAAGTTATTAAATCTCTTTGAATATCAGTTACTCATTTTGGAAACAGGGACATCAGTAGCACCAAGAGCAACAACACAGGGTTCCAGAGAGAAATAAAACAGGAGAAATGGTTGCAGGCCCACAGTCAGCTCAGAGTAACTGCTCAGTACCATCTTCGGAGAGAGCATAATTGGCTCTTGTTCTGATTACAAGTAGAATCAAAAACCACATTTTCCGAATTTTCTGCAATTCATAGACGTTTGTTTTTAAATTACACCATACTAGTGAACTTTTCTGTTTATGTCCGATAATCTCATTCTTTACTGTCTTGACTTTGCAGCTTTATAATCCCACACTGTGGCAGTGAAGGAGTTGTTCTGCCTTCTCATTCCCTTACCTTCTTCCCTTCTTCCCAAACTGATGGCCCTCCAGAGTCCTCACCTTCTTCCCTCCTGAGTGCCAGACTGATGGCAGAGTCCTCACCTTCTTCCCTCCTGAGTGCCAGACTGATGGCAGAGTCCTCACCTTCTTCCCTCCTGAGTGCCAG
>CM052797.1:1000737-1036679 GCA_028533885.1 Nasua narica
AGATATTGTGAATAAAAGCTTGGTGGTCGTATTCTAATCTGTGACTATTTTTTTTAAAGAACTAGAAAATTTCTTTTTTTCTGGGTGCTTGTGATTGCCAGACAGATGCTGAAAGTTTTATCTGTGCCACTGAAGAAGGTCCTTTCGAGTCCCACCTTCTCAATACCTTTGTAATATCATTAATAGGCACCATAGGATAATGGTGGTTTAGAACAAGTGTTTCTTAATCTCTCTCTCTCTCTTTTTTTTAATTTCCTCTTTGACAAAAGCCTTTTTAAAATAGCTTTTCCCTAATTGGCCTCCATCTCCATGAAATTTTAATTCCACAGATATACTGTATTTCTCTTTATGCATTCCATATACATAGTGAGGTATTTTGGGTGCCTCCTTCCCCCAAAGAGTTAGTGTTTGTCCCTTGGAAGTGATACCGTCTACATTGGGAGTGCATGGTTTACAGCAGTGGATTTTCAAGATTTTTGGTTTCAGGACTTTCATATTCTCTGAACTCAGTGAGGATCCTGAAGAACTTTCATTTATGTGTGTTATATCTAGTAATATTTATCCTACTATGAATTAAAGCTGAGAAATAGTACAAAATATTTTTTTAATATTTTATTAAAAATAACCGTCCTGTCCCTCACCCCTGCCATTACCACCAGAAAGCTTTAGTGAGAAAAGTGGCATCGTTAGACATTTTGCAAGCAGCAAGGTTCTCACAGTTGGCTGTGCATCGAATCTGGTACAGAAGAAAAGCTGGCGGCCGACAGATGGGCCATCGGAAAGGGGGTGTTGTGACCTTCTCAGACACTCGGGACACTACACCAGGACTTGGCAATCTGTAGCTTCTCCAAGGGTTAGTTGCAGTCTAGAATCTCAAACTCTATATACAAACTTTTGTCCCATTACTTTAAAAGTCATTGGTCTTTCACTTTGAATGGATCCTTTGTTGGTGAATCATTTTGTACCGTCATACACTGGTCATTGGGAAATACCGGTTCTCGGACTCACACAGATCTTCCAGATGTTGGTACAGTACCAGCCACTCACGGGTCATTAATATCATTACTGATCTTACAGAATCTAAAAATTGGAGATACTTGTCCAACTTTTTTTTTTTTTGCTTGAATGTGGTCCTTGGCGATAAATACTGTTATTTTTCTTAAAGTGATAGGCTCACTTTGTTCATTTTTGAAAAAATATCTGCTGTGTACAGAGGTCTAAATAACCAGACCTTGACAGATGTTCCTTGAAATAAGAAACCTCTTCCATGAAAAAAGTGACCGGGGCAGCTTGCAGCTTGAGCAGCGGGACAAGTGTGTCTGCTTCCCGCCGTCTTCACACCTCTGTATGCAGCAGGCGCACTCTGCAGACTTCTGGAGTCACCCAAAATACCATCAAGACCTGTGTTCAGGCCCCAGATTTGATGTAGCTAGTTGTGCTGCTGTGAGAATGTCGTGAGGCAGGGGTACAGCTAGTATTGGGCCGCTCCCCGGATTGGGCCTTGATAGTGCTCCTGGCACGCGACCACTAGTGCACATGGCAACGTGGTGAAAAGGGGCCAACAGCTAGTTAGCGTTAGTATGGGAACGGTTCTGACCTCCCTGGGGGTCCACGGAAGCACACTTTGAGAAACACTGATTTAGAACAAGAGCTTTGAGCCAGACTGCCTGCTGGAGTCGAGCCCCATCCCTTGTCAGCCACGTGCGTGATCCTGAGCAGTCACCCGGATAACCAACACCAAACACGCTGTCGCCTGGGGACAGAGGCCACGGATCCCCACAGAATTAGTTTTTCTAATTCTAATTTCCCCATTAGTTTTTCTATCCCATCTTTGTTTTTTGGGGTGGTTTTTTTTTCATTTGATACATATATTTATAGAACTACGAAAGTAGCCCACACAGAGAGCAGAGCAGGCCAGGATTGGATTCTGAAGTGATTTGCCAGCATGGAGTAAGAAAGAGGTTTGTCGAAATCCCAAGTTGTATTCCCAGGCTAAAGGTTTAAATATCCTCAGTACTTCCAGGATAGTTCTTTTTAAAGGCAAATGCAAAACCTTCTGCTTGTTTTGTAGTCCTGTCAAATGCATTATTGTTCTTAGTTCCGAAATTTGTGTTAAGTACACCCCCCAACAGTCAATTTAGGTAAAGAAAATCATCTGTCAGTGATAAACACTGAATACTTTCCTTCGTTGTTGATTGGTTCAGGGCAACTTTAGTGGCAAAACCTTGTCCTACCTTGGTGGTTCTTATCCCTTAGGGTCTTTGCATAGACTCGTCTTTAATATACATACACCCACTGTGGAATAACCTTCATTTCATTTGGGAAGGTTTTGGGTTTTTTTTTAATAGTCTGGTATTACCTTCTGTCATGTTATTCGTGCCAAAGGATCCCTCACTCTGCGGGAGAAACGGCACACGGGGCTCTTCCATCTGCTGTGGTTGATGGCTGCCTGCGTGCGGCTTCCAGATAGCCCTGCGTCACGGCCGCTCTTTCATCTTAAATAAGTATTTCGTTCCCAACTGAGCAAGTTGAACCTTCATTTAAGAGGGTTCTAAAAGTTCAAAAAGTACAAGTCAGAAAGCGCCATTAGCTTTGCCATCCTTGGATACATTCTGTTCCGTCCTTCTTCTGGAGGACTGTAGATTCTCTTTTTGTCCTAATTGACAACATATCATATAAACATTTCATGTCTGTCTTTTCATTTGTTAGCAGCATTCTTTTCCACCTAAAGGTCTACTAAAATGTTTCAGAAACCCATAACTTTTGGAAAAAATTCATTCTCCTGATGTTGAGCATGTATTTGAAATTTACCGACATTATAAATAGTGCTGTGGAGCACATCCCTTGTGTGCGTTGGTCTTTTTTCTGATTATACCCTAGCTATTCTGTTGAAGACCCTGACGGGGAGTGACTGGTTCTGAGGGCAGTTTGGTAAGGCGCTTACAGTGAATTGCTGAATTGTTTGCCAGAAAGTTTGGCCCAGTTCCTCATTTCCCCCATATTCTGCCCATGTCGTCCTGTCTTCACCAGCACTGGTGTTCTGTAAAATGCTTTTAAACAGAATAAATTATGCAAGTGTGCTCAGTGAACTTTGAGCAAAAGTGTTAATGCTTAGAAATTAATAGTATAACACATAGCAAAATGTATAACGTATTTCTTATTATTAGGAGTCCAGACTGAACTGGCCTTAAAGAGTTTTCCTTAGCATTCTGGTGGTGTGGAGTCTTCCAAACAGACGTATCTCTAGGGTCATTTACATTGTCTGAGCCAGGATAGACCTTCTTGTGTAGAGAAGGGTGGAGAGAAAAGTTCATTTTTTTATCTTTTGGTCATTATTTTTTCTGTCCACCTTAGCTCTAGGTCTTGAGACAGGAGTATAGAATGCTTTAGGGCAGGAGTGTATGTAGGGGTTTTTTTTAATCATATAAAGCAAATGTGGATAATGTGTGGCTGCAGTATGTCTGAGTCCTTTACTAATTCTGTGTAAATTTCAGGTGTGCAACAGAGGAACATGGCTCAAGAAACTAATCACAGCCAAGTGCCTATGCTTTGTTCCACTGGCTGCGGATTTTATGGAAACCCTCGTACAAATGGCATGTGTTCAGTATGCTATAAAGAACATCTTCAAAGACAGAATAGTAGTAATGGTAGAATAAGCCCACCTGGTAAGTAATCCTGTCAGAACCCAGCAGTATTCCTCATTGAGATAGATTTGGATAGCACGATGCACCAGATACTTTTTCCTACTCTCTCACTGTGCTTATATTACCACATTCGTGTCAGGAAAATCCCTCCTTATGTGTCTTCATTATCAGTGGTATCCTTACCCATTGAAAATAATCAGAATAAATCCATTCCACAGCCTTACTTGCTGTCCTACAGAACTCTGTTCTCTTATGAAAACACAGGCTTACTCCAGGTACATGTAGGTATCTGGGTAAGCGAGGTGTCAAGGAGCGGGGCTTCGCGAGGCCCTTGGTTATTTTATCTTGAATGACTCTTGAGGCCGAGATAGTTGTAGAAGGGAAGCGTGGGTTGCAGGGGCCACAGCTGCCTTTGGAGAGAGCGCTACACTGAGGAAGGGAGGCGCCTCGGCGTGACGGTGAGGAAGGGGCGTTCAGCACCGGCTCGCCGGGCTCCGGGTGCATTCTGTGTGTCCGAGGCTTCTGCTGGGGTTGTGGAAGTGGGTGTTTGTGCCCGTGGTTGTGTTGGAAGGATCAGGAGGATTCCGAGTGCGGGCTTCACCGAGGTGTAGCAGTGAAGGCTGTTACTTAGCTGATGTAAAATTCTGCATGGGGGCTTTCTCATTGTTGCTTCGTGTTCAAGCCAAAAGCTAAAACCATTTAATCAGAATTTTTCCAAATTTTCTCAAGGCCAAAATCAAATGAATATAAATTATTTTTAATCAAATCACCATCTACATTCCTGCCTTACGAAGAACAGGGAAAAGAATAACCTAACGTACTGAGCACAGATTGCAGTTCTGAACTGTGGTGCGCCTTAACTGCTCCATATTTTGTTTTAAATATTTTGTGCACCAGTGCTTGCAAGATGTGTGTGAATTCAAGGGTGTGAGCTGCAGTCCTGAGAAATAGGAGTTCACTTTATTAGCACATACAGCTGGTATGTGGTTTCTTTCTTGGTTTAAGTTACCTTTTTTCCACTGGAAAATTATTGAAAATTTTTAAATAAAAGTAACGAAGCAGCATATTACAGGTATCGTAAAACAAGATTTGTCTACTCTGTCTCGCGTGTAGGCGCTCTCTGTTTTAGACAAGGTGTCGGACTGCGCAGAGCAGAGCCCCTAACGCGCAGTGTGCTTGTGTTGCAGCAGCTTCTGTCAGTAGTCTCTCGGAATCGTTACCCGCCCAGCGCGCAGACGGCGGTGTCCCGGACGCTCAGTCCCCGCTAGACTCCACGTCTGCATCTGTGCAGCCAAGGTAAGGGCGGGCTCCGAGTGGCGGCTGGGAAGCTAGTGACGGAGGAAGCACGTGCTCTCTGTCTCGTCGGGGTTGTGAAGGGGAAGGTCAAGTCTCTGGGGGGCTCACCGGCCTAACCCTGGACCTGGCTCACCACTGACTAGTTAGAAGAGGCTTTCTGTGTTTACTTTGGGAAGGAGCGGGGAAGGTGTCTTTTAAGTTCCCATTCTTTTGAGACAGCCTTTCCTTTAGTTCTCCTCCTAACATGTCCCGCCCCTGAAAGCCTGCATTCAGACGCGGGGCTCTGCCTGGGGGCTCTGCCTGGGGCCAGTGTGGGGGGGGGCGGGGGGGGGAGGTGGGGGGGCGTGCCGGTGGCACAGGTGCTCCTCGATCTCCACTCCCTGCCAGGGTCGTCCCTCGCTTTCTGTTCTCGTTGTGAAGTCCTGCCACGTAGAAGTCTGGAAACAGAAATACTTGCTTCACGCGTCCTCTGCTGTTAGGAAACAAGGATGACGTTTCTCCTCTAGTCCTTTCCCCAGCTGGTGACAGGAGACGCCCAGTTCCACTGCGCCAGCATGGCTTTCCATCCGGCTCCTGCAGCCGGGCGCGGCCGCGCTGACGTTCACGCGGTGCAGTCCCGCACAGAGACCACTCAGTGTTGCTCTTGCTGACGCCGTGAGCTCTGGTGCGGGCTGGTCTCCGGCCTCCCGGCGCTCTGGCCAGTGCGGAAGCTACCCCCCAGTGTCTCCGCGTCCCTTCTTGTAGCCATGTGCTCCCATGTGTTGAACTTAGGCTTATTGCATCCCTCTAGTTACGGTTCCTGCATGGAGATCATTTTGTAAATTACGTATTTTTGCTTTTCTAGCCCTGTATCAAATCAGTCACTTTTATCAGAATCTGTAGCACCTTCCCAAGTGGACAGTACATCTGTGGACAAAGCAGTGCCCGAAACAGAAGACCTGCAAGGTTTGCACCTGAGCTAACTCACTTCCGTCGCTCGCTTAACTGTCGAGGACTACAGGCCAGGCCCTGTCCTCGGAGCGTATGTTCTTTTAAATTGCCTGCCTGAAAGAAATTGTTGTGTTTTCTTTATGAGCAGAATATTTCATATCTTCAGGTGTTTAATGGACAGAAATGTTGGGAGCCACTTCCCGCTGATGTATAATCATGTCATCAAAGTAAATGTGGAACATAGTAAATGTGTTTAGTTTGAGAACTGAGTGAATGAATAGTGGCATTATACTGCTCTCTTCTACGGTTATTTTTACCAGTTTAACTAAATATTATTTCCCTGCAAGCAGTTACGGCTGCGGCTTAGGAGGCACCTCTTGTCTTTTGACTCAGGCTGTTAGAGAGACTGTTGGACGTGACTGGCGGTCGTGCCCTCTCCCCGCGTGTGGCCGCGAGGGCAGCGTCAGGTTTGGTTGCTCGTCTTCACGGCACGGTGCCTCTTGTTCTTGCCCGCACTCTGTCCGTCCCCCTCCCGTGGGTCAGGGTGGTCTAGGAGGGCCTTCTCGGCGGGCAGAGGTGGTAGAGAGACTGAGGAAGCTGGTCGCTAGCGTGTGCTTATGTGGAGACGACGACTCGCTGAAGAAGGACGCTCAGGAGAGGCGAGCCCACGGCCGAGCCCACGGCGTGACAGAGAGAGAAGCTACCTGGACCAGGGAGACCTTCCCTCGAGCGTGGTGTTCACATGGCAGTGATCGATACATCTGGCAACCGTGGCTTCGGTTTGCTGAAGTTCAGTTGTGGCTGAGCTGGCTAGTTGCCCTTGCTCCGTGTTCATGCCCGAGGAATGACTAGCATCATGTGCCTGTTTGTAGAAGAAAATATACTGTCTGGCCAACGTCAGTATTCTCTTTCATGCAGCATATTGCTGTAAATTAATAAATATTATAAGAGAATTTTTTTCATTAAATGGAAAAATTTTAGGAAGGGCAGAAATAGAAAAACCCTAAGATTTAGCTATCCCTGGGGTGTGGGAAATAGGTGAAGGGTGGCAAAGCTTTCGGTTTTGTGACGGCAGCGGTGGCCGGCTGCTTCAGAGAGGGGCCTTGCGGTGGTGTCGCCAGACAGCATGTGCACACAGTAAGTTGGATGGGGTCACGTTTCAGAATGAGCTCCGGTGGAGGTTGTCGATAGATAATTGGCATTCAGATGTGTGCGTATTATGTCTGCGACCTGGAAGTCCTTGGAATGTTGAAAAATGAGGTGCTGAAATGAGGAGGAGCAAGTTGGAGGACGAGTCAGCAAAGGAAGGAGAAGTCAACTGGGCCCTGGTTAATTTCAGCCCACAAGTGCCCGTGTCAGAGAGTTTCTAGAAGCAAGGGTGTTGCTCAGCAGTTTGGGAAGAGCGACCCCAGGGTGGGGACGTCTGCTTTGGTGACCGGTCAGCCTTCTGCTTCCTTCTGTATTGCTCCATTCGCATCCCTCGGGACAATTGGTTTAGGCGGAAGACCATCCCAGATGGAGAGGGTTTGTGAGTAGCAGGCGTGCATCTCAGCCAGCATTTCCTAACGGTCTTTATTGGAGTTTTCACATGAGTGTCCTTGAAACAGCTTCTGTCTCCGTAGGCACGCTGCTTGTAATTAAGCTGTGTTGCCCCCAGGCGGGTGATGCTTTCATTTTTGTCCTCGTGGCTCTGAAGAATTTCTCTCCTCTCTGGTTGAGAGTGTAGCATATTACAGCATGTTTCTTGTGTAATTACTATTTTTAATTCAACAAGTAGCAGTGCCTCACATAGACTTACTTAGGAATATCAGATTTTCAGTTCACAAAAGCTAGGTTTTAAAAACATTTTTTAAAGTGTTTTGGTGCCCTTTATACCATCATACTTGATTGCCTTACTGCACATTGTGCTTCCCTTTGGTTAACCTCTCAGTCCCTGAGATCCTGAACCTTAGTAAAAAGAAACGAAATTTGGATCAGAGCTTCTATTTTCCTTTTTCCTCCCTCCCTTTCTCTCTCTCTCTCTCTCTCTCTCTCTCTCTCTCTTTCTTTCTTTTGCTTTTTAAAGATTTTATTTGAGAGAGAGAGTGATAGCATGTGCGAGAGGGAGAGGGAGGAGGAGACTCCCCGCTGGGCAGGGAACGAACCTGTTGCGGGACTCGATCCCAGGACCCTGGGATCATGGCCTGAGCCAAAGGCAGGCACTTCACCGACTGAGCCACTGACGCGCCCCAGAGGTTCTGTTTTCATATGTTGACACCCCCACTTCTTGGAGCCGTATTTTTATTAATTTGAAAGGAGAATAATTAATAGCCACCTGCATCTTACAGGGTACTAGAAGTCAGTGAAATGATGGAGGCGAAATGGGTTTTATGCACCACTAAGGATATTTTTAGTCTGGGCAGTTCCGCAGGGAGGTGGCAGTTACAGGAGGCTTAGGGTAAGAGAGTCTTGAGAAGCTTCCAACAGTAGCACAGGATGAGATGCTGAGCCCTTCATCAGTGACACATTCAAGGAGGACCGAGTTGTTGTGAGAACGGTGGACAGGGACTGCCTCCCGGAGTGGACACAGTGAACTAGATCCCTCAGACTCCAACTCCTAGGGCTCCTGACTTCACACAGAGTTGAGTGGCCCGCTTGGTGGCTCAGAACAATCCAAAGGAAACAGTCCCATTAGACTAATTTGAGAAAGCTGTCTGGACTCAAAAGCAAAGATTTCTTCTGGTTCTGAAGGCTGGGTGAGAAGAGCCAGACAGTCTCGGAAAACATAGAACGGAGCTGGAGGAAGACCAGCAGTTCCTCGTTCCAAAGCCGACCACGAGCTGCAGTAACTGAGACACAGGCGCAGGCGTGAGGACGCTCCTGTGGATCGCAGGGTAGGACCGGCGTCCGGAAATACACTCCCACCACCTCGGGCCGCTGAGTTTCAACAAATGCGCCCAGGTCGTCCAGTAGGGGGCAGTAGGCTTCAGCAGATGGTGCTGGGCCGTAATAGAGTAAAACTGGACCTCTACTCACACCTTATACAAATGTCTACCCCGGAACCCTAGAACACGGGAGCCAAAACTGTGAAACATTCAAAAGAAAAACAGGCATAAGTCTTCATGACCTTGGCTCAGGCAGCACTTCCTTAGGTGGGCACGTGGGGCACAAGCGACCCGAGGAAAACAGACATGTTGAAACCTGTTTGCTTCAAGGGACGCCATCAAGAGCGCAAAAAGGTAGTCCACAGAAGGGGAGAAAATATTTGCGAATCATGTATCTGATAAGAATATATAAAGAATGTTACAATCCAATAACAGACCAGTTTGTTAAAGGGAAAAGAAATAGAATAGATACAGATGTGCAAATGGTCAAGTGTGAAGGATATGGAGAAATCAGAACCCTAATCCATGGTCGTTGGGGACATACAGTGGTGCGGCCACTGTGGGAAACAGTGTGGCAGTTACACGTTGAATTCAAAAAGTCCGAGAGTTACCCGTATGACCCAGAAATTCCATTCCTAATTCCTGCGGGATTGGAAACGTGTCCACACAGAAACGTGTGTAAGAGTGTTCATAGCAGCATTGTTCATAGTTACCAAAACGTGGAAACAACCCGGATGGCCATCGGCAGGTGACTGGATAAACGAGATGGGGGCTGTCCTACCCTGGAGCACTCCTTAGCCAGGAAAGGAATCGGAGCTCTGCACCTGCCGCAGCAGGGGTGAACGTGGGAAGCACGCGGAGGACAAGAAGCCAGGCCCAAAGGCCACAGGTCGTGTGGTTCGTTTATACGGGAGGCGGGTGCGGCGAAGAGGGCTCTGCGGGCGCAGGAACGGTGGGTGCACCGGCACCCAGCGGGCATGCGTGCCCTGGGGGGCAGCAGGGGCGCACTTGCTGGGGGCCAGTTCGGCAAGGCTGTGTTGGAACAGAAGCCGAGAAGGTTGTTTAAAGCAAGTCATGGAAGATTCCTGAGATACTCAGTTCTAATCGACAGGGGGGAGAGCCCTGTGAAGGCCGGATGCTTTTTTTTTTTTCTTTTTAAAGATGACACAAAGTTGTGTTTTAAGAAGGTCAGTGTGATACCTCTTCACCCCCAGATAGCTGCTAATAAAAACTGCTCTCCTGCCCAGAGCTGCTTTGTCCGGAAAGGGGGCGCTGGTCCTGGGTAGCTGGTGAGCACTTCAGATGTGGCGGCTCTGAAATCCGTCTAGTACGCACTTGTTTGCTAGTAGTGTGACGTATGCGTAGGTTTCAAAGACCGAGTATCAAAAAGATGAGAAATACCTCATTAATACATTAAATACTGATTACATTTTAAATGATACTATGTATTAGCTTTGCCCTTTTATACTATTTAACACGGTGGCTGGAAAATATAAAATTAAATCTATGTCTTGGTATATTTTTTTGGACCCTGCTGTACTATATGGCTTACTTTCCCTTGACTATTTAAAATGTTCTCATTTTGTAAAGAATTTCCGACGTGGGAGTAACTTAAAGATCATTTGGTTCAGTCCCTCATTTTGCATAAAATGAAGTACAGAGAAGGAAAGTGAATGTTCTCGCAGCGGGTCGTTGGAAGAGGGTAGTTCATTCAGTAAGCGAAGGGCACTCGGTGTTGCCACTGGGTGTGCGTGGTGAGCAGAAGCCCCCGAGCACCGCGCTCCGTCTGACCCCCGGGGGAGCGGAGGGGGGGGGGCTGGCCCCGCTGCGGGAGAAGACGTGTGCGCTGCATTTCGCGGGGACTGTGTCTGCCGTCCGATGTCTCCTGGGCTGCCTGTTCGTATCCATCACGTGTCTTTATATACTTCCAGACAGAGGTGATGCTGCATAGTTTATTTACTTACCGTTATATTTGTGTATTTTTTTTTAGCAGGACTTAGAGCAGAGGGTTTATGAAGTACCTTAAAATTACTGGCCAGTAGACTTTGTCTAGTCGGGATTCCCATTAAAAATTAAGGGGATGTCCCGGCCTTCGGGACCTTGAGGACCAGCAGAGAGAGCGTAGGCGGCTGCCTCGTCTCCGTCATTAACAAGCAGCTGACCTTGTGTCCAGTCCTCCTGTCACACTGTGAGAAACTGCCCAGTTCTGAGGACGCTTCTTATTTTGGCTTCAGGTTCAATATTTTTATGGCCCTTTTAAAAGGTGGAATTGTTTCCTTTTACATAATTAAGAGTTGGTAAAGAAGGCATGCTTCGGTCTTAAATCTCACATGTAAGGAAATGCATAATTTCTGGGAACCCTAGGCGTTTACCCGATACTAGATCGTCTTGCCCGTGAACTGATTTGGTGAATGTTTAAATTCAGGCTAGCAGTCAGCAGTGTGAGGCAAGCGCAGGTCGCCTTAGTCTCACGGGCGCATTAGGGGACGATGGTCAGCCTCAGGTGCTAGCCCTCACTCGTGAGCGCTCGGGCTGCCCGTGCGTCACGGGCTGCGCGCATCGGCTGCGGGCGGACCACAAGGGCCGAGACTTGTGTACGCGCAAGCGCGCGCCTGCATGTGCATGCCAGGGAGACGTATTTTCACTCTCGTCCCTCTCCAGATTCCAAAGTTTGTGCCTCAGTAATTCACCCGGTTTTGTTAAAAAATTTTTTTTCTTGGAGTAGTGCTATTACTGCTGCTTAAGCATTGTTCATACAAGTTTATACGAATATCACAGTTTCTTGGGAGAACAGGTTAGATGTTATGGCTTATAGATTTCAAAGACAATAAGCAGATTCTTTTCTGATAGCAAGTTAAACTATTTTTGAGCTCTTTACACATAGCAAAATGTTATTTGATACTGTTCCACAGGTGCGGATAAAACAAGTAAGCAGGACATTCAGCCCCTACCTTCATGGAGTTCACATTCTAAGGATATCTATTAATAATAAAAGGTTTTATGTGTCTATAATCTGTTTAAAATGTTTATAAAATGTTTATATTAGCATAACTGTCTCCTGTCTGGTTTCAGAATTTCTAGGTGGAGTAATCAGTCACGGAGTTGCTCGTTCGTGCATATTTACTTGTTTGTCGTGTTTTCTCTGTCATATTTTGTTAAAATGAGAAGTAATGTAGTTAACATAAGCAGATTGGGATCCATTCCACCAAATGCTGGAGCATCTGGTGTGTGTAGTTCACCGTGGCGGGTGCTGGAGGTTCGTACGGGAAGTAAGGTACCGCCCGTCCTCGGTGGGGCACGGGACTACAGCGGGTGAGTGGGTTTTGTGGCACGCGGTCAGGGGTGCTAGGACAGGCGCTGTAGCAGGCCTGGAGAGGACCACCGCCGGCGCTGGAGGAGCTCCCTGCTAAGCCGGGAGAAGACCAGGAGGCCGTGACAGCAGTGCGGGCACTACTAGTGGGCGCGTGGGAAGGCCCTGTTCTAAGTTGTTGGGTGGACGATGGAGTAAGGGTTGGTGGTATGAGCTTGGACAGGAAAGACCGATTGAGTAAGCCAGGGAGAGAGGGGGCAAGCATTCCACACAGAAAGGCTGTTGACTGAAGCCCAGAGATCCGCAGACTTGGCGTACTCTGGATGGCTTGTGAATGGGCGAGCAGAGGGCCGGCTCCCCCGCGGTCGAGCAGGGGAGTCCTCGAGGACAGGACGCTGAGAAACTCTGAGACAGAACTGCAGGAAGTCACTGCTTTAGAGCGAGGTGGCCTGGTGTTGCGTCATGTGACAGACTCTGACTTCGGCGACAGCGTCCAGGAGGCCTAGGGGACTAGGGACAGGAGGGTTCACATTGGTTCGGTTCGGATGCAGGCATGGTGATTTGCAGCTGGCCTTGACTTTGCTACTTACGTGCGTCAATTTATTATCCTAATTATAACATTGTAATAAATTCATCACAATTTAAAGGTTTTATGTGAAACATTCTGAGAATTTTAAACATAGTATTTCACCTAATCTTGGTTTCAGCTCTTTTTGTCCTTGTTCTCTGAGAAATCGACGTAGGTCCGACCCCAGCAATATTTCAAAGTTGGCATGTGGCCATTTTCTCACACACTCCCTTAGGACACCCAGTGGGGGGTATTTGCGTGGGCGTCAAATACATAATTACTAGAGTCACTGTTAACGTGCCAGTATATATTCTAGATTTCCTGTGTGTGTGTGCGTGTGTGTGTGCACAGATTCATAATGTAGGTATATATATATGTCCAAGGAAAAGGGTGTCGTTTTATGTCATCTACTTTGTAATTTAATGTAAGCATCTCTCCGTGCTAATGGATTCCTCAGTTATCCTCCCAGTAACAGATCCCTGACGGGTGGGGTGGGGGGACAGCCACTGCCCAGTATTAAATCTTCTTGAATAATTAAATTTTACCACCTTCCTGTTTTTGTCAGCTTCAGTATCAGATACGGCACAGCAGCCGTCTGAAGAGCAAAGCAAGTCTCTTGAAAAACCAAAACAAAAAAAGAATCGCTGTTTCATGTGCAGGAAGAAAGTGGGACTTACTGGTAAGGGCCTAAACCCAGTGGTTTACATTTAAGGTTGTATTTTAAAATAATGCATGGCTTACTGTTCCTGGCTTCAGTGGAGATCATTTTTGTTCCCATGAGAGTTAATACTGGATACACTTGAGCTTCTGAATTTTCTTAATAAAGTAGCTTTAATTATATACCTGAAAGTGAGATGAATAGATTTTCTTTTAAAACTTCATTGCACCAGGTTTGCGAGCGTTGGCCAGGGCGGGTGGCGGTGCCAGGTGCTGAAAGGCGTGGCTCCCGCCGTGGCCGTGGCGGACCAGAGCTGGGGAGCGAGGGGCGCGGTGAAGTACTTGGCAGGCCGAGAGGTGCTTCCTCTGTGCACAGCGGCCGGCGGTGGTGCTTGCGAGGGCCCCGTGCGTGAGCCCTTGTGACGCGTCAGCCCCCGCCGCCGCGTGGCCGTGACAGAGCTGTGAGACGGTGTGGTTACGAGGAGAGGAAGAAAAAATATTTGAAGTCTTACTTGGGTATTTAGCAAATAGAGTAGATTGAGTGCAGTCAGTGGATTACTTTGGGAGCTCAGGGACAGGTGTCCCGGTTGATTCGTATAACAGAAGGGGAGAGGCCCGTCACGGAGAGGGTCGTGGAGGCAGCGTATTTCAGCTGGGTCTTGAAAGATGAGGAGCTCTTAGACGGAAACAGGGCCATTTCAGGCAGAAAGACTAGCTCGACCAAAAGGTCGGAGAAAGGAAAGAACGGGGCGGGGTGAGGGGCCCGAGCTGGAGAGGGCGGCTGTCGCACGCGGCCTGGGAAGAGGGGCTCCCGATGCCGCGGCAGACAGAGGCCCAGAGCAGGCTGCTGCCCCACGGCGGGGAGCAGGCGCGGCGGGAGAGGGTTCCCGTTTATTATTTGTTGTGCGCCCAGCTTTGTGCTGAATACGCCACAAGAATTTGGCTTGGGAGCTGAGAAGAGTAGATGAGATTTTCGGGACCCCTGGAAGGTTTCTCTGGCCGAGGAGCAGGCTCTAGAGGGTGGAAGGTGGAGCACAGTCTGGTGTCAGAGGCGTTGAAGACCGGCCCGTACTTCGGCAGATGGGTTTATGTAAAGAATCCAAGGATGAACAAATCAGGTACTTTAAAATACACGTATGGAGTATCAAATATAGTCTTACCGCATCTCAGAAACTGACTTCATGATCGGACGGCTGAGACTCAGGAACTTTCGTCTTGGCCAGCCTGTCCGCCCGGCGTTACTGCCGGCTCCGTCCTCCACTCCTCGTCACGAGGCTGCAGAGTATGTGCCTGGGGCGGGTACAGAATGCGATGGGCCGCTTCCATCAGACTCCGCGTTCGAAATCCTGATTCCTCTGCTCCTTCTCCGACAGCTCCACCCACCGTAAAGTCCTAACTTGGGGAAGCAGGACTGCTTTGATACAGACTGTCCCCTCTCTCTCTCCCTCCCTGTTAGCTTCAACTCTTTGGGTATTTCCCTAAAATAAATAGCATGCATTGCATGTTTACTAAATGTTAAGCACTTAACACATTTCGTCATTTAATCCCTACAGTAACTTCTTATTCCACAACCACAGCCGCAGAAACTGAGGCTCAGAGAAGCTAAGTAATTGGCCTGCACTAGGAAGCGGCGTGACGCTTAGGCGCCGGGGGCCTCCGCACTGGGGGTCCGCCCGCGAGGCCAGGGTAGATTCTGCGCTGTTTCCTAAAGCTCTGCCAGAAGTCTCGCCACACCTCCCTCACATTTTAAGGTTGCCTTCTGACAGTGTGCTTGCTTACTTTCACATTTAGAATGTGATTGGAGAAATATCTTCACCCACTGTAGCAGTCCTGATTCTGATAGGAAGTCATTGTGGTCACATCACAGGTAAAGAGACTGAGCTCAGAGAAGCGGCCCGGATCTGCTGTGGTACAAACCTCTGTTTGTAGCTAAGGAATAAGAAACGAAGCTATCAACTGGTGAATTCTGAAAATGTTATTAGGTCCTGAAACTGTCTGGGATGATTCTTTAGATGGCTGCCCTAAATACATGATATCTTTTACCATTAATGATACTAAGGAACTTACGAGCTAGACCTTCCACCCAACTCACGTGTGTGTACTGATCCATTTTCAGGGTTTGAATGCCGGTGTGGAAATGTTTACTGTGGTGTACACCGATACTCCGATGTACACAACTGCTCTTACAATTACAAAGCTGATGCTGCTGAGAAAATCAGAAAAGAAAATCCAGTAGTTGTTGGTGAAAAGATCCAGAAGATTTGAACTCCTGCTGGAATACAAAATCCTTTGACCATCTGCAAACTAAAAATTGACTTGAGGTTTTTTTTCCTAGTCATTGGGAATGTAGAGCAATGTATCTTGCATAGACCTTTTAATCATGCATGTCATCAGAAGAATAGATTTTTGTTTTTGTTTTGAAAATGACTCTGAACATTTATTTCCATTGCAGTTTCTGTGGCTGAAAAGACTTAAGTAAACTTTCCAAGTATTATCCTTTTAAGATCATTTTAATTTTAGTTGAGTGCAGAGGGCTTTTATAACAAACGTGGAGAAATTTTGGAGGGCCGTGATTTTTCCAGTATTAAACATGCATGCGTTGATCTTGCAGTTTATTTTCTCATTGTGTGTGTCCATAGCTTTTCTCTGCAGCACGATCTCTGTCGATGGCGCCCCTCAGGGCCCCACTAGTTACCAGTCACTGAAGTATCTTCATCCTTACGGCTGCTTCTGGGTTTTCATTAACAAAGGTTCTACCTATGTTAGCATATAGTTTCTTTGCACCCACTATTTATGTCTGAATCATTTGTCACAAGAGAGTGTGTGCTGATGAGATTCTAAGTTTGTGTGTTTTTAAATTTTTTTTGAGCGAGGGAAGGAAAAGCTGTGTGCATTTCATTGCCGACTGCAGGTTTCTTTCAGATTACGTTCATCGGTCTGTGTGTATATGATATGAAGAATGATCTGGAGTAATTGTGCTGTATTTATGTTTATCCACCAGTCTTTGATTAAATAAAAAGGAAAACCATAACGTTCCCTTGTATTACTTTTTCTCTGCTATTCTTTCTGGTAGTTCATTTTGACTTTTGGTCCTTTAGTTTTCTACTTTATTAATCTTGTACAGGTCCTGCTACTATTCTCATATCAATTTGTGACTGATCTTAGATAAACTGTAATCTTAGATTCCTTTGAATTGAAGGGGTCAGCATTTCTTTAACTCCCAAAACTGCTTTTTGTCACATAGATATCGAATTTTCTAGCTCTGCTTTACATCCTGTCACACTGAGGTAGCATCTGGCTAGGAGCTCCTTTTTCTGATAGAATTAGTGAAACTGAAAGGGCCTAATTCAAACATGGCAGCTGGAGGATTGTGGATGAGGAAGACCATTTGTCCTGTGGTTTTCAAACTTACCTGGCTGCGGTGAAAAGCAGTTTTTACAATACCAATTTCTATGCCACTACTTTACTTGTAAGTTCTTAGTATGTAATGATGGTTTAGCGTGATAATCTGTAAGTGTAATCTGTTAATTTATTATATGAATGCATTAAAAAGAAAACCTTTCTCACTAGCCCAACAGATTCAGGTTAAGTATTTAATAGAATTTAACACCCATTCATGAATGAGAACTCCTGATAAATTAGAACAAGGGAGGAATTTCTTTAAGCTGATAGTTTCTAAGTAAAACCAAACAAACAAATGAAAAGCAAGCATCTTCCAAGAAGAAGAAACTCTTTCCATTTTAAAGTCAGAAACAAAATGCTGCCTGCTGTCCCCTGCTTGTGTTCAAAATTGAGTTGGAGATCCTGTATTCAATAGAGTAAGTCAAAACAGAAAGTCCTAAGAAGGAGAAAGGAGGAAACCCTCGATAATTTGCATGTTAGGTGTTTGTTCTTCGAGAAAATCCTAATGAATCTGGACAAAGTACTTGAAATAAAGGGTGCGGTTAAGCAGCTAGATGTGCCATTAACTTTGAGAAGCCAGGTGCATTCCTTACAGTGGTAATAACTAGAAAAGCAGAAGACACCTTTCACAGTGGAATCGACCCCTAGTGCCTAGGAGATTAACAATACATGTTGAAGGGCTTTTTAAGAAAAAATTCTAGGGGCACCTGGGTGGCTCAGTCGTTGGGCATCTGCCTTCGGCTCAGGTCATGATTCCAGGGTCCTGGAATCGAGCCCCACATCGGGCTCCCTGCTCGGCGGGAAGCCTGCTTCCCCCTCTCCCACTCCCCCTGCTTGTGTTCCCTCTCTCGCTGTGTCTCTCTCTGTCAAATAAATAAATAAAATCTTTAAAAAAAAATTAAAAGTATTATCAAGAGATGATTACTAATAGCTCAGTAAACCGGGAGAGAGACATGTTAATGGCTTGGAAGGCAGTATAAAGATGTCATCTGTCCCCAGATAGACCTATAGCTGAAAAGCAATCTCAATGAAAATCCCACCAAGTTTCCTCCTGGAACTTGTTAAAGCAATTATAAAGTGAAAGGTAAAAGATAGCAAAGGCCTAGGGTGTTCGAAAAGAAAGGGCAGGAAGGTGGGCGCTTGCCCTGTCAGATGCCGGGACTCATCCGCAGGAAGCCACATTAATTAAAAGAACTTGGTATTAGCTAAGGGATGTCCGTGTTTCCCAAGGGGATAGACCAGATTGCCCGGAAAAAGGCACACGTGGCCTGAACTTTGGTGTAAGAGGTGGCTTGTCACGCCGGTGACGGTCTAGCCCCGTGATGGCGTCCAAGGCGGCTGCCCTGGTTTCCGCGGGCACGCAGCGGGAGCCCCGGGAGCGGATGGAGGAGAGCACAGAGACAGGCCGCGTCCCTCAGAAGGGAGCCCAGACACGTGGTCAGGAAGTTCCAGGACGTCTGTCTGGCACAGAGGGATGCATGGGGTCGGGGGCTTGGGATTAGGGGCAAGGGAGGCAGATGGGAGCAGCTGGGTCCCACAGCTGTGGGACCTGTGAGAGAAACAGGGCTCCCCTTGATGCTTCATTCCTGGGGAATCTTAGCGGGGGCAGAGGTGTTCCGACGGGCCTTGTCGTCGCCCGAGGAAAGCCATCTGGGGAGCGAGGCGCCGGGCATCCTCTGCTCCCCACCAAACGGGCTGCTACGGAGTGCCTGGTAAGTGGTATTTCTGGGCCCGGAGGGGGACCCGCAGCTGTCACCGTAGCAGAAAGGCCCCAGAAAACTCACGGGGGAAAGAAACGTCTGGAAGGGGAAAACTTCTTGAGCATGCATTCGTGCGAGAGAGCGAAACAAAGCAGCGACGAGGACCGGGCTGAAAGCACAGCGAGGGAGCAGTTCCGATTCCTTGTGGCGGCAGTAACAGGAGAGGCAGAGTCCCTGCCCGCCCCACGTTCTCCTCGCCGGGCCCCCTGCCAACGACAGTCCCTCCGTGGAACACGCCGCGGGTCGCCTGATCCAGCTGCCTTCACGATAGGGCTGTCAGGTGACGGTCCACCGAAACAGGGACACGCCAGCGCCGGGGACAGAGCAGCCTGAAGACGGGCTGGGGGACCGGAGGGAGAGGCTCTGCGGCCAGGCCGCCGGCGCGGGGCGGGCGGGTCCGTGGGCTCTGGCCGCGCGGTCGGCAGGAAGAGCGGGCTGCAGAAGGGCGGGGGCGCAGGCGTCCCCTCGTGCCGGCTCGTGCCCCGAGATGCTTCTTGCACAGAAGGCCGGACATCTTGGGCTTGGCGTGGATGTCCTGCATTTTGTCATCAGAGGCGTGGATGTCCTGGGCAAACCCGAGTGACGTTCCGTCTCTCAGAGGGGCTCACTGTTTAGGGGACCTCTGGCACCGGACTCGAGTATTTCCGAAGAGGCCACCAGGCCCGTTACTCCCGGGGCAGGCGGTGTGCTTGCCTGTGGGCCTGGGAGTGTCCACCCCGGGACTCACCCTCCTGCAGTCGTGTTGGAAAACTGCGGGCGCCCGGATCTCCACCGCTCCGCTCCCATCACGGTCCCAGGCCTGCTACTTCTTCAGCCGCTGAAACCGGTAATAACGAAACCGATTCGGCCACGTGGAAAAACGTTCAGGGGAAAAATATAGGGAAGACTGAAAAACTGCCTCTATCGAAAGTTCACGAAGACGGAAAAATCACGTACATGCGGTTGGAATGAGTGACAGGAGCGGAGAAAGACTAGGCTGGCGGGGGTGCGGATCATCGTTTTTCCTTAAAATGCTTTCTTACAGTTGTCATGTAGGTGCTCGACACATCCCCCTCCCCAAAAGGGAGAAAGAGAAGAAATATGGCGTGTTTGCAAAGTGACTTCGCATGTTTTTTTCCAAACGGAGAGCAGCTTCGGCGTTTTTCAGGCCCCATATATAATTAGTGTGTTGGCGAGTCTATTTTAAAACTCTGAAATCTGCCTCCCACTTGGGCTCTCGCAGGCCCACGCCCCTTCCCACACACACACATCTGCCCCACGCCCTTCCCTCCGAAAGGCTTTTGGTTTTCTCTCTCGTCCAGGCCTTCGTTAGCCCACGCGTGTGCAGCGGCCACGCCTTGCCCGCTGCGGCCGGGAGCGCGCCTGCTGGGGAGAGAAGGCCCTGGAGCCCTCTCCGGGCCCCGCTCCCCGGGCCCCGCATGGGTGCGGCGCGGGGTCCTGGATGAACGGCCTTTCGTCAACCCTTTCACAGTGAGTGCCTGCTTGGACACCGACAGAGCACGTCCTCCGGGCCGGGTGACCGCTGGGTGTGGGTCCCGCCGCGCCCGGGGAAGAGAAAGGCCGTTCCTGCCGTGGGAGGAGGGCCAGGCTCAGCACAGAGCGTGCAAACAGTCCCGGCCCTGCTGCCCCCGCATCCCTAGAATCAGGCAGACAGGTACTAGGCACTGTGCGGGGGAGGGGGGCGGGGGACCCCTGATCAGGCCTCAGAGCCCCGTTGGAACGCTCTCCTTCTTTTCCCCCTTCTGGAACCTCCTGGAACAAGTCAGACCCCCCTCCTCTGCCGGATCTGCCCTTGATCCCTCCCCAGGGCAGACTCAACCAAAACGGAGGCCGGCCCTGGCCGGGGGGTGAGGGAGCCCCTGACGGGGTGATGGCCGGTCAGCTCCGGTCACATCAGGGCCTTCTCCCGCGGGGATCCCGCCAGCTTCCAGCCCTCCTCCCCCCAGGCCACGCAGGGCAGCCTCCCCGGCTCTGTGCGCACACTGTGCTGTTCCCCAGGGGGTCCGGAGGACCGGTCCCCGGGCACTGTTCTCACTGCGCTAGGATGTGATGGGACGTCATCCTGCCAGGGGCACCCGTGGCACTCACGGCCTCCTCTCGTGTGTCCCTTGCGTGATTCCAGATGGCACCTCGAATCTGCCCTAACATGCTTCCTCTCTTCCCCCCTCTCCCTTCCATTCCCTCCGCCTCCTCCCCGTCCCTCCTCTTCACTTACATCAGTCGCTCCGGGGTTTACCGTTTTCTAACCAGTTACATGCTCTGCGCTCGGCAGCTGACCTTGCTGAGGAGGCAGACTTGGTGCAGAGGTGCTGAAGTGGAGGGGAGGGGGTGGGGACCCGGCTGTGGACAGGGAGCACTGCCGCTGATCCAGGGAGGACGACAGGGGACGAGAGGACTTCTTCATACTTGTAGGTAAACCTCTTCTTTCCTTGTAGGTCTTTCTGCTTGTTTGTCATTATTACTCATCAAAAAATGCCTTTGAAGGAAAGGGCTAATTTTTTACACACCCTGGGATGGTTCTACAACCTTTTTTTTCTTTCCTAAAGATTTTATTTATTTTGACAGAGAGAGACATAGTGAGAGAGGGAACACAAGCAGGGGGAGTGGGAGAGGGAGAAACAGGCTTCCCGCCCAGCAGCGAGCCCGACGTGGGACTCGAACACTCGAACCTGAGCCGAAGGCAGACACTTTAACGACTGAGCCACCCAGGCGCCCCTGGTTCTACAACCTCTGAATGTTCTTCAAAAACAATGTCTTGGATTTGGGCTTGAATTCGTTCTCAAATTTATTGTCCATCAGTCCTGGCCGCGTAGCACTTAGTTCATGCACCTGTCCCCCCAGCTTCCTTGGGAAATAACTGACACACTGTGTCACTTGAAGGGCTAGGATGTGTTGGCCAACACATTTGTGAATTGCACAATGCTTCCCGGTATGGTCTCAGCTACAGTCTCCGTCCCATCACGTAGCTACCGGGTCTTCTTTAGGGCTAGGACATCTAACCCTACGTTAGGTGGGACATCTAACATACGATACATACAGTATTATTGACTGTAAGCACCAGACCTTCGAACTTAAGTTTTTTTGAATTTAAGTATAGTTAACATACAATGTTATATTAGTTTCAGATGTAAAACCTAGTGATTGGACAACTATATACTATATATATAATTCTATTATATATAATATACTATAATTATATATGTTATACTATATATAATTCTCAAACGCTCAGCAAGGTAAGCGCGGTCGCCATCTGCCCCCATACCAAGTGATTACAGTATTATGGACCATATTCCCCGTGCTGTACTTTTCATCCCTGTGACTTTTTCACTTTGTAACTAGAAGTTTGTACCTCTTCATCCCCTTCACCTATGTCCTCTGCCTCCCTACCCTCACCCTCCTCTGGCAACCACCCGTTTGTCCTCTGCGTCCATGAGTCTGCTCCTGTCTTGTTTTTTTAGATTCCATATGAGTGAAATCATATAGTACTTGTCTCTGACTTATTTCGCTTAGCATAATACCCTCTGGGTCCATCCATGTGCTCATAAATGGCAGAACCTCATTCTTTTTTTTTTTTTTTTAATTTATTCATTTGAGAGAGACACAGAGAGAGACAGAGAGAGCACAAACAGGGGGAGAGGCAGAGGGAGAGGGAGAAGCAGACTCCCTGCTGAGCAGGGAGCCAGACGTGGAGCTCAATCCCGGGACCTGGAGATCATGACCTGAGCCGAAGGCAGACGCCCAACCATCTGAGCCACCCAGGCGCCCCTCATTCTTTTTTATGGCTGAGTAATACTCCAGGTGTGTGTGTGTGTGTGTGTGTGTGTGTGTGTGCACGTGTGTACACCACATCTTTATCCATTCACCTGTGGATGGACACTCGGCTTGGTTGCCCAGCTCGGCTATTGTAAATAATGCTGCCGTGAATGCAGGGGTGTGTGCCTCTTTTTGTATTAATTCATTAGCTTTTGACTGATGTAAAATTCCAAAGCAAATCAACCAAAAGCCAGTGTTTTAAATACTACTTTGTGTATTGATAAGTATTGTGCAGCCGATACTTTTAAAATTCTAACTTTTTAAAAGTTTTAATTCTTTCTAAAAGAATAATTTTATTAGATTTCTAAGAAACGTGCATTTTTATTATAAACTTATTTTCAATCAGTGATGACCACTTTGCTTTTATAGTAGTGTTCTCTCCTTTTCTGATTGTCTTCTTCATAATGAAAAGCAAAACTCAGGAACAAAGGAATGGCTGACAATCTGGTGGGACGTCCCTGGAGGGAAAAATTCTTGATTGATGACAAACTCTGTGCCAGGCATTACTGGAGGATCTTGCGGGTCCCAGATTCTTGCCCTCTGTTTCGCAGATGGACTGTTGAGGACCGAGTCTAACTTGCTCAGGGTTCAGCACGTTTCTACCAGAGGCACACCTGCCGGCCCCATCCACTTAACTCTGACCACCTGCCCTTGACAGAGGATGGGCATGTGACTCTGCTGTCCTTTGTGCCCCTCTCTCCCGTCCTTTCTCTAACACAAGCACCTGTGTCGCTGTGCCCCAGGCACAGGCGCCCACAGTCCACTTCTCACATCCGCTGGAAGGAGCGGGGGCAATGGCCATTCACACTGTCCTATGGAGGACAAAGGCCGCGCGCGGCAGAAGGAGCTTAAGTGCCTTGTCCGAGGTCAGTTTGTCGGCGTCATTTTAACGTCAGAATGTGAAATAGCAGATGAGTTACACTTTTTAGACTTAATTCGCATTAGTTTCAGCCTTCCAAAGGCACGCCTGTCCCTGTGGCCCAGAGTGGGAGTGTCGCAGCTGACGGGTCAGCTGGACTCCCGCAGGACTCTGCTAGACCGGAGGGGTGTGCCGGGCTGGGGTCACCCAGGGCGGAGCCTCCAGTGCCAGGTTGAGGGGCTGCTGTCGGTGGGTCCAGGGCCCGCAGCCGGACCCCTGTCTCCGAGGGGTGGGGCTCTGCGGGGGAAGACTGCAGGGCGGCGAGGACCGGTGAGCGTTCCGCAGAGGGATGCTGCGGGTCCCCCGGTCTCAGGGCGGGAACCCGGCCCCAGGGGTGTAAGTGTGGGTGTGGGCGGGGGCTCGAGGCGGAGCCTCGGAGGCGGGGAGTGGAGCCGTGAGGGCAGAACAGGGGAGGGGCAGGGGCGGGGCGTGGATCTGCGGGGGCGGGGCGGGGCGGGGCCAGAGAGTGGAGGCATGGGGCGGGGCCGGGGGGTGAAGCCATGGAGCCCAGGGAGCAGAGCCAGGGGTGGAGCCAGGAGTGGAGCCCTGGTGCCACGGGGGCGGGGCTGGGGTGGAGCTGTGGGGTCGCGGGGGCGGGGCCCTGGGGGAGGAGCCTCGGGGGCGAGGTTTAGGGTGGAGCGACGGGGTCACCGGAGAGGAGACGGGCGGTGGGGTCTCGGGGGCGGGGCCGGGGTGGAGCTGTGGGGTCGTGGGGGCGGGGCCCGGGGAGGAGCCTCGGGGGCGGGGTCTGGGGTGGAGCTGCGGGGTCACCGGAGAGGAGTCGGGCGGTGGGGTCCCGGGGGCGGGGCGGGGCGGGGCGGGGGGGGAGCTGTGGGGTCGTGGGGGCGGGGTCTGGGGTTGGGAGCAGAACCGCCTGGGGTCAGGAGCAGAAGCACCTCGACGCGATCCTTCCTGACCAAGCCGAGTGCAGCCGACTGGCCAGCATGTCCTTCGTCGCGGTGGCCGAGGATTCTGACTTCCCCATCCACAACCTGCCCTATGGCGTCTTTTCCACCCCAGGCAACGTGAGCTGCTGCGCTTGGCCTCCGGGCGGGGACGCGAGGGTGCCCCCTCCGCTGGGACCCTAGCCCCATTCCCGGAAACCTGTGGCCAGTGCCCACCAGGCAGGACGCCGGCCTGTGGTTCCCCCGCTGGACGCGCCCCGCGGAGGCCCCCGGGGTCACGGGGTGGGGGAGGGCCGTAGTTCCGCTGCTGAACGCGCCCCGCGGAGGGAACCCCTCGCCCCAGGTCACTGAGGGCAGGAGGAAGTGAGGTGGGAGCGGGCGGAGGCTTCGCGGCTGTCTGTAGAGAAGCCTGTGGCGCCCAGTTATGTGGGCCCGAATCCTGCCTAGTAACTTCTAGATGGGCACATAATTGAGTCTCTGGGCCTCAGTTTGTGCAGGTTTGCCCGGGAATTAAATGTGAAATGAAACAGAATCTGCAGCTAACTCTCCCAGGCAAGCAGAGCAAGTAAATTATTGTTTTGTAGGGTTTTTTAAGATTTTAATTTTTTTGCAAGAGAGAGAGAGAGCGCGAGCACGAGCTGGGGGAGGAGCTGGGAGGGGTGGGGCGGGAGAGGGAGAAGCAGACTCCCTGCTGAGCAGGGAGCCCTATGCGAGGCTCTGAGCTGAAGGCAGGCAGACGCTTAAACCGCGGCCCCGCAGGCGCCCCAAAGTCCCATTACTGTTGCTGAGCTGTTGAAGTCCCTGGTCTTACTGCTTCCTCCAAAGTCATTGGGGGTTGTTACCCGTCCCCTAAGACACTGTGTTATGGCCACTTGTTTATCTCGCAGGTTAGACCCTAAAACTAGGCCCGGGGACATGTTGAAGACCATAGCATTTTTAGTAGTTTAGAGGGATGAGCCCCTTTGCTGGCCTTGAGCTGGAAGATGTCAAGTTAATCTGCCTCCAGTTAGAATTCTTTCAGCTTGAGGGTGGGATTTAGTCACGGTATTTTTTGCTCTGTAAACCATAGAAGCCCAGAATCTGCTTGCGCCCAGCAGTGTTCAGGAAATATTTGCTAAGTGAAGCTCCTGGCTGTCTGCCCCTCCCCCCACGGCGGATCTTTGACCCAAGTGGCCGGCCTTCTGTGGGCCCGGCCTTCTGTGGGCTTGCATGCAGCAAATGCCTTGGCCTACAAGAGGCAATGTGTGGTTTCACAATGGCCAGGCCTGAGCAAACATTGCAAGGACCTAGAAAGTTAACTCTCTGTCCCCCGGAGGGACATGAATACAATGAGGCAGGTTAACCCTTGACCCATGTTAGCCAACCAGGCTCTGCCCAAGCCCCGAGGTGGGTGAGTCCGGGAGGGCTCTGGGATGAACGCCCCTTGGAGGGTGGCTGGTGGCCTTTGGACCTGAGCCCCTGCTGTTGGCCAATTGGAATGCGCAGGGACTGCCACTGACGGGGTGGAGACAGAGCCCCTTCCCGTGGGCCTCTGAAAAGCCTGCTGCCCCTCGGGCATTCCAGAAGGTTCAGCGCGTCTGCGTGGGGACAGACCACAGCTGAAGCTGTCCTGCCCTCGGTGGACTTTGCAGGGTCGCGGCCTCCCCTCTACGCGCCAGTGGCCAGCTCTTCGCAATCTGGGTGCAATCCTAGTGAATGAGTTCCATCATTACTTCGTTCGTTCTCTTACGCAGGGAATGTCTGAGAACCCCAGCTCTGGGCCAGACTCTGGGAGGGGGGTCGGGGATCAGAGACACATGAGACACCCTCCTGCCGTCTCGGGGTGCTCGTGGACTGGTAGAATGCAAGAGGCTTTGTCCGTGAAGACGGGAATGATGGCCTTGGTGATGGGGACACTGCATGTGGTGGGCTGCAGCCGATGGCCGAGTTGTTAGAGTCCCTGTAGTCTGGCCTTGCTTCTGCCTGCTGGCCCTTGGCTGTCCCCAGCCACGCTGGCTGCTGTTCAGTTTCTGGAACATTCCAAGAGCACCTTTCTGCCTCAGGACCTTGGCAGGTGTTGTTTCTTCTGTCTGGAATACTCTTCTACCTTCTACCCTGTGCGGGTCCAAGTCCCTCTCCCTCGTCAGGACTCAGCCTCAGTGTCACCTCCTCAGAGGCACATCCCTTAAGCCCCCTCACTGATTGAGCTCCCTGCTGCCCCCCCAGCCACACCTACAGCCCATGCCTTTGCTTCTGGACGGACGGCGTCCCTCCCCCACCTCCCCGCCCCTGGTGCTTGAGCAGCTTCCTAATTGTTGTCTGAATGGACGTCTGCCCTGAGTGTGGCCTCGGGATAAGAGACGTACAGATATTAATTGAACTCCCACAACAAACCTGCTGTTTCGTTATTGTCCCCGTTTCATGGAGGGGGACACTGAGGCTCTGGACGGGTGAGAAGCCCGCCGCAGGTCTCAGGGCCAGTAAGAAGCAGAACTGGGGCGGGACCCGACACGGGAGAGCTTCCGACCCATGTGCTTCTCCGTCTTCGCCAGCCCGGGCGCGGGTAAAGCTTTCCTCCGGCCGGCCGTCTGTCGGAGGCGGCCCAGAGGCGGTGCGCATGCGTGTCTTACAATCAGACCAGTGGGCCCTCTCTTCCCAGTTTGTCTCCCTTACGTTAGGCTGGGAGCCCTGAGCCCTGAGAGCACAAGGGACTCGTCCGAAGGGACAGGACGGTGAGTGACAGAGCGGGTGGGGACTCGGGTCCTGGATCCCCGCCAGGAGCATCTAGCATTCATCCCATCTAACCCTGAAGAATTCAGCTCTCCGCATTTATCGTTTTTAAAGATTTCCTTTTTAAGCAATCTCCACACCTAACATGGGGCTCGAACTCACAACCCTGAGATCAAGAGTCACACACTCTACTGACGAAGCCAGACAGGCGCCCCTCCCCTGGCGTTTAAAGTAGACAGACCCCTGCTTTCTGGGGTCGTCAGGTCACATCCGGCCGCACAAGGGCAGCTCTGGGCTCGGCTCACAGCTGGGGAAGCTGGGGAACATGGCTTCAGGGTCCGCCGTGCACATCCCATGGGGGACGGCCCCTGGGGTCCAGGAGCTCATCTAGTGTGTTCGTTGCCATTTGCCAGAGGGGGACACTGAGGCCCAAGGAGTCAGCAATGCTGCTGGGAAGGAGTAGGCGGGCCCCCCAGGCAGGGCCTGGTGCGGGTGTGGCTGTGGTCTGCCCGGGTCCCAGGGCCCGATGGGCACCGGGAGATGGCCACCTTGTCGCAGCCTGCTGAGGGAACAATCAGTGCATGGCGTCCCACCTCTAGGCTCTCTGGAGCTGAAATGGCAAAGCTGGTCACGCAGGAGAGCCGGGAGGTTGGCTCAGGGCTCCCGGTGGTCGGGTCTCTGGTTCTTTGTTGACCAGCAAAGCTCAGGGCCCTGGAGCAAAGGCCAGGAGTCAGAACTGAGGCTGGGATTTTATGTCGTGGCATGTAACTTCCCCCACATGTTCTGAGCACCTTGGCTTCATGGTCCCTCATGACCTGAGCTCCGCCCCGTCTGGGCCAGAGCAGGCCTCATTCATCCAAGCCCCTGGCCCTCAGCCCTGTGCCTGGGGCACTCTCTGCTCTGCTGTGCAAAGAAATTTCCCCGAAGAAGAGCCTAGATTAATCCTAGGAAATAATCCAGCTACTCAGCGAGGTGGTGAGCTCCTCACCACCAGAGGCATTCAAGCAGTACCTGAGGAACTTCTCTGGGGACTTTGACTCCATAAGGGGCTTGCACTAAGCCTCTTGCACCTTCCTCTCTCCAAGGGATGTTGGATTTATTTCCCATTCGGTGAACATAGGTTCTTTCCTTGTCCTGGGAGCAGAGAGGGTCCTCTGCCTGGGCAGAGGTCCCTGGGGCAGTCTCAGTGCACTGGGAGACCAAGGGAGTGGGGGTCAGGCACTAAGGATCCAGTTCCTCAGTCCCTCTCCTTAGAGGGCCATCTAGATGGGGGCACCCACGGGCTCTTAATCAGCCAGATTTTTTGGGTAAAGAATCAAGATTGCCAAGGCCTTCCCCAGCGCTGACCATGCCGTCTCCCTCCCAGCCAAGGCCAAGGATTGGCGTGGCCATTGGCGACCAGATCCTGGACCTCAGCGTCATTAAGCACCTCTTCACGGGGCCTGTCCTCTCCAAACACCAGGATGTCTTCGATGAGGTAGGACACTGACGTGGCGTGTTTCTCACACTCGTTACCAGTGCCACCAGCTGGGAGTCCCCGCCCCTGTGGGATGGGCGTGACCCTACGGCCGTGGGGACGGTGAGGTGCCCTGACGTCCACCCATCCCGCGGGTCAGGAAGGAGGCTGGTGTTCTCTCCCGTGTGCCCGGAGTTCCGCACGCGTCTCTCATCCTATCCTCACAACCACCCTCTGGCCCAGGACTCAGATCCTCGGTCGATGGTGGGGGTCTCACCTGAAAGGAGCCACGATTCTCCCACGTCACGAGAGACGTGGCTACGAGTGTCGGGGCCCCTAGACCCGGTGCCGCTGCCGGCTCCGCGCAGCGGCTGAGACCCCCCAGCACAGGGGGCAAGGGGGCGTGGGCACTGAGCGCCCACAGATGGAGGGGGTGCTTCCGTGGCGGGTTCTGGCAGCACCCCACATGGTGGCTCCCGGGCTCTGCCGATCCTGTGCAGGCCCGGGGACGGCCGGGGGACGCTTTCCCCAGCGCCGGGGGCGGAGAGAGAGTCCTGGCCGTGGGAGGGCCCCGCAGGCGGCCGCGCCCTCTCCCCGGCCCCTCCCGTGGGCCATCCGTCCTCTCTGTCCCCATGCAGCCCACCCTCAACAGCTTCATGGGCCTGGGCCAGGCCGCCTGGAAGGAGGCGAGAGCATTCCTGCAGAACCTGCTGTCTACCAGCCACGCCAGGCTCCGAGACGACGCGGAGCTTCGGAGACGGTGAGGGGCGTGCGGACGTGGGCGGCCGGGGAGGAGGGGACAGCGCCGTCACGGCCATTCTGAGCCGCTGCATACTGGTGGCGGGGCTGTGGGCCGACGGGGAGGCCCCGTGCACCTGGACTGGAGGGTCCCGGCCGGGTCCGGCCCACTCCCGCACCGGCACCTTCCATGTCCGTGCGTGGCTTCCAGAGAAGGGGTAATTTGGCCCGTTTTCTAGGGAGGAGGCATCACGTGGCTCTCGTGGGCACGCGCGCTCCCCGGGGAGGCCCTGCCCGGCGCTGGGCCAGCCTGGGGCGCTCGCCAGAGACCGTGAGCAGCATTCCCGGGCTGGTTTGGGCCGAGCCTGCGGCGGCGGGCGGCCGAAGCAGCGACCCCCCTTCGCGCTTGACCTTGAAGCCCCTGATTCTCGGCGCGTGACCTTGAAGGCTGTGATTCTGTGTTGCAGGGCGTTCGCTGCCCAGGCTTCGGCTGTGATGCACCTGCCGGCTGCCATAGGTACGTAGGGTCCCTGTACCCGGAACCGCTCAGTGGGCCATGCTGCCGGGCGGGGTTCTGGGCTCTCCCCTGCCCTTCCTGGACCCAGGCCTGTCTGAAAGCCAGAGCCCTCGCTGGGGGGTTGCCGGCTGCTGGGATTTGCCGTTGGCCCCGGCACCCTTCACGGCAAACCGCTCCGTCCTCGAGGCCGCAGGACGGGCTCCCGGCTCATCTGTGAGTCTGGGTCGGGGCATTGAGGAGAGGGGGTCCTGGAGAACCCCCGTCTGAGCCCTCAGCAGGGGGTCTGACGAAGTTTCAGTCGGCCAGTCGCCCTTGGGCAGGCTCCCGTGGCTGAAGCAGAGGGAGGCCCTGCACCCTGGTCTCCCAGCCCGGGGGTTGCTGGTGCACCTGTTCCCGGCTCCCGGAGCCTGGGCTGCGGGGCCCCGGCAGGCCTTGTGCTGCGCCCGCCCGTCCGGCTCCGCGGCCTGCGGCCTCGCACGGCCTCTGGAGGCCTTCCTGGTGGAGGATGTCCTTCCGAAGGACAGGTGCACGAGTCAGGACGTAGCCAACCTAGGGCTCGAGGGTTAAAGCAGCTGAAGTGGGCAGAGCACAGCGTTCAGGTCAACCCCCCGCCCCCCCGCCCCCCAACTCCGCAGCCGCTGCTTCCTTCCAAGGGCTCTCGTCCTCCTGCCGCCCTGTGTTGCTGCTTCAGACAGCTTGTCTGGGGCGAGGCCCCACCCCCTGTGAGGACGCAGTCTGGGGAGTGCGAGTCCCCGTGGGGACTGCTGCAGCCCGGCCCCTGCCCCTCCTGAGACACCAGCCCCTCGGCCCCTGCGCCCATGCCGGCTGCCCGCCATCCATCCGTCTCTCTAGTCTCTCCTCTTCTAGAAGCTTCGTGGAGAGGGCATCGCACTGTGCGTAAGCCTTCCTGTCCATCCCAGCCGGCTTTCCCCCAGTATCACCCTTCCCCTTCCCCCATGTTTCTCGTAGCCTTTATTTTTTCTTAAGGAGAAACAAGCTTTTAGTGAAGGCGGTCTTACAGAAATGTGTTTAAATTGGGGTAAAGTACACGTAACATACAATGTACCGACCAGACGACTGAAGTGAGCCGTTCGGTGGCATCGCGTACATGCCCCCGTCCCCCCTGTTAGCTGAGTTTCTGGAACCACGCACCTGTCCCCGGGGGGTGTGGGCACCTGTCCCCGGTGGGGGGGGCATCTGCCCGGCCCTTCTCGCGCCCACCGCCACCCTCGCCGGCCCCCCGCCTGCGATCAGGATGCAGACTTACACCAGGTACTGGAGACAGATGGGCGGTGGGGGCTCTGCGATGACCCGCCCCCTCCCCCAGGACTGGCCGTGCGCTGGGCTCCTGCCAGGGCCCGGGGTCCTACTGCCCAGTACGTACGCAGCCCCGAGTTCCTCTGGAGTGGGTGCAGGGACACACGCCGGTCCCGCCCTTCGTGGCTCAGAAGCCCTGGGACGGGGAAGGTGCCCGTGGTCTCTTTCAGTCTCGGCTCCTTGTTCCGTATGTGTTTCTCAGAACGGATCGTGAGCGAGGCCTCCTAGTGTTGCATTTGGAGCCACGCTTTGGACCGCACGGCGGTGGTGGGGGCACGCTCCTGGGACTGGGCGGGGCCGAGACGCCTGGTGGTCCCGTCTCTGAGACCGGCCCTCCCTGTGCCGAGCAGCCGGCCACCACAGGGACCTCTTGTGTCTCCCCTGCAGGTGACTACACGGACTTCTACTCGTCCCGGCAACACGCCACCAACGTGGGGATCATGTTCCGTGGCAAGGACAACGCGCTGATGCCCAACTGGTGTGTTGGGCCCCGGGCGCGACCGGCTGGCCTTCCCTTCCCAGCAGCACGCTTTCCCAGGGTCAAGAAGCCGGGATGGGGTGGGGTCCCCATGCCTGCGACCCAGCACTTCCCGAAACAGGGACCACCTCTCTGTCCCTCAGGCCCCTTCGCCCAGAGCCTACAGGCTGCAGCTCCATCCCTGAGCGTGTGGGGTCCTTCTAGGCTCCTTCCTTCGTCAGTCAGCCGCGGACGACGGCTCTGTGGGCCTCCCTCAAATCCCAGCCTTCTCCTTGCCTGGAACTTTCTGATGCCTGGGAATGCCTCAGGCACGCCCGCGCTCTTTATCACAGCGTGGTGGGCCGCAGCGAGAGCTGAGGTCTGCCCGGGGGCTCCTGGGGCCCCGAGGCTGTGAGCACGTTAACCCATTGCGCGGAGCGAAAACACGCTGAGGAGGTTGGATGTGCCCGGGGCCATATAGGGCCAGAGGCGGCTCCTGACTCCCAGGTCAAGGTCACGCCCCACTGGGAACCCCAAGCCGGATGCTTGCCCCTTTGTTCCGTGCTGTCCCCTGGATGTGGCGGGGGGGAATGTCTGTCAGATGGAGATCAGGAAGGAGGAAGGACAGAAACGGCAGGTTAATGGCCCAGAGAAGTGAAGCAGAGAGGCCAAAGGTGCAGAGCACGGCGGGTCAGTCTGGGGCAGACTCCGGGCTGTTTCGGTCCGCGGCTGAGAGCAAACGGGCTTCTCTCCGGCTGCTGGAGGCGAGGTGGCCCGCGGCTGTGCCTTTTTCACTCCGCATCTATCCTTTATCACCCAGGGGGTGTGCGGATTGTGACTCCCCCGGGCTCGCCCACCCTCTGTCTCCCCTCCCCAGGGGCCAAAGTCTTGTCCGGTTTCCGCATTCTTTCACACACTTTCTGGCCTTCTCTGTGCAGTCCCTGCTCTCTTATTAATTTGGAAGAACGTTTGATAGGTCATAGAAATGAACCCTTCGCTGTGGCGCATCGTAAATCCTTTCTCCCAGCATGACGTCTTTTTACTTTGCTCTCTCCCCCCATGAGGAAGCTTTACGCTTTTACAAAGCCGAGCGTGTCCATCACCTTTTAAAATGGCATCGGCTTTCCTGCCATCCCGAGGCTTTTTCCAGCCCATGAACTTGAAGACAGTCTTTGTCCTTTGCTCCTAGCACTTCTGGTAGTCTCCCTTGGTACAGATGTAGGTGTGTGACCCACCTGGGATTTCCCCGTCCGAGCGGCGGGAGGCGTGGGTCTGGATCTGTCTCCTGGGCCGCCGTACGATTTCTCTAAACGGTGGCTTCTGAGGACAGACGTGAAGCCCTCAGGGCTCTGGGGGCCGGACCCTGGGGCGGAGGTTCTGGCCGGGCTGCGCTCCCTCCGGAGCCCGCGCGGACAGTCTGTGCCCTTGCTTCTCCAGCTCTGGGAGGCTGCAGGTGACCTCCAGAACTTTCTCACCTGGGACAGCTGCGCCCCCGTTGGCACTAGCTCGGCAGGCCCCCCTCCCCGGCCCCGAGCCGAGCCGGGCAGCACCGCGTCGCCCAGGCTCCCCCGAGGCGGGGCATGGGCCAGCACCTCCTCGCAGGTGGTCCCCGTGCATGGCGGTGTAGACCACACTTTGCTTATCCCTTGGCCCATGGATGGACACTTGGGACTACCTCTGGGCTTTGGAACCACGTGTGTGTGTGTGCGCGCCTTTTTGTTTTCCATTTTGAAAACTGTCGCTATCCTGCGGCGTGTGACGGTCGGCCTCCATCCTCCTTCCTCAGGCTGCACGTCCCCGTGGGCTACCACGGGCGCGCCTCCTCCGTCGTGGTCTCCGGCACCCCGATCCGCAGGCCCATGGGCCAGATGAGCCCCGATGACTGTAAGTGGCCCCAGCGCCCAGGCCCCACTGGGCCCCGCTCCGCGTGCCCGCGCGGCCGCTTCCCTCGGCCCGGCGCCCACCCCGGCCTCTCTCTCCTGCCGCCCTTCCAGCTAAGCCCCCCGTCTACGGCGCCTGCAGGCTCCTGGACCTGGAGCTGGAGATGGTGAGTCAGGCCTCCGTCTGCGCGGGCGTCGGCTGCCGCCGCTGATGTCACCACGCTCCCCGGCAGGGCCGCCCTGGGTCCTGGCCCCGCCTCCGTGTCCGTGAACTTGCCGAGGGTTAGCCCTGGCGTTCCCCGCGGGGCCCTCAGAGCTTGCAGGGCTCACGGGCGGACACGCAGAGTGGGGGGGGGGGCGGGCAGGGGATCGGCTGTTCCTGAATCAGCCAGAGACACCGGACAAGGAGCCCTTAGAGACACGCGCGGAACCACGTCAGGGAGTGACTGGCCGAGGCGGGCAGGGCTTCCCGCAGGAGCCGGGGTCTGCACCTGCCAGGCCCGCGTGCGGACGTTCTGTACGCACGGGCTCTACACGACAGGGGTCACCCGGCCCGGCCCCCCCACCGCCCCGCCGCGGAGCTCGGGCCCCCGGGATGTCAGACCCGTGGCTGTTTCAGGCCTGCACAGGTTTTAAATTAAGCTTTTTTTTTTTTTTTTTAAGATTTTACTTATTTATTTGACACAGAGAGAGAGAGATCACAATCAGACAGAGAGAGAGGGGGAAGCAGGCTCCCCGCTGAGCAGGGAGCCCGATGCGGGGCTCGATCCCAGGACCCTGAGATCATGACTTGAGCTCAAGGCAGAGGTTTTAACCCACTGAGCCACCCAGGCGCCCCGGTTTTTTTAATTTTTAAATCTTGATCGAAAGATTTGCCATGTTTAAACACTGTGGCAGAACAAATCAAACTGAATCTGTGCGTCTGACGGCGATTTTCCCCACCTCTCCCTGCGGTGATGTCTCAGGCTTCTGCTGCTTTCCCGGCCCCGTGTTGGTGACGTCTCTGCAGGGGGGGAGGGCGCGGAGTGGGGGGTGGGGTGCCCCCTCTGGCCCTCCCGCCTGCATTACGGAGGCAGGCTTCGGGTTTTTCGTGACTCAAGTACCCACCCAGAGATTTCTGTGTCCCGTAAGCCGGGCGTAGCTGTCGAATCCCGAAATGCAGCGTGTGTGGTGGGTGCAGGGGTGCAGGGGAAGGGGTGGCGTGGCCCAGGGCTGAGGGGGGGAGCGGGGCAGCCACGGGGCCCAGGGCAGTCAGGAGGCTGTGAGTGGTCCCCTGGGCTGACCCGCTGTCGGCTCAAGCGCATTTGTGACTTAGAAACGTAATGGATTCGTAGCCTGGCTGGGTCCCCCGGTGGCAGTCGTGGCCCCTGGCCTGGGTTTGGAGATGCCCGACTCTGCCCTCCGGGCCTGTGCCCTGATTCTGACCAACTTCTCCCCCGCGTCAGGCTTTCTTTGTAGGCCCTGGGAACGACTTCGGAGAGCCGATCCCCATTTCCAGGGCCCACGAGCACATTTTTGGAATGGTCCTTATGAACGACTGGAGTGGTAATTACTGGGGAGTGGGCGTCTGAGGTCGGGCTCCCCGCGCATGCCCGGCCCTGGCTGAACTGTGGGTGCCGGGACCGTGGATGGTTTCGGGGTGTGGTGCTGGCCGGAGGCGCGGAGCGTGACTCCCCGCCCTGATCTCCGATATTCCCGTAAATTAACCGGGGACGAGGCGGACGTCCCAGCTGACGTTCGCAGCACCTCTGTGCCGAACCCCCACAGGGTCGGGGGAACCTTCGTGCCCCCTTTCTCAGGGAGGGGCCGAGGCTCAGAGATCACAGTTAGTTGCTGAGCTGAGATTTCAGACTAAAGCAGCTCGGTGTCGCAGCGGCTCCCGACCCCCGCGTGTCTGAGGCCCTGGGGAGTGTCTCCCCCCTCCCACCCCACCCACGGGGGGAAGGATGAGCTTCCAGCCCCTTCCTGGGGGAATGCCTGCCCGCCCCTTCTCTTCGCCGCAGTCCGGCACAGTGACCTCAGAGGACCTCTGTCCTGGGCCCTGAATGCTGTTGCCCGTGGTCCCCGCGGTCCCGGGCAGGCTGGCCGGGGTCAGGGCTCCATCCGGTGCTCCTCGGTGGGGGGCAGGGGTGGCGGGGAGGACAGAGCCTTGGGGTGAGGCCCTGGGCGGCCGTTGTAAGCCCCCTGGGCCCTTCTGTTGCAGCTCGAGACATTCAGAAGTGGGAGTATGTCCCTCTTGGGCCGTTCCTTGGGAAGAGTTTTGGAACCACCATCTCCCCGTGGGTGGTGCCCATGGAGGCCCTCACGCCCTTTGCGGTGCCCAACCCCGAGCAGGTAGGCGCATGCTCCGCGGGCAGCTGCCCACGCAGGGCCTCTGCCTCGGCGGCTGCTTGCCCACCAGCCGTCCACACCGTCCCCATCGGCAGCCAGGCTCCGCGCCCCCCGCGTGCCCACGTGCTGGGGGCCCCGTGCCGTGACCGCATTCTGCCTGTGCTGGCCCCGCTCCCCGCACGGCTGTTGGGGGCAGACACGGAATCCGGTACCCTTCGGAGTCCTCTGAGGCCAGCTGGAAGGGAGGGGTCCTGGCCTTGCCACCACCTTGCACAACTTTGCCAAGTTCCGCTCTTGCGGTGGCGCCCCCTGGAGCCCAACTGGTAGAATGCAGCCTGGAGCCAGTCGCGGTCCTGGTTCCCAGCCCCACTTTCCAGGCCTCCTGCCTTGTGACCTCTCCCGCCCGGACGCTTGGCAGCCCCCTGCCCCTCCCCGGCGCTCTGTCCCCCTGCCTCCCATGTCTCCC
>CM052797.1:1037179-1073666 GCA_028533885.1 Nasua narica
GCAGCGGTAAATAAAGCCCCTGTGCTCGGCCTTCACGCTCTGTGCCCCGTGCTGTCGCGGAGTTTGGGTCTGCTCACACCCTCGATTTGGCCCAGACGGTCCTTGAGAGACGCTCGTTTGTTTCCTCGTTCTTACGAGTGATGCGCATTTCACGTCCTTCCCGACATACGTCCCCTTCCCATCACACGTGGGAAGAGAGTAGCGCCTGCTCTAGTTCGGGTCCTCAGGGAAACAGAAACGAGGGGATATGTATGTGTATAGAGATTTATTTTAAGGAATGGGCTCACGTGATTGTGGAGGCTGGCAAATCCAAAATTTGCAGGCTGGGCCAGTAGGCTGGAGTTTGAAGGCGGTGCGCAGCGGAATTCCCTGCTCCTCTGGGGAGATCAGGTCTTTTCCTTGTAAGGCCTTCAACTGATTAGATGAGGCCCACCCACGGCTTTCTTCTAAGTCCACTCACTCAAATACTAACCTCATCTGAAAAACGCCTCCACAGCAATATCTAGACTAATGTTGGACCAAGCATGGGGGTGTCGTGGCCCAGCCAAGTCAACACATAAAGTCGTCACAGCAGCCGTACATCTGGCATTCCTTGGGGGCTGACTCATGGGGGTACATGAGGTAAAGACTTGGTCCACGGGCTCCGTGGCGGTCTTAGCACATCGTAAGCCTCAGGCAGAGCCCCCGGGTTGTGGACACAAACACCTGAACTGTGAGAGACCAGAAGGGGGGCCGGGGGCTTGCTTTGCTTCCCTTATAAGCCCATGAGAATCAGGAGAGTGAGCCCACAGATGTGCAGCCCCAGGCCCAGCTTGTCTCCTGGTCCCCACGGTGACTTCTCTTAAGATGATGGACCTCACGGCAGAGCCTGGGAGTGGGGCTGAGCGCGCAGAGCCTGTCCGTCAGAGCATGCCATCCCTTCATTCCTGAAACCGTTATCGGGAGCCCTCTCCGTGTCGAGCACTGTTCTAGGCACAAGAGACAGAGATGCAGCAGAGCAGAGAATCGCCCACCCTCGGCCCTTGGGATGCTTGCTTTCCAGTAGGAGGGAGACAGACCGTAAGCAAAGGGACAAGGGAAAAACAGACAGCATGTAAGGTAGCGATGAGGTCTCCGGAGCACGGATGTGGGGGTTATCATAAGCGGGATGGTCAGGGAAGGCTTAAGTCTCAGGTTCTTAGTCCTTTCCTGCCAGGCAGCCGGAGGAAGGGAGGGAGCCAGCCGGATGGATCTGCAGAGAGAATGCTCTGGGCAGAGGGACTAGTCAAGGCAAATTTCCAAGGATGGAGTGTGCTATCACTTCTAGGAACATCGAGGAGGCTGTTATTTCTCCTGTGAAAGCATTCCAGGGCCAAGAAATCTGTGTATTATGGCAACACCCATGTCCTGGAGAGTCCACACCGCTCATCTCAGCAATGTATTCATCCTTGAGGCTGCCTCGTGGTACCAAAGGCTGCTGGAGCTCCAGCCACTATGCCCAAGTTCCAGGCCTACAGAAAAAGGAAATCAAGAGGCGGAGGTGGGGATGGTGGGGTGAGGGGGGGAAGGTAGAAGCACCCCCTTCCGGCTGAGTTATGTCACTCGAAGCAGCCTCCTGCTCCCTGTAATGAGTTCCACATCACACTTCTCATCCGATTTCTTGGGCAAGAACTTGGTCACAAGACCACACCTCATTGCAAGCAAGTCTAGGAAAGCAATCTTTGAGCTGAATGCATTGTTTCTTCAGTTACAACGAGAGCACAGTGGCTAAAGAAGAGGAGGGGAACGGATGCGTGGTGGGAGGGGGGGTCGCTGGTGTCTCTACAGCCCTCAGGCTGGGAGGCTGCATGCTCAGAGGCGGACCTACTCTCACACAGCTGACTCTGACGGACCCCAGCCCTGGGCCATAGTCTCCAGTCTTCGCGGGTTTCCGTGGAGATCCTGTATCGTGCAGATGGCCAGATCTTTCTTTAACAAAGGTCTGTCGTGAACTAGAGGCTTTTTGAACCCGTGGACGGAGTTTGCAGATCTGGCTCCTGGTCCAAGGATGAGGCTAGCCTCAGGCCAAGACCAATTTGGAGGGACAAGGGAGCTTTAGGATTTCAAGTACCATATTGATTTTATCTCAACGATTCCTGACACAAAACGGATTTCAAAAGTAGTTGTATATTTTTTCCTTCTTTAGTTCGGAAGCATATATTTTTAACACCCTCGGGAAAAATGACCGTGACAGGGTTGCCTTCGAAAGCACGAATCTGTCTCCTGTATCTTCTCCTTTCCTGCCCCCTCAGCAGGACCCCCAGGCCTGAGGGAGAGGCGGGAAGGGCTCAGAGGAGCCACTGACCCACGGGAGGGGACAGGGTGGGACTTCCTGGCAGAGCGTGCCGTTTCATTTGCTTGGTTTAGTTTCTCGTGCTCTCAGAGACCAAGACTGGGGCTGGGATTATTCCGAGACTGTACCAACCACACACCCAAAAGCTGGAGCAGAGGGTCCTTTCTTGAAGGGGGGTCGGGATGGAACGTCTCCTGTCCACTGACCGGTGTCGTCTGATGATTTGAGCCACATCTGCCTTCTCCCGGGGCTAAGCTCCCCAGGGCAGTGGGCTGCCGCTCGCGGAAGGTTCCCCACGACCTAGCACAGTGCCTGCCCGGCACAGAGGAGGCACTCGGCACCTGTCTGCTAAACGAACGCCCGAGTGTCTGGGAGATCACGGGGGACAGGACTAGGTCTGGTTCCCAGGTCCGCCCCTAAACCCAGAGACACCTGGAGACCCACTTCTGCCTCAGTATTTACGGGGTGTAAGTAAGTTACACACTTAGACAGAAACTATCGTGTTCTCCCACCTCGTCAGGGTATGTTTTCATAACGACCACACGAAAATAGTTGTGAAGCCCTCTATGCCGTTCGTGTGACTGAAAATTGGTAAGACATCCAGCATAAGTTTGTTTGTTTTTAATTGAAGTGTAATTAACATACGCGGTTCTGTCAGTTTCGGGAGTAGAGTATAGCGTCCCAGCGCTCTCCTGCCTCACCCCTGCCCGGGCATCCTCTCGATCCCCTGCTTCTGGGCCGCCCGTCACCCCCTTCACCGCCCTCTGACCGTCAGTCTGGTCTCAGACCCAAGGAAACAGTTCAACCATTGCACGGGAGCAGAGCTGGGGAGAAAGTCTGGGACGAGCATCAAGGACCTACAAGCTCATGAGTTCTAGAAACAGTTTTAAATAAAATTTAAAAAATTTAAATTTATCGTTCTTGCCTTAATTTCATTAGAACCGCTAATTATTTTGTCATGACCAAGCTTTTGACACAACTCGGGTTTTATGGAGAGACGAAATGATTAGAAAGTAAAGCGAATTATACTCAAAATGTGCAAAACGTAAACAGCTCGCAAAACTCTAATGTTAAAAATTGCAAAATTAAATTTATTTAACTTATATGCATGTTTCAGTTATTTTCCTTTGATAAGATTCAAAATCTCCATTAGAATTTAGGTACAAGAGGCAAGGTACAAATTATAATTGAAGAACATTAACATCGCATATCAAAGGTATCTAAATCAAGCTGAAATGTTTCAATTTATTTTTTAAAAAAATTCATTAAATCCTTTTACATACTTTCCATAAAAATAACACGATTTGCAAGCCTAGCGTTCAACGTCCATCCAGTCGCCGCAGTAAATAATTAGTAACACCCTTTGTGCGTCGTGATGAGGCCTAACATACGTATAAGTGAGTCTGAACCCATTATGTTTGCAGAAATGTGCCCTAATTGCCACGTGCAGCTGTTGTGACTCCGAGGCTAATCTGTGTCTCCGGAAGCACGAGTTGGACAAAGACGAGAAAACGGGTGTTCGGTGCAGCTGGGAAACGGCCTCACTCGCTTGCGTTCGTGCTGGGAGTGCCGACCCAGTGGATCCGTCGTCTCGCCTTTACCCGCCTTCTCGCGGGTGGCCGTGTCTTATGGCCGTGACACCACAGAGCCGTGTGGCGTCACGCCGGTTTCTTTGGACAGGGTGCAGGGATCGGGGGAGAGCCTGTGCCTGGGGCCCGGCCAGTGTCACTCAAAGGAGGGGCTCCTGGGGTGCAGGCGGACCCTCAAGGGACAGAGGGGCCCCTGGGACCCTCACGTGAATGTGTGCATGTCTGTTGCGTGCTGGGCCCCCCGAAGCATGCGACGGGGAGGGACGCCCTCACCCAGGGTCAAGGGCAGTGCGCTGCCTTGCCTCCCCCTCTGGGCCCCATGTTGTCTCTGATATTTTTTGTGCAACGAAGAGACTCGTTCTTTTCACACGGCTGAGCGAGGAGGGGCTGAGACGGGACTGCAGAACTGGGCCCCTCGAGGGCGACCCTTCTCTCCGGCCGGCAGGTGGTGGTATGGTGGTTGGAACTCTGCCCTTGACCCCCGGGGTGTGTGCAAAGCCCTGTCGCACGGGGGCACTCCTGAGTGTGGGCGCCGCTGTCCTCGCCGACTTCCCTGCTTCGTGGCTGAGAGCCCCACACCGAGCCCGCCTCTCAGGTCGGAGGAGAGCTCCATCCGGTCCCTGGATGTCCCTCCCCGCCCTGCCGGGGGAGCCCACTTGTCGGGCTCACTGCTGTGCCCTGGGGCTGGCTTCTCCTCCCGGGCGGGGTGATCTGGGGGGTGTACTGACCAGCCGCCTCCCTGTGGGGTCGGGCAGAGGGGCTCCCAGTTCCGCGGCCCCCCTGGACTGTGTGTGTCCGGCAAGACGACGCTCTTGGTCTCGGAGAAAGGACTACGGCAGGACTTTAGCCAGCGTGCCCCTGGCTTTGGCGCAGCTGGCTGGAGGTGGGGGGGGGGGGACCAAATTGCCCAAGAAGCCCAGGGGCACACAGAGGATGGCTGCTGCCTTCCTCTTCCCAGATAGAAAATCGGTTTGGGTGCCCTAGCTGGGCCAAACCTCACGTCTGTGGTCAGGGAAGAACTCCGAGGGCCCGATGCTGGTGACGCTCTGTCTGTCCCCCCAGATCCCTTCCCCATCCCTCCCTGCCCTGCTGTGTCCCCGGGGCGGGGGGCTGACGGCCCCCAGGCTCGCGCCCCCGGGCTGCTCATTGAGACTGGGCAGCGGCAGCGGCTCAGGCCGGGGGTGGACTGCAGGAGAGAAAGAAGCCAGGAGGATTTGTGTCCCTCACTCCTTCCCTTCTGGGCCACTGTTTCAGAGTGGTCGTGTCCCGCTGGGTCCCTCTACCTGTGGCTCACAGCTCCTGTGGGCAGCATGGCTGGGCCCCCCACCCCCAGCCCCAGGCCAGGGGTGGCAGTGGCCTCTCGTCGTCATCGATCCTGGGACATTCACCATCGCTCGCTGGTTCTCTAAAACCTGTGCTTCTAGAAATAGTCCCTAAGGAAGCCCTCCTAAATGAGTCCTGAGTTCACAGCCCAGCATCTGGGCCGCTGTCTGGGCTTTCCCTGGGGTATGCCGAGGAAGGAGTCTGGGAGCTCCGGGACGTGGGAATGTCGGAGTGAGTCCATTCCGTGCGACCGATGGGTTCGGTCACCCCCAAACCACCCTCTCTGGAGGGCCCCGAGGCCCATTCCATCAGAGGTGTCAGGAATGCACGGTGAGGGGGTGGCGGGCGGGAAGAGCTCTCCCTCAGGTTGGAGCCGATGGTGAGAGACGAGGTTCCCAGAAGTCAGCGGGGATGATGGGGTCCGACGGACTAGAAGGGGCTACGAGGTCCTGGAGCCCCGGTGGCACAGGGCGTGTCTGCGGCAGGCGGGGATACTGTGGGGACCTTCTAACCGTTCCCGGTAGGAGAGTCCAAGCGCCCAACTGTGGAAGGTTCAGGAAGAGAGGATTCAGGGACGTCTTGGGGAGATGTATGAGGAAGGACGTCTTCGGAAGGGTCTTGAGGAAGGATATTCCTGGGCCGACAGCCCACCAGAGGCCATCCACGGTGGGGAAGGCTCTCGATGATCCGGTGCGGAGCTCGGCCCCTCCGTGACCCCCCTCCCCCGCTCGCTCAGAGGCACGAACACAGTGGCCGCAGTGGAGGGGTGGAGGCCGTTTGCGGGTTCCCCAGTGCGGGCTCTGTTTCCGTCATTTCTAGCTAGGCAGCCTGCCCACGAGTGAGGCCCACGTTCGGCCCTTGGCGGGACCCCTTTCCCCAGGAGCGGGCTGCAGAAACCAGCCAGCCACTCACGTTGGTCCCCCAGGACCCCTTCTGTCGTGGAGGCAGGCGGGACGAGCCCCGTGTCCTGGCCGCGGACTTGCCGCCCCTGCCTCCCAGCGAGCCTGGGCTTCATTCCTCCCCACGCATCGCAGCAGCACAGCTTTCCGCCCAAGAGCCCGTTGGCGAAGGGCGCGCTGCAGCGGGTCCTCACCGTGTGGGCCCTGGGTCTCCTCTTCCTGACCTAGGGGGCGGAGGAGGGGATGACCGCACGCTCAGAGTGATCCGTCCCAGGGGCCAGTGGGGAGTGGGGCTGCTGGTACGCAGTGGGGGCAGGGAGGAGGGAGGACTGGTCCCGGAGCCTAGAGAGTCCCCTTCCATGGCCCCCAGGACGCCGATGTTAGCCATCCCGAGACCGCAGCTGGGGTCACACCATCCTTGGATGTCCTCGGGTAGTTTGTCCCGGTTCTGGCTGGTTCACTCCAGAATGCCGACGGGTCCCCCGACATCGGGGTTCTGCTGTTTTGGGCGATGGGGGAGCCAGAGGAGAGACTGGGGCGGGGGAGGGGTGAAGCCGAGAGTGCAAGGTGCACCCTCCCCCCATGCGCTCCCTGCTGGGCTGCGGTTTGGGCAGGAGTCCTGCGCTCTCCCTGTGGCTGCGGCCCCCATGGGTGAGCCCCCTCCCCCCTCCACAGTCCTGCAGGATCCCAAGAAGCCCCCTCCTCCTGGCCGCGTCAGGCCGAGCTCCAGACGGCCTCCCACCAGGGGCTGCTTTCCCACCGTGTCCTTTCCCTGTCCTTTCCCTTTCCCTCGCCCCTGCCCGGCCCTGGCATACCCTCTCGGGAGGCCCTGTGGCGGGAACTTGCTCGCCACAAGATGGCAGGAGGGAGCATGACTTTCAACGACGTAACCACCGATGGTATTTATAAAAAATATCTTGCGTTTGCACGAAGGCTAGAAGGGAGGGCTTGGGGGGGGGCACACAATGGAAATCACTGCTCTGCTGGGGGCTCGGATAGGCGTGATTTTTTTTTTTTAATTTTTCATCTTTCCCGAAATGTTATTTCCCCTCGCCACCAGAAAGAAAAAAGAAAAAAGCAGTCCAGAGAGAGGGTGAGAAATATCAGTAAATCTAAGTGCTGAAAAGAACGAAGGGGCCGTGCTTCTCAGACTCCGGGGTGCTCGCCAGCCGCGCGGGGGCCCTCGTCGGCAGATGCCCGGGCGCCGTCCCCAGTGACAGGGACCCTGGAGGTCGGGATGGGGCCCAGGACCCTGGATTTGCAGCAAGCCCCTCACCATTGCCGGTGTGACCCTGGGGCACCCATCCTTCCTTCCCGAGAACCCCAGGGCCCCTCCAGGTGAGGTCTCCCGGACCCCTCCTGTTCTCGGGATCTGCTTCTAATGGACCGGGAGCGGCGTCTGAGGGCTGCGGAAAATCCACGCTGACAGCTTTTCACAGCCGTGCCGGGGGTCTCTGAGGCAGGCTGCAGAGTCAAGGCCGCTGCTGGCCTGGGGCGATGCCCAGGGTCCTCGCTCTAGATCCTTCCTTCCTCCAGAGTCTCCAGCACATCACGGTGCGCTGCCCTTGCCAGCGGCCCTCTGTGGCTCCCGTGTAGCGGCTGTGTGCTTGTGGGGGCGGGGGGGGCGGACAGCTGGACACACAGGCTCTGAAGGGGCCTAAACAGCGGTGGCCTTGCCTGCTTGTAGGGGTCACCTTGTGGTGACAGTGCTTTGGAAACCCGTTGCCCAGGGGCCCGCGTGGGAGTGGGACCCGCGGCCGGGGTGCGGGTGGTGGCCCGGGGCTGTCGCCTTCTTCCCAGGTGCAGGTCTCCTGCCAGGGAGGGCAGGCCGTGCCCGGCAGGAGGGGGCGCTGGCGTCACTTCCCACCTTGTGTGGTTCAACAGACGACAGCGCCCAGGGGTACAGGAGGAGACACCCTATCCCTTGAGGTCGGGTGCTGGGAGAGGTTGCTGTGAGTGTCCCTCTGACCAGGGGTCCTGGCCGGGACAGTTGGCCTGGGAAGCGGCCCTGGGGGATTGAAGAAGGTGCGGGGCTCCTGGCTCTGCCGGGAGGGGGAGCCCAGAACCTGCCCTTCCAGGCTCCGACCCCTGGCTTCTCCCGGGGCGGGGCGGAGTCAAGGAAGGACACCTATGTCAGCAGCAAGTTCCTTCCTTCTGTCCTCAGCACACCCTTGTGAGGTAGACAAGCTTCCCTCGAGCTGCAGGGGAGGGAACTGGGGCTCAGAGAGGCTGCGAGTTGTGCGGGGCGTTCGAGCCACAAGCAGGGGAGCCGGGACTTGGGGCCGGCACTGGGGGTCCCCGGGTTCTTGCTCAAGGTCACAGACAGAGGTGATGGGGGAGGAGGGAGGCCCCCGAGAACAGTCACCGTCGGCGACCTGTTCCTCACCCCCCACCAGCCCCTCCTGTGTCCTGTAGGCCCAGGAGCCTCGCACAAAACGGGGCGGGGCTTCCCCTCCGCGTGGGGACCCGAGGGGATGAGGGGACGGAGGCCGGCAGAGGGGGCGGGACCGGCTCACGGCCACACGGACTCTGGGCGACTGAGATCGAGGCCTGGGATCCCCCTGCGGCGCGCGCGTCCAAGTCACGGCCCCGCGGGGACAGATGTCGTGGGCGGCGAGTCCCCAAGCCCAGGGACGCGTGAGGCCGCGGGTGGCGCCGATGGAGCCGGGGCCCCCACCTGCTGAGATGACGGGCTGTGACCCGACAGGAGGGGGTCCGCGCTCGGGACTGGTGCGACACGGTGCGTACGGGGCCGACGTGGCCGTTTAGAAAGACACGTGTAAGAAAAGCCTGCGGGGAAATGTGTCAAAGTGGTGGCTTTCGGGAGGTGGGATTCTAAGTGGCGTTTTCTCCCTTTCCTGCCATTTTTCATATGTTCCCAAATTCCCAAAATGCGCATTTCATTTACGACCAGAGAAATAGACCCCTCTATGTCTTAGTTTACAAAGTACAGCCGGGAAGCAGGCGTGTGCCCTGTGCAAAGGTCGGGTGCGGCCCCTCCCGTCGCTGTCGCGCCCCCCTCCCCCCCACTGCCCGGCGGGCTCGGGCTCAGCGCTCGGCGACGTCGGTGCCAGGAGCTTCGGGCCCTGTGTGTGCTGCCGTGCACTCTGAGGGCAGACGGCATCCTGAACACCAGAGCAGTGTTGGGGGACCGTGGGGGTCTGCCCTGGACCCGATCCCAGAAGGTGCACAGGAGCCGAGGAAGGGGACCCCCTCCATCGTCCCACAGAGACTCCCCAGCGCGGACGGGCCTCCCGACTCGCGGCCCTGGGCTCTCATCGCCAGGCCAGCCCCCCGCGGGGCCCCCGCAGCCCCTGACTGTGATGCTGGGGGGGCGCGGGAAGCAGGTGTGGCCCCGGGGAGCCTCCTCCGTCCGCGGCCAACTCCATCCCCGGCTCCGCGGGCCGGCCGGCCGGTGACCCGGGGACACGGAGGCCCCCCCACGCCCGCACCTCAGTCGTCCAGGTGCTGCTCCTCCCAGGTGGACGTGGGGATGGCGCTGTAAGGGTCCATGATGACCTTGGCACAGCGAATGATCATCACCACGAGGAAGAGGCAGAGGAAGACGAGGCAGGCCAGGGTCAGTCCCTTGTCCACGTCCACGTACACGGGCTCAGGTGTGGGCTCCTCCATGTCGGGGCGGCAGCGGGCTCCTCGGGGCTGACGGGTACCATTTTCCACCCCTGCGGAGAGTGGGGCCGTGGGGAGGCAGGGCCACACTCCGGCCTGGGGTGGGGACACAGGCCCCTGGGGGACAGCGTGGGGCCCAGCCCCTCCTGAGGGACCCGGCCCTGAACCCCGCGGGGACCCCCAGCCACTGCCTGGGGAGGACAGGGGGGAGAGGTGAGGGAGGGGAGCCAGCAGGGGCGGGGCGCAGGTGGAGGCCTCTTGGGGAGGGAGCTCCCGCACTTGGCACCACTGCCCCCGGGCCTCAGGGAGGCCGTCATCCCAATGCCTTCAACTCCGCCAAGCCGGCCGCCCGGGTGACCGTGGAGCTCGACAAAATTAGGTAAGGACTAGATTCGGGAAGACAGCAGAGGCCGGATTGGGACTGGCGGGTGGGAACCGGCTGCCGAGACGCTGCGGTTACGGAATGGGGGGGTGGGTGTGGACGCTCTGCATCCCCTCCCCATGCGGGGGCCTCGGGGGGCCTCCCCAGGGGTGTCTGCTGAGCCCCCGCCCCAGGGTTCGGAAAGCACAGGTGTGACGGGAACACGGGTGTGGGCAGCCGCGGGGACCCCCATCCCCACCCGAAAGGCCTTACCCCGCGGACCCGGGCGTAAGACCTCACGGTGACTCCATGGGTCCCGCCTGTGCCCCCCTGCCGAGGGCGGTGACAGCGCGCAGGTGCCAGTCTGCTTGGGGGGGGCGAGGCCGTGGCCCGCGTGGGGGTCAGAGGTGGCGGCAACGCGTGGCCCCGGCCCGGCAGGTGAGGAAGGGCTCTGCGTGGAGCAGGGAGCCGCCGGCAGCAGGACGAGGGAGCTGCTGCTCTTGCCCCCACGTGACCGTCCCCCCATCACCCCCGAGTCTTCCCAGCACCTGAGCTGTATTTGCACCTTCGCATCAGCTTGTCCTTTCCTCCTCACGGCAGCCCCGGAGGCCAGCTGGCCGGTCGCCATGTGCTCATCTTATCAGTGGGACAACTGAGGCCCAGACGGGGAGTGAGGCACCGCGGGCAGGCCTCCCCCTCCTCATGGGAGGTCTGGGGGCTCCGTGCCCCTGCCCCTCGCCCCCGCCCCGGCCCTCGGGAGGCGAGCTTCGGGTGGGCGGGTCCTGGCACACCGTGACCACCGGTGACCGCACTGTCCCCTGGCTCCGACCTCATCTCCCTTCCCACCCCTGCCCGGGGGGCACTGACCTGCCGGTGGGAGCGGTCAGCAGGTCATAAGGGCCACCAGGGGCTCGCACTCTGGGCCGGGCTGCTCCAGGAGGGCAGGGGAGAGGCCGATGTCACCGCCGCTGAGAGCCTCTCACTTGGAGCGCAGGCACCTGGGCAGGCGATCGCTGAAACAAGAGGACAGACCGAGGCGGGTTACCTCCCGAGACCTGCGGCCCCAGACTCGATCGGGGGCAGGCGGAATGGGGGGCTCCTCCCCAGGCTCGGCGGCGGGGCCCAAACACTGTATTCTTTCCTTCTTTCTTTTACAGACTATAGCGTCTTAATTTTTTTAAATATGCATAACGTAAAATTTGTGCACGTCATGTCCATGCCCAGTTCAGGGCCCCTAAGGACATTCACACCGTCGTGTGACCATCCCCACCGTCCATCTCCAGGCCTCGCCGTCCGGCAAAGCTGAAACTCGGTCCCTGTTCAACAGCCGGGCCCTGACCCACCGCCCCTTTCTGTCTCCGTGAACTTGACTCCTCCTGGGACCTCGTACGAGTGGAATCCCGCAGTGTCTGTCCTACGGGGAGCGGCTTCCTTCGCCGGGCACGCTGTCCCCCAGGGCCGCCCAGGTCGCCGCAGGGGCCAGGAGCTCCTTCCCGGTTCAGGCCGAGTGCTGTTCCGGGGCACGTGCGCGCCACGTTCGGTCTGTCCGCCATCCACGGCGGGACACGCGGCGGCCTCCGTCCCCTGGCCGCCGCGGACCGTGCCGCCGTGACTGTGACCCCGCCCCAATTCCTTTGGGTATATCTATCCAGACGCATAGCGATCCATTGCTGGGTCCGTGTCATTCTGTTTTTAGTTCTTTGAGGACTAAATGTTCTTTTAAAGATTTTATTTATTTGAAAGACAGAACAGGAGGAAGGAGGGGCGGGCAGAAGTGGCCGGAGAAGCAGACTCCCTGCTGAGCGGGGACCCCATGCGGGACTCGATCCTGCGACCCTGGAATCGTGACCTGAGCCGAAGGCAGATGCTCAGCCAGCGGAGCCCCCCAGGAGCCCCTCTCATGCTCCACGGTTCTGAATTGAGACCCTGGAGTGTTTCCTTGGACCATTTCTTCTTGGCATGTCTTGAATGCTAGTTAGTCTCTTCGGTGCCTTGAGACATGAAAACTGTGTAAGATTAACACTCAGAATTATTCAGCAACTGATGTTTGAATCTCCATGAGAGCGTGAACCCCGAGATCACTGGTCGTTAGCGAATAGCCACCGACGATTCCACGGAAGGCCAGGCCTGGGGCTGAGGACATCCGTGTTCGGTCTAAGCCGTCCTGTGCCATTGCTGTGGGGTTTTGAAAGATGTTCACGGCAGCATTGTTGGTGAACAGTACAAAAACCGAGAACAAACAATGTTGTCAGTATCGGGGTGATATGATAGCGATCTGTGTGATGGACTGCGTACTCCGAGGCCGTTAAAAAGACACACACACACACACACGCACGCACACGTACACAAATGAGATCTAAGTAATCTTCTTCCGTGGAAAAGTTAAGGAGCGATAACTTCGATAGGATATAATCTAGATAAAATAAAAAAAAGAACTTTTAGGGGCGCCTGGGTGGCTCAGTCCGTTAAGCATCTGACTTGGTTTCAGCTCAGGTCATGATCTCAGGGTCCTGGGACGGAGCCCTGAATCAGGCTCCCTGCTCAGCACAGAGTCTGCTTGAGAACTTCCCCCCTCTCTCCTCCCGCTCATGCTCGCTCTCTTTCAAATAAAGAAATACATCTTAAAATAAAATAAAAAGAATTTCGAAATATCGGCACGTACGCATGCACGCATTAGGGGTGGGAGGTTAGGGCCCTGCGCCCTGCTAGGTCGAGACCTGCTTCTGTTTTCGTGGGGAGATGTACGCACAGTACAAACAGTATTCTAGTAAATGCCCACATTTCCCTCCTGCAGAATTTGGAGGTATTACCTAATCCTGTTTGCTTTGCCTTGTGTTTCCAGAAACACACCCTTCTCTTGTCACCACTAGCCCACAGAGCCACTTCCTCTCACCCCGTCTGGCAGTAACACCATCCTGAGTGTGGCGCACACTTTCCAGTCTGGGCATCCATGGAAATCCGAGGGTTCCGTGAACCCTACTTGGAAACCACGGTCCTTTCGCAGACAAAGAGACTGGAAGGCAGGGAGGAGGAGTTTTCTCCGGATCTCGGAGCAATGGCGTAGCCGAGCCTGGAGTAGAGCCGGCCAGGCCCGGGCCACACGGGCCTCGTGGCACTGATGCGTCATGGTTGTTGGTGGCTCTCGGGAAGGACGAATGTGCTAGGCTGTCACAGCGGGACTCCGTCTGGCCTCGCAGGCACAGACTGTGAAATCCCAGGCCCAGGGTCTGCCCTAAGTTATTACCGATACCCTGCAGAGCTGGTAGAGGTCAGACCTCAGCGAAATTGCCATCTGACCCCTCACTCCCCCCGCCACCGCCCTCTGGTCTGGGGCCAGGATTGGGCTCTATAACCTTGGAACGGGCCCCAAAAGAAGACTGTTAGTGTTTTCTGGATCCTTCCGTCCGGGAGGGATGCCAAGGATGTGGACTCAAAACAGCAGATTTGCCTTTCCCCCCTCCAGATGGAGTGTTCTCATTAACCTTAATTAGCGGGCAGGCCCAGGGCCCTCCCGCTCCGCCGCACAGCAGAGCTGGGACACGACACCCAGGAGACGCTGTAACACAGAGCTCCGCTGCAGAGGGCGGAGCTTCTCCCTGGGGGCCCAGGGGGCGGGGCTTCCCGGAGGCCCGCTGGGGGGGTGGTCCCCGGCATCACGGGGTCTGCCCAAGGTGGGTGGGGGCTCCATCGGCCACCTTCCTGGGGAGGCTGGAGGTGACTTTGCCTCTGAGTCAGGGATGCTGGGCGGCGAGGGACCCTCAGGGGACCCTGGCATAAGCCCTGGAGAGTGCGGCTTTAGGGCTGAGGGGTACTGGATCCCTCGTTGTTAGGTATGGAAGGCCTGCCCAATGCCACGTCCAAACACGGAGCCTGGAAATAAGTACCTCCATCGGGGCTTTAGGGGAAAACTGGCAAGAAGGGTACGCAAATACAGGATCTGGGTGTCGGCGTGTGTCCTACCTGGCGGTGGGACGCTCGGGTCCTCACCTTCCGAGCTGATGGATTTCTTTTTTTCTGTCTGTATGCGTGTCTCGGGTGCCGGGCGGAGGGGGAATCGCCGTGCGGGGGTGCGTCGGCCGCAGACGCAAGCAGATTAGCCCTCTCTCCTCCACCTCCCCATCAGGGTAAGATGGGGAAGCAAGTCCCCAGCTGTAGCCACTCCCGCAAGACTGGGGGAGGCACCGTAGTTTAGCAGAAGCTCCCCGTGGGGCCTAGGGGAGAGACCTCTAACTCCCTTTGTTGGTTCTCCGATGCCCAGTGCTCTCAAGGTCTCATGAGGGTGTTTGGAATTAGGTTAGAAGCATGTTTTAGCAGGAAATAAGTAAACAATGCAGTGAAGGCAAAAATATCATTTTGTAGTTTTCCTCTCTGTGCACGTTCGCTGTGGTGGCCCCAAGTGTCCCCTCTGCCCTCTGTCCTCCCCATCCCCGGCCTCGTGCTGTGTAAGCAGTCTCCTCCAGCAAATGCCGTCCTGCGTTTCGGAAACGTCCGGTCTGAGCGCCCACCCCTGCTGCGGGGGCGCCTGGGGGGCTCGGTCGGTGAAGCCTCTGCCTTCGGCTCAGGTCATGATCTCGGGGACCGGGGATCGAGCCCCACATCGGGCTCTCTGCTCAGCGGGGAGCCTGCTTCTCCCTCTCTCTGACGCTCCCCCTGCCGTGCTCTCCCTCCCTCTCTCCCGCAAAAATAAATTTACAAAATCTTTTAAAAATTCACTTCTGTTCTGTGAAATACATCATTTCCTACGTGTTTCCCCAACTTTTAAATTTCAGCTTCTTCCTTAATGTTACAAAAGCAAAAACAAACACGGTAACCTTGACGTGTAAAGAAAACGCGCTTCCGTGTCTTTGCGCGGATGCAACGGCCTTCAGAGGCTCCCGCTCCGGGAGCGGGAGGGCCCCGGACTTGTTTTCAATACCACGTCTCCCACTTTATGTTTTTTCACGCTTATCTTTTAAATTGAACAGCATTGAAATTCTTGTTCTGCCTGGGTTTTCCGACCCTCAGGTAAGTTGATGTCATCCCGGCCGCAGAAAGTTCTACGTCAGCAGGAACGCTGACTTGGATGTCCCTTGAAGTTTTTACGGGGAGTCTAAGCGTAATTCCTGAGAACAAGTACATGGAATAGATATAAATTTTTAACACGTTGTTAGGTATGGAATTGCTGAATCATTATAGCGTACGCTTCAAACTAATATCACTCTGTGTTAATTATGGCTGAATAAAGGGAGGAATGAAAGAAAAACGTTTTCAGGCAAAAAAAATGTCTTTTTTGGACAATGTGTGATCCGACTGATGGAAGTAAATCCTTCGACTTTAAAACGTCTGCTTCGAGTTTCAGCGTTTGTGTCCCACTGGCCCCCAGGGACGATCCCGGAGGCCAATTCCTTGATTCCGGAAGTGAAGGGGCCCCTGCTCCTGCCTCCCCAGGCAGACGTCCCTGGCGGTGGGCCGCGACGGCCCTCAGACCCTGCAGTGGCCTCAGGAGGCTCGCTGGCTTCTGTTCCCCAACGATGACTGCTGGCGCTCTGCCCGTTTCCGGGAGCCCATCCACGGAACCCCCTCTCTCCCAACGCTGGGCCTTCGTCCCTGTCCCGCTCCCGTCCAGGATGTGTGGGATGTCTGGGTGCGCAGGCGGCAGGGAAGCGAGCGCTCAGCCGCAGGCTTGTCGTCTTGCCACCTCTGTGACACGTGTCCTGCGTGTGCTGGCCACGGGTGGGCTCACGGGAGGGGCCGGCCTCTTTCCTCAGCTAACCCCAGAAGTGAGCTCCTGGCCCAGTGTTCGGGAGCCCGGACGTGTAGCTGTGAGCTCTGAGGGCCCCTGAGCTGGGACCCCGAGCCGGGGGTGAGGCCAAGACGGGGACGCAAGAGCCCGTGCCCGGACACACTCAGCCTCCTGGACCCCTTCTCCCTCCCGCAGTGTCCTGGGTGAGAGGGACTGTCGGGTTCGCTGTTTACTCTACATGAGCGCTGCACGCCTGCCCTTGACATTTCTGGTTCACGCGGGAGGAAGCACGGAGGTTCGGAGGCAGTGCTAGGAAAGGTTCATAGCGACGTGACAGTGCAGGGAGATGCACGGGCGACAACAGACTCTCCTCCAACAGGGCACAGATGAGCTCGGCTGAGTCACGCGGTCCATGCTGAGCCCTGATCATGTGCAAGACCACGGGTGGGCCCGGGACGGATTAGAAACGTAGGGGGGAGCCCAGCTGGATATTCTGCAAAGCCCTGCTCTCCCTCACAGCCCCTTCCGCCCTGGGGCCTCCAGCCCGGGGCCCGGCTGCACACGGGGCTGCGGGAGCATCCTGCCCATCGGACGGAAGAACTCTGTGACCTTGACAGTCTAATGGAAACCAGAGGATGCTAGGACACCCTCCATTCCCCCGGTATTCTGGCCTTCAAGGGCAATGCTGGCTTGGCTAACAAATTTCGGTGTGGTACGTGGTGGTCAAAAGCTGGGCCATTCCGCCTGTGCTCCTGTCATCGTGTTGTTCAGCTGATTAGGGAAGAAGGTTATGTGCACAAAAATACGAGTGATACATATCCAAAGTTTATCATTTCTCTTGTATAAGTATCTCAAGCCAAGACAGTTCTACCGAGCCTCGAATAAGCTTCCCAAGATACAAGCAGGCTCTGTTCTCCTTTCACATTGTAGGCTGAGGGGCCGTGGCAGGAAACTGGTGACGATGCCGATTATCCCTGCCCAACGGCAGGGCAGGGGACTTTGGTACCAAAGCCACCCCAAAGGTTACAGTTTTATTGCTCTGTAGAACGTTGAGAAGTTCTCTGTGTAAATTAGCCACCTTAATTCAAGTGGGCTTTCTTGAAAAGCGACTCCCTTTCTCCAATTCTCTTAGAGCTGGATTTCCATTGCGACGGTCCCATCATTCATGGATTAAATAAGTCACTGTTCACTTTACGTATTTTTGTTGAGAGTTGAGATTCTTTTTGAAAATCCTACTTGGACACTTGCATTGTCCCCTTGGGGACCAGACAACATATCAAAATGGACAATTCACGCAGGGACGCCGACATGCTGAGAAAACACAGTGTCTTGGTTATACCTGTGATTTAAGTCATCTTTTTCTGAACATTGGGTACGGTTTGAATTTTATCTGCTCCAGTGATTTACTACAGCACCATAAGGCAATCTGAGGGAAAACACATCATGTGCATGGACGGCGTGCCCCGGGTCCTGGGGGAAGGAAGGTGCCCTCGGGCGCGGTGGCGGCCCCTGCGCCCTGGTCTCCGGGGCAAGGTCTCTGGTTTGCTGCTCTGTGCACCCCGCGGGGCTCCTTGGCATGGGCCGCAGGCTGTGTGCCTTGGGCTTTGCTTCTAGTTCTGTGACTGACACGGCTCCTCACCTGCTCTCCCCACTACAGAACCCACGCCCTCGTGTCTCCCCCACGGGCTTGGCTCACGGACATGGACAATGGGAGGAAGCCAGGAGCCTGAGTAGGCAAAGCCTCCCCGCTCTGGATCCCAGAGGCCCTTCTGGGGAGCAGTGCTTTTAAAGAAATCTAAATTGATTTCTACCCTCACTTTTACTATTCTTTCCCTTTGGTTTTCTTTGGGTTTAAGTTGCTGTTGTTTTTCTGGTTGATTCTGTTGGCAGCACACGTCGCTGATGCTAGACCTGGCTTCTTTCCCAACTGATGCACTTAGATCTACCAGCCTTCCCTTTAGTGCTGCCTGAGCTGCAGCCCTCAGGTTCAATGCATTCCCTCAGTTGCATTGTGATTTCTTCTGTGATCTGTGGGTAGTTAACAGTGTTTGCTTAGTTACCAGCTTTCTTCGTGTGATCGATACCAGAGTCTGATCTCTACTTTCCTGTGTCTGCCATGCATTCTCCAGCAAAGCTTTCTCTCATCCCTAAGGGGCAAGGACCCCAGTCCTAACTGTCCCCTTGAGGTGTCTAATGTACTTTGGCCCTACAGGCCTCAGCTAGGAGAAGAAAAATGGGGAGACACAAATCTCACTACCTTTTGTCTCTCTCACCATCCTCTGCCATTTTCATGCTGCTTGTTTTTCCTTCCCCTGGGCCAACATTTCCTTCCTGAATGCAGCTAATGTCTCATTAAGGGCATGGGCAAAGCTCTAAGCCATGGGAGAGATTCATGAGCCGACACCTCTGTATCGGTTTGTGATAACGCTAAATAAAAAAGGAAATAAGGGAATTTGGAAAATTTCTTCTCAAGAAAATAGCCTGAGTTGCAAGGCTATTATTCTGCTGCATAATCATGTTTTCGATTGTCAGGAACTGAATATTAGTGTGGCCTTTCTTGCTGCACGCTTCCTGTAGCATTCTAATCTCCTCTCGGGCAGATCGGTGCTTAGGATGAACGAGGTGAAGGTCACACACCCAGGAACAGGAAAGGGAAAGGGCCATTCACTTTGGTAAAAATATTCCCCACCTTACAAGAGAAAGTTCTGCGCACGGCGAGAGCGACAGCTGCTGATACCTGGGCGCAATTGATATTTTGGTAAAGTGTTTCCATTCATGGCACTGGGGAAGCACTAACCCTGCAGTTGTCATGGTTACCGAGCTAAGCGGCTTCCCAGTCTCAGGCAGGGGATGATGTGGAGTTTCTGGGGCCACAGTGGGACCTGGGCATGGGGACCCACCGCGGTGCTGGGGAACACAGGTTCCTGTGTTTGGAGGGACGGGCGCGGGGTGGGCGTGGGGACAGCCAGGCTCAAGGAATGGTGCAATCTGACCGTGACACTGAAGGCCCAGAAGCGCAGCCCACCAGCAGAGAGGGGCCCAGGCTGGGAGCCCCGATGGAGGCAGGAAAGATGGGCCTCGTGGGCGTGGCTGCGGGAGCAGAAAGGGCGTGGCTGTGGGAGCAGAAGGGGCGTGGCCTGGCCCCTGGGCACCTCCCCTCCCTGGTTCTCTGAGGGTCCCAGGCTCCCCTTTGTTTGCTCTCCACCAGAGGGGTGGCCAAAGACATTTCTAGGAAACGGAGCTAAGGTTTCTAATTTGATGGCAATTTCATTTGCGCCCCAATGTAACGATTGAGGAGCCTCTAACAGAGTTTTTAAATGGAAAGAATCAACCCTTCTTCTTCAAACAATGAAATAGAGTCAGGGTGGGGGCAGGTGGGCAACTCCGTCCAGCCGCCCTTCCCAGCCCATTAAAGCCCCCGAGGCAGCCTCAGGCACGGGTCCCCCCCAAGCTCCTGCCCGCTCCCTATGCCGCCTCGTCTCCCCCCACCCCAAATACAGCCCAGAAGCCTCAGCAGGACCCTCCTTCCACGACATGGGGATGAGTGCCCTCCCAGCGCCCGTCCAGGTGGAATCAGAAATCAGCGGCCACTTGCGGAAGGCTTGCTTGTCGGGAGGGCCGGGGAGCTGGACGTGCTGGAGTTCACGTCCTGGGACACAGTGTCCAGGCTGCGACTGTGGCCAGACAAGAGACCGAACTTTAGCATCCATATCTTCAACACAGGGTAGTCCCGTCCCTAGCACCTCGGACCTGAGAATGAACGAGGACAGAGGCCCACGGGGCTCAGCACAGCCTCCGACACTGAGTAAGGAGGCAGCGGAAATACTGGCTATTGCATTTATTCCTGTTTTGATGGCTTCCCTCCCCAGGACTGGGTCCCCCACGCTGGCCGCAGAAGGACGAGATGCTCCTGTCTCGGGCCCGCAAACCCCCGCCTGGCTCACGGTGGCGGCTTCCCCAGAGCACGGCCAATGACACAGCAAATTGCCTGGTGTCTTCTGACGGGGCCTTCCCACAATGACCAGAGTCCCCCTGGGGACACTGCCCTCCACCCAAAGGGAGATCAGAGGGCTGGGGGCTGCATCTGCAGGAACACGGGGCTCGGGAGAGCCCCACAGGCTTGCTTCCCCGCAGTAACTCACAGCAGCGGGGGAGAGCTGCAAGGGACGGGCTTGGCTGTCCCCGAGACTGATGAGTCTCCCTGAAATTAATGGTCCTTCCGAGGCAGGCAGCCGCAGAGGCTGTGTGGCTCCAGGCTGCGGGGCTGGGCTGCGGAGGCGAAGACGCTGGTCAGGAACCCACAGGGCCGGCTGTGGGTTCGGCAAGTGCTGGGGAATGCGGTCCCCGCCACAGGGCTCCGTGCTGCCTCCTCCATCCCCAGAGACAGAGGGGTGGGTGTCCCTGCGAACAGGAGCCAGTCTGCCGCCCAGAAGCTGAGTGGCGCTGAGCACAGCGCCGAGTCTGCTGCCCTCGCCAGCCGGAGGGGCGGGTTGTCCTGGGGGCTCCGGTCCTTGTGGGCAGGGCACAAGGAACTCCCAGCTTTGTCACCTCAGTGCATGGACAGGCTTGCTGAGGGGAGGGACAGACTCTGGAAACTTGACATGCGGGAGGCTGCTCCTCCGAGATCAGGGACGATAAATCCCTGAACAGTTTTGCCAACCAAGACGTGTGCTGAGTGAGAGGGGGGATGAGGGGCGGGGCGGATGGGAACTGGAGCAGGGGAAGGGTCAGGTGACACGGGCCTCCTGTGGGGCCTCCAGGAATAAAGCGGTGACCCCCCCCCCTTCAGCCGCACTCCTGCGCTGGGGTCGTGTTGGATCACCTCTGTCCAAACGTCCCTCTCGGGGCGCCCGGGGGGCTCAGTGGGTTAAAGCCTCTGCCTTTGGCTCGGGTCATGATCTCAGGGTCCTGGGATCGAGCCCCGCATTGGGCTCTCTGCTCGGCGGGGAGCCTGATTCCCCCTCTCCCTCTGCCTGCCTCTCTGCCCACTTGTGATCTCTCTCTCTGTCAGATAAATAAATAAAATCTTAAAAAAAATAAAAGTCCCTCTCATCACAGCGGCTGCACGGACGGTCTGCCCCCCAAAGTCCCGCAGTGTGCAGCCCCCCGGGCCTGCTCTGAACGCAAACCGCTTCTTCACTGGGTCCTCTCCAACGAGGCGGGAGCAGGAGATGCAGACAGCAGCTGGCCGACCGGCAGCCCCCCGAGCTGGGGTAATAGCTCTGCCCCTCGGGCGCTGTGTGCCGCTGCGAAGGTCGAATGACCTCTCTGTGCTGGACGACCAGAGTCTTCCCCCTGCCGCTCACCTGCTCTTCTCTGGAGGGCCGGGGGGGCGGTGAGGCAGGGAAGGGGCTCTATGCTGGTTCAGCTAGAGGGCTGCAAGCCTGCCCCCCCCCCCCCCCGCTGGCCCTGTGGAGCCCGCGTGTGGGGCTCCTGAATTGTGCCTGTGGGCTTGGCCGGGACCAGCAATGTCCCCTAGGGAGGGCTGCCGGGGAAGCCAAGAGCCAGTTTCCCAGTCTTGCCCTGAGACCTGCACTGGGACGTCCGGGGAGGCCGCTCGTGGCTCCGCAGGGCCACCCCCGCGGGGCTCTGTAGCTCGGACCCTTGGCAGCTGCCAGCACTGCCCCACACGGCCAGCCCCCTCCGCGCCGCTGGCCTGCAGCCCTTCCCGACCTCAGCTTGCGTATCTGCAGAATGGGGCCTCGGGGTGGCGGTGAGAACCGAGGTCAGGGCGCCCACGAGGGCCCTGTGCCGGGGTGCCCACCGCTTGTGTCCTCGCATGCTGGAGGCCACGAGGGAGCTCTGCGGGGTCCTCTCAGGGCACCGACCCCACGCAGGGGGCCCACCGCCTCTCACCTCGCTCGGGGGTGGGGATTTCAGCAGACGCGTCGGGGTTGAGAGAGAACACACTCAAATGAGCAGCTGGGAACCTCCCGGAGTCCTGGAGACTCACACTCTCAGCGCGACGGTTCCGGGAAGCGTTGGGCCCAACAGGGTAGGGGTCCAGCCGCGGGGGAAGCCCCCTCCGTCCCGGCCCCTCCGGGATGTGCCCACGGGCTCTGCTCGCTCCCCGCCCTAAGTGCCTTGGTCTGTAGCGGGTGCGGCCGCTCCCTGGAGATCTGCAGACTCTGGCCTTGAGAGGGAAGGACCAGACTTTCCCGGTAGACGAGGCCTGACCACCCGCGAAAACGGAGGCCCCGGATGCCGGCAAGTCCCCGGGGTCAGGTCCGCACACGACTCACCGCCGGGGCGCCCGCTTCTCCTGCTCGCAGCCCCCTCCCTCCCCCCGCGCCTTCCCCAGGTGGCCGGCTTCCCGATTGCAGCAAGCTTTACCCCTCGTCTCTCGGATACTGGTTCTCAAAAGGCGAGCAGCCGAACTTGAATTTGGAGCCGGGTCTCTGTCCGGCGACAAGACGAAGGCCCGGCGTCAGCCGCCGGGAGTCTATCCCTTCTTGGGGAGGCCCCTCGCCGAGCACCCGCAGGTCGGGCCCTGGGCATCCAGGCCCTTGTAGGCCTGCCTCCCGCAGCCTGTGGGATCTCATGTTCCCCTCGAGACCGAAATACACCCGCTCCTGGGCAGGCTGTTGTGCTTTATTCGAAAACCTGGAGGGTGACTGGGCTCAGCCGGGAGCCTCTCCCTGGGGGCTTTGTCCGGGGCGTGGAGGCTCGAGGACGGCAGACAGGGTCCCGGGAGAGACCAGCCTCGGCCGCGGAAGGCAGAAGCCTCACTCCCAGCCCCATTTCATTCACCGAGGCGTCGCAGCTTCCAGCCGGGCTCAGGCAGGGGCGCCCCGGACGCCACCTGTTGTGGGATGACGGTGAGGAGCCCCCAGGCGGGTTTAAAATCTCCCGGAGGCTCTGCGCCTTCTTCCTGATTCCCTTCCGTCTCCTGCTCCGCCTGAAATGCCACCTGCCGGCCCCCGTCACGTCAGCCCTGCCTGCTGTCCGAAGTCCTGGGCGCCCTCCCTCCTCCCCCGGCCATGGCCGAGCCTCCCGCGCTCCCGCGACCACGATTCCCGGGGTCTCGTCCCCACGGAGTCCACGGAGGCGGATGAGCAGCGAGGCAGCAACCCCAGAAAAGGTCCACACGGGGGGAGAAACTGGAGGAAGCCCAGAAAGGCTCGTTGCGTGCCTGGCTGTCGTCGGTAGGAGACATTCCCTTCTGCGACATTTTTCAGAATTTCCCAAAACTTCTATAAAGTCCATCTGTAACTTAAATCAACAAAAAAATATTTTGCTGGGAAGAGGACACTTTAAAAATAGGTGGCCAATGTTTCTCGCCCTGAATCCAAAGCCCTCGGCTATTAAGCTCTTAAAATCTTTATCTCCAGAGAAGCAACTTGTCTCTAATTCCAAAGTCCACTCTCCATAAAGGGGACAAAAATACCGCACGACAGATCAAAGGTGGACAGAGAGAACCTTCGGCTGCCTTGGTGGAAATTGGAGCAATCCTGGGCTTGTGGTGGGGAAGCAGTAAGCATTAAAAGATGCGATCGCATCACGCATAGAAGCAGATTTTTCTCTGTCCCCAGAGTCGCTGTGTGTCCTTCAGGGGTTCTGCAGGGCTGGCTCGGACAGGATGGCGAGGCTTTGGCCACTGAGTCGTGACTCTTGGGGCAAACGGATGAACCACCCTTGTCCTGGGAAGCCCGTCGGGGGGGTTAACGTCCATCTCCCTGGAGCCGCGCGGAGGGAGGGGGCTCCTGCTGGCGGGGGCCTTCCAGGGAGGCGTCCTTCAAACCTGCAAGTGTGCCAACTGCGCTCCTCTCTCCAGGCAGGGCTGGCGATCCCTGAACCTCAGCCTCTCCAGTTCAGGGTCCACCTCCGGTTGGGCTATATTCTCCGTAAGCTCTTCCCCCCGGTCTAGGGGGTCAGCACTCGGAGGTCCATCTGCCCGAGAGAACACGGAGCTCGGAGCATCGGGGCTGGTTCTCGGGGGTCCCATGGCTGTCAGCGGCAGAGTCAAGATCTGGAAGCCGAGGCCCTCATGGTCCCCTGGCAGAGTATCTCCGGGGTTCCGTAATCTGTGACTCCAGCCAGCCGAGGTACTGATTCCCGGGTCACTGTCTCCACCGCCTTCCACCACCCAGCCCCATTCCACATGTGGGAAGACCTCGTCCCCCACCACCCCTGCTCCTGAGACGCCTCCAAGACGGCCATCTTCTGTCTTCTGAGCAGCGAACACTTCTCTCCTTGGACTCACAGATGGGGGACACCTGCTCAGAAGGGGGTGGTCCTGGGGGTGGGTGGGGTGCCGCGGGAAGAGGGGAGTCGATTCTGGGCAGTGGTCCGGCCCACGAGACGGTGCGAATCCACTCTCCCCGCACGGACGTAGACGCCCAGCATCTGAGGAGCGTTCTCCGACATCAGGCACATCGCTGAGCCCAAAGACAAGTTCGGGGGCGTTCGATGTCCCTGGCCGTGCCCACTGACCGGCAGCAGTGGCCTTGCACCGCCGGACATGTGACCTCTGGGAAGAGGCGGGATTTTCAAAGCTCCGTCTGCCAAAAGGGGCCACGTTTCTCTTCCGTGGACACTGAGGAGTGTAGCAGCCTTTGACCCGGGGTGCAGGGAAGGGGTCACTCACCGTGACCGCCCCTAGGACCCGGGTCACACGCTGGGGGCTGAGTCCAGATGTCTGTCTGTCCAGCCCATGGGCCCCCTGGAGGGAGCCTCTCGCAAACATCAGTTGGTAAGAGGGACAGACTGCTGCCAGGGGGAGAGGACAGTCACCCCGGAAGCCGAACGGCCACACTGTCGAGCCACACTACTGACGAAGTTCCCTTCTAGGGCCCTGGTGCTCAGGCTGTCCCCCGGGCTGTCCCCCGGGCTGTCCCCCGGGCTGTCCCCTGGGCTGTCCCCTGGGCTGTCCTCAGGCTGTCCCCCGGGTGTCCCCAGGCTGTCCCTGGGCTATCCCCAGGCACGGGGCCTCACTGCCGTGTCAGCCTGGGCAGCCCCCTGTCAGCGACAAATAGACCAAGCCCAGGCCCCACTCCATCTGCTGTAGTCACGGACTTACCCGTGTTCACGCTCGGGCCCTAACCCCACACCTCAGGACGTGGCTGCGTTTGGAGAACACTCTCCGCATGGATCTGGTCTCTTACTTTTTTTTTTTTTAAGCAGGCTCCCAGTCCAGCACAGAGTCCCACGCGCACCTTGAACTCACGACCCTGAGACGGAGACCTGAGCTGAGATCAAGAGTCAGACGCTTCACCGGCAGAGCCCCCACCCCCGAGACAGCCCCGGAGAAGGGCCTTTGAAAGAGGTGATTAGGGTCAAGGGAGTCAGACAGGTGGGCCCTGACCCCATATGACCGACTGGGGTCCCCATAAGGTGGGGAGAGGCGGACACAGACGGGCGCGGAGGAGGGACCGTGTGAGGACGGGGCGGAGAGACCGAGGAGAGGGGCGCGCACGTCGATCCTGGACTTGGATCCTGGACCCTGCAGCTGCCGGGGCGCCAGAAGGCCCGGCCCTGGGTGTCGGCCCCCCAGCCTGGGGTCGGGGGCCAGGACGGGCCCGGAGGCTGATTCCGGTTGTGGGAGCCACACCTGGGGTGCAGTCAGCGGCTGTCGGAGGGGCGGCGGGGCAAGGCGGGGGGTGCCGTCACCTGCCCCCTCCCCGTCTCACGGTCCGCAGCCCCGACTCAAAGCCACATCACGAGCCGACTCCCGGCAGCGGTCGAGAAGGCTCCTGAGGCCCCGGCTCCGTGGGAAAGAACGTCATGACTGATGAGCAGAGTCCGCTCCGGGCGAGGGAGGGAGGCGGGCCAGATGCGCGCCATCAATCTGCAGTCTTCTAGAACACAGGGAGCCCCGCCCGAGCCAAGGAGAAGTCAGGGGAGCCGGAGGGAGCGGGGCATGGTGTAAAGGCCGGAAAGTCCCCGGGGCCACTGTCCACCAGTGCCAACTGCCTGACGGCAAACAGATGGCATCGTGACCGCGACCTCTGGTCAACCCAGCATGGCCACCTGAGCGTGAAACGATTTATGTCCATGGCAAGGATTATAGTTCGGTCCCCACTGCCCCGGGCCTGGATCGCAGGGGCGGTGGCAATCTCCAGGGGGGGTCTGGGGCCTCTGCTATCACTCCATCCCCAGGACATGGGTGAAATGCCATTTTGGGGGCCATGAGTTCCATGGGGCCAAGGGACAAGGAGATGGATCTTTTAGGAGAAGGACAGACGGCCAAGGGCTTAGCCTCCCTCCCCGGGGCACATGTATACTGAGCGGGCAGCAGTGTGGCCCGGGGCTCAAGGGCACCGCCTCTCAGAGGGGTGCTGGCCTTCCCTCCCTCTCCTTCCCTCCCTCCATCCCTCCTCCCTCCCTCCGTCCTTCCTTCCTTTATTGGTCGGGGAGGGGCGCAGGGGGAGAGAATCTCAAGCAGGCTCCACATCCAACACAGAGCCTGATGCGGGGCTCCCTCTCCCGACCCTGAGATCATGACCTGAGCCAAAATCAAGAGTAGATGCTCAACCCACTGAGCCGCACAGGCGCCCCCGAGGCTGCCTCGCTTTACATTAAGCAAAGACAAATTATGGAGCAGAACAAAACAAATTTTTAGTTGAAAAATAAAGAATTAAAAAAAAAACTTAAAACATAAAAATAGAGTGTAGTCCTATAAAGCAAACATGAAACGTGTGCCTTGAGACCCTTTACTGAGGCCCCAGGGGCACATTCCTTTCGGGGTCATTAGTGGTTTTCAGCCGGGAAGTGGTAGGCGCCGACGTCTAAGTGGGAACTGGCAGGTCTGTCCCTCCCTCTGTCGGCACCTGTCCTTGCCATCAGGAAAGTAGAAACGTGAAGGTCAAGGCAATGGTGTGGCCCCTTGGGAGTGGGCTGGGGAGACCTGTTCTCTTTTCAGACTAGACCATAAGGGAGAGGCAAGAGACGTTCTGGGCGGCGTCCGGCCAGGTCAGGGCTGCAGGGGTGAGGCTGAGCGGCCTGCTACTCTCCAGGGAGCTCATTCGTGTGCAAGCCCCTCTGGGCCACGGGGGACCCCCGCGGAAGCGTGCGGTTCAGGGGGTAAGCGGCGGGCTGGGGATTCTGGGATTAGGAATCCCAACCATATCTCTTCCCGAAGACAGTGTCCTTTGTTTCCCTTGAAATAAGTTCCCCAAGGGGCCGCTGCCTGGAAGGGCTTGAAACATCCTTGACCTTGGGGGCACAGCAAGGCCCCCGCAGAAATGTCCAGCCATCGGGGCACGTGTTCAAGAGCCCGAGGAGGACTCTGCCCCGAGCTCTGATGTCCACGGCGAAGACGGGGCAGACTGCGGAAGGGAAGGTTCACGAGACTTCCTTTATGAAACACCTGCTATGTGCTACGTCCTCAGCGACGATTCCCACAATGACCCGGCAAGGAAGGCTATCGGGTTCTAAGTTTACAAACGGGAAGACAGAGTCTCAGAAGGAATTAGAAGCTTCCTTGCAATAGCCAGCCGTGCTAGAGACCAATTAGAGGGGGACCTCGCCTGAACTTCTGTACACATTAGCTGATTTAATTTCACCCTCCCAAGTGCAACTGGTAATCACGGCTCAGGGCAAGTACGCTCTTTTGTGTTGAGTGCGGACTCTCAGTCAGGGATGTCCTCCTCCGAGTGGCCCCCACCGACAGGTGCAGCACCCGTGAGAAGGAACCAGGCTTCAGGATGCGAGGACCCCCCCTGGAAATACCAGCTCTCCTACCCTGAGCCGACCTTGGGCAAGTCGCATTGCTTCTCTGCTCCCAGGAAAACAAGGATAAGGACTGTCGCCCTGGGAATTAGGCAGCATCCAAATAGCGCTTAGCATACGGTAAGTGCTTCAGATACCGGATCTCCTGGGTTTTACAAACGAGAGACCAACGCTCTAGAGGCGACTTGCTTATGGTCACCTGACCAAGGCAGAGCCGGGAGCAAATGCTGACCTCGGGAATCATTCTTCCCTGCGATCCCTGGAGAACGGAGCCCGGAGCCAGAGCCCGGGGCCGATCCTGACTCGTCAGGAAATGTCTGGATGCCCGAGAGCCAGCTCTCTGATTGTAGGAAGCGTACGAAGCACTTTAGGAATATTTTTCTATTAACCATTAAAATAGTTGAAAATGTCACTTCTAACGTTGCCATGTGAAACCTCAGCGATCTAAACAATTCACTGACATGGACCCATTCCAGAGCCTTCGACGCCAAAATTCAGAGCCATTATGGTTTTCCTTCCCACCAGAACTTATTAGAAGCATTAGCCTCAGAGTCTTGGAACCTTGTCAATTTTATAAACACTGTTCTTTCTAGCATGGCCGCCCAGGAGAATCTAAGGACACTTTCCTCGCCGCCACTTCATTCGCCACTTCAATCATGGAAACATTGTTGAGTTTCAAAGATACGGTGCACAAACCCCCGTCAGACGACAGCTTTTCAGTCTGCGCTATGAGAGTGTAATCTGGTTGTGTAAATATTTGTTGGAGAAAAATTAACTGGCAAACCAGAGTATTCAGAATGGCTGCCTCTCTCATTAGCCCGGGAAGGAAACACACTGAAAGATGAGCCATTCTCTACATCACAACTTACAAGCAGAAACTGAACTTCCAGACAAATTACTTTTTTTTTTTTTCCCCAGGCCAATTAAGGTTCGTCCTATTGAAAAAAAAAAAAAAGGTCTTTATTTCACCATGACCTTGCTCTATGTAAATTTATACCTTAAATACCTAATGGCCAGAAGTTTACTACAATTTTCCAAATTCATTTGACTTCAGAGACCCATTATACTTCCTGCATTCGTTGCCTGCATATTGTTCATAAATAATAAATACAGCTGGGAAAAAAATGATCGGGGAATTAATTGTTCAGGACGAGAGCACATTCATGCAAAGATTACGTTGAAGAAATGAAGAGCTGACCCTCGATTTCTCTTTTGGGTGAATGGGAAGCTACCTATTTCAGAGCAGTTTCCCAGAGGTCAGTGTTTGCTTGCACAACTGCCCTCCTAGTGGGTCCTCAAAGCGGGTCTTCTGCTGAGCCGTCCCTCACCCCGGCTCTAGTTTGAAAGTCACATCTGAGGCGTGGATGAGTGGCTTCATGGTGTCTTAAGCCCTTTCTGCAGGTTGGCAAGGACCACACTCCAGGTCCGCACAGTTCCTCTCAAGGGAGCCTTCAGGAGGGAGAAGGATACGCAGGGGACTTGAGCCCCCCCGGCCCCTAGGCGCACCCCCCCACTGGACACGGATGTGACATAGGAGAGTCCGACTATATGGCACTGCCAAACCAGCTACTCCGGTCCTCTGGCTGGGTTCCGGGGAGGCTCCGGGACACCCACGAGGGTCGAGGGTCGAGCTGATGCAGACTGGGGTTGGAGCACAACCTTTCCCAGCGAGGGCTGCGTGGGGGACTTATCTCTGGGTCTGAAGCCACACTGTGACCTTACTGAGAATCTAGGGAGAAGGTGCATCCCCTTGGTCCTTCCTGACAGTCTTTCTTTTCCAGAACTTTCCCAGTGGGCAATAGAGACTCTTTTATAGAATTCGGTTCTGTGATACATTCCCCAAAACGGAGGCACTCGCCACACTGATCCGGGGGAAAGATCTGAAAGATGGCCTTAGGCTTTTCCATGTAGATCAGGACAAAATCCGACCGAGACTTGACATTTTAGAAAAGCTGCCACCAACAGAACTTTTCCCCGAAGTTATATCAATTGTGACCTTCCTCAGCCACACTGAGAAACGTCTGTTTCCTGTGACGGTCAGCCACTAGCAGGGACCGGATTTTAGACACGGAACTTGACGCCAAGGCATCTGTAACTTTGATCCAGTTTCACGCACACCCCTCGCGCCCCCCATCCCGGGACAGAGGGCCGAGGCCCCGGTGCAGAGGAAGGGGCGGCTCTGTCCGGGGGGGGGGGGCGCCCCGGCCCCTCGTGAGGTCCCCGCTCCGGAGCCCCGAGCCCGCAGCCTCCCCCGCCGCCGCAGCTCCACCGGCTCCGCGCCCCGGGGCCACCCTGCCCGCCGACCGCCGCGCGTCCCGGGCGCAGAGGCCGCGCGAGGGGTCCCGGGCAGCTCCGGCGGCGGCGGCGCGCGGCTGGACCCCGGCGGCCGGACCCGCGCTCGCGGCCGGCGGGCTGGCTCCGGGGCCCGGCGGGGACGGCCCGGCTCACGGTGCGGACGCCGCTGCGGCGGGTCCCGGGCAGCTCCGGCGCTCCTTACCTGGCGAGGCCGTCCCGGGCGCTCGCGGGTCCCGGGCCGGCGGGGCGCCCGCTGCGGGGCGGGGGCGCGGGGCGCAGTCCGGGCCGGCTCGGCGGGCGGCGGGCGGCTGCGGCTGAGTCAGCGCCCCGGAGGAGCGGGCGAGCCCGGCCCGGCCGCCGACAGGGGCTGAGAGCGGAGTCGCGGCCGCCCCAGCATTTTAAAGGCGAGGCAGCTGGATGCCGTTCAAGCGGAAACGCAGGGCGAAACTTCACCCGCTGGGGGCGCCGGGGGCGGGGCGGGGCGCCGGGGCGCGGGGAGGGGGCGCGGAGAGCGGGTGACAGCAGGCGGGCAGGGGGCTCAGACCGGGGCGCGGGGATGGGGCGGAGGGCTCCTGGCGGGGAGGGGGGCGTCGGTCGAAGCGAGGGTGCGGGGAGAGGGTGCGGGGAGGGGGCGGCGGGTCCCTGGCAGATGCGCGGCGGAGCCAGGCGCGCTGACAGTTCCTCCAACGCGCTGCCGCCGAGAGAGGTTCGCTTGGCGGGGACGCGGGTGCCTCTCGCAGCGTCCGCCTGCATTATGCTTAATAGCGAGATGGACGGTTTCATCGAAGTTGGGAGCGATTCCGGGCGGGTTTGCAAAGTCCGGTCAATGCAATTAGATGAGAGAAGAAATACGGTGTGAAAACCTCAGGTTGTGCCTTTGTAAAGCCAAAAATTTTTTTTGCCTTTTTTTTTTTTTTTTAATTGGAAAGCAGGGAAAACGATTGCTATTTGCAGTGCATGGGATGGTCCAGCGGGAAAATCCAAAGTGTAGATGGAAACAGTAGCCTTTTCAACGAACTGGCCGGCTGTCTGACGAACATACCAGGTTAGCAGGATTCTCCAAGCTTACTAACCGGCTGGAAAAGGAAATGGAGAATCCCATCGTCACTAAGAGCAAAACCACAAATAGCTGGGAATATAAACGTATAAGGGAATATGGTCTACTTTGTAAGGAAAAAACCCTGCTTTTACTGGGGGACCAAAAACTTGAGTCTATTAGGACGCAATCCTTACTCTTAGATGAGAAGAAGTGAACGTCATAACCCTATCACGTGGTCTTGGTGAATTCAGTCCAATCTCCTTCAAATTCCAAGTAGAGTTTTCTTTCCAACTTGCAGGGATGATTCTAGGTCTCACGTGGAATTGTAAAGAGGGAACAGTCAAGGGGAAGGCTGAAGTCGAAGAGTATGAGGGAAGCCAGCCCGGCTGGATGCCATCATGAAAGAACGCGCAGGCAGGGAGGATTAAGTACAATAAATACCACAGCCACGAGGTACTTACTGTTCAAGCAGGAGTGTGTGCTCACCACTGCCCAAAGCGGGTCCTTGTCTTGCTGTCACTTTCAGGGAAGGAGATGCAGGCCCTGGGGATAAATGTCACACGTGAAGTCACGCAGCCCACCATGGAGGGTCAGGGACCCGAGGCAGGCATCCTGCCTCCAGAGTCGGCGTCTGTGCGAGTGTCCCTCCGTGTCCCTCTGTCACGTGACACTGCCTTTCTCGCAGAGCAGCGGTGGGAGTTCCTGGTGGGAGGGGAGATGAGTGCAGGAGGGCGAAGAGACCACAGTCAGCAGTGGTGTTTATGGTGAGACTTCAAGCGGATAGAATGGTTGAATTTTTCAAAAAACAATAGTGGCGTAACTAGATCATGATTGGCGGGGGCTGATTTTCTATCTAGCTCTCTAGAGCAAAATAAATCCCCAAATCCATCGAAGAGTGAATGCAAAAAAATGAAGCCAGAAAACAGTAAGATGAATGTGTAAGTGAGCTTTTGCCACAAAGCCGGGATTGCGAGAAGCTTTCTAAATATATCGCGAAACCATAAAGGAAAACACCAATAGATGGGATTATAAAATCTACAAATAAATGTCTTTATTTAAAAAAAAACACAAGCGAGTTAAAAAGTGACAAACTGAAAAAAAATATTCGCAGCATATATGACATGAGATTGCTAAGTTCAGACAAAGAAAATACAAACACCTGTTAAATTTGAATTTCAGGTAGACAACAAACAATTTTTTTAGTATAAGTATGTCCCATTCATTGTTTATCGGTATGTCCCATTCATTATTTATCAGAGTCAAGTGTAACTGGATGTCCTGTATTTTATCTGATATCTATCCCTAATATTACAGAAACATTTGAAGGTAGAAAATTCACAAAGATCTCTTATAATCAATACAAAATACGACCATCCCATTAGAACAAGGAATAAGACAGATGCAGGCCACTCACGAAAGAGGAAATGCTAATGTCCAAAAGATAGAACAAAACGAACCTCCTGCTGCCAAGAAGAAACTCAGAAAGCGATGCTTTTTACCCACTAGACTGCAAATTTTAAGATATTGAGAAAGTTCGGTGCTGGTGCCAGGAAAATAGGCGTTGTCTCTCGCTGTTGATGAAAATGTCAATTAGCACAGTGTTTCCAGAAAGCAGTTTGAAAACAAACATGCCACGGAGTCCTTTATGTGCTCAGCAATACACCAAAGAAATCCACTTTTAAGAATTTATCCGAAAATGAGAATTTTACGAGTGAACAAAATGCACGAAGTCAATGCTTACTATTTTGCATAAAGATATATGATAGTGAAAAGTGGGGAGTAACCTAGATGACCATATGGAGGGGAGAGGCTAATTACATAATAATTAAATTTACTGTGATTCAAGTACTGTTCTAAGCACCTCTCGTGGGCACACCTGTTTAACCCTCAGAAACAAAACAAAGCAAAACAGACCTGCCCCGCACCCCATGCCCCACGCCCGCCTTCCCCTGAGTGGGAAGGCACTGTGAGTGTCTCTGTCTTACAAAAGGGGAAACGGGACAGAGGGGAGGAACTTCCCCAAGGTCCCGCAGCTGGAAGCGGGAGAGGCGACTTCAACGGAGTCCTTGATTTTTCAGGGAGCACACGTCAGCTCCTGTGTTCTGCGGGGTACTTAATGGGATCCCCGGGACGGCGGGCCCGAGTGACCTCATCCCTAGGGTGGGAGACTGTAAGGTCCCTAAAAATGACGACACGGCTTTGTAGGTGTTGGTACAGAAAATCTTCATGGCCCGGTGTTAAGTGAAAAAGGAAGTTTCCAGAAACACATTGCTACAGACTGAATGTCCCAGACTCCTATGCTGAAGAACCAGCACGGGAGGGGAGCGAAAGGGGCGGCCTCTGGGAGGGGATTGGGTCATGAGGGTGGAGCCCGCCCGAATGGGGTTCGTGCCCTTAGGAAAGGGACCCCGGAGCCCTCGGCTACCCTCCCGCCAAGGGAGGCCGCGTCTGGGAGCCCGAAGCCGGTCTTCACCGGACACAGACTCTGCCGGCACATCGATCTTGGACCTTCCAGCGTCCAGAACAGTGAGAAATCCGTTTCTATTGCTTATATGCCCCCCCCCCCCGCCCCCAGCTGATCGAATTCTGTTGTGTCAGGCCTCGTATGATCCCACTTATGTGAAATCGAAAATACTTACGGCTGCGGAGAGGCATAGAGAGAAGTCGGGAGGAATAGTCACTAATAAGTAACGGACTTGCTTTCTGACTGATGGGCGTTCCGGAGATTTTTTACTTTCTTCCTGATACTTTTCCACATGACTCGGGTTTTTGCATTATGAACACTGATCACTGAGATATCCAGGGGGGAAAAAGAATCAGAAAACAAAGTCTTCCCATTTGATGATTCAGTCCTTCAGGATCTTGAAGTTCTAGGTTGTTCCCAAGCTTGTCGTCTCTCTGTTTGAATTCTGGGAGCTCAGATCCTGGACTCAGTTCTCCGCCCAAGCAAATCCCAGGCATCCCTCCGGCGCCTCCTGCCTGCCCTCTAGCTGAGCGGGGAGGATGGCACCCTGGGCCTCGGACCTCTCGGGTCAAGTCCAGGTGCTGTCACAAAGGACAGCGAGAGGCCCGGACATGCTGGGCCCCTGCTGGACGCCGGAGTCTCAGCCGCACAATGACGTGTGAGTTGGGGTTATCGCTGCAGAGGACAGAAATGCCTTCAGAAAGAAGGCCTATTCCCAGGAGGGATCAGAGACCCCAGGAATGCAAGCAGCGTAGGACCACCAGCGCCGCGTAAGGCCCCGAGATGCGCGTGAGCCCACAGGGCTGCGGGGAACATGGGCTCAGAGGCTCTCCTCTCCCCTCCCTGCCTCTGCTCCTCTGGGGGCATCTGCTCCCCTCTCCTCTTTCCGTCATCACTGGCTTCCTCTGCTTCTCACTCCGCGGAAACACGGCGGCCTCCCGAGCTTTATGTAACAGCTTCGGTCACCCAAAGAGGTTCATTTGCTTGGTACTTGGTTTTAAAATGTCCAAGTCAGGGCTTCGTTGGCTCAGGGGGGACCAATGCCCGCCCTGTGCGTGCCTCGGGGACGGGCCGTCGCTCGTCTCCAGGTCGGGAATCGCGTTTGGGACCCAGGCTGAAGAAGCACTTTCTATGTGGAGTGTTTGGGTCCTGACGGCAGAGGGAGAGCCGGGACAGCAAGCCTTGGGCTTTGCCGGACGAAGTCACACGGCCGAGCCCGGGGTCGGGGGGGAGGAAGCCTGCGGCTCCCCCAGAGTGGGGATACCGCCCCCCGCAGCCCGCGCAGGGCGGCAGGGGGTCGGGGTCCTAGCCGCTTATGGCGTCGATCGCCCCGACCACGGATGCCACGGGCAGGGGTGCCACGTTCCGGCATGTCTCCGCCCCAGGAGAAAGGCACGGGATCGGTAAGCAGGCAATCGCACCCATCTTGGCCCCAGCGGTCCTTGCGTGAGGACCGTGTGACGCCGGAAGCAGGCTGAGGGGCCTCTGGGGGCCGCCGGGGAGCCCCGGGGCGGGGGGAGGGCGGAATGCCGGGCTCAGAGTCGGACAAGCCCCGGGTTCAGCTTCTTGCTCCGCCGCCCGCTAGATTCAGAACATGGCCGAGTCACAGCATGTGACGTCCTCTCCATCATGACACAGGGGATGGTGCTCGCAGGGCTGTGACAGGGGCCAGCGCAGCATGAGATGGAAGCCAAGCAGCAGAGGGTCTCTCGGGGGCTCAGCCTGACTGTTAACCCTGCTGGGAGCAAGGCAGTGCAGGGCCCCGGAAAGGGGTCCGACTGCGGTCAGAGTTTTAACAGTGGAACTTCCTTTCTTGCTTTGAAACTTGAAAACGGGTTGATTTCAGCAGAATTAGTTAAGCCTCACTCACATGCCCCTGACTTGGGTGGACATTGAACCCTGCCGCCGACCAATGGGGCAGCCTGCGTTCTTGGTGACAGGGTCAGAAGGGGGGGCACACCAACCCCACCTCGTCTGTTCGCTCCTCCCTGCTTGGAGATGCACGATGGGCACCAGCTGGTGCCCAGCAAAGCCACCGGGTCCCAGAATCTGTCCCCAGGGGTTCCCAGCCCATCTCTGACCGCATCACAAAGCAGGCATGTAGCTCCCTGACCCCCAATTCCTGCTGATGGTCCAGAGACTCCTTTATTTCGAGGATGAAATTCGCAAAGGGATAGTTTGGGGAAAAATATTTCCAGAGCCCCTGGCTCCAACCCAGTATGGGATGGGGGAGGGCTGAACACGGGGCATTTTCTGTCTGGGAGATATTCAGCAAGAGGGCCCGGTTAACAAGAGCCAATTTAAATTTTACAGGCATTTGCAAGTCGGTTCTTAAGCCACTGGTAGCTGGAGAGCCCCCGAAATGTTTTCAGCACCCCGCGGGGGAGGCCACCTCCTGGAGAGCGGCCAGGGATTTGAACTGGTCAGTCTCCAAGGTGGGTTCATGGTCCGGTCTGCGATGGCCTCCTCTCGAGCCCCCCAGGGGAGCCCTGGGCACAGAGGCCAGCCTTGCCCTGTGTAGGGAGGTGTCAGCGGCGGGCTTCAACTCCATTTCGAGCCTGCAGTCATTTTTTAAAATTCTTATTTATTTATTTTTTTAAGAGAGAGAGTGTGCGCCAGTCCAGGGGGTGCGGGAAGAGGAGGGGCAGGGGCAGAGGGAGCGGAAGATCTCAAGCAGAATCCATGCCGGGCTCCGAGCCCAGCGCAGGGCTCAATCCCAAGACCCTGAGATCGGGACCTGAGCCGAAGTCGCTTAACCCACGGAGCCACCCAGGTGCCCCCCTATCCTGCTGTCACTTTTAAGGCTCTTTCTAGGACTCTCCACTCTTCCTGCTTAATGAACTTGCCCCCTCTATAAAATACGCGAGCGAGCCCTTGGACCACTCCTCCGAACAGCGGCCGGAGCTATCCCTTTAAAACCTTCTACTGCTCTGCACGGAAATCTCCAGTGGTTTTCCATTTCGCTCCGAGTGAAGTCCAAGGTCTTTTGATGACTGACAAGCGCCAGGAGGTCAGCTGGTCCCTCTCCGGCCTCCTTTCCGACCCCCACCCCCCAGGCTGCTCTTGCGCCGACCTCCCCGATCATTCCTGTCCCTGGGTCTCTGCACTTTCTGCTCTTGCTGCTGGGACTGTTCTTCCCCCAGAGATGAGCGCGATTAGCTCTCTCTCTCTCTCTCTCTCTCTC
>CM052797.1:1074166-1098219 GCA_028533885.1 Nasua narica
TTATTACTATTACTTTGAAGGGGTGATCACACCCAGAGGATTTTACCTGCAGCTGGAAAGCCACCTTGAAGGTTGACCTTGCTCTAACCCCATCATTCCATCCGGAGGCAGAGACGATGGGTCACGATACTGGGATGTGACGGTCCCTTCCGTCCGTCACAGGCGGTGGGCTCAGTACGGGAGGCGGGGGTGGCTGTGCTGGGCCGGACGGTCCCCAGAAGGCCAGTGCGGTGGCGGCCCACCACATTCTTGCAAACCCCACGTGCACTGTCTGCTGATTCCTGAGACTGAGATTCATCATTTCTGAAAAGGTAGACGCACCACTCACGTCGGCAGCACAATCTGATGATGTCTTTTGTTTTATATGAGAGGAAACATGATTAGCGGCAGGATGTTAGAGGGAAGACACAGGCCTCGGGGGCGAGGGGCGGGGGGCTGGCCACGGGTCTCTCAGGAAGAGTTTTGGGCCTTTCTGCCAGTCCTTTACGCTGGATAAGGAACTTGTATCCAGAATATGTAAAGAGCTCTCACGACTCAACAAGAAAAGGACAAACAACCCCATTAGAGAACGGGCTTAGATTTCTCCAAAGACGATATTTCAGATGGACGATGAACACACGAAAAGATGCTTAACACCATCCGTCACTGGGGAACTGCAAACCCAGATGACGAAGGGCCCCAAAGCTGCCGGGACGGCTTCCGTGAGAAGGAGATGGTGAGGAGTGTCGGCGCGGGTGGGGAGAAATGGGAGCCCCGCGCTGCGGGTGGGACAGCAAGATGGCGCATTTACTTTGATAAACAACCAGGCAGTTCCTCACGAGGCTGAACCTGGGAATCATGTGTGGTGCGAATTCCACTCCAGGGAGTGCAGGAAATACAGGGCCTCCGAAAACTCGTGCCGGGACATTTAGAGCAGTGTGATCAGTACTGGTCAGGGGCACGGAAACAACCCGCCGATAGTGGATGCAGCCATGGGAAGGAAGGCGTCCCCGATGCACGCTACGGCACGCGGGGATGCTGGAAACATCCTGCTGCACTCAAAAGAGGGGCCCATTGGCCGGAAAGATCCGGAGCAGGTGAATCTGTGGAGACAGGGGTAGATGAGTCGTTTCCAGAAGCCGGGGGAATGGGGGAGCTGGGAGTGGCTCCTGCTGGGGGTCGCGAAACTGTACGGAAATTAAATACGGTGATGGGGTACAACTCTGTGAATGCCAACACCGAATTTTATACTTCAAAGAAAAATGAGAGTCGTGCTGGAGGGGAGGCCGTGGAGGGATGGGGCGCTGGGGGACGGGCACGAAGGAGGGCTCGTGCCGTAATGAGCAGCGGGAATTTTATAAGACTGATGGATCACTGACCTCTGCCCCTGAAACCAATAATACACTACATGTTAATTAATTGAATTTAAATAATTTTTATAAAAAAGAAAAACTCAAAAAAATAAAGTGTTGTTTCACTAAGTATGAACATTTAAGACAGACTACAATTTTCCTAACCCCGTTCTGACATTTTAAAACTTTTTTTGTATACTGGCAGCCTAAAAACAAACAAACCCAAAACCAGTGTGCTCGAACCCTTCTGAACAACGAGAGGCCTGAGCAAATCACATTAACGAGCCACCAAGTATTCATGTGACGCCCCCGGTGCAAATATGAACAAGAAATGTAGGTTATGTAAATTAGACATTTCAGTCATTTAAATGTAATTTCCTGCCCATATGGGCCCCGTTGTTTCGAGTTTCAAGTCCGTGATACCACTTGTCTCTGGCTCCTCCTGGGGTCCCCTGCTCTGTGGGCCACAGCAGCCCCGTGGGTCCGGGTGGGGGTCCGGGTGGAGGTCCGGGTGGAGGCTCAGGTCCGTGCCTTCAGCCTCGTGTAGAAACATGGCCACAGCACTGTCTTGTCGCCGCAGGGAGAAGAGGGATTTGGTACAAAGCGATGACATGTCTTCACTCATCACGTGAGGGGCTCGCAGGGTGTCATCCCTGCTGGGTTGGTGACAGTCAGGGGACCCACTTGGGCGCCGGCCCCCGCTCCTGCACAAACGCGTGTTCGCGGGAGTCCTTGTGAGCTTGTTCAGTGAGATGGGCGAGCGAGCTCCTGACTTCAGTCCTCCTACCGCCGGGACGCGAGTCCCGTGTCACTTGCTGATGCTGAGGTCCAAGCGTTGTTCTGAAGGTCATACGTAGCTTCCCCGGGGGACAGCATCTCCTTGCAATGCCTTAGCAGCTCGCCCACATGGCAGCCATGCTCTGCTTTCCTGTCCGACGCGAAGGGCTGGGGTCCTCGTCCGGCTTCCGGCCCCCCCCCCTGCCCCGGAGACCATCCTCCGGCTTCCACTCCGTGCTGGTTGGAGAATGTCTTCCTCTCCCCGGTCCCCACCAGGACACTCACCCACGGAGCCCGCACATCCGTGTCGGGTGCGTGCCGTGCCCTGGCTCCCTTCCAGAATCTGGAGATACAACGGTGAATCAAAACATAGTCATCGGTAAACCTACCTTCTGGGAATTTGGGGTTTACCAGGGCTGGGGGCTGGCAGTGGGCAGATTGGCCAGAAGGGACCCTCGGGGTGTCCCAGTGCAAAGTAGTAATCTTTTTCATGCTGCTTTTTTCCTTCTGTGTTTCTAGAAGCTATAGGTCTTGTTTTACTATATACCAGTTATTATCTCTAAGGAAGAAAACATAAATTTGAAACTGTCTTTCTCTACCTAAATGAAAAATAACTCCCCTCTCCCTAAGTAAAGCAAGACATTTAATATGCCTTTAAATCTCTCCTTCTGTCCCCGTTCAACAGTCGATTTTCTTGGAGTAATCTAGGCTTTTAGATCGACGTTATTATTAACAGCCCTTTCTTCCTACAACTTCCCAGCAGGGGGTATATAATGTTTGCTTTAAGTTAATGCCTACGTTAATGGGAGTTTTGTAAACTTAACTGCCCATTTCATAGGTTTAAATATTAAATGTTTCATTATTTGTCTCTGCTATTCCTAGAGTCCTAGTTTTAATTGGATTGGTTTCTTTTGGGGGGAATGGAGTGAGCTGTGTATTGTAGCACGGCCCCCACCCCCCATACCCACACCTGTGCCATGGCGCATCTGGGATGGGGCGCCCTTCTCCTGCCCTTGACTTTGGAGGTGGTCATGTGACTTGTCTTGGCCAGAAGTACGGTGTCTGACATAAAAAGATATCAGTTCTGAGTTTGACCTTCAAGCGTCCTTGCCCTTTCCCTCTTGTCCTCCGTGCCCCCACCGCCCCAGGCGGAGAGAAGCCCTGGCCGGTGCGCTGTCCCAGGCAGAACACCCCGCTGGCCCGCGCACCTACAGTGGGAAGCAGTGCTGTCCGCCCGCATCCCCCCGGATCAGCCAAACCCACAGGGTCGATTGTCAGGAAATCATGGGTGACCGGTCCGTAGGAATTCTTCAGCCTTAACGAGAGACGGGCCTTCTTTGCCTGTGACTTGCATTAATGAGTAGAATTTAGTGCAATTTCTCAGCCTAGCCCCTCGAGGGCCTGGCAGCGTTCTCTGCCCTATCTTGGGGTCCAGCCTCCTGTGGGGACAGAGAAAGGTCCCGCCAGCCCCCTCCCCCCCGTTCCAGCTGCCCCAGGGAAGGCATCTGATCAGCTACTAGCCCGAGCGCACACCCCGAGGGAAGAGCGCGCCTGAGCCCAGCCCATGGACCGGGGCTGAGGGACATTAGAGTCCAGGCTCCACCAGGAAAGAGGGAGCGAACACTGGGGGGCTAGCCTCGGCCACGCCACGCCACGAGATCTTTTCTAATTGGGAACAGCCTGGAGTTGATGCCGTGGCTCCTGTTCCCGGGAGGGGCCCATGGCCCACGGGAGAGTTTGCCACGACCCTGAGCCCGGCGAGGGCACGAAGCAGTCGCCCTCCCAGGTAGAAACAGCCCTCCGTCCCTCGGTCGGCAAACGGGATTTGAGGACCGGAGCTCGGGCCCCGGATGTCCAGCTCAAGAGGGTGCCTCTCGATTTGCCAGTGAAACAGGGACGGGGGCACGGGGCGGGCCACACGCTCGGATGGGCCGCGGCGGTTCTCCGTCCCCAGAGCATCCCCGGCCTTGATCGACCCAGTATTAGGGGAAAATCAAACGCAAAAAATAAAAAACAATAGGTGCTTGAGAACTCCCGGCTCCCGGGGAGGTGGGAAGTCATCTTTTTTTAAAAAAAAATTACAAGGTGGGCAGAACGCTTGGCGGGAGATCTGCCGTCTGAACAGATGTTCAAGAGTAGAACACAACACTGTCACCTGCCGACTCAAGTTTCTTCCTCTTCCACGACTCATTTTATGTCCATTGATTAATGTCTCTTTATTTCCGCTCCCCCCCCCCCCCCCGCAACCCCACTCTACTCCCTGCTTTTTTTTTTCCAAAGGGGAGGAGCAGAGGGAGACAAAGAATGAGAGGGAGGGAAAGAGGGAGGAAGGGGAGAGGCAGAGGGAGACAGAGAATCCCAAGCTGGCTCCGTGCCCGGCGCAGAGCCCCATCCAGGGGGTGCTCCTGTCTCTTCGAGATCCTGGTTGCAATCCTGCGGCATAAACGCCCCGCAGTGGGCTTGCTGGGGCTGCCCTCCGCACCCCACATCTTCACGGGAAGTCTGCGATGTGCACACTGGGGGTCGGCGGGCTGCACTTCCAGGAGCCGAGGACGGGGCTGCTCCTTTGTGTAGATCGGAGCGCCGAGGATGGAAGGAGGTGCCGTCGGCCCGGAGAGGGGGTCCTGGTCGGTGCTCCCTGGAATGCGGGTTGGAAGGAGGGGTGACCGTGGAGGTCTGATTCTCTGGGGTCTGCAGACCCCCTGAGGGGGGCCCAACCTGTGAACACACACATGTAGACCAAGCAGCGGGGACACTCAGGGTGCGTGGGGACAGATGGGGTCGGACTGAGGAGACACCACCCGGGCGTCCTTTATGAAACCCCAAACCCCGAAGAAGGCAGCCTCCACCCGGCTCCTTCTTTCTGTCTTTGGGGTCCCCTGAGGAGCCGCTGCCCGACCAGCCAGAGAGGCTTCCCCTCAGAGCCAGGAGCCAAGTGAAGGTGGTGGTTACGCACTGCCACCCAGACTGCCTCTTCTGGAAGGTTCTGGAAAGAAGTGTCATCATGAGGAAAGAGAGGAGAAAGTATCATGGCTTACTTACAGGGAACTCGTGCCCCCCTAGAAAGCTGAGGGAAGAAATTGAACCACTATCAGAATTAAAATCAAGTGGATACAAAATAAATATTCAAAGTCCTTAACTGTCGTAGTAATAATTACACAGAAAAGGTCCAGGACTCCATGAACAGATAGCAATGTAATTTATAAACCCCTTAGGAGTAAACTTAATAAGAAACTGGCTGGGTCTTTATTTTTAAGCATTTTTTTTTAACTGGGGGACATAAAAGTCAACATGAATAATTGCAGAGAAAAGCCTACGCGAGGAACAGGCATCGCCAAGGTAGCACTCCTCCGAAGACTAATTTATAAATTGAGTGTGATTCTAATGAAAACACGAGGAGATCATTTTCGAACTTGTCAGATCTCAGTTCATGGAAAGAATAAATGCTCACAAAGAACCAAGACATTTTTTTGAGGAAACAGAATTACTGATGTCAGCGTTTTGCTTCGAGTATCGGCTGAAAGCGATGATGGGGCAAATAGTCCGGTTCAGAAATAGCCAGCAGAACAGAGAAGAAACCAAATATTTTTTTAAAAAATTGAGCTATGATAACGATGGCATTTCATAGCAGTGAGTGAAATAATATTCATTTTTAAAAAGTTTATTCATTTATTTAAGTCATCTCTGCACCCGATGTGGGGCTCGAACCTGTGACCTTGACTGAGATCAAGAGCTGTGCACTCCTCCAGTGGAGATAGCCAGGTGCCCCCCCTTAATTAATATTAATTAAAAAAAAATAAAGTATCCCACTGTTGACAGGAATGCCAATGGGTGCAGCCATTGTGGAAAACAGTGTGGAGCTCCCTCAAAAAATTAAAAAGAGAATTACCATATTGTCCAGTAATTCCAATCCTAAGTATTTACCCAGAGAAAATGAAAACACTAACTCACGAAGGGATGAGCCCCCCAATGTCCATTATAGCCTTATTTAGAACTGCCAAGATGTGGAAGTAGCCTTTGTTCGTGGACTGATGAGTGGATCAGGAAGATGTGGGCTACATACACAATGGAATATTACGCAGCCATAAAAAGATGAAATCCTGCCACTTGTGACCACATGGATGGACCTCAGGGCATTATGCTCAGTGAGATAAATCCAAGCAAGACAGATACCCTATGATCTTGCTTATATGTGGACTCTCAGAACAAAACACAACGAAATTCACAGATTCGGAGAATAGATTGGAGGTTGGGGGAAGGGAAAAGAGTGGAGGGATTCAAAGTCAAAAGATGGGAAGAAGTCACGGAAAGGCTCTGGAACGGGGGAAATAGCCAAAGTCTCAGATTCCAGCTGTGGGGAGGTGGGGGCCTCTGACGGCATCCTCCTCGTGGGCCTGGACGGGCCTCGGGCTCTGCCCCTTCAAGGTACCTCCAGGTTCCTGGCAAGTCTGCTGTGGGAGACAGGTGACCGGAAGTGCCCAGCATAGAGCAGGTGCTCAGAAGTACATGCTAATGAATGAATGAATGAATGAATGAATGAATGAAAATAGATGTGGGCCTGAAATGCCGCTCCATGAAATTCTGGTTTAAGTTGGCTTGTTTCCATGATTAATCCGAGGACTCAGGCTGAGGGTCCAATATCCCTCCCTTAAATACAAAAAAAAAACCCCTTTATTACTATAACTTGATAATAGTAATAAAGGATATTTTGGAAAGGTCAAAAACCCATGTGCAGATTAAAAAAATAAAATAAAAAGAAAGGAACCTCGGGTAGATATTCCAAAGTTAATAGCAGGTGGATAAAGTACTTACATGTTAAAGGAAATAAGAAGGTTAGGAACAAAGCCCCAGAGACAGCGGGAAGGGACGCTGCCGTGTGTAGGGCTGTGGCGGTCTCTGGAATGCAGATTCCCCAGCCCGCTCCCTGGCCCAGCTGCCCCCACCGAGCGTGCTTGCGGACGGGCTAGACGGGTACGTCTCAGGGTATGCAGCCTGACAGGTTTCTGCTGTTTTTAAAACCACCACCACAAAACCTAAAAACTGCAGTGCCCACTGGAAAAGGTCTTTGCAGCATGTGCAACAAAAGAATAATATTTTCAGTTTAGGACGAACATTTGGAAATCAACAGTCCTCCCCGGGTAAAAATGAGCAGTTCTCAAAGAAGTATTGAAAAGGTCGTTAGCGGGAGAGTGTACTCACCCTTCTTGGAAATATAAATTGAAACAATGTGACACCAGAGTTGTCAAAGGTAACGTGCGTTGCTGGAGTCATAGGGACACAGGATCTCAGGCGCCGGAAGTGGGAGATCCCTGTTGTGGAAAGTGAGATGTGCCTTTGTGCAAATCATTTCACCCAGCACTTCCTCTCTTAGCAGTTTCCCTACTCATGGATGTGCCCAAAAACTTAACTATACGCAGATGGGTCACCTAAATGCCCACACGTTTATTGACGATATATGCTAGGTATATGCAATGCAGTATTGACGGTATATACCATGGTAAACTCATGTCAGAAAAGAATACTTACTGTTCTAGAAAAATGGCCAACTCTTTCAGTATAAAGGGAATTCGGTGCACACGCTGAATCCATTCCATTTTTGTAAAAATTGCAATGATATATGTATTAAAATCGATTGGACAGATAGGCGCTTTCTCTATGCGTAACGGAATTACAAATGATGTTCATTTTCTTCTTTTTGCTCTGCTGTAAGTTTCTAAATTGCCTACGATTTGTGAAATAAAACGTGTGTGCTTAAGAAAAATAATTCTGGGATGAAAAGAAAGAAGTCAATGGAGCTGGCCAGCACTGTTCCTCACCTAAGGGGAGGGTGAGGAGCGCCCGTGTTCAGAAATACAATAGAATTGGGGCCCCTGGGTGGCGCAGTTGGTTGAGCGACTGCCTTCGGCTCAGGTCATGGTCCCGGAGTCCCGGGATCGAGTCCCACGTCGGGCTCCCGGCTCCATGGGGAGTCCGCTTCTCACTCTGACCTGCTCTCTCTCACTCTCTCTCTCTTTCCTAATAAATAAATAAATAAAATCTTTAAAAAAAAAAAAGAAATACAATAGAATTTTACGCATTGATAGTGCTCGTGTGTAAGTTCTCGTAATCTTTTCTCCATCGTGTCCCCCAGTTTATTTTGTCTGCTCTGAGGAGATCCCTTCTCACAATCTTCCTCTACGATCTCTCTAGAAAAAAAAAAAAATAGGCATTACTTTCCAGTCAAATATGGCTCTACTGTAGCCCAGACACAGGTCAGAAACTTACTTACTGGCAGTCCGGTCACGGCTGTCTTCCGCTGTGGTCTGACTATCCGTGACCCCCCGCTCCCCAAGTTCATGCATTTGAAGAAAGACCCTTTGAAGAAAATGCAGAAGCAAAAGCCACAGTGCTTTTCTTTCCAACGAAATGCTTATTTCCAGGATAAATAAGCAGTTACCACAAACTAAATAAGGGGCCCTTTCTGAAATCATTGCACGTATTCATCCGGGAGACTAATTTCTTCTACTTTCAGTGCATGTCCTAATGGTGGACACTTTCCAAGATTCTAATAATAAATTTGCAGCCTCCAGACTCTGCCTGTCCAAAGGACCGTCTCTGTCCTCCAGGCAGAGAGGTGATGCTGCATTTTCCTTCAGTCACATGTGGGCATAGCCAAGCACACGAATTTACACGATCCGATCTCCGCCCCCGCTTGCCTGCTTCTCTTTCTGGTAACATCGGACGCGCGTGCCGGCTCGTGCAGATGGACAGATGAGATGCAATTAGCCTCGGCCAGCTGGAGGGGCCGGGAGACGGCTCCACCGCGAATTACCCGTAATGGATGCTCGCCCGTCAGCCGGGTCTGGGGAGAATACTGATTCTACCGCGTCACGAGAAGCAATTCCTGGTGTTAAGTGAGGTGGAGAAGGAACGTGAATTTGCCTGAACTTTCTCCCTGTGCTTCCGGCATTGGATGCAGCTCATCAGAACTGATTTCCTGGAGGTCCCTGGAGACATCGCCAAGTTGATGGCAGGACGGTTAGAGAGACCGACCGAATGGTTCTTCATCAAAACTATAAACTCGCCGGATAAAAGTGCTCAGCGACACGTGCCGGTGCTGGGAGCCTTCTGGCCAAGCAGCTGCGTGCTCACGGTCGTTCAGTTGGTGACATTCAGGTCACTCCTTCAGCTTGGCAGAACTTGTTATGTTTTGCAGAGGAAGCCCGGGATGGGGGCAGTTTACCTGGCTTACGGCATGGGGGGCTGCGGGGCACGGATGTGAGGATACTTCCTGTCCCCTCTGAGACGCCTTCTTTTTGAATCCCCCTCCTCCCTCCTCCGTCTGTCCCTCCAGCCCCCCCCCCCCGCCGTCTCCTCGCCCCCACGTCCGCTGTCATTAATTACTGATTATTGATCTCTCCAAATATAAATTTAAGTTCGCATCCTCTCTCCTTGAAATAGAAGGCGGCATAGTGTTCACACTGTTCCGCACACTGTTGTTAGTTTTATAACGGGTCTAATTTCTTGAGAAGAGAGACTCCCCTCCCCCTCCCCACCTCATCCGGAGAGACCTGTCCATTCACCAGTTTTCTTCTGAGGGATATTGGGTATTTTTCTTTTCTTTTTTTTTAATTTTATTTATTTATTTGACAGAGAGAGATCACAAGTAGAGAGGCAGGCAGAGAGAGGGGGGAAGCAGGCTCCCCGTTGAGCAGAGAGCCCGATGCGGGGCTCGATCCCAGGACCCTGAGATCATGACCTGAGCTGAAGGCAGAGGCTTTAACCCACTGAGCCACCCAGGCACTCCTTGGGTCATTTTTAATCTTTTAAACTTAAGGCCACAATGACTAATTTGGCGCGTACGTTATTTTGTAAGTGTGCTAGGCTATCTGGGGGATCATTCTCAGAAGTGGAGCTGGTGGGTGAAGGAGCGAAGACAGTCCTAACCTGGGCAGAGAGCCCCGCATCCTCCTCCGTCCGTGGGGTGGGGGGCGTTCGCCCATCTCTGCTCCCTCCCAGCGGCACACCGAGGCAGGCTGTCTGCCCCCCCATGAGGGCAACAAGGGCTGCATTGTCTGTACGAAACTGAAAAACAGCTAATAAAACCGGACGAAAATTGGTGTGCTACTTTTTGACCCCGTGACTCGGAAGTTTTACCGTCAATGATGAAACACTCCCTGCAGAAATCTTCCATCGGTCTTAATCCTCAACGATCATTGCGGTGACTGTTGGCTTTTAATCATCTACACGGGATTTTTTTTTTTAAGATATTATTCATTCACTTGACAGAGAGAGCGAGAGAGCACAAGCGGGGGAAGCAGTAGAGGGAGAGGGAGAAGCAGGCTCCCCGCCATGCAGGGAGCCCGACGCGGGGCTCCATCCCAGGACCCCGCGTCCTGGGGACCCCGCGTCCAGGATCAGGACCTGAGCCGAAGGCAGCCGCTCAACGACTGAGCCCCCAGGCGCCCCATCCATCTCCATGTTTAAAAGCTTCCCCAACTCCTGACTGCTCTTAAGTTTGGAGTCCGTCTAACCTCTTAATTCCTTTGAGGAATGACCTCACTCAGCTACAACACCCATATTTCGGTACGTGAGGACATACTACATTGTTCCAAGCGCACGTTTCGTTTTGTTGGATTCGTGCCATCGTTCCAGGCTGTGGACGTTATTTTGTCTTGTGCCGTTGGCACCTGCCGTGGCTCCCAAGGGCTTCGGTATCGCCGTGATGGCAAATTGGAGTAGTCAGAATCGTAGGTCCTTATTCTGATCACACACACACCCCCCAAATCCCACGAAACTGAGCAGCAAATGTCAAAGCCAGATCTTGGCGGCCGACGAGGAGATCTCTCCCATCCCCCTGCGTTATCACTGGGCACACTGTGATCACGTCTCCTGGCTGAGTGGTTGTGACACACTTCTTGCTGTTTTATCATTACTTAGGAAGAAATATACGCTCGTTCCAGAAAATTTAGAAGATCAAGGAAAACAGGAAGGAGAAAATGAAATTCTCCCTTCCGAGAAGACACCTAACATTTTAGGACCTTCTGTAGAATATTTATCTAATAAAACGGAGTGGCTTCTAAGGAAGCACCTCTCTGCCACCCTAGCCTCAGTGTTGACTTTGCAATTTATTGTCTCAATGGTTCCTGAATGCTAACGGTGGCTCCTGAGACTCCTACTTCCAGGTTTCAAGGTTAAGACCAATTTTTCTAACTGAGGAATTGTAACTTGAAAATACAGCATGGTATCCTACAGGGTCCAGAGTTCGTACGTAATATACATACAGTTCTCCTGATTCAGTGTTTTTTCAAATCGAGTTTCCAGTTTACTCTGTTTTGCCTGTAATGCAAGATAGCGTCGGGTTAAATCTCTCAGTAGTAAGGGCAGCGCAGGCGACTTTGGAGGCGGGCTTCTATTTCTGCCTATAGAGAGAGATTAGCCACCAGCTTCGAACATCATTCCGGAGAGCCGCACCATCGAAATAAAACTCTGCCTCGCTGCACGCACACGCGCTCAAAATCAGTGTCCCGGGCTCTTCCTCCCCCCGAGAGCCACAGCTCCCACCACGCGAAATGGATCATCTGAAGCCCAACTGGGATTCTGGAAATCCGTTGAGAAGTCCCTCGTGAGGGGCGCCTGGGTGGCTCAGTGGGTTGAGCTTCTGCCTTTGGCTCGGGTCATGATCTCGGGGTCCTGGGATCGAGTCCCGCATCGGGCTCTCTGCTCAGCGGGGAGCCTGCTTCCCCTTCTCTCTCTGCCTACTGTGATTTCTCTCTCTGTGTCAAATAAATGAAATCTTAAAAAAAAAAAAAAAAAGAAGTCCCTTGTGAAATATTTATTGAGCACCCACTCTCTTTTGGGCCAGACTTTAGTTCCTCTTTGTACCCCGTTCTGCAATATTTACTGTTCGTCAGTTTTCAGCCTGGGCACCAAGGGTAACTGGGTGCAGGCCAGCAGGTGGCATCGCCCGAGGGGAAGGCGGAGGGGGAAACTAAAGGTTCTCAAAGGTTTCCTGTCACCACAAGAGCAGAGAACCATGGGGGCCAGAAGGATGGGAAAGGACAGCTTCCCTGTAGGATGGAGCTCCCCCAGCCTCTGGCCCTCGAAGCCAGGGACCGTTCCTCATCTTTGGAATTCACGGAGCCCTGGGAGAGCAGATCTTCGGTACCGTCCATGAATCGATGTGTGAGTGGCGCACAAAATCAGGCCAGATATACAAGTTGGAACAGCATCTCACTGGGAGTCTCAACCACGTCCCCATCCAGAGATGGGCCCGAGGGGCTTCCGAATGGGGACAGGCCTGACTCCATCCCCAGACGGTGCGGCTCCCCATGGAGCTCCCTACTTCCGTGGCCGAGGAAGACAGCCCCAGTGGGGGTAGAGTGACAGATGATGGCAGGCCGAAGGTTGCAGGATAATAAGCCACAGTCTTCTAGATCGGCGACTTCCGAATAAAAGAGTAATACTTGCGAAGTGGTTGAGCAGGAAAATGGGAAATGTAGAAGCAATGATTTGTGTCCAAATAAGAGTGATTCATGGGCTACTGTTTCGTTTTTAATTTCCAGCGAGCTCGCCTAATCTCATTCCTGTGTTGTCAGCTGAAATATTGAGTGTGACTCTATCACATTCATTCCTGGTGATGTTAAATAAAACCGAAAACTCAATAGCACATTGATATGCACTCGGCGCATGGTCTGCAGCTTAATAAACCGAATTGAAAAGAACTCACACCTTGACATTTATCTTTTAATCATGTAAAAGAAGCGCGTGGATGCATTCTCTTGAGCAAAGGCCTCTCCTTCTTTAAATAAGCCAACCTGTCTCACTCCAGCTGCGGGCTAGAAAAACGCACACCTCCGTAGGCTCACCCCTTAATTTCTAATTCCGAGATCAATAATCTGCAAACACGCGGCTCAGAGACGTCACTTCACAGATGAAGGATGGGGCCCGGGTGAGACGCGCACGGGGGGCCAGCCCTCCAAGGCCGAGATAAACAAAGAGACACAGGACACTTTGTTCAAACCGGAGCGAGAACAAAATAGGGCTTCTGATTCAAACTCGGAAACAGTTTGAAGATGCGACGTTCGAGCGATGGGAGAGGAATTTTCCTTTCAGAGTCGTTTGTTCTTCTGAGACCATTTGTCTTCCTTGGATACTCTCAAGCATGAATTTAATATCTTTACCCCGAAACAAATAGCTCCTGGAAGGCTCGAAGGACAAGAAGGATATTACAGTCTACCTCGTGCAGTAGGATCATGAATTATTCCGCTGGTGGGTAAGCGCTGGTTCTCTGAGTTGATTGAAAAAGTGTGGGCTGAGAGCAATCATTTCCAGCCCGGCCCGGGTACAAGAATCCATTACTCGTGCACAGAGCGAGCGGGTCCCTGGTCTGTCCCCGCCGTCTGCGGGGCCATCTTTCCTTGTGCTCTTAGCCTCGGCGTGGGTCCGCATTTCGGGTCTGGGACGAGTCTCTCCCTCGTCTTCAGCCCGCCTCCCGCCTCCCGGGCTCCTGCCTCGCGGTCTGATACCATTTCAGGTCAGAATGCCTCGGAGTAGTCCACCAGCCCAGGCCCTGGAAAGCCCTTTCCTGGGAACTCTGGGAACACCCCAGAAGGGGGAAGTCTGTCTCTCCGTGCCCCCCGTTGCTCTCGGCCAGCAGGCCTGGGCGCACAGCTCTCCGTCAGCTGGGCACTTGCCAAGAGGGCGGGTGCCCCTTGTTTCCGGGTCGGGTCACTATACGCGGCAGTAAACATCCTTGCACGTGACGTCTTAGGCTGGTGTACTGTTTCCCCCCTAATGGTCCAATCCCAGGGGTGAGATTGTAGCATCAAAGGGTATGTTTTTCATTTTCACTGAGGACTTCCCGCCGGACTGCTTTCCAAAGGTCTGAAACTATTCCCATTTCCATCTGTGGATGCCAGCGGCGTCTTTCCCCTGAAAGTTTCCCGGAGGGAGAGTTTACAATTCTTTTTAATTTTGTCAGTCTGATGGGCCTAACACGATAACGGATTATTTATTTGGCAATTTTCAGACTTCAGAGCGTTTCGAGTATCTGTTCGTAGGCTCATTGGACAATTGGCTATTCTCTGTTAATTGCCTATTCTTGTCCTTTTAAAATTAATTTGGATGTTATAGATAACCGATTCTTTATCTACCACGGGGGTTGAATTTTTTTCCCAGTCTACCATTTGTGTGTTGAATTTATAATATACAGTTTCTTCTGTGAAATACAAGCGAGTTGTGAATTCTGCGGGGCTTGCCATGTAAAATTAAAGCCGCGTTATCTTTTAAACAAATACGTTTGTCCTTTCTCTTCTAACTTCTGATTTATTGTCTTGTTGACAAGAGTCTTGGCTTGACGACTACGTGTGCAGAAGTGATGAGATGCTCTCAGACCAATAGGAACCATGCCTGTGGCTTAAAGTAACAGTAACTGTATCTTGTGTGGGACACGTTCTCGGGGTGGGCCTTGCTGGCTGCCTAGCATCCGGGTCTCTCCCAAGGCTACGATCCCACTGTTGGCTGGGCTCCAGGGACCACCTGGTAGATGGGGGAGGGTCTGCTCCAAGCTCACGGGGCCGCCTCGGGTCCTTGCCTCCTGGGCCTCTTCGTGAGAGAGGTGAGAAAGAGTGCCGGCCAAGGGCGAGGTCATGGCCATTGACCTTGACTTGAATCTGGGAGGAGCCATACATCACTGCCTCTTCAATTCTATTCCTCTGCTATTCTGTTCTATTCTATTCACTAGAAACAAGCCTCACTCTGGAGAGGGGGTCCCCTCGGGGTGTGGGCGCTAGGAGTGGGGTCACTGGGGACCGTCTTGGAAATCTGTCTGTCCCAGTGACAGCTGAGGTCATCAGCACGTGTGATTCCGTTTACAGTTTTTTCCTAAAGTAGCTCTTTGTGCCATATTTTGTGTTTAATTATCTGTTTTGACCTCTTGACTTTAAATTGAATCAATTTATTTTTATGAGAAATTACTGCATTGTCCTTTTTCTCTCTCTTTAGGTACTAATAACCATATCTTGAAGGCAAACATTAGTGCAAAGGCTGAACTGGGGAGCCATTGGACTAGAAGTTTCCTTCTGGTTTTCAAACTCCTTGGTGCTTTTCCAACCAGAAATTCACTTTGAAATGCGGCCGGGCTCTCAACAAAGCACAGTTCACCCATTACAAATGCGTCTTTATTGTCTAATTAAGCTGCTTAGGGTTTAGTGAACAGAGAACCTATAACTGTGCTTTATCTCTCCATTCATTACGCAGATGCGGCTTATGTGCCTTTTGAAGCCGATACACTGACTTTTTATATTTTCATTTCAAAAAGAAAGGCTTTAGCCATGTGCGAATGACATTAAAATGAAACCCCAGCTTAGCAATAGGCATGGAGACTCGGTATTTAATCGAGCACCAGTGAAATCCAAGATTACACTCACACCAATGTTTTCTTGGAAATTAGTTCATTGTAAGCACAAAACTAAAACAGAAGGGAATTATTATGTTTTTATAATTTTATTTAGCTGTGCATATTTGTCTCTAATTGTTTACTTGCTGGAGGTGTAATGACCAGGATAAAATGCTATTGGGAAGCTGCCCAGAGAACCAAACAGTAGGATAAAGAAGGAAAATGTCCATATTTGGGAAGGCCTATGCTATCTTTGGAGGCAAACTTAAGGATGTATAAAACACATGGTGAGAAATTTTTCATCATCAAAAGTAACCTTTGTTCATTGAAATCAATTACGCTATTTTAAATCATTTCAAGAGTATATCCACTTGCAAACTTAAGCTGGTGGTGTATACATCAGATAAACACAGGGGTGGCCGATTTATTTTAGAATGAAAGTAATCAGAAGCTAGGAAGGCACGTTAGTGAATTTCATAAAGTTGCGTTTTCTTGGTATTCACAGAATATCTGACCGATTAACGCCATCAAATGCAGACGCTCACTATTCGTTATTGAATTTAAATTGTTGCAGCTTTATTCACGTGTGACTGACTTACACTAAGCGGCACATTTTAAAGTGTAGAGTTAGAGGAGTTGGACACGCGCACATGCACGAAACCATCTGCACAACCAAGGTAATGAACTACGGAAACCGCCAGAGGCTCTTCTTTGCGCCTTTGGACTCATCCTTCCTCCTGACCCTCAGCCCCTCCCTCCCGCCATCCAGGGAGCCTCCGGCTTTTCGGACACTATAGATCGGTTGACGTTTTCCAGATTTTCCATAAATGGAATTACCCAACACGTGTTATTCATTGTCCGGGTTCTCTGGACAGCCCCATGACTGGGAGATTTGGCCACGTTATTGACGCCATCAAAGGCTCGCTCCTCTCCATCGCTGAGTGTTGGTCCGTGATACAAATGGAGCAAATTTGTGTATCCGTTCACCTGTCGATAAGCATGGGGCTTGTTCCAGCTCTTGGCTTTAAATGGAGCGGCTGCAAACAGGTGTATGAATGGGCTTTGTAGACTTACAGATGTATTTATTTTGGGGAAATACTTAGCAGTGTGATTGGTGGGTTTTCCGGCAAGGGCAGGCATAATAATTTTCTCAAGGGCAAACCATTTGCCAAAGTGGTTTTGCCGTTTTCCATTCCCAGCTGCCCTGCCTGGGGGCTCCGGTTCCCCCACATCCTTGCCATGGAACAAATTTCGTGAATATGGATTTCTTGGGGGCACATACACTATCTTACCAGCGAATGTTGTCCAATACACACAGTCCCCATGATTTCTCATTCCAGGAGGCTCAAGGGACCTTCTTTTACCCTGAAAAATATTCTCTTAAAGCAGCACTACAAATGGAGTGTGTTGGGGGGCGGGGGAAGAAGCCCGTCGGGGGGCTCCCGGCTCGTGGCACAGGGGGCTCACGCCGAGGTCGGGGACAGAGGCCACCCGGCCGGGCTTCTCGAGATGCCACATAGGCTGGACCACGGATGTGCCGAGGCTCTTCCCGGCACCTGTGGGGGCACCCTGACAAGATTGGGATTCATCGCCATCAACCTGGAAGGCACAGTGTCTGAGGCAGACAGAGCTTATTTAAGGAAATATCCGAAGTAATGGCTTTCTAACATGTTTCTGTGGCGTAGACAGCAAGATGGAGCCTCTCATGTCAAGCAGGAGCCCAGGTCACAGCGTGACGCAAGCAGTCGGGGTACCGCGACTGGGAGACATTGCAGGGACCAACGTCAGCGGACACCCCGAAACCAACAGCGACGAGAACCAGGGCGGGTCTGCGGGGCCCTGAGACCGATTAAACCCCTTTAAAAAGAGGAGGGTTTGGGCAGCAAACTCTCCGACTCTGCAGACCTGACCCCGCTCTGTGTGCCCCCTTCAAACAGGCAGCGGCCCCCCGTTCTGCCCGACGGGCCTCCAAACAGCGCCGGGATCCTCCTCTGCTTGGACCTCAGAAGCAGTCAGGGCCCAGGGCCGGCGGGTCCCGACCGAGGCTGCATCTCCGCCACACGCCCGCAGTCCCACCTTGCGTTTGGTTCCGTGACCTCCCGCTCCCTCCGTTCCCTTGTTTGCTATGTGGCTTGTCTTCCGTCCTGCTCCGTGGGCCATGGAAGAAGCCAAGTGTCATCCCCGGAGAATTGTCACCGGGTCGGGAATCCTGAACCGGCTTCACAATTGTGGTGAACTTGGCTGTGCGATGGAAGGAAGCTGACCGCGTGGGAAGACACAAGTCGTGCGTGCACCGGCACGGGGAGCTCGCGACCTGCAGGTTCGTCCGTCCCTACGCCTGGCAGCCAGTCACCCGTCTGGCCGCATAGGTGCCCTACATCATGGCCTCGTGTCCGACACTCCAAAAACGGCTTGAATTTAGAAAAGACTAAAAGGTCCCGCACGGTCTGCGTGTGGACACGCACATGTGCCCGTTATCTGCCGCTGCGTAAGAAATGGCGACAAAATGGAATGTGTTAAACCACACCGCTTGCCGAGCTCAGGGCTTAGCGGGGTGACGGTTTGGGTTCTCCGGTCCAGGCCAGGCCCCGCGGCCTTCAGCCGCATGGGCTCCTGGGTCTGCAGGGAGCGGCCAGGTCCGCGGGAGGCCCCAGGCTCAAGAATCAGCTCAGCAGGGAGAGAAGGCGGCATCGGAAGGCTGGCCTGCGCTCCCCCTCGCGAGGGCGGCGTGAGGGTCAAGACGGCAAGCCCGTGTGTGAGACCACCGCACGCCTCTCTATGGTTGTACCATCTTGGCCACTGTCCCTGCGACCAGAGCAACCGTGAGGTCAGCCCCCGCTCAAGGGAGCAGAGAGACCTGCTCCGGAAGGAAGGAACGGCAGAGTGGTCGACGAGAGACGAGGACGCAGAGAGAGGGAGAGTCAGCGGCCACTTTCCCACCCGATCAGAAAGATCGCCATCCAGGGACCGCCGTAGGGAGTGACCACCCAGTAGAACGGGGCCCACGGCGCAGGGCGGGACCTGGGCAGGGCTGGGCAGGGACACTTCATCCCGGAAGCCACGGGGAAACCAAGGTGGGAAATAGGACTCGAGGGCGAGGAGGTGGGCAATGGCCCGAGGAATCCTGAACCCCCACGGGCTCTGCGTGGCCACGTGGGGGATGGGCTGCCAGGCGGGGAAATATGGCCTGGGAGACAGGAAGAGGGCACAAGGACACTTCGGCTTCTGAACAAGCGCACACTGTCTTCGCTGTGATTCCCCCACCTTGTCCGGTCCCTGCTTCCCCATCGCTCCCCGGGAAGGAGCTTTCCCTTCCCCAGAGCTGTGGGCTGCTCTCTACTCCCCGGCAGTCTCCACAAAGCGTCCTCCAAAGGTCCGCCCCTGCACCATGAGCGGGGAGCCCGGAGCTCCCCGGAGTCAGGAGCGGGGGCATTCCCCACTCCCCAGAAAACCCAAGACGCACCTGCAACTCCTGCTGGTGATGGCAGCTAGCGCTCCCTGCACAGGAATCCGGGAATCAGGTCCCTCAGCCCCTGCTGGGTGTTAGGGCTTTAGTTAGGAGTTAAGGGCAGAGCAGAGAACAAGACACTGGTGGCCTCACGCCCCGCCAGCCTCCTGCACAGATAACCAACAAACCGCTGCGTCCGGAGCGCGGAGAGGAACAACACGGGGCAGCGAGGTGGGGGGCCACTTTGCGGGAGGGGGTGCGGGGTGTCAGCCTCTCGGGGCTGGGACCCTGCGGCAGAGTGGGGTGCAAGGGGCCCTCTGCCCTGGGCGGGTGGAGGGGGGCATTTGGGGCCCGGATGGGGGAGGCAGAGCGAGCAAGAGATGGGGGCACGAGGCCAGACAGGCGGGATTTGGGGCGGTATGAGGACGACAGTTCCGGACTCTCGGAAGGTGACAGCCCCGGGCCCACGATGTCACTTTTAATCCGGAAGTGTCCCTCTGGCTGTCATGAAGAGGCTGCGGGCAGAGGCCGGGAGATGGGATGGGGCTTGTGGCAGTGCCGGAGATCGTGCAGGTGGCCTGGAGCACGGATGCGGTCGCCACAGGAGAGGGGAGAGGAGGGCTCACGACCGAGGGGCCAGGAGGCAGGGTCTCAGCACCAGCAGCGGGGGGAGCCCGCCGCCTCTGGCCCACAGGAGGACCCGCCGGGGTGGCGTGGATTCGGGAGGCGGGGGTCGCCGGTGACGGAGGCTCTCAGACGGTAGCGAAGACGGCACGTAGGCGCTGGCGAACTTCAGTCCATGTCGACGTATTAACTAGTCTACCCTGACATCACCCCACGGAGCTGACTCTCTCCACCTGTTTTACAGATGGGGAAACAGGCCCGGGGAGGCCATGTAAACAGGAACTCTGTGCCGGGCACCTCTCAGGACCAGGGGAAGCTGACGCATCACGGAGCAGGTGGGAGAAGGAAAGTTATCTGGGGCCGGTCACTGGGGACATCGGCAGGATCACTGCAGTGGCCTCGGGACCTGAGTCACAGGTGGACCTCGCATTCGGGCCCCACGGCTCCGCCTTTTCCCTGTGCCACGTGGCCACCTCGCCCGCCACGGGTTCTGCCACTTTTGTCATGTCCTCCTCCGCCGTAGGGCGTGGACGACACCTGTCCACCCGGACGCGGCCAAGAGGAGAAGTGGAATCAGCGTGGGGCTTTCCCGGGGCCACAGACCTCTAGAATGAGAAGGGTTTCCCAAGAGCGAGGAGCTGGGACGGCCTCGGTGCCGTCCTCCAGGCCAGCTGTCCCAGAAGCTGCAGTTAGCGGGCTCGTCTCGAATCCAGTCTTCCTCAAGATCGGGTCTCTTCCTTGTTCAGGAAGAAGCTCCCCCCCCCCGGCTCAGGACCCGGAAAGCCAAGGCCCTGCCCCGGGTCTCCCCGACTCCCTCGCGTGAGGGCCGCAGGAGCAAATAGTAGGAGGAATACGGCCTCCACACGGCCCAGCTCCCAAACCGCCTTTTGTGTGTCCTGAAAATGTATTCGCCCCATTCATCCCACAACCATGGAGACTGACTGCAAAGGCATTTTTATTAAGTTCTCACCCAAAAAGCTTAATCACATTTTGGCAGCCTTTCTCCATGACATAGAAGCATACGCTGTGTCCTCTCCCTCTGCCCCCACGGTTTGGGGGTCCGGGACGTCTTTCTGAAGTCAAGATGGAGGAATGGAAAGCTTCCCGACCACACTGGCCCGGCCGGTCTTTGTGCCAAGTCCTCGGCCTCTTCCCGGTGCCCCGTGGATCATGGATCGGTATCGACCCTTTCGGTCCGGAAACAATAAGGAGGGTCTCTGAATGCGAACGCCTGGCGGGTTCTGATTTCACTCCCGTCTTGCTGAGCCGGATTCCCCGCGGGGCCTCGGCTGAGTGCGGTGTGTCTACGCAGGAAAAAGCTGGGGAAGCTGGTGGGTGGGCTGGAAGAGACCAGGGCCGAGCCTGCTACACAAAGAGGCGGGCAAACAGCGGCTGAGACAGTCCAGCTCAGACCAAGTGCTGGGACCCGAGGGCAGGGGCAGAGCAGGGACAGTGGAGGGTCTGATGCGGCCATTTCCACAAACCCAGGAGAAGGGAGCGAGGCATCGACGGAAGAGAGGACTGCGGGGAGAACAGGGCCGCTGGGGAGAACGTGCACAGTCCAGCCGGCCGGGGAGCTGAGCAGGTGCCAGCAGGGCTCTCCCCACACTGAGTCCCGTGAGCCGGCTGGGAAATTCCCGGGACTTCCGGGAGCCTGTCGACTTTGCAGGCCCAAGATAACGCGGCTGGTCGGAGGTTCGAGCTGGGATTCCCGCGCAGCCTTCCCCCAGTCGTGCCCGTCACACACAGGGCCAGTGAGCAGCTAAAGATGTTAATTTTGCAGGAACTCCTTGGAATGCCATCTCCCTTGGGGTCTCTGGGATCTAGCCAGGGCCTCTTACTATCAACACATTAGCCACAGAAACTCTTATTTATTTATTTTTTAGGATGTTTATTCTTAAGTCATCTCTACAGCAACACGGGGCTTTGAACTCACAACCCCGAGATCAAGAGTCATCGCACTGTCTTCCGACTGAGCCAGCCAGTCGGAATTCTTCACCACGGTCGGGGCCGGGGGGGGGGGGCGTCTAGGAGCTGTCAGGCACCCCCCCATCAGCCTCTCCCACTCCCCCCTGATCATGCTCTCTCTCTCTCTCTCTGGCAAATATATAAATAAAATCTAAAAAAAAAAAGTTCTAACAGAACAAAATCTCTCCTGCACTTGATCGAATACACAGTCCTACCATTCTAGAGTGCCGCCGTGTAGTGATGAGTTTCCCTTGGTCTTGGAAGCCGGGCTCCCCACCGGAAAATACAGGCAGAAGGCCGCCCCCGGCTCCTCGGAGAAGCCAGGCCCGGGAATGAGCGCCGGGCTACCACGGGTGGGAGTGGGTCAGAGGAGGGAATTTATGACGACTTTTTAAAATGAAGATTTAATCCGGAAAAAGAAGTCTCATCCTCTCTTTGTATGTCTCAAAAAGCAGACTGCGGCTTTCGGAAGAAACGCGGTGCTGTTTTTCTACGGGACGCTCAGACAGAAACGAAAGGCCGGGCACGGTCTTCTCGGCCGCCTGTCAGTATTAATGCCACAGGCCACAGCGCACCCGGCGAAGGCCCCAGCTGCTCGGGGAGCAGGGGACCGCCATCGGCTCTGGAAAACCCGCACCCACGCCTGGCCAGGCTCTTGGATGAGCGGCTGTGTGTCTTTGGAAATGTCATTCCACCTCCCTGAGCTATTTCCTTCTCCGGATAATGGAGAGAATCATAGCCTGTCGGGTTATCTGCAAGAAGCAAACGGTGTCATTTCAAGGGAAGCCCGCCTGCCCGGCATGGGGAGGCAAGAAGCTCCCTCTCTCTCCTGAGTTCAGGTGACATTTGCTCACACGTGCCTTGGGTCACGGTTTCCCCATCAAAAGCAGGAGCCGTTTAGGGTTTGGGGCGGTGACTGACTTTCGCCCACCTCCAGAGGACTGTCGGGGGCGTGACTGTGTCAGGACCTGGGCGGCTGCAGGGACGGTGCGAACCCCAGCGTGCACGCTGCCGAGTAGCGTAGGCCAGCGGGTCAGAATTGAATCAGCCCCCTCCATCCCCATCACAAAGCCAGCGGGGGCTGCTCCAAATTCAAGGCTCTGATCCTTGGAATTCAAGGATCGTCCGGCGTTCCGATCCCGGCCGCTCCGCCCCTCCGGTTTCAGTGTGTCGTCTCGTGTCACAGATGGGACCCAGCCTGGCGGTTCTCAGACTCCGGCAGGCATTAGGATTCCCTGGAGGGCTGACTCAAACCCACGTTTCTGGGTCTCACCCCCGAGAATTTCTTAATCGGATGGTCTGGGGGAAGAGCCTGAGGATTTGAATTTCTTTTGAAGACTTATGTATTTATTTTAGACCGAGAGAGCGAGAGCATGAGCGTGCGGGAGCAGGGGGAGGGGCCAAGGGGGAGAGAAACCCAAGCCGACTCCACGTGGAGCAGGGAGCCCGACGTGGGGCTGGATCCCACGACCCTGAGATCACGACCTGAGCCTAAATCAAGAGCTGGATGTTTAACCAACTGAGCCACCCGGGAGCCCCGAGTTTTTGAAACTCTAGCAAGTTCCCAGGTGATGTTGATGCTTCTGGTGTGCGGACCTCCCTTCGAGAACCGCTTGCCTAGGCTTCTCTCTCCCAGAGAGGCCTCACCTGGGGCTGTGGAGGCAGACGGTGTTTCCTGTGGAATACAAAGGGCGGGGGGCTCAGCTGTTTAGCTGACTTGTGGGGGGGACCTTTCAGGCCATTGGGATTTCAAGCCACTGGAGCTGAGGGGCCTTGGCAGCCCGGGGGGTGGGGCTAAAGGGTTAGCAACGGGCAAATGAGGGTTTGGGGGAGACCCCCAGAGGTGGGGTAGTTGCCAATACGTACGGTGCAAATACGTACGTGGCTCAGGCTTCTAGAGCGTCCGGGGGAGCTTGCGGGGAGCCTGGAGCCGCCTGCCCAGCCCCCCAAACTGCGTGGCTGCCCCTCTCTTGTCTCTCTCCCATCCGCCTTCCCAGGCGCAGGCGGGAGACAGTTGCCCCCCAGCAGTTGAGGCCCTTCCTGCATGGAAACCACAGGAACAAGCTGGCGGAGCTCCTAGAACTACAGGGCAGGGGAAGGGCCCTCAGCGGGCGAGCGGCGGCGTCGGGAAGGGGAGTCACTGGGTAACCACTAGGCTGGGACGCGGACAGGGATGCAGCCTTGGCCCCGAGGAAGCCGTTACCGTCCAGCGAGAGACACACACGTTGCGCGGACAGCGGTGGAAACATCAAAGGTAACCAGCAGGGCAAGGCGGTGTCGACCAAGTGCGGCGCAGGGACCCGGAGAAGGTGCGACTGCTGGTCGGGAAGGGACAAGAGACCCAGAAATACAGCGGGAACCGAAGGAGCGCTTCAGCCGCTGGGGACTGGAAGGAAGCCCGCACCCGAAGGGTGAAGGGAAGGCTCGGGGGTGATCACACAGCAACCTCGGGTCCCGGAAACAAGATGGGGCGAGGTAGGGGGGCCAGGAACCAACGGAGACAGAAGGTTCAGAACAAACTCTGGGA
>CM052797.1:1098719-1164602 GCA_028533885.1 Nasua narica
GCCGGCCCGCCTCCCCCGCGCCCCCCAGCCCGCGCCGGGCGGGCCCCAGCACCTGCGCCCGCCGCCGGCCCCCCCCCACCCCGGGGGGCCCGCGGCGCAAGTCTCGCGGTGCTACGGCCCGGCGGGGAGCGGCGGCCCGCGCCCCCCGCCGCGCGACAAAGGCCGGCCCGGGAGGCGGGGGCGGGGCGGCGGCGGCGCGGGGAGCGGAGGCAGCGCCCGCCCGCGCCGTCCTTTGTGTGGCGGCGGCGGCGGCGCCTGGGCCCGCCCGCCCTCCGGGGCCCGGCTCCGCGCCGCCCTCCGCCCCGCCCGGCCTCCCGGCCTCCCGGCAAGATGGCAACCCCGGCGGCGGTCAACCCTCCGGGTGAGTAGCGGCCGCGCCCGCCCGCAGGCCCGGCCGGGGCCCCGCGCGCCCGGGGACGGAGGGGGCGGCCGGGCGCGCCCCGGGGCCCGCGCGCCGCAGCATCAGCACCGGCCCCGCGGCGGCGCCTTCCCCCCGGCCCGGCCCCGCGGCGGCGGACGCGGGCCTCGCGGCCCCCCGGAAGCGGAGCGCCGGCCCGCGACCCCCTCGGCTGCCGAGCACACCCGCCGAGGGCTTCCCCTCGCGCGCGGCTGCCTGTTCGGCTCGCGGCCCCGCGGTGTCTCCGGCAGCTGCCAGGGCGGCGGGAGGGCACCGCGCGGGCGCCGGGAAAAGTTTGCAGCCGGGATTCAACAGGGTGGCCCCGCGTGGAGCTCGCGCCTGCCCCCCGCGCGGCCCGCCCCCGGGCGCCGGTCCTCTGCGCCCCGCTGTCCCCGCGCCGCCGCGGCGCGCCCGGAGTCTCGGTGGGCACGAGCGCCCAGCCCGCGGCACCGCGGCGGCCGGAGCATCCCGGCCCGGGCCGGCTCGCGCCCTCTGCCTCCGCCGGCCGCCCCTCCGCAGGGTGCGGTCCGCGGCAGCCGTGCGCGCCCCGCCGATCTGGGCCGTGTGGCTGGGTCGTGACGCGCGCGTGTGTATCTGCGCGGGAATGGGAGCAGGGGAGTGCTGTGTTAGGAGGGGAGGGTGCGCTGCCTGGCGAGGAGGACTCCCTGGGGGGCGCCCCAGAATGGGCAGGGGGGACACCCAGGCCCCCTGCTGTCAAGTTTTGGGTGCTGTGTGCTGACTGCTACCGTTGCTCGCTAGGTCCCTGAGGGGGATGCTGGCCGCAGTGGGACCAGGCCGGCCCTCCGGGAATTCCCAGTAGGGAAAGGTCCCCGTGTTAGAGATGGGAGGGTGCCTGGTAAAGAAAAAGGTAGGTGACATCAGAGTTAGGAGTGAAGGGTCCCCTCCATCTCAGGTGGCCAGGGAGAGCTTTTGGAGATGAGAGGTTTGCCAGCCCACCCTGGTAGGGCTGGGGGGTTGCATGTGCAGAGCGTGGGGCCGAGGGTCCCTGCAGGTGGAGGGACAGCTCTAGTGACAGACTTACACTGGTAGAGGACGCGGGGCTTTGGGGTTATATATAGGAGGGAGCAGTGGGATTTCACAGACTTGTTTGGCTTTGAAGGACACTCTGAGGAGTCTGGACACCGCGCCCCCGCCCCCCCCCCCCAGGAGTCCTCCGTGGTAGTGAACAGGGAAGTCACATGATCGTGGTTCCTCGGGAAAGTGGACTTCTAGAGAACATAGGAAGGAGCAAGCCTGGAGGCAGGGAGGCTGGTTGAAATGAGGCCCGTGGTGGGGGGAGGGTGGTGAGATGTCCAGGACCCGGTTGGGGACAGAGAAGCAGCCCCCTTGGGCAGGTGGGCGGGGCCTGGACGTGGCACAGCTCAGGTGAGGGTCAGGGTAAAGGGGGAGGCCGCGGAGACACAGAGGTGGGGAGTCGGAGGAGCTCTGAGGAGGGAGGCTCCACGAGAGGCACAGGGAGTCCTGGCCCTCACATCAGGAGCCAGTGGTCCCGAACGGTGAGTGGGGACGTGTCCCGTGTGGACACGGCTGCTCCGGTTGGCTGATTCCCGAAGTCCTCGGTTTCAACCTGGTCGGCTGCTGGAAAATCGATAGCAAGCCGATGGACTTCAATGTTAGGACAGTAAAACAAAGCGAAGATATCGTAATCCCATCGAAGCTTATATTGGAAAGAGGACTGAAATCCGAGTGGGCATTTACATAGCATCTGCACGCGTATCCCCTCATAGCACTGTTTGAGGTGGGTTCGTCCCTTGTGTCGCTCCACAAGCCGCCTGGGCTCAGTCGGGGACAGCCGCCTGGCTCGGTGCTGCGGGCCCGAACCCTGCACCTGGGCCCATGGGAGACTCAGTATCAGATGGGGTTGCCGCATTGTTTGGAAGCACCTGGCCTGCCTGACAGCCATGTGTGTGTCTTCTCTCCGTCGGCAGAGACGCCAGAGATCCTGAGCACAGAGAGGTGTCCTCAGGCAGGACTCTCCTCCTGTCCTGTGCCCCGTGGTCACTCTCAGACCCGGGGGCACGCTGTTCTCGTCCTATGTGAATACCCCCCTTCTTTGGGAGAAAGGATGTGATGTGAGGGCTGCGGCAGAGCTGTGAGCCCGAGGGGAGACTACAGATTGGACTGACAGTTGAGGCGGGGCCCCCAGGCCTGTCACCCAGAGCCCACTGCCCCCGAGTGGGAGTGCCATATGCTTCTTTGGACACCGCCCCCTCTTCCTGCCTCACCCCTCTCCCCAGATGTTGTTGCTCTGCAAAGAGTGAGAGCTTGGTAAGCACAGGCGAAGGCACCAGGAGGCACTGAGATTTATTTGTGCTGCTCCTTCGTGCCCAGGGTCCAGAGGCCACAGCCTGTCGCCGCTGCCCCCGCGCCCACTGGTTCCATTTCCCCAGCCCCAGGCTGCCCCGGCAGACCCCTGTGCCGTTAGCCGTCTCTGTTAGGCATGACGAGGGCACTCTGGGTCCGTGACGCTGGATGAAGCCGGAGTCTTCACACTCTCCAGGTGTTCAGGCGATGGGACCCCCGTTTAAACCTCTGATTTGCCCTTGGCAATCTCCTGTTTGGATTTCAGGTCTGGGTTCTAGCAGCTGCTCAGGGGAGGCGTGCTCTCCGAGGAGAGAACGGCTGGGCTCCCCTGAGTTCTCCTGGCTTGTGCCCCGCCGTCTGGGTCTCCAGTGGCACCTGCCACCTCTGGCTGGAGACGACGTCTGTGCCCTAGACCGGGGGATGGAGTTCTAGAATCTTCTGCTGCGTGTGTGCATTATTTGTCTCACTCCCCTTTTGGGTGATATTTAAGCATTTATATGGCATAGGGGAGGTTTGGATTTGTTTCACGCGTGGAAGGTTATCTGTAACTGAAATGGCCCAGGGCACAAGGGGCTGCTTTGCCGGTGCTTTCACTCCACCGTCCTCCTTTGTATCAGAAGCAGGAGGGTCTCAGGCACAGACCCGAGATCATCAGGAATCAGGCATCATCGTTCCCTGCAGCGAGCATTTGCGGAGGAATTAATGAGGCTTGCTTGCACACAGTCAAGGAATGCAAAGGTATGATTTCAGAGACTTAGAAGTTCTACTTTTTCCTGAAATCCACTACTAGACTTCTTTTCCCCCCGTGTTTCTGGTCTTTGGAATTGAGCGTATGGTACGGGAAGGTCGTCCTCTGGGCGAACAGCTGTAGACGGAGGGACATTTGGGTCAGTCCAACCGACGCCTCGAACGCTTTGGATGCACCAAGCGCTGCTCCGGGTTCGGGACAGTGTGACCGTAAGGAAGGACGCTCTTGGACCCCAGGGAGTTCCGAGGCTAGCAGGGGAGGCGTAAGGAGACTGACTTCGTAACAAACAGTAGCATGAAATGCGTGCTGGACACATGTCCCTGCATGATGCTGGGGACCCGGAGAAAGCCTTGTGGGGCCCTAGCTTCTGCAACCGGGCGTTTAAAGTGGAGAGGGTTTGTGCTATAGAGAACGTAGGATCATTCTGTGCTGGGGTTATGTGGGCAGACTCTGGAAGGCACGGGGAGCCCTCCGGTGGCTGTCCTCGCCGTGCTTCTGGGGATCCAGGTGGACACCCAAGAATGCAGTACTCAGAGCTCCGGGAGACGCCCACGGTGCTTGTGGGGGGCCCCGTGGCACTGCCCTCCCCAGGGCAGTGGAGTGCCCAACCCAGCGGACCCCGGGAGCCCGATTTCTTTAAATATTGCATTTCGTGGAACCCACGGGCCCATCAGTTATGAGACACATCGCTGTATAGCTACTCTGGAGGAAAATTGCGGTTCAGCCCAGACACGCTGCTAGGTACACGATGCGCCTCCGTCTCACGGATGGTTTAAAAATGTGCCTTTAGAATCAGGAAGCAACCCAAGTACTGTGCATTAAGAAAAAAGTTCATTTTGCTGTTGGACCATCCCCATGTAAAACCTATGGTCTTCCTTTTTTTTTTTTTTAAAAAAAAAAGCATTTAAATTCAATTAATTAACATACAGTGTTGGTCTGCTTTTCAGTTAAAAATCTTTTTTTTTTAAAGATTTTATTAAATTATTTGACAGAGAGAGATCACAAGTAGGCAGAGGCAGGCAGAGAGGGGGAAGCAGGCTCCCCGCTGAGCAGAGAGCCCGATGCGGGGCTCGATCCCAGGACCCTGAGATCATGCCCCGAGCTGAAGGCAGAGGCTTTAACCCACTGAGCCACCCAGGCGCCCCTCAGTAAAAAATCTTTATGAGGTTGACCTTATAGCCATGTGCCATGAGCCCAGCGATGAACTGGTCGTCTGTTGGCTTCTGCCACGTGAAAGGAATGGTGTCTGAAAAAGAGGTTTGTATATTCCTCAGTTGGTATTTACTGAGCAATTGTTAGTGCACAGTACCGTACTGAAGTGCCGGGTACTGAGAGCTCAGTTCTGGGTGGTCGGCCGAGAGTAGCCAGGACCGCTGAGCTCCTTGCTGCCTGCCGCGCACACAGCCATAGGAATCCCACAGATGTGTTAGTTATAAGATTGTTGACAGTGTGAAGAAATGAAGGAGGTTTGGGGTTTACCTCTTGGAGGGGAAACCTTTTTTTAAAAACTCTTTATTAGCCTTTGATTGTGTTGCTGTCTCTTATAGAGGAAACTTGGTATCGATCACCAGATTTAGAATGAAAGCACTCTGATACGGCAGTTCCTGCAAAAAGAGTTAAAGGATATTCTGTCCTAGGGTCCCTGGGCAGTCATGGCTTTTAAGAATGGGGTTTATTCATCGAGGCGTCCTGATATTTGCTGGTCATCTTGCCCGAGCAATCGCAGGTGGGTACTTAACACAAAAGTCGTTGCCGGTCCCATGTTGCGAGACGTTTTGTAGATGAGACAAGGTGGACACGGGGACCCGTGGGTCCCGGCTGAGGCACTCGGTGTCCCGATCGTTAATGAAGGAGAGGTTCTGTAAGGCAGCCCTTTAGGGTCAAGGTAGCAGCCCTCGCTCTTGGCTGCGGAGATGGGATGTGGGCGTGTGTACGTTTGTAAAATAGAACGGTGTAAATGAAATAATAGGCAGGGAAAGTATGGAAGATGTGATGAAATGCTTTATGAGGTCATATTTTAGGTTGAGATTAACTTTGTAAAACGTCTTTGATTTTTTTCTGGTGTTGTCGTCGAGTGCAGTCGACAAAGAATGCAGCATTAGTTCCGGGCCCATGACATAGCGATTCTACGACACACTGTGCGCCACGCCGGGCTCATCCCAAGCGTAGCTGTCACCTGTCCCCACCCAGCGCTGCTGGGACACCGCTGACTGCGTTCCCTGTGCAGCACCTTTGATTCCCGTGACTTCCGCGTCCCGTAACCCGAAGCCGGACCTCCCACTCCCCTTCCCGCAGTTTGGCCGTCCCCTGGCGCCCCGCTCTCCTGGCAACCGTCGGTTTGCTCTCTGGGTTTACGAGTTTTTGCTTGTTTATTGTTTGGTCTTGTAGCTCCCACCTGTAAGTGGAGTCATACAGGATCTGTCTCCGTCTGACTTGTTTCACTTAGCGTGATACCCTCTCGGTCCTTTCACGCTGTTACAAACACAAGACCTTATTCTCTGTTACGGCCGAGTCGTGTTCCGCTGTGTGTGTGTGGGGACACACCACATCTCGATCCGACGCTTGGCTTGCTTCCTTGTCTTGGCTATTTTAAATCCGGCTGCAACAAACACAGAGTTACATGTATCCTTGTGAATTCTTTTTTGTTTTCTTTGGGTAACTACCCAGTGGAGGAGTTGCTGGATCATAGGTAATTCTATTTTTAATTTTTGGGAGGAACCCCTGTACGGTTTTCCAGACGGGCTGCACCCGTTTGCCTTCCCACCAACAGTGCACGAGGGTTCCCTCCTCTCCGCATCCTCGCCAGCACTCGTTTCTGCTGTTAGTGGTTTTAGCCCTTCTGACCGGTATGAGGCGGGATCTCACTGTGGGTTTGATTGTATTTCCCCGATGATGAGTGAGGTCGGGCATCTTTTCATGGGTCGGTTGGCCCTCTGGATGTCTTCGTCGGAGATGTGTCTATTCAGGTCCTCTGCCCGTTTTTTAATCAGATTGTTTTTGGGTGTTGAGTTGCGTGTGTTCTATCATTTAGATATCAATGCCTTATCAGCTACGTCATCGGCAAATATCCCCTCCCCTTCCGTAGGCTGCCTTTTGGATTTGTTTCCTTTTCGATTTGTTTCGATTTGTTTCCACTGTTTCCTTCTCTGTGCAGAAGCATTTTGTCTTGACGAAGCCCCCACTGGCTCATTTTTGCTTGTGTTTCCCCTGCCTGAGGAGCTGTAGCTAGAAAAAATTGGCCAAGATGACTGCCTACTCTTCCTTTTAGGAGTCGTATGGTTTCGGGTCTCACGTTTAGATCTTTCATCCACTTTGAGTGCGGTTTTGTGCGTGCCGCACGGGCGGTCCCATTTCGCTCTTCCGCACGCGGCGTCCGCTTTTCCCAGCACCATTTGTTGAAGAGACGGTCTTCTCTATTCTTGTCTTAAGGAGACAGCCTGTGAGCTGCCGTCTGAAGAGAAACACGGGCACGGAGGTGCATTCTGGACAAAGTCTGCAAAGGCCCTGAGGTCGCTGGTCTGCCTCGAGGAACCAGAATAGCCCGGAGTGGCCGGTGGCCCGGGAGGGAGGGGGAAGTGGTGTGGGAGGCTGCAGGCGAGGGCTGAGGCCGGCTCCCGGAGGCCGTGGAGTGGGTCAGACTTGACTCTAGGTGCCGCGAAGGCCGCCACGGGGTCTGGAGGGGGAGGGACGCGCTCTGCCCTCCCTGCCTTCATCGTGTGTCCCGGCTGCTGTGTGGAGAGCAGACTGGAAGGCAGGACGAGAGGCAAGATTCCAGCCCGAGGTTGCTGACAGGGGCCCGGCCGGCAGGGGAGACGAGAGACGGAGGAGGAGGTGAGACAGACGTTGGGGCCGGGATGCCACGCCGAACAGCGCGGGGCCACCAGGCTCGTCCTCGTCCATTGCGCCGTGTGGCTGCCCTCCCATCCCACCTCCCACCGCGTGTCCACCTGCAGCAACTCTGTCTTTTGGGGCGGAACTCTCGGGACTCTGTGGCGGGGGTGGGAGGGGGAGAGGGAGGACGAGGTGCGGAGGAGGCCCCCGCCGTCCATCCTGACGCCTGGGCGGTGGGAGGCCCTTGGGGCCGCCGGAGGGGGGCACGTGCCTGAGGCTTCAGCATTGGACACTTGAGTTGGGGAGCCCCCGGGACACGGGGCTGGAGCTGTCGGGGAGGCAGCGGGCACCTGGCCCCAGGCCCCTGGGCTGCAGAAGTGAACACATGGGGAGGGACGTCAGCGAGCCTTTCCCCAGCCCCTTGGAGCGTCTTCCTCGGGGAGCGTGAGATCCCAGAAGCACCGCAGTCCCCAGGCAGCACCCCACTCACTGCTTTACTGTGGGTCTGTGCTGACGCTCACTCACCTGGCCGGGGACATCCCTTCTGCCTCTCCTCCTCCTGCCCTGAGGTCACGTCTGCGCGGGGCTGTAAGGTCAGGAGTGTGCACTGGTGTGGTCCCGCGGCGCACAGCCATGCGGGGAGGGGGCGAGGGACGGGGCTTTCAGACAGAGGCTGGTCATTGCGGGGGCCAGGGTGGCGGACGCGGACACTCCCAGAACTTCCTGGGGGTGAGTACAAACTGTCCCCCAGCTCTGGGCCCAAAGCCCTGCTTTGGAGGGCTTTTGCTGACACTGAGTTCCCCCGTCTCTCCTGCCCACGCCCACCCACTGCCACGCCGAGTGTTGCCCTGCCCAACACCTGTTTCTCCTGGTTGGATTCTTACTGGGCTGGGAGGCTGGGGGGGGGGGGCACCTCTCCCGTTGCCTCGATCCAGATAAAGCGTGCCTGCACTGCTCTCGGCCAGGGCCCTGTGGGTGTACTTTGCATTTGGAGCACTTCCCCTCACCGGGAATGAAATGGTAAATCGTGTAGTCATTGGTCGGTGCCTGGGTCTCTTGCTGGCCTGGAAACCCCCCGGGGCAGGGAATGCCTTCCTCACTGTGCGGCCCCAATGCCTGTCATGTCGCATCCGGTGCAGTGGGCCTCTGGTAAGGTGGATGCCTGGTGCATGGGTGCCTGGATGTCTCGTGTATGGGCACATGGGTGCCTAGGATGCACAGTTGCCTGGGTGCACGGATGCATGGGTGCATGGTCGCATGGGCGTGTGGATGCATGGGTAATTGGATGCATAGGCACGTGGGTGCCTGGGCGCATGGATGCATGAGTATGTGGATGCATGGATGCCAGGGAATTGTGTTACAGCTTCGTATGCGGTTGCCTCTACGTGCTTGCCTTGAAGACAGGAAAGCAAGGCCACGGAGAGTGTGTAGAGATGTTTTCGCAGGTCTCTGAAACAGTAGGCCAGAGCTGTCTAATTTAGATTCTGGTCTTTATTTGTGGGGACTGATTTTGATCTGTAAATGCTATCAGGGAAGTCCCTCCCCAAACCAGTTCCTCCAGGGTTCGTCTCGTTATACAGGAACCTTGGAGAAGGACAAATCTTACCATCCTCCGCAGAAGGAGGGGAGGTCGGACTGGTCATAACCTGGCGGCCAGCTGGGGGTAGTGGAAGACCCGTCCCCACCAGGTCCCTTATTAGAGACGCCCTAGGGTCCTCCCGGAAGGGGTGCTCCCTGCCTCCTGTCCCGAGCGGAACCACGGAGGGGGCTTGTGTAGTGACCAGCCGCTGCGGAGAAGGTCGACTCGGGACGGGCCCGAGGGGGCAGCTCCATTTCTGTTCAGGGGACCATCCCCCGCCCTCTGGTTGGCGGCCGCCACCTTGCAGCGGTCGAGGCCGGAGCCCAGAGCCGACAGGGAGCCTCTGGGTTTCCGCACTGCCGCAGCGTGATCGTTTTCCAGGCAAATCCACAAACAAGCGCAAATGTTCACAAGCAGGTGGTCCCGTTTTCGTACATCGTACAGAAAGAAGGTCGACTTTTCCTCAGTCTGGTTGTGCTGGGAGAGTGGCCAGGCAGAGCCCGGGGGTCCCCTAGCCCCTGCTGACGGGCCCCCTTCCGCGCTCCTCATAGCCTTCCCGTCCCCCGAGGGCAGCAAGAGAGATAGATGCTCATTCTAAACAGAAAAGGCCGGAAAATGGACAGAAGCGAAGGTAGTTCCACTACCCACCCTGAGCATCTTTGCGTGAGTCATTCCAGACTTGCCCCGGGAACGGCGTCTGCGCGTCCGGAGTCGTGCCGGGCGTCCCTGGGTGGTGTCGTCCTCCCATCGGTGGTGGCCGGGGCGCCGCCGTCCCCGGTTTCAGCGCCCCGCCCGGGTCTGTTCCCTCAGCCTCTCCTGTCCGGGAGCGTGTGGTGCACTTTTCCATTCGCCCGAATCCCACACCACACGTCACGGCCGTCCCCGGACATGAAGAGGTCACGACACGATTCCTTGCTTCCCTCACGTTAACGTCCCGGAAGGAGAATCGGACGGTCCAATGGGTTTCTGTGTGTTTGTTTCTGCAGAGCTTAGACCAGAGGCTCGGCCCAGGTCCGAGACCCGCCTGGGGCCCGCTGTGTAAGTGGGGGAGCAGGACGGGGGCCTCTCGCCATGTCACCTCTCCCAGGTGGCCTTCTCCACGTGGAAGGGGCCGGTAACTGTCCTAGGAACCTTTGATCGGGCTGAGGGACGCGTTTCCTGCCAGACCGCCGGGGGCCCAGGGCCTGGGGCTGCGGGCTTGGGGCACGGTCGGGGGCTGTTGGCCCTTGGCCTGCTCGCCATGGCTTAGACGGTTGGTGGTACTTATTCCGGCTTCAGACACAGGTTCGGAGGGTTTTCATGACTGAGGGTAAGCGTGGGTTACATTGGGTGCCCCCTTCTCTGGGCCTCTCTGTACCTAGGCCCCGGGGACGAAAGAAAGGCTTGGTGCGGGATAGCCGGGGAGGACCCCCGAGGGTCCCAGGGGGCTCTGCAGAAACCAAGCTCCGTGGGTGGATCCTGGGCCTCGGGCCTCGCTGGCAGCCGAGTGACGAGCCCGGGAGAGGAGGGTCCCTCTGTGCGCCGATGCCCCCAGGGCCCCGCGGGGACCTGGCCACCAGAGGCTCGTAGCGTGTTGCGTGGGGCCTCTCCCTGCCCGTTTTTTGCCTGGCTTACCAGACCGTCCTCACAGCCCCGAAGGAAGAAGCCACCGAAGTTGGTAAGTGACCGAAGGGAGGCCAGGAAAGTGACGTGGCTGCTCCTTACAGCTTCAGCTAATGAGCTGAGTTCCAGACTCCCAGCCACCAAGAGGCCTGAAGTTAATTCCTACCCCATTTTTTTAAAAAAAGATTTTATTTATTCATTTGACAGAGAGATTGAGAGAGATCACAAGCAGGCAGAAGGAGAGGGAGAAGCAGGCCCTCCCCCCCCCCCCAGCAGGGAGCCCGATGCGGGACTTGATCCCAGGACCCCGCTGAGCCCCCCAGGCGCCCCACTCCCATTTTTTTTTAATTCATGGCTGTATGCAGATGATTTTGTCTTTCTTATCTTGGAGGGACGGCTGACTGAGCTGTGTGGCCGAGCTCCCGGGAAGGCCTGTGTGGGGGGCAGAGGCGTGTCCGTGAGGCGCAGAACTGCGGGGGCATCGGCGACGTCTTCACGGCTTCCTGGTTGTCACAGGCCTGGGGTGGGGGTGCCCTCGGGGGGGGGGGCGGGGATGCTGCTGAACCTCTTGCAGTCACGGGGCAGGCCCTCTAGAACTAAGACTTCTCCGGACCCGGATGCCGCTGGTGCCCAGGTCGGGAAGCCGTGGTCTGTGGGGACGGGATTGCCTGTCACCTCTGGGCCGTGGGGACTGGAAAGGGGACCCAGAGGGTCCGTGGGGCGAGTGGCCAGCAGAGGGTAAGGGGCTGGTACTCGCGACCGGTACTCCTACCGGTGGCTGGAAGGAAGAGACGGCCCCCCTCCGATCATTACGATACCCGTGGAGGAAGTTAATTTAAATGTGAAATAACAGAACGGCGAGAATTTTTTATTATTATTTTTAGAACAGCATTGATGTTTCTATCCCATCAGCAGTTTGAAACGAGGCGTAGTCTGGAATCATTTGCCGTAATTTGATATGCTTGATGGATTCCAAGTCCCCCAAAGAATCAAATGAATGAATGTGATCAAGGATCACAGCTGTGTTCTCTCCTTTTGAAAGCATTTCACACCAGAAATCTTCCAGTGCGGCTTGGGCAGCCTCCCCCCCCCCCCCCCCGAGCGCCGCCACCTCCCCGCCCGAAGGGGGCCGTGCTCCGAGCCGGGGGGCTGGAAGGAGGCTGAGCAGGCCAGGCCGCCTGCGTGAGTGGCCGGCGGCTTCTAGAACTGTCTCGAGAACAGGCATCGTTGGGAGAGGTTTATGCAAGTGACCGACAGCCCGCTGGGGGCAAAGGGCACGGGGACCCCCGCCGGCTCCTCCGATGGGCAGAGAAAGGAGGCTGAAGGGGTGGGCTTGGGCCATACGACCCCGGCTGGGACAGGAGCCCGTGCCCTTCCCTGACGGCGGCCGGCAGCTGCCTGCCCCGCGTCTGTCCGTGGGTCCCCGAGACGTGGCCACGCCCGCCCCTCCTCCGCTCCCTCTGCCCCCTCGGGGTCCCCGGTGGCAGTGGGTCTCCATCCGCTCGTCAGGGCCAGACACTAATTATTTTAATTGCTTATCCACCTAATTAAGCAAATATTAATTTGCATGCCAGCTGTATGCTCACAGCGGCATGCGGGGCCCGGTGCAGTTTTTCCGCTTTCCCGGAGCTCACTGGGTGGCCGGGGAGTCGGCCGTTTGTGAAATGGTCCCATGCGTGAGGCTCTTCGTAAAATAAGGACGAGGAAAGAAAGGGTCTTTGTTTCCAGAGGCAACAGGCAGCTTCTGAAGTGTGCTGAGCAGGGTGTGACGTGATCGGAGGGGGTTCTGGAAAGCTCTCTCCGGCTGCCATGTCCACCGGCTGGGGGAAGGACGCCGGCCACGAGGCTGCGTGGGCAGTTCAGGTGGGGGACGGGGGCGGCCCACTCGGGGGGTGGGCCGTGGACATGGGGAGAGACAGGGGGACCCTGGGGTAGGTAAGCAGCGAGACCGGCTGAGCCAGACGACGGGCGGGACGTAGATGACGTGGGGACAGGGACAGCCGGGTTCCCGATGCGGCCCCCGGGTGGGTTAGGGCGCCGCGTCCTGAGGCGGCGGATGAGGTCCGGGAATTTGGGGGTATTTTGGGGTAGGCGGCGGGGGAGCACTTTGGCTCTTAGACGTGTAGAGCTCAAAACACCCAGGTGATGCGGCGATTTGCCAGAAACCTCCGAGTTTTCATTTCCTTTCCAGCTGGGACTTTTTTGTTTTTTTAAACCTCAGTGTTCCTCGTACCTCGCATGAGGCCTGGCCCGTAATCGGTGCTTAATACGTATTTCTTGAGTGGATGACCGAGTCGGCGTCCCTGACTCCCAGATGGCAAACCACTGAAGAGTTGTGCCATCACCTGAGACCTGCAGGCGTGACATTCGTCAGAACTCACAGCTGCCTTCGTGTTCTCGGAGAGCCTGAAAGCAGCCTTATCTTGACGACGGCCAGACCTCCACGGTCCCGTAGACCCTGCTTCCAGCATGCAGAAATTCCTCAGAAACTTACGTCATCTCTACCCCTCCACACAAACCCGAGAGCACAGAATCCGTCTCGCCTCACCGTCCAGGGCGGCTCGCCTGCCTGTGTCCCATCCCCGGGCTTTCATAAAGGCACCCTTTTCCCACCGGAGACGTCTCGGGAATTCTTCCTTGACCGTGGCACTCGGCCACCCCACCTCACTAGGAATAAGGACACTCTCTCACATGACAGCAGTTCGCGACCCCGAATCAGGAAGTGAGCATTAATATGACAGTCTGACCCATAGACCTGATTCGTATTTTCAGTGGAGTGGGCTTCAGAGCCAGAAACATTGTTTTCCTGGCCTTGGGTTTAATCCAGGATTACAGATCGTATTTAGTTGTGGTGTCTCTCTCTCTCTTTGTATCTAACGGAAGTGTAATTAACACACAATGTTACCTTAGCGTCGGGTGCACACACCTGCCATTCAGCAAGTCTGCGTTGCTCACACGCCTTCCCTGTGACTGATTCGCATCTCTGTGACTGGTTTATCTTATAACTGGACGTTTGTACCTCTCCATCCCCTTCGGTTCGGGGGGATGAACCAAACCCCCAACCACCAGTTTGTTCCCTGTATTTAAGAATCTGGCTTCTGTTGTTTTTGTTGTTTATTCATTTTATTTCTTAGATTCCACGCATGAGGGAAATCACGGCATTCGTCTATCGCTGTCTGACTTACTTCACTCAGCATCGTACCCTCCAGCTCCGCATTGTGATGCCCCTTTCCTCCCCCTCAATTCTGGAATAATCGCTCAGCGGCCTTTTTTGGGTCTTCTTCTGTGTTTTCTTTTTCTTCGGTGGCCTTCACATTGTGGCCAAGTACAGGTCAGTCAGTCAGTGGAATATCCCGTCATTTGCTTTTGTTTGATGTTACCTCAGGGTTGCACGGGAGTCGTGCTTTTTAAATTCTTTTTATCACAAACGTCACCAAAGTGACATTGGGTCACGAGACTGCTTTTAGCAGTTGTCACTCCAGACGGGGTCCCTGGGTGGATGAATGAGGGTCCCGGGCAGACAAGGCTGAGGGCCGATATGAGCGGCTTCCGCCGCCCCTCCTGGCATGCTTGCTGAGCCTCGTCTCTGGGCGGCTGCAGAGACTCCTCGGCGAGTACAGGTCCAAGGGGACTTTTTAAAAAGACTAGAAGGCTAATACTGTCCTAAACCAAATATCAACTTCATTTGACAAATAAAATAATTGTAATCTAACTATGTAAGGATTATCATATCTCTAATAAAGTCAATAGGGATTTGAAGTGTTTAATTACCAACTTTCCCGACATACAAATTGAAAAGCTTTTCAGGTGAACTGCTCATGTGGAATGCCTGAAACACTGCAATTAACAGCTAGATCTTCATGCAGACGGTAATTAGCATGTGATTTGCCCGGTTCTTTGTTGCTGCCGCATAGCCAGGCTTCCCTGTGTGTTTTCGTTTGCGTTAAGGAAGTTAATTTGCTCCTTCTATGTTCCACTTAAAACCAAGTTGGTATTTGACTGTGACTTTGTAAGGAAAGATTGCGTGACTTAAAAACCAGCCTAATTTGGGGTGTAATTTGCCTGCAGAAACTTGCTGTGTTTTCTAAAGTCTGAGAATTTCTTCCTCATCCCTCTCTCTCTCCCTCTTCCTCCTCCTCCTCCTCTCCCTCCTCTCCCTCCTTCCACATGCCGCCTGCCCCCTCGTCAGAGACCCAAGAGCCAGTCAGGTCGGGGATGTTGGGACCACCCCAGTAGTTCCTGGTGGCTCACGTCGCTGGGCAGGTGTGTAAGAACTCACACCCGAGTGTTCTGTGGGGGCGGGGGGTGGCGTGAACGCCGTCTGCTAGGAGGCAGTGCAGACGAGGGCCTCTGTTTACCCATCTGTAAAATGGGGGGACTACTGGGTGCTGTGGGGTTCTTCCATTGCTCCAGGTTTGGAGGTGGCAAGATAGCCCCGTGCATTGGAAGCAGGCCTGGGGGACCCGGCCCACGGCTGTTGGTGCCGCTGCTCCTGGACACGGGAAATGGGGCGCTTAATGGTTTATGGTAAGGCCTGGAGGGTTGGACGTCACGGTGTTTGGGGTGGTGCCATTTCTCACCGTTCCTGCTTCTCTCGCCGCCACGGTGACGTGGAGCATGACGAGGGCTCCCAAGGGAAGCAGGAAGACCTCGGGAAGCCCGTAAGCAGGTGTGCTTACGGAAGAAGGGGGCGCTTGTGAAACAGAAAGCCCCATCGCCCGTGGCCCCGGGGCCGTGGGGGGCCCTTCCTCCCTGCCTCGTCGCTGGGAACGCGGGCCCTGCGTCTGCCGCCCCCACTCCTCCCAGCCAGCAGCCCTCCCACGAGGGGCTCCTGGCCTGTCGCGAGTGTCCCCCTCACCGCTCCGCCCCCACGTGCAGACCAGTCATGTCGGCTCCTCCCTGTCCTCCCTGGCAGGGGGCAGGAGAGGGGGCCACCGCCCAGCACACTGTCCCTCCCGGCCACTCCCATGCCCTGGATAGACCAGGGTGGGGGCCTGCCCAGACTCTGTGCCTGGGACTTGCCCTTCCAGTTGGTGGCTCGGTGCCCCCGTCCCCTTCTGCCTGTTTAACTGGCCCCACGGGGGCTCACGCTGAGTCCCAAGACCATCGGGTTTGTACACTTTGTGGACAGACAGGAAGTTAGGGCGTGTGCCTCTGCCTTCATCCGTTCAGCGGGTCTGTCACCTGTCTGCCCAGTGCCGATCACGGGGCTTAGGTGCTGGGACGGGGTCTGTGCCTTCGTGCACGTACGTCCTGTCGGCTGGAGGGCAGCTTCTGCCCCGGGTCATCGGGCTAAAGGTGCAGGTGTGGAACTGTGTCCTTGCTGCCGCAAGGCTGTTAGGCCTGTCCGCCACTAGGTGGCGCCGCCACACAGGTCCTGCCGTGGCTGGGACCAGCATCACCGCTGGTTTACGGGGAGCGCTGCCTTTCTGCCTGGTCCCAGACCCTCTGTCCGTAGGTGACGTTTGCATTCCGACCAGCCCCCAGGTGCTGCTGGTGCCCCTGGCTCCTGGACCACCCTGCAGGCCACCGAGGCAGCGGCAGCCACGCCCACTGCTCACCCGCCCACCTGATCTGGGTCCCTGGACGTGTTGGGTCTTCCCGTGGCTGGGGCTCAGCAGCCCCATCTCGCAGCCGGAGGGCGGTGAAGCTGCGTGGAGGCCCAGCGCCCCCGCTCTCCGCGGTCGCCCCGGCTCTCCTGGGCGGCTGCAGGAGGAAGGCGCAGGGCAGCCAGAGAGAGCGAGGGCTCGGGCTATCCTCGCTGTCGTCGACGGGGTGTCGGGAGGAGAGAGATGGAGCGGGAGTCCGGTGTGTCATCCTCAACTGGGAAATGGTGGCTTTTCAGAGAAGCGTTTAGGTTAATCTTTTCTTTTAAAAGGATTCTCTAATCACGACAGAGGCCCCACTACACCACCGTATCCTGCTATTTACAGCTTGAAGAAAGGGACTGAAAGTTCTGGAAATTAAAGGATTGGCCGTGGGGTCTATGAGGCTTATGCAGAGACAAAGAAAGCCATGGTCACAATTTTAAAGTCAGTAAAAAGGGAATTCATGTCAAAACATCTAACGGTACAAAGAAGGCCATTTTTAGCCTATAATTTATGATTTTGAACCTTAATGCACAAATCAATATTCTACATCCGATCTGAATTTCTCGTGATACTTGAGTGTGAGCCCTGTCTTACTATATTATTTTTTCTCATCAAATTATATCTGCCTCATCCCTTCCAGCTTGGCTGTTAGAACCTCCCATCTCATTTTTGCTGGGGCGAGATGCACCTTTTCCCTGGGGTCATTTATGACCCTGTGGGCCTTCCCTAGCTCAGGGGCACCGGAAAGGGGGTCTCAGATGTTGAGTTGATCATGGATCCTCGTGAGACCCTCGTTCCCCGGATGCTCAGGAGCCCCGTGGGGCAGCCAGCTGGCCAGCTGTCGTTAAATCCAACTGGGCTGTCAGGAAATTATAGCGTTGAAAAATAAAATTAGGGGATCAATGGATGGATGTAATAGCTACTAAACACAGATGAATGGAGACTTAATGAATTAGAAAGTGGAATGGGAGAAATTGCAGAGCATTTAGCTCAGACACAGAGTGAGGATGCACGGGCGTGTGGCCGCGAGACAGAGACGAGACCTCCTACCTCTGTGCGCACTGTGGCACTCCGGTCAGAGACGGCAGGGGGGACAGGGCCGGCCGGTGTTTAGGACACAGGGCTGGTTGTTTTCCAGAACGAATGAGCGGCACTGAGCCTCAGAGTCGGGAGCTACAGCGGGTTCCAAGCAAGATAAATCTGAAGAAATGCAAATCTAAACCAAGCATACTGAAAACAGAGTGTAGCAAAGACAGAGGAGACCAAGGGAGCACAGGGACTCGATGGGACTCCGGATGGCTCCCAACAGGGCTACCGTGTGCCGGGAGCCTGAGGTGGGCCACTGACCTTTGCTTGCTCAGGTGTGGTGGGCTTCTGTTCCCTTGGCCCCCAAGTGGCCCTGTGCACTTGGAGTCCCAATGCGTATGTTTCTTTCCCGCCTTCTTTAGTGAAGATGGGCATTTCAGTGGCATTTCTGTGGGATGACCTGTGGGATCGTGGGCCCTATTTCAGGTCCCCAAGGCAGCCCAGCTGCCCCCAGAATTCAGTGTCTCTTGGCCTTCTGTCCATCCCAGCAAAGCCCAGCTTCTCGATGGCGCCTGTCCCCAAGGCCACTGTGTGGGAGTGGACAGGGCTAAGGGAAGGGGAGGCATGGCTGATGCAAGGTTATGGTCATCAGTCCCGTGGCTGTTCTCCCTTGGGGTCTGTGAAGAGGAAAGAGCGTTGCACTGCTCTCCACCAGATCAGATTATCTTGTTGCGAGGAACACGTTTCCCAAATGGGAATCATTCCTTCTGACCGGGTGCCGCTGGCCAATGGTGTTAGCCCACCCAGGCCGCCATGGCGAAGTGTGGTAGACCAGATGGCTCCGGAGACAGACGCTCATTTCCTCGATGTGGAGCCTGGGAAGTGCAGGATTGAGGGGCAGGCTGACCTGCTTCCTGGTGTGAGCCCCCTGTTGGTATACGATGGCCACCATTGTGCCGCGTCCACACAGGTGGATAGGTCTTTCGCAAGGACACTAATCCCAGCAGGAGGCCTCACCCTCAAGACCTTACCGAAGCCTGGTCACCTCCCGGAGGGCCCGCCTGCACGTGCCGTCATGTCAGGGGTCAGGGTCTCGACATACAAATCGGAGTGTGTGTGTGTGTGGGGGGGGTACCATTCAATTTGTAGCCCCAGCGCAAAACTAGTTTTGTTGGGTGTTACTGTTGCGACCCACATTTGGGGCCATAAGGTCATAAACCCGAGTGGAAAGGGCGGGAAGAAAGCGACATCAGGGCTGGGAGTCCGTGGGGGCGGCTGGCCCGTGAGGGCAGGACCCAGGCACGGGGGCTCGTCCCGCTGAGACACGGGCACGTGTGCCCTGCGGCACGTGTTAGGATGATTTGTTGGCTCACAGCTCTGAGTGACTCTGTCCTGGACCATCCCACTGAGTTCTGAGCTTGAGGACCGTGCGTGGCTCGGTGCGCGATACAAGACAGCTGCCCAGACATCCGCCGTGGACGGCTGCGGGAGTGCTGGGCCTCTGGTGGGAGGAACGCAAGCCCCGCCATCGGAGCGAGTGGGAGGCAGCTCGTCGCGTGGTCCGGGGGGAGAAAGCGAGTTCGGCTTCCCTGCCGATTCGGAGGTTGACTGTGGAAGCTCTAGCACGGGATGCCAGTAGTGGAAGGGCATGGCGTCCTCCGTCTTAGAAGGAACAGGCCATTTGTCCAGGAGTCCCCGCGGCAAGGCCGGCCTGATGGCCCCCCGGGCCTTGCTCGCAGCACCCTGGGACACGCACGGAACCCAGAGGGCCCTTTTTTACATTCAGGCCGTGTCAGCTCGTGGGAAGCTCTCTGCCAGCCTTCAGAATCTGCCTCCCTGACCGTTCCCTGTGTTCTTGAATCTGACCTCTGGGGGGTCACGGTCTGCGTGTCACTTCCCTTCCTCCTGCCCGTCGATCCCCAGCCCTGCCTCCCGCTGTCCTCTCCGGGGCTCCCGTGATGGCCGCCTACCCACCAGCCGTCGTGACCACGGTGGGCGCAGTCGTGTGTGTTCTGGCGGGCCTGGTGCGGGGGCTTCTACGCCACTGCCGTTTGCATGGTAGAGCCTGCACTTGGTGGCGCCGTGCCACATGCCTCGTGGGCCAGAGGGCGCCACTCTCCGGCCCCGCGGGAGGCAGGGCCGGCCATTCACGTACTCCCACCACGTCTGGGCGTGGACCCAGAGTGCTGTAGGGAGGGCGCCGAGCGGTGTCGCCGCCGGTGCTCCTGTGAGCGTTGCCGTCTGACCTGCCGACAGTTTCTGGGACGTTATCTCACGAGGCGCGAGGATGCGGGCTGCATACCTTACCGACGGACGGAGTCAGACTGTGACTCACCCGGGTTCCCAGGAGCGCCGGCAGAGCCCGGAGCGGCTCCTGTGCCCCCGCCGCCGTACGGTGCAGGGACGATCTCGTTGGCTGAAATGTCCTTGTCCCGTCAGCGTTAATGCTGGGACTCGAGGAGGGCCGGGGTCCCACGGAGGGGGAGCCTGACCCGGGCTTCGGGGCCCACCCCGACACATGTGCACACAGCAGACGTTTTCAGTTTGATGGGAGGGAGCCCTGCTCTCCTCTGGAAGAGAAAGGCAGAGGACCGGCAAGGCAGCAGAGAACAGTCCAACGTCCCTTTACGGACGAGCCCAGCTTCTCTCCGTGTCCCCTCCCCACGGCCACACCGGGTCTTTGGAGCCACCCAATAATAATATTTCCATGTGGAATGACCTGAATCCTCGGGATTTATTTGTCACCATCTTCATGCCGGGAAGTGAATTGGAAAAGAGGAAGGATTTGCTTTAATACAGAGAACGTCCCTGGGACATGACTGCCTCTCGGAGCGCGCGTCCTCGGTCTGGGCTTTCTGGGGAGAAAGCAGGGGAGATGAGCTCGACAGATGCCGGCGTCACTGGGGCAGCCGCGGGCCGGCATTCGTGACCAGCCTCTTCCCACCTTTGTCCTCACCTCTGGGGTCCTGACCAGCCCGCTGGTGTAGGAAGCAGAGGCCCCTGCGCCCCCTGCGCCCCTCCGTCCTCTCCCGGTCCCTCCGTGCTATGGTCACACCCACGGGACATCACCCCGAGAAGGTAGCTGCAGGTGCCTCTTTCAGCCCTCCCCCCGCCCCCAGCCATGATCGGGGTTTCTCCTTCTCCTGGCACTTTGGGGCTCCTCCCCCAGATGAAAGCCACCGTCCCGGGGACCCCCCGACCCAGGCCTCCTGCCTCGATGCCACCACCATCAACAGCCTTCCCAGGCACGTGCTGACGTGAGTGGGATGGGACCCGAGGCTTCCCTGCTCCCCGGGCCTGGCCGGCCTCTCCCGGTGCCCGCCCCCGCCCCCAGGCCTGGCTGGCCGCTCTCTTCGGGACCCCCGGTCTGAGGGGCCCCTCGGGAGACTGCAAACATGAACCGTGTGTCTGGTGCAGCCGGACCGTTCAGTCCATGGCAGAGGTACCACGGGAGAGCCCTTCCTCTCCTGGGAGGTCACAGGGGGTGATCCCTCTCGGGACAGCCCGGAGCCTGCCTGTGAGGAGGACCATGCGCCCGGGGCCTCTGCCTCCGACGGCCTGTGGCACGGCGGCCTCTGCGGCCTCTTCAGATGCCCGATGGGATGGACCACAAGCCTGGGGAGGGTCTGGCTGGGTGCAGAGCCCGGCCGCACGCTCCTGGGAGCGCAGCCTCCAAGAACGGGTTTTTCTCGGTGAAAGGGCAGTGTGGGTCCCCCCACAGCTCTGCTCCCGCGGGGCGCGGACTGGGGTGAAATATTCGTGCACCTGCGGCTCCCCTGGGCTGGCCGGTTGCGCGAGCTCAGCCACCGGGGCTGCTTCTGGGGCCAGACGCCGGGGCTCCTTGGGGGAGGCCAAGAGGTGGGCAAATTAGGTCTGATCGGCCACATCCGACCCGCTCCTCTTTTTCCGTGCCCCACAAACTGGGAAATAGCTTCACATTCTTAAATGATCGGCATTGGGGGGCATAAAGGAACGATGTCTTGTGATGCAGAAATTGTGTGACATTGATTTCGATGTTCACAAACTGGCACCCAGCCAGACACACTCATGTGCACAGCATCTGTGGTGGCTTCTGTGCGAGAACACGAGTGAGCAGCGGCCACGGGGATCCCGCGGCCTCCGAAGCCAAGAGCGGCCACTCCCTGACCCTCATGGGAACCTGCTGGCCCCCTGCACAGATGCGCCAGGCCGAGGGGACCTGCTGCTGGGGCCGGGCCTCTGCGGCACCGAAGGACCGTCCCGTGAGCTCCGGGAGCCGGGGTCTTGCCCCAGAGGGCGAGTGTCGTGGTCCCCGAGGGCCTCTGCAGCCCCGGCCTCCCTGGGGAAGCCCGTCTCTCCTCTAGGAGCCCGCCCGCTGCCCTCTGGGGGAATTGGGTCCCAGGCAGAGGTCGGGCCACCCAGGACAAAGCCTGTTTGCTCTGTAGCACCGAAGAGCACAAAACAGAAAAGAGATTCCAGCCTGGCGTGCGAGCATTTTTACTATTTTGTATATTTTACACTTAGAGAGTAATTCGCTGTTTAAAATTGAGCGTAAAAATCTGTTTGTCCGATGACGGATGAATGCATTCATCAAGGCGCACATTCAGCGAGAAAACCACTTTGTTTCTTGGATGGTTTTGGAGAGGACGTCTATCTGTGGAAGGAAACGCGATTTTCTTAATTGGTTTGTTGTGCAAACAGGGGGTGTGTTCCCATTTATTTTTCCCCCCTTTTCAAGGAAGGCATTTTCACGGAAAGAATTGCATTTCGGGAATGGGGAGGGTCATCTGGTTTCGTATGGGTTCTGCGGGTCCCCCTGCCCCGGGGCGGTGTAGCCGGGCACGTGTGGGATGCCGGGGAGCACAGCCGCCGGTCCTGGGCACACCGCACCCGCATGGCTGAAGCTGGAGGCTGTCGAGAGGGGCAGACCTGGGCGTCGGGGCGTCGGGGAGAGCGTGGGGCCAGGGCCACGTGCCGCGATCCTGTGTGCTGCCGTGTCTGGGAGGGGCCGAGCGACGGTGGGCATCGGAGGCATCCCGGGGCAGCTCGGGGGGAGCAGAAGCAAGGGGTGCAGGGAGGGGTCTGGGGGAGGGCAGAGGAGGGAAGGGAAACAGGTGGGATCGCGGAGGGAGGGCCGAGGACGAGGACGGAGAAGAGAAAATGGCAGGAGTAGGCTGCAAGTTAGGGGATGAAGCCAGGAGCTGGGGTGAAGAGAGGTAAGTTGTGTCAGCCTCATGGTGGTGTTTCATGAATTCTCCGTGAGTCTTGAGTGCAAGGTGTGTGGGGGGGGTCGAGTGGAAGGTGGGGCAGCCCAAGGCACCTCCTCCTTTGTTCTCCCCAAGCCTGGCCCTGGGGGGCGGCCGCTGCACCCCCCCCCCCGGGGTGAGCCCCCAGGACCCCTTGGTCTGTGTTCCCGTCCAGGCTCATCTGCAGCTGGATGCCTCCCCTTCACTGAGTCCGGTTCCTGAGGGACCCCCAGTGCCTGGGCGCCCCCCACACAGCGGGTTTCCAGGGCCGCCCAGCCACGCACATCCCCGGCCCTTGGCCGGCCTCCACCCTGCATTTCCCTGCAAGCTGCTTGTCTCAGACGCCCCGTCCTCCTGCCTCCCCACCCCAGCTCTCCCCCCTCCCCCGGGTTCTCTCCTTTCCCCGTTAGAGAGGCTGGCTGCCTGGGACATTGGGACACTTTTGGGTCTCGCTCTTCAAGCCTCCTTGGGCTCCGGCCTTCCGGCCACAGTAACGCCTCTGAGAAGAGCTGCCCACGGGCCCGTTCCTGCTTCTGCTCTCCTGAGCTCAGTGCTGCTGCACCGAGGCCGGCCGGCCCCCCCGGCCCCTCTCTTTATCCCCTTCCCTGCCGGCCACACAGCAGCCGTCCTCTGTGCATGTCTGGGACCCCGCAGCCCCGTCTCGGGGGCCTGGGCTCCCCTCTCCATCCACACAGACGATGCTCTATCCGAGGCCATTACCGGGCAGAGGTGGGGGGCGCGTGGGTTCTGAAAAGGCCCTTGGCCACTCAGCATTGAGAATCTGGTGTGTGCCTTCCGGGGCAGCACCCAGACTTAGAGTAAAATTCACTTGTTCACACGTTCATTCATTCCTGTAAAAACCAGGTGTAGGGCGCCCCACACATCCCGCTCCGGAGCCCGGCTCGTGTGCAACCGTGAGCGCACAACCTTCACCCAGCGGCCCGGAAACTCCCCTGGCGGGACCCTGCCTGTCTCCCCGGCCCTAGGGGACCCTGCCTGTCTCCCCGGCCCTAGGGGACCCTGCCTGTCTCCCCGGCCCTAGGGGACCCTGCCTGTCTCCCCGGCCCTAGGGGACCCTGCCTGTCTCCCCGGCCCTAGGGGACCCTGCCTGTCTCCCCGGTTCTGCCCGGCGCCCGCCGTTCAGAGCCTTCCCCTCCGGTTTGCTGCCGCCGCCGTTCGGGCCACGAGTCTCGACCGACGCCTTGTCCAGCCGGGCTGAGCGGCCGGGGGCCGTCCTGCCTCCTCCCCCGTGGGCACTCCGGTCCTGCCGCCTCGGGGCGTTGGTGGCGTCCTGGTCGGCACCATGGGCCGGGGGACACTTGTTTCTGAGGGTCGTGCAGGCCGGGAGGTCCAGGGTCAAGGTACCAGCTGCCGTGTGTCTGGTGAAGGTTTTGGGGCCGACGTGTTCTCGCTGTGGCCCCCCCGGCAGGAGGCGGCGGGAAGGGAAGCAAGCCCTCCCGTCTCTGGTTAAAAGGGCGGCAATCCCCACGAGGGTGCCCGTTCCACGGGGGGTCAGGCTGCGGACGTGGAGTTTGGGGGGCATTTCACTCCCACAACAGCGCTAACATTCCTAAACCGTCGGGTTCGGGCAGTGGGGACGGGCCCCGCGCACGAGACCTTCGGGCGAGTTCATGTGGAACGCACGCTGGCGGTTGGGAGCCAGCGTCCAGGCTTGCAGGGAGAGCGCGCGCGGCGTGCCAGGTTGGGGGGGGGTGACTGGGGGCGCAGGGCCCCAGCGACCCGTGCGGTCCGTGGTCCTGGCGCGCGCACCAGGGCCGCGGTGCCGGAGACCGTCCTGGGGCGGGGATCCCACGGCTGTCCTTCCCAAGGCCCAGGCGTTGGCGCGGGAGGCAGGGCCAGAGGGAAGGTTGGAGGCAGGCCGTGCGGAGCTGAGCTCTGGCGGCCCCCGACAGCTGCTCCCGTAGAGACTGTGCCCTGAGCGTCGTCCTGCGGTCGGTCCTTGCCGCCGGGACGGTGAGCGGCGGAGCGCTCTTCCTGGGGGGGGCCGTTTCCTCCCGGATCCACTCCTCGCTTCGCGCCGGACGTTTCAGCGGTGGTTTCTGCCCGACTTCCCACTGTATTTGGACGGCCGACGCCTCGCCCCTCGCGGCCCCAGCCGTCACGCAGAGGCCCCTGCAGGGGTCACGAGTGGCCCTCGTCCCTTTCACGGTCGCTGCTCCGGGAGACAAGTGTTGTCTGGCGTGCAGGCTTTCCTCCACACGGCATTTGAACCCTTCACCAGCCCCCGGCCTTCCTAGTACCTTCCAGTCTGCGACTCAGAGCCCCCTACAAACTCTCTGCCAGCCGCCAGGCCCAGCCCTTTCTCCTGGGGGGTCGGCCCCGCCGGGCCACACTCTGCCCCTGAAGGCTCGGGCCCAGGTGGGTCACCACGGGGTCTCCGCCAGGACCCCCAGGAAGCCCTTCTTCGGGGCAGCCTGTCCACTGACAGACCCCAGGCCTTCCCTGCAGGGGCTCCGGGCCATCTTCGCGTGGCTGCGGAGACCCTCTTTCCTGGGACGGCCTCTGGCCGTGGGATCAGACCCCAGCCCAGGATGGAGGCTGGGTGGGTGCCCCATCGCGGAGGGGCGTGCTGGGCGGGGACGGTACTCTCATTGTCCTGCTCCAGAGTCATGATCTCCATGGTGACCTCCCTCCTCTTTTCCTACTAGAATGGCCACTTGAGTCTGTGTTCCCCCCTCAGGCAGGGGCGCTGGGACTTCAGTCAGCAGGGTGGCCGTGGACTCTAGTGGCAGGACGGGTGTGGACCCCGAGCGGGCTCTGGTGCAGCGCCCACGTTCCTGAGGGCACGACGCCCGCCTCGGGCAGCCTGGGGGGAGCAGGGCTGTGCCTCGGTGGCCTCGTTAGCTGGGGCGGGGGGCAGCCTTGGGACCGATTCCTGTTCGCTAACGCTGAAACCTGCCTGCCGGTGGGGAGCGGCTCAGACACAGCCAGATGCCCCTGGTCCCGGCTGGAGGCACCGACGGGTGGAGGCAGGGCCTGGCCTCTTCCCGTGCCTGCCGCCTCCCCCGGCTGCAGAGACCCAGGGCCTGCCTGTTGGACGGGGCTGCCTCGCAGACGACACGGGGCTGGCTCAGACGTAGCAAGGACCTGGGCTCTCGTCCCCCCGGCTATCAGGCTCCTGATTTTTCTGTACATCGTGCTATAAAAATCCCACCCCACGGAGGTCCTTGGGGAATCATGCCCCCGCCTTCCTTCCAGAAGCAGAAGGGACCCTCCCTTGTTCTCCTTTCAGGAGAAATCCCTTCCAATCTCCCCCCTGAGATGTGTTAATAATGATCCAGACATTCGAAACTATTGTGGTTGCACAAGAAATCCCAGTCCCTGGTTTTTCAGAACCTAAGCAGTTAATGTTAGAAATTTTGCTGCAAATAAATTGATCAGTATGCAAGACAGTTGTCACACGGCTGAATCATGGTCCACAGTTAAGGTAAACAGATCTGTGATGACATTTTCTGAGCAGAATACAAATGCAGCTCATTTCCTCCCAGAGCCTGCTGGCATTTCTTCTGCACGGTAACAGATTCTCCCAAGAAGGTGTTGGTCACAAGGAAGAAAGATCTTTGTTTAATCCCTCTGATAAGGTACGGCTCTAATATTTGGTGTGTTTTCTGTGGAAAGAATTGTTCTAAGAGAGACGGCTGTTGGGGAGAGCGTTTTTCTTTGCTTCGCTGCCTCTCCTCACCCCGCCCCCACGGAGAGACCTCTCTGGCTTTTCATCTATTGCAATTTTCATTGAAACATCATGTGGTTGTATTGTGAAAGTTTGCATGTAATTGATCCCCCCCCCATGTGATGATCGAGGGGTATTTTTCTTACTGAGATCCCCGTGTAAGAGCAGGGGGACGAAATGTCTCTCACTTCCTCATGGTCCTTGTCTCTGGAATGCTCTCTCGTTCCCGTTTCCCCGCGTTTTCGTCGCCTGTGCTGTGTGGGAGGGATCCTCCACAGTGTCTGCATTTGAAATGCGAGATGGTCTTGGGAGAGATGCTCGTAAGCCGGAGCCGGCTATGATTTCTGTGTCATGGCGAAGCTGTCAAACCCTCGGCTTGCGCTGATGTGAAAATGAGCCGGAAAGCTCCCTGCAACTTTGCACGGGGAGGGTGGTCATTTTGCCTGCGTGGGTCCCCGGGAACCGTGCCTCCCCGGGGGCCAGGGCAGGGGGCCATCTGCGTTGGGAGGCTCCCTGCTGAGGAGAGAGGTATTTCTGCCTGCTTGTGCATTTGCCGTTGGTCGTAACCTGGGACCCTGCGCCGAGGTCTGTGTCTGAGGGCTGCGTGTGAGGCCGGGGAATAATTCTAGATCTCGTGGGAGTCGGAGCAAGGTCCAGGGCCTGGGCATGAACTGGGGGGCACCCCCTCAAGGGCGGGGCTGGGTGGGTCTGCCCAGAAACTCGGCAGGATTCAAAGGAATCCAATTAGGAAAAGGGCGCCTTTTATGTCCTGTTTCATTCCTCCCGGAATGTTGTTGTTGCCAGGAAGGCACGTCTGTTTGTGGCCTCCTCCAGGAAGCCTTCTCGGATCCTCCCGGTCACTCCCACAGTGTGGTGTCCAGTCTCTTAGCCCAGCGTGCAGCTCTCACTAGGAAATTGCCTTGCTGTGTGTCTCCCCCTGAGGCAGGAGGGGCTCTATTCCTCTCCAACTCCCTGGCTTCTGCCACAGCCCCTGGCTCAAAATCCGAGCTTTCAAACGCCATTCATAGTGGAAACAGGGTCCTGTTTTCTTAAGGCTGTCTCTGCAAAAGGAAGCAAGGTCCAGATGAGCCCTGTCTGTTAGTGGGAGAATGATGGAGAAACAGAGTCACAGTCGGGCAAGCCAGAGCTGGGCCCGGCTCCCGCGTGGGCGCGCAACCCTCTGAGTGAGGGCGGAGGGAGGCGGGAAGGCGTGCGCCTGCCCCTGGCCGCAGAGTCCCCATGGGGCGGAGGTAAACGCGCAACCCGCCCAACCATACTGTGCTTCCTCCTCCAGAAATTTTTTGCCCCATCCAGTTTCCGTGTAGGAGGATCAGGTGATCACGGCTTTTTAGCATCTTCCCTTTCTGGGTGCCGACCGCGTCACAGGGAGTATTTGGAGGCACTGACATCATCTCTTTCCTCCTGAATGCCCTCTTTGCGATTCCGTGGCTCAGGCCCTGCTGTCCTTCACCTGGACAGCTGTGACCTTCCTGGCTTCGCAGGAGAAGGACAGGGACGGTAAGCGTGAACCGCGGGGGACCGGACCTCGACTGGGGGGAAAGGGACTGGCTGGGGACGGGCTTCCCCGGGAAAGTAATGTTGGAGCTGAACTGAACGACCGTTAGGAGTTAGCTCAGTGGAGAAGGAAGGAGAGCTTTCCTCCCCCGGGATGTGGCATGTGCAAAGGCCCTGAGGTGGGCAGGAATGCGGTGTATTCAAGAAGGCGGCAGGGCAGTGTGACCCGGCTCGGGAGGTGTGCTGGAGGGGAGGACAGCAGCCTGGCCACACGGGGACAGGCTGATCGTGGCAGGGAGCTCCACGTGTGCGCCAAAGCAAAGGGAAGCCACTGGAGCCTGGAAGCAAAGGCTGGCCTTGGCAGATCTGGCTTCCGTGAGGACGGATGGGGGAGAGTAGATGCGGGGAGGCCAAGGGAGGAGCTCCTGAGGCGGGCCTGCAGCAGAACCCAGAGATGGAGAGACCTTCAGGGGAAACAGCAGGATCTGAGGGCAGCGCGCGGGATCGCGGCCACACTCCTGAATGGGGTGAGGTGCCCTGGGAGAAGAGAGACGGGGAGACGGGGAGGGGGCCCAGAGGAGGCCCAGAAGGTGGGGCCTGGGGGTGGGAGGGGGTGATGTGGCCCCTGCAAGCCGAGGGGGGAGGTGGGCGGTGGGGGTGTCACCCCCAGAGAGGGTCTGCCGGGGGGAGGGGCCCTGCGACGGGCAGCCCTCCAGCGGGGTGACGGGGACAGAGGTCTGACTGTGGAGGGCGGCGTGGGCGGCCCAGAGGCCTCAGGGTGAGACACGAGGGGAGCGGGTGACTTCGCCACATGACCGACTTCCACAGGTACGATTGAAAACCCCTCCTCTGTTTCGAACCTTGATTTAAATGTCGCTGCATGACGTTCTGTCCGCGGAAGGCACCCTTGATTCCCTGCTGCGCCGGACGCCTCTCCTGTTCCCGCGAGGTCAGCTCTGGCCAGCATGGGAAGGTCAGGGTGAGGACCGTGCCCCCTCCCCCGCCGGCGTCTGCTGGGGCTGCACCGGGGAGCTGGGCTCCAGGACTTCCTCCCCACGGGCACACCTGCCCACGGAGGCTCTCGGGGGGCTGTGTCCATGCGGGGTCACGTGTGTGCCTGAGTGTGAAGCCCTGTGAGGGCCCGGGGGGGGGCAGGGGACGGGGACGGGCACACTCAGGGCCCCTCCCCCACTCCCTGCAGTGGTGCCTGGGCCCCGGGGGGCTAGAGGCCCCGCGCTGTGCAGGGCGCTGGTGCGAGGGGTGCCCGGGAGCAAAGCCTCGTCTGTGCTCCCCCCCCTCAGGGACCGTGTGGCGGGCGAGGCTGCTGAACGTTCTGGGAGGCCTCTCCTGGTGCCGTACCCCCAGCACGTCCAGATAAAATCCCAGAAGCAACTGAATTCCTTACAGTAAGACACTGATTCCGGGTTTTGTTAGCATCTCTGTGTGGACGTGGGTTGACTTCGGCCACATTTAAATGAGCTTATACTTCGTGCGAGCGTCACTCCAGGGGCCTCTACGGATATGAGCTGCTCTCATCTTCCGAACAACTTCCCGAGGCCCTCCCGTCGTGAGGTCGGTTTTGTAGCTAGTACACGGAGGCGCAGACAGGTGGTGTGCCCAAGGGTGCATAAACACGCATGCACACACATGTGCACACATGCACATACATGTGCGTTCACACACACATGCACACTTGCACACACGTCTGCTTTAACAGTCTTCTCTTGGGGGGAAATAAAAGGGCGTACCGGAACTCACTTCTGCCGGGCATCTCACATCCGTGACCTTCCTTAATGCCCAAACAAGGGTGCGAGACTGTGGGAGAGCTCCTGACGTCACCGGCTGGGGACTCTGCAGCGTGTGGGACGGATAAGTTGCTTGCCCGTGACCCAAGGGCTAGGTGGAGTGACCCCAAAACATGAAGGTTTCCCGCACGCCACACGACTTCTTGTCTGGGCCTGTGGCCTCTGGACGTCCCTTGTCGCCCGGGCGGCCCCTTACCGGCTGTGTGGCCGGGACATGGCCCCCGCCTCCCTCTGCCCACTCCCCTCATCTGTAAAATGGGCTGGCTTTACACCTGCAAAGTGCACGTGACGAGCTCAGAACACGGTTGGCACCCAACATAAACCTTGCCGTTTCTATGCAAAAATATTTTAATTATTTGGATCTAAAATTTTTACCATTATCCGTAAGCCCATCCATTCCATTGTCGGACAGTCCTGCTCCTGAAAACAGCTTCCCCTTTCTTCGTCTTGCTCCTTCATTGCTTCTAGTTCCGGCTGTATGTGCTTCGCGCTGTGTTTTCACCGGAAGCCCCCTAAAGGTGTTTGTTATTCTAGCCGTGGTCGTTACATTAACACGTCATTAGACTCACACTAAAGTAACACATGCTGCCTGCAAACAACAACCCATATGCAAAAACGGAGTTTCTAGGAGAAAATAAAACCCACCCATGGTTCCCACCCCAGAAAGGGCCACGGGTCACACGCTGGTGTCCCCGCATTTGTCTTCCGGTCCTCTCCCGGGCAGCTGGCCCCCCCCACACACACACCCGCTGCGCTAGGACCCGCTCGGGGCTCCGGGTCTGTGCTCAGAAAGGCAGAGCGCATGTGCCCCCGTGGGGGCAGGGAGGGCGGCGGGCGTCCGGCATGGTTTCCCCTCTGCCCGGTGCAGCGCTCAGGTTCCACTTTTCTTCATTTGTGGGTCAAATTCAGAAACCCTGGAGCAGATCTATAGCATGCTTACAGGCGGCTCCAAGCCTGGCCTCGGAGACCCTCACCTCTGACCTGGTGAGAGACCCCCCCATCTGCCTTTCCCGAGGGGGCATCCCAGCACTTATGCTCCCTTCTAGTCAAGTTGCATAGAAAAGTTGCCAGATTTGGGGGGCAGGTATTCACTTTTCCAGGGAAGGCTGACAGCTGATCCCATGGGTGGGTTGGGGCATAGGTCACAGAGGAGAGAAACACGTTTCCATAATGTCTTTTATTGGAACACACTCAGGGTAGCTCCTGAAAGACACTGAAGTTTAACCTTGAGAGTGAATTTTAGTCTCACTGATTGCAACTTCCATTTGGCTTATTCGTATCTGGAATGCTACTTTAGTGACCAAAATGGCATTTGTTAAAATGAGACATCTACTCCCAAAATAAACCTTAAAAAGTAGGAATGGGAGCAGATTTCCTTATCTTAAACAAGCATATTTCTCTTAAACAAGCTGGTCATTCTAGTTAAGTTCAAGGACCAAGCAAGGTTGCTCACCAACACAATTATGATCATTTTAATCCTTGTGTCTTGAGTGACACATTTTTTCCCCCAGACACTGTGTTAGGCTCTTCACGTTTACTATTAATTTTTAAAAATGACCCTTCGAAGTAGGTTATCCTGACTCTTGGACCAGGGGTGGCCTGGTCACTCTCATAGCTGGGAAGTATTGAATTGTGACTCGACACCAGGCATGTTTGCCGGCAGAGCCCAGGGTTTTGTGATATCCAGGTCTAGGCCGATATTACTGAATATTGTTCTGAAGGTCTGGCTAATGAAATAAGACACGAAAAAGAAATGAAACATTTCACTGTTGGAAATGAGAACATAGTATCCTTATTTAGAATCCCCAGGCCTTGTGAACTTAGGAAGTTTACAAGAATTCACAAAAGAATGACTAGAACAAATTAGAATCTGGTGGAATGGCAGGACATGATGACCCTAGAAGCTCTTCAACCAGGCACACGCATTTTGAAAGGGTGACACGCAGAACGGTGAGGGTGGGAAGGGCAGTGGCTCCCTCACTGCTGTGATGGAGGGAGTAACGGGGGAGGGAGCGGGGAGGGGAAAGGATCTCAAGCCGACTCCGAGCTGAGCCCTGAGCACAGAGCCAGATGTGGGGCTGGGGCTCGATCTCATGACCCTGAGATCATGACCTGAGCCAAATCCGAGAGTCAGAAGCTTAACCGACTGAGCCACCCGGGCGCCCCAGTATTCTGGAATCTAAATGGAAGAATAAGCCAGAAAGAAGGATAAAGGTAATTATGGATGGCGAGAGGAGGACACGCAAGGCCACGGAGAGGAGGTGGCTGTCCGTAACCCAGGAACAGGGTCGTCACCTCCGGGAAGCAAACTGGCTGGCACCTTGATGGTGGACTTCCCGGTCCCCAGACGGTGAGAAAACGCAAGTCTGTAGTCCCCAGCGCCCAGAGCTGACCGGCGCATCTCCTTCAAACTCCCTCTCTTGAAGCTTTCTCTAGTGCTAACGAAATCCCTCAACCTTGAAAGCAGGTGACACACTGGAAAAAAATATTGTAAAGTATTTTCAGAACATACGACAGAGTTCTCTCTTTATTACAAAAGGAGGTTGTGTAAACAGATGAGGAGGAGGCGCTGAGTCTGGGGAGGAGAGAACTTTCCTGGACGCCTGGTCCTGGTGTGCGGGCGCCGGGCCGCCTCAGTGTTACCCCCGGACGGGTGGGAGCCTGAGGCCCCGCCCCTGGCTTTAGGGGGCTTTATGGCAGGTGCACGGTGCCCGTGAAGATTTGGGCTGTCTCAGCACACCCACCTGCCACGTCACCTCCAGAGAGGGGACCGTGTCCCCACGGTCAAGACTGCTGGTGTCCCCCCGTCGGCTTGCACTACCGTCCTGCACAGGAGCCTGTGCTCAGTGGGGTCCTTGGGGGCGGGCTGGCCGTGAGCCTCCCCCCACACAGCCAGCCCCTGTGCTGGGCAGTGGAGGCCGACCTGCACAGAGTGTCTGGGGCAGCAGATGGGATGCCCACGTGCGGGGAAGGCTGGGCCCGCCCGGCCCTGGCCAAGCGTGGGCAGTTATCCGCGGACAGGACTGGACGGCGGGGTCCCCGAGCCCTTGTCCTACGGTTGGGTTTCATGGAGCTTTACTCTCTGTAGTTTGCATTACAAGAAGAATCACTATTTTTGCTTCCCCAAAATAAAATTGGATGACTGCCATTTTGTCTGAACTACATATTGCCCCCCATCTTCCCCCCTTCTTACGGTAGGCCGGTCTAATAAAAGTTAAACACAACTTCCTGATACAGGACTTCTCAGTACGTTTTCAAGGGACATTGTAGTTTCCAGGGAGGGGATAAGTGTGTGGCTTTTCCTACTTGGCTTAACCATGGGGGCCTTTTTCTCGGAGAGTCTTAAGGGACCGAGGGTCTCTGCAGCTTATTTGGGGAAGTGGTGACTTTTGTTTTCTCTCCTGTTCATGCCGGTGGCTGCTCTGCCCTCCGTTTGGGGGGGTCAATGGACTGGATGTGTTTCAGATTAAGTTGAAATTGTTGAAAGGGGAGAGGATTCCTTTCAGAAATGGATTTTCTCCCTTGAGTACTTTGCAGTTGTGTGCAGTAGGTTAAAAAAAAATCAGCAACTGTAATAGCCCCCAAGTTTTGTGAACAGAGTAGAGCGACTAAATTAAGCTGTTGTCTGTTAGTGTTAGAAAATTCTCCTTCAGAAGTTCTCAGGGCGCCCGGGTGGCGCAGTTGGTTGAGCGACTGCCTTCGGCTCGGGTCATGATCCTTGAGTTCCGGGATCGAGTCCCACATCGGGCTCCCGGCTCCACGGGGAGTCTGCTTCTTCCTCTAACCTTCTCTCCTCTCATGCTCTCTCTCGCTTTCTCTGTCTCTCAAATAAGTAAATAAAATCTTTAAAAAAAAAAAAGTTTTCAGCGGAATAGTTTGAGTTGGTGTTAGAATGTGTTTATTAAACACGATGTCTTTGGCTGTGATGTGGGGCCGCTGCCCGGCGCCTCCCCGGGTTCTGGAAGGAGGCAGAAGGCAGAGACCCTCCCCGTGCGAGCACTGTGCGTCTCCCGGCCAAGGGCCCAGAGGCCCGTCTATGTCCCGACCCGCCTTCTTGAAATACAGTTTTGTGGATCGTTGTGTCCCTTCCGAGCTGGGTGAGGGCTGAGCCGGGGCAGGCGAGCGCTGGGGGAGTTTCCCTCACGAGCAAGAGGCAGAGTCAGAGAGGACACTTGAATATTTATGTTGCTACTCGATATTCTGAAAAAAGGGGTGCGTGAGTCGAGGGGCCCTCCACAAAGGAGGGAGGAGAAACTCTTAAACCGTGTGGTTTCTCTGAAACTGGGTACCCTTGACGTTGCCTCAGCGAGCTTCCAGAAGCATCTAGCTCTTAAGCCGTGGTGCCTTAGGATGGTGGTGCCCAGGGAGGGCGGGACTCGCACCCCACACCTGCTTATTCTGGCAGTCGGCGTATCCCGGGGGGACCTGGCTGTGGGGAGCCGGGGTGACCCCGCATCCCTTCTGAAAGCCGCAAATCCATGCTCTTTGTATCCACTGAGACTAACGTGGGGTACTGCCTGGGATTGGGGTCCTGTTCCAGAGGAGGAGGCCTGCCCAGCTGGGGGAAGGGCTCCCCTGAGTCACATGACTGACCTGGGCTGAGCGGCCTCAGGGCCTTGGGCTCTCCTTCCTGCCACTGCTTTTGGGACCGCTGGACAAGTTTCTTGTGTGTTCATGGCATTGATAAAACCCCTCTTCTTTGCTACATTCCAGAAATGGCTTCCGACATCCCTGGATCGGTGACGTTGCCTGTGGCCCCCATGGCGGCCACCGGACCGGTGAGGATGGCCGGGGCCATGCCCGCCCGAGGAGGAAAGCGGCGTTCTGGGTAAGCAAACAGCGTTTCTGGGAACGGGCTTCATGAGTGTTGCACAACACTCCTGACCTTTTAGGGAAGTGTCGTTTCTCCCCCTCCTGCGGGATAGGAGCTCAGCGGTTTGCCTGCTTGTTTAGATTTTGCAAGATCCCAAATATGCATGTGATTTGCCTCTAAATGTCCACCCCATCGCCCCACGGGGGCCTCCTGTTTGCTTGTCCTCCTGGTGGGGAGGGGCCTGCGGTCCTGCTGGGTCCTGCTCAGGCCGTCCCCGGGAGCGGGGAGCTCACGGGTGCCCCTGTGGGAGCGCGCCGGCCGCGGGCAGTGCTGTGGGCCTGAGCCCCAGCCCCGCGGGCCGCTCGTGGGTCCGCGGCAGCAGGTCTGTGCCGGGGGGTGTGCTGGAACTCTCAGAACCCTCCCCCCCCCCCCCCCCGTGCCAGCGCCGGGGGCCGCGGGGACATTGCCCCCCGGGATGACAGAACCCAAACCGCGTCTGCTCACGGGCGTGACTCCTGTAGGTCCAGACGGATCTCAGAAACACCAGCCAGCGAACGAAACTCCCCGCAGGGGACGAGACCGGCCTGTTCTCACCCCGCTATCCCCCAGGCCCTCTCCGCATCGAGTCCGTGTGGTTTTCGATGAACTGGGGGATGACAGTTCTCAGGTGGTAGAGTCAGCCTGTGCCCTGAGTGCCGCTTCCGACAGCCCGCGGCTCCCAGGAACAGGGGGTGCACTGCCCCAGCCCCAGGCCTGCAGGGCTGGCCGCGCTCCAGGCCCGTGCTCGCCCACCCCCAGTGTGGGTCTGGAAGGGGCAGGAGGCGGGCGCGCGGGGTGGCCCGGAGTGGAGTGCGGCCAGCATCTCCTTCCTGCCCTCTGTCCCTAACCCCGTTTCTGGGGCTAGCCCCCCATCCCTCCGGGTGCTTCGAGCCCCGCAGAGCCTGCCCCTGTGGGTCCCTCGGGCTTGAATGCGCTTCCCCTTCCCCGACGGCCTTCCCCAGGAGCCCTCGGCAGGCTGAGCGCCCCGCTGGCCGCCGGGACACAAGGTGAAGGTTCAGATTCTTTGAAAAGTGATTCCACATGTGTGGGAGAGATGAGTGGAAGTGCTTGCTCCCTTCTGCCGAGGCCTCCCCGATCTCAGCGCCACGGCGGCAGGGGCCCGCTTCTGAGGAAGGGGACAGTGGCGGGGATGGGACAGGCTCTGCCCCCAAAGCCAGACACATGTCTGGCACCGCCGTGGCTGCAGGGCAGTTTCCACTCCTGGGACCGCCCATGCTGTTAGCAAGAGCCTCGGGCCGGCCCAGGGCCCTCTGGTCCTGCCCTTCTCCTGAGAGCGTGGGTGAATCCCCTCTAATGACTCCCCTTTGGTAATACGCGATGGCTACACGGTCCCGGGGACTTCCGTCGCGCACTCTTAACTAGTCACAAGCTCCGAGATGCTTTCTTGGCGTCTTATCGAGCTGAGAACTCTTGCTGTTTGACGGGAAAGCGAGGCAGTGCATTTTCAGTCCATCCTTTGAAGACTCTTACATGGTCCACGTATCGTTCCGAGTTCTTTAAAGTGAACACAGTAGGACTTCAAAGTCACAGCTCGATTTCTCTTTTGTTGTCCAGATGTTTTGGGATAATAGAGGCACATAAAAGACTTAAAACAAAGGATGATTTACTTAGAGTTTTTAGACCGGAAGAAGGAAGCCCGGCAACTGTGGTCACATTTAAAGTGGGGGATCAGAAGTGCTGATGGACGGCCCACGGCAGCGTCCTGGGGGGCGACGCTCTGAGGAACCTGCCCCCCAGGAGTGCGAGACTCGTGGGGTCAGGGGGTTACCCTGAGGACCTGACCAGTCGTTCGTGGACTGATGTCCCTTCCGGGCTCACGCACACATCGTGCTCTTCTGAGGACGGAATCTGATCGCGGCAGGCGTGTGAGCGCCTATGCATGGATGGGGAGGCCCACTTTCGTGATCTCTAAGTTTCTGGAGACAAACCCTGGTTCCCGAGCCCCCCCAACTCCAGGAAACCCCGGCTCCAGAGCAGGTCTGCCCCCTCCTTAGGCCAGCGGCTCCCTCCGTGGGGCCACAGCTCACCTGCCCTCAGTGGGGACCGTGTCCCCGCCTGTCTGGGCCGTCGGGGTCTCAATAAAGAATGGAGCTGTTGTCCTAAAACCAGGGGGACCAACTGCCCTGGTTGGCCTGGGGTTTTCCCAGTTTTAGCACTGAAGTCCTGCACCCTGGGATGCTTTTAGTCTGGGAAAATTGGGATGCTTTCACCCTGAACACCCCAGAAATCCCGCAGGATGAGGCCGGGGGCTGACCGATAGGTGGCATCTTGCGGGAGCCCGGTTATCACCCTGCCGCGAGCCCGTGCTGACGTCTCACGCGCACTCGAGGCTTTACCACCTGCTGACATACGTCCTGAGGAATTTTGAAAATGCACATTCCCTTCCGGAGCTCTGAACGCGTGGCCAGCACCGGGGTGCTGTTCCCACGGTGAGCACTGGGGGGCAGTGTGGCTCCACGCTCTGCGGCCCCAGGGACCTTCTGGTGGGCTGGCCCCGCTGTCACTTCTGTAAAGGGCGTGGTGGCGTGGTGACTGTGCAGGCGTGGATGGCGTCGCTCCGGGTGGGAGGCCCTGCTCTTCGTCCCCTACTTGCCTGTGGGTCTCCCGTGGCCCCCCAGGGCCGCGGTGTGCTGGTTACCGTGTTGGTTTCCTTGCTGTTGTCCCTCCCGACTCTTCTCTAACTTAGCCTTTGTTCTTCTGTTCCCAGCAGCCAGTGTGGCCCCCGTGCCTGGAAATGAGGGACTCCAGTCCCTCGGTCATCCCAGACGGATGCCCACATTAGGACAGGGGGCACCCTGCACATAACGTGAAACAAAAACCAGTGAATGGTCCCATTTTCAAGAAGAAAATACTCCTTTGCCCAAAATCCAGTCCCTAAGTTCCCTGAGTTAGTCCCCAGCTGAGAGAAGACCGTTTGTCTTATTAGGACATCTTCTATGCACGTGTGTGCGTGTGCCTGCATGTGTGCGTGCTCGCGTGTGCACGTGGATGTGCATATGCGTGCATGCAGTGTGCGCATGTGTGCGTGCATACGTGCATGTGTGTGCACGCATGTGTGTGCATGCAAGTGTATGTGTGCGTGCATGCACACGTGTGCGTGCGCATGCATGCACACATGGACACGCGTGTGCATGCCCATGTCTGTGCTTTGTGTGTGCATGCATGTGTGTACGTGCACACGTGTATGCTCGTGCTTGTGCCTTGTGTGCATGCATGTGTGCATGTGTGCATGCGCATACGTGTGCGCTCATGTGCATGAGTGTGTGTGTGCGTGCATATGTGTGCATACGCATACGTGTGCGTGCGTGAGTGCATGTGTGTGTGCGCGGGGAGGGCTGTGCCTCTGCACCCTGGCCGTTCCTGGTGGCCTGGGCCTCCTGTTCCTCCCCTGGGTCGGCATTACCCACCTAGAGCCAGGACGGGGGTCCCGTTCCCCATGAGGCCAGTGCACCCCCCATTCCTGTGCTCAGCTCCGGCCCGGCTGCCGGGCAGGCTGGCCCCTCTTCTGCGTGGAGCCCATGGGACTGCACCTTGGCTCCTGGGGGCCACTGAGAGCGGTATGGCAGTGCTGTGGCTCTGGGGCGTTTTCCCTGCTGCATTCCCCTGAACGTCCAGGAGAACCAGCATATCCGCACTATTTCTCCTTTGGTTCTTGGAAGATGCCGGGTACAGTTAATACTAATGAGTTACCCCGGCATCTTCAGGGGTAACGTTAGTTGACCTCAGAAGGAATTGGTGTTTCGAGAAGGAGAGTTTGGGGTATTAGTCAAACAAATACCTATCGAGACTTTTCCGTCCTGTGTTTATACTGAGAGGCTCGGGAAAGTGCTTTCTGAGTATAGGGTGAGTTCCGGCCGGCAGACGAGTACTTCGAGTCACTCCAGCCCCCAATAACTGTTTCTCGGTCCCCAGGCCTTTGTTCGGGCTTGGACTTTAGGGGACAGTGGCCCAGAATGCCCTTCTCTGACTCACCCAGACCGGCCACGTCCGACAGCGCGGCCTCCGCGCGTCCCGTGATGGCCCTGAGCGCGCCTGTATGCAAAGCCCCTTGAGCTCCCCGAGCCTGCTTGCAACGTAGCACAAGATACAGGACGCAGTGCAGCCTCGGCGTGGCGTGGGCGAGGCGGAGGGGGGCAGGGGCCCCCCAAGTTGCCGGGGGACACAGGAACATTGGGCTGGGCGGGGCCCCGAGGGCAGGGGCTGGTGCCACGTTCCCGACCTTACAACGAAAGGGGCTCACGTGGAAGCCCTTCCTGTGCCCCTTCTCGTCCCCGACCTGCTTGCCGACCGCGCGGAGGTGTGTTTCCTGCGGGCTGGGACTGGGATGCGGCCGACCAGCCGAACGAGGCCCCCGGGGTGGTGCCAGCCGCTCGCGCCCCCCGTGAAACGTTCTGTCTGTACTGAACCTCCTCGTGCTCTTGGCTTTTCAGGATGGACTTTGACGACGAAGATGGAGAAGGGCCCAGCAAATTTTCGAGGTGAGTTTACTTTACGGTCCTTGGACTTCAAGAAGCCAACGGCCAGCCGTGCCCGCGGCGGGATGCGCAGGGATTTCAGGGTCTTCTGTCGCTGAGGAGGCCGTTCCTGCCGTCGGTGCCCCGCATCCTGTGCCCGCGTGTGATTCGGGACAGGCTACACCTGGGCCGACGTCACGGAGGGAGGACGCTTGGCCTCAGAACTTAACTAATGGTATTTATTAGCTGTGTTGGCCTTTAACTGAGACAGTGACCGCCGAGCTCCATGGTGACACAGACTAGAGCTCGAGTTTAGGAAAGACGGTGAGGGTACGGCCTCTTCTGCTGCCACGGGCAGCACAGCGCACGTAAGGAGCCAGGGTCGCCTGGACGTGGGCCGTCAGACTGCCCCGTGGGGCCTCCGAGCCGTGTCGCTCCCTGGCCGCACGACGGCGTGGGAGCCGGGCTCGGGGGGCCGACCCGACTGCGACGCTGTCCCCGAGAGAGCGGGGTCACTGGTCCGTTAGGTACAGTGAGGCAGACACAGCCCCGCGGCCCCTTCCTCTTTCTCTCTCTCTTTTTCTGGTTTGGTTTTGTTGAAGTGAGTCGGAGGTTTGGGAGTGTTGAGGGAGGCACAGATCGCACCGTCGATCTCAGTGGAGTGCCCATCCGTACTCGGCGCGCTCCGGGGGGGGGGCGCCTGCCCGGACATCCCCCCCCCCCGCCCGGCAGTCCTGACGTCTGGGTGCTGATGAACTTGAGCACCCGCCCCTGGTGCTGGGTCCCTTCCCCTGCTGTCTGCACTTCACGGCTTAGATCGACGCTCTGGGTTATTTTTTCAGCGTTCTTAGAAGAGTAACGTCCGTGGGGAGCCCCGGTCTGCTCGTCCCATGGCAGGGACTGAGCGCAGCCCCCCCTCCCCGCCCCGAACCGGAGAGCCACAGGCGTCCCATTGCTGTGCCCACGCCTCCCAGAGTCCGCACAGCTGTAGGACATGGACACAGTGTCCCCTAGCGCTCGGGGTGGGGGGTAGGAGACAGCAGGGAGGACGCGGGGACTGTGCTGCTCTCTGATGGCCCCAGTTTCTCCTCAGAACAAGACACGAGCTTGGGTAGCACAAGCGTGGGGTGTTGCCCCCATGCCGAGAGCGCCCCCGCTGGAATGGCGCCCCTTGCTTGGGAGAAGCTTTAACTGCAAGGAGCGCTTTGTTCCCGAAGCAGAGCTAGCCGCGGACGAGGGGGACGAGGGCATGGGCCCCGTCTTGTCCGCACTCGTCCCACAGCCTCCCTGCCGAGGAGGGGAGGACTCCTGGTGTCTGTGCGTCGGGACGCCCCTCGGGATAACACTCCAGACCGCATTGAGCTCAGGAAGTGAGGACTTCTGGGGTCCCGGGACGGACAGGAGGAGAGACGCAGGGTGACGTCTGCTAGACCTCGAGGATCGTGTCAGTGGCGAGGTCACAGTGCGGGACACAAGGAGCGCGTTGTCTGCAGGCCCCTCGTTAGGAAACAAACCTTTGTCTCCGGGCCGCGTCTGCACAGGCCGCCAGGGGCAGACCGAGGCTTCCGGGGCCGCAGCCTCCCCTCCACGCGCTACAGGCCAGAGCGGGGCACGGGACGGGGGTGCGACGTTCGCCGGTGCTTCTGGGGGCGTCTGTAGGATCCCGGGGTTGCACCACCGTCTCCGGGGGGGTGGCCGACGACCTGTCAGCTGGCGGGTGCACACAAGCCCCTCAGGGTTGGGGCCACTGGCACGGACCACCGCCACCCTCTCCTGGACCAGGGGCTGGGGGGGGGGGGCGCTTCGGCAGGGGTGCTCACCCGCCAGCATGGTGCACGGCCGCCCGTCGGCTCGCAGTGAGCCCTGAAGAGCCCCTCCGGGTGGCCCCGTGAGGGAAGGCAGCTGAGGTGCGAGCCGGCCCCAGCGCGGATCGGTGACCCAGAAGCTGGGCCGTGCCTTCTGTGCCCTGAGGTTTGCTCAGCCGACTTTCCCAGCCTTCCTCGAGGGTGGTCTGGAACGCATCCTGCCCACCAGCAGACCTCCTGTCTCGGTTTTTCTCCGGGAAACGTGGCCACAGTCACACAGGAAGTCAGTCCGTTTTCTCAGAGTGACAGCCGGCTGCTCGGGTACCAGGGATGCCCGCGGCCCACAGAGCCCGCGGACATGGGGCCAGGGGGCCGGGCAGGTGCAGCGGAGGGGGGACGGACGCCCCGGCGGTGGGGCTGAGGAGAGGACGGCCGAAGGGGCCGAGCTGCGGGCCCCACTCCAGAGCGGCCGGAGCGAGGCCGGGAGCCGGGAGGGCGTGGGGTCGATCCCGTGGGAGAGCGGGGGCGACCGGACGCTCACAGAAGGGAGCCGCTGTCGGCAGCGGCCGGCCGGCCCTCACGTTCTCCCACCCCTTCCCCTGTTGGTCCCTCTGGGCACCCCAGACTCCTGTCTCAGGCGCAGTGTTAGCCTCGCCCACCCCCGGCGAGGAAGGGCCGGGAGACGGAGGACGCAGTGTTCCGGTTCCCTGGTGGCCGGAGCGGTGGGGGGCCGTGTGCACACGGGGACACTGCGGCTGTGGGGGGCTTGGCGGAGGTCCGCTGCAGGCGGGGCGGGGACGGGGGTGGGCGGCCGCCCCCCGTGCTGAGGCTGTCGGGCGTGCTGGCGCAGGGCCCCGCACCGTGCAGCGTCCGCTGGGGCAGCCCACGGGCCGCAGGGACCAGGCCCCCGAGGGTGGTAGAGACCGGGGCCTGCGTGTCACGGGAGGGGCGTCTTGGCCAGAGAGGCCACGAGGAGCAGGGGTGTAGAGCGAACTTTCCCCTGGGCCGAGTCTGGGGAGGGTGGCCTGACCTCACCGGCGCCTCAGGGCGTCCCCTTGCCCCGTCACAGTGCCTCATGGTGGAGGGTGACGGGCTCTCCGTCTGCAGGGAAACCCCCCACAGCACAAAGCCTTTCTCCAAAGAGGAGTCTCCCTGGCAGCTGGGAGTGGGGCAGACCCTCTGGGGCGGCCAGCCCGAGCCCCCCGGCCCAGGCCCAGGGTGGGTGCCCTTGGCCCGCCTGGGGGGGTGAGCCCCCATTCTGCCCAGCAGGGCCGGCAGCCCCACCCCGAGGAGAGACCCAGCCCCCTCCTCACTCTCTGTGGTTCAGGCCGTCCTCCTCGCCTCGTGGCCCCCATGCCGGTGGTCGGACTTCTGGTGAGCATGGGGTCTCCTCCTGCGCCCGCGGCTAGGCTCGGCCGCCGGTGGGGAGGGCGTGCGCACCGCGCACACGGACAGCTGGCGCCCCGAGCCGTCGAGCTCCACGCCGCGCCCTCCCGTGGCTCACACAGACGCGTGCACACGTGTTCCCTAAAAGAAAGGAACGGAAACGCGACTCACACACGTGTTCGTGACGTCAGGTTTATAATCTAGAACAACCGAGCGCTCACTCCCGACCCGGTCATTCTTGCCACGCTGCACGTTTTCACCTGATTTTTGCCGTATTCAGGCCCCTTCTGTGTCCTTTCTCCGAACATCCGAACGACCTCGCAGGCGCTCTCACGGCCGTGACCGTGGCTGTGACGCCGCAGGCGTGGGGTGACCGGCAAGCCGGAACCCAGAACCCTGCAGGTTTTGTAGGGCTCTCTCGCCCTCCGCGATGGGTCTACGTGACCTTCCCGAGGTCCCACCGTCCGGGTGACCGGTCTCTTTCCCGGGACGCCGCGGCACCCCCAGCCCCGCCGGGCCGCGGTCCCGGCATCTGTTTCCTGGAGCGGAGCCGGCGAGCCTCTGCCGTCGTCCAGAAGCAGGGAGCCTCGTGCCGGGCAGCCCTCCGCAGGCTTGGCCTTCTGTTTTTCCTCCCACCTAATTTGATACTTTCCGCTCGATTCTGTGCGGTATGTACGCTCGCGTGCGTTTTCTCTGGTCTGACAGGTTGTGATGATATTTCGGTTTCATTCCTTCCACCTGAATCTACCGCCCTGTTGGGGTTGTAGGAACGATGGTTAAAGCCCCACTGGCGGGAAGACGTGCGCGGCGGCGGGTCCTGCCGAGATCCCTCCTGGCCAACCAAGTGGAGGGCGGCTGGTTCCCAGAATTGCTAGACCGTGCTGAGAAGCTTCTAGACTTAGCTGAGGAAGCTGGGTATCTTGTTTCTAGGTGGGAAGACGCTCAAAGTCCTTCTGAGGCGGGGAGGGTGGCCAGGAAGCAGCAAGCGTTGTCCTCTGTCACCTGACCGGCCGCCGCGTGGGGGACACGTGCATTGGCCACGTGAGCTGTCTTTACAGCAAGGAGAGATTCAGCGGACCCGAGAGGAACATTCCCAGACTCTCTAGACTTCTCTGTGCCTCAGCGTCCTTGGGGCTCACGAACCGGAAGGGTGTTGCCATCAGGCTGGGTTGACCTTGGCAGAGACGGGCCCACGAGCAACCAGAAGACGGGGTTTAGCTGGGACGTCCGGCTTCGGTAGGTCGGGCTCAGGATCAGGGTCAGGATGCTTCGGGCTGAACTCTGTGTCCGCCGTCTCTCCTCAGGCCGACGGGGACCCATCTTCTCTCCGCACTGATGTTTGCCGTCGTGTGACTGACGCGGTCACGAGGGCCTCCTCCCCTCGTCCAGCTGCCCGCTCCGCGGCTTCCGTGCTGCAGCGAGGAAGCCGGACCCGCGGGGACGGTGTCCGGATGACCGCAGGCGTGGCCGGGGAGGCAGTCCTCTCGGGGTCCTCAGTGGTCCTGAGCTGTGTCTCTCTGGGAGCTGCCAGGCATGTCCCTCCCCGCGATGCCGTGGCGGTCTCTGCCTCCCAGGCTGGGCGCTCTGGCTCCGGGTCCAGGAGCAGGGAGTGCGCCCTTGGAGAGCTCGGCTCAGGGCCTGCTGAGTCAGCTCTCTGAGCATCGGGCCCCTCTTCCTCAGAGAGTGGTTGGGGTGGTGGGTCACATCGGTGATCGCTGAGGCCCTGGGGAGCTGGGAGCTGCTGCAGAACACGGAGGGGGGTTCCCGCTGGGGGCACGGCTGATCAGAGGCCCCTCTTTGGAGGCCCGGGGATTTCTCCGCCTCCTCTCTGTGATGCACGGGAACCTCATCTTTAGCCTAGACCGGATCCTGGGTGCCTCCCAGCTTCCTTGCAGAAAACTGCCTTGCGTGGCACTCGGGGGGCAGGGCGCCTGCCTCCTTCCCAGGGAGGGAGCCTCCTTTGTCTCTTCTAGAGAAGCCTTGGAAGCCAGGGAAACGTCCCGACTGGATGTGGCTCTGTGGGTCCTCCCGCAGGGCCTGTGGCCAGCCTTGTGGCGGGCTTGCACAGAATGGCTTTCCTCGGGCCTCCTCGGCTCTCTGACAGTCTGCCCTGCTGCCCGGGGCCGGCTGGCCGGGCCAGAAAGGGTGCTCCTGAAAGCCCGGCACGATACAGCTCCGCTCCTGCTATGGGGGAGGAGGGGTACAATCACCCCAGGAGAGACTGGGCAGGAGATGGGAGGGAGGGAACCGCCTGCACCCCGCATCGTGCCCACCGTCTCTGAGGGGCCAGACCTCCCGGCCAGCGTCACACCCCCTCCCGCAGCCCCGGGCCGCATTTTCTGCACAGTGTCCCGCCTGTCTGCAAGCTGGCCTACGGGGTGGGGGGAGCGCCCCAAGCAAGCTCACCCAGCCTTTCCGCCGCCCCATGCCTCCCGTGACAGGTGCACGGTGCGGGACCCAGGGAGGGGGATGGCGAGGAAGGCCAATTCTGGGTGGGCTCCTGCAACTTCTTTACCCACTTTGGAACGGTGGGGAGGAGGGAGAGGAAGTCCTGTATTTTCCATGGAAGGATCCGGGGTCCTATGGAGCACGTGGGAATCCCCTGACCGAGTGCCCCCACCCCCTTTCTGTGGTTACCTCTCTTCTCCTCCTGTCCAATTACCGAGAGCCGAGAGCCGTTTCCCCTAAACTGTGGGCATCCTCCCCTGCCCTGGGGTCTGCCTCGAGGGGCGGGTGCTGCCTCCGGCCATTTGCACTGGTCCCGCTGCTCACCTCTCAGCTCGCAGGTTCTCCCAGCTTTCCATCTGGGCTCGGGCAGCACCCCACTTCTCATGCTCCCCGTTCCTCACTGCTTTCCTGGCCGAGCCTGCCCCCCATCTGGCCTGCCGGCGCCTTTCCGATCCCGCTGGTCTCCTCCCAGACTATACCTCCCGGTCCCGCTGCCGGGTCTCGGCACGCCCCTCCAGCCCCGTGGCCCCCTGAGCCGTCGCCTCTGTCCTTTCTCCTTCTGCCCCGTGGTTTTCATGTTCCACGTGCCTTCCACAGGATTTAACTCTATTCTCGCTTCATTTCCACTGTGCAAGGCGCTGCCTCACCCTCCTGGTTGGCCCCCCGACTGCTGGAGGACGGGCGTGGGCGTCTCCTCTCGTCCCTCCCCTGCGGTGCCTGGCTCCGTGCTCCTCGGCTGGAGGGGGTGGAAGGTGCCACCGGCCGGTCAGCTCGCACCAGCGCCGTGAGCTCGGCTGCTGCGCGGGCAGGGGCGCTCGCGGCTGGCACGCGGCTGGCACGCAGCTGGCATGGGATTGTGCCTGGTTGGGCGGGTGGGTGTTCAGCCCGCTTGGCACACGCGGGGCGGGCGTGGTGCTGTGTCCCTCTCCTGCTCCGAGCCCTGGTGAAACCCCAGATCCTCCCGCAGATGTCTCGTGTCCTTCCAGACCGTTCTTTAAGCCCAGGTGACAGCTTTGTACCGGGGTGGGGCTGAGTTTGGCTCTTACTCTTTCATCCTAAAGGTAATAAGAGCAAGAGGCAAACGTTCCACTGTCCTTTCTGCTGGTTTTTCATGCTAACCCATCTCAGAGATGGACTTCAGTAGTCCCTCACTGTGCTTTTTAACTATTAACTGGCCGTGGGCTGTTTAATGAGGGGGTGCGCCCGTCCTAGGCGGTAGAAGACGTGCGGGGCCCAGAGCAGAGGTCTGTCTGTGGCCTCCCCGTCTACTTAGTGATGGAGGGACGGCCGGGCCCCGCGGTGCTTCTCACTCCGGGGAGGAAGGAAAGCGCACATCCACGCGGGCCCTGGCTCCATCCCCGTGCTGGCCTGTGCAGATCCCGGATCGGGTGTGGGGGTCCCGGCGTGCGGGTCCCGGTGTGTGGATCGCGGTGCACAGATCAAGGCGCAGGGATCAGGGATGCAGGTCTGGCGCGCAGGTCCCGGCGCGCGGATAGGGCATGGAGGTCCCGGCACACGGATCGAGACACGGGGGTCCCGGCGCGCTGATCGAGGCACGGGGGTCCCGGCGCGCGGATGGAGCACAGGGGTCCCGGCGCGCGGATCGAGACACGGTGGTCCCGGCGCGCGGATCGAGACACGGGGGTCCCGGCGCGCTGATCGAGGCACGGGGGTCCCGGCGCGCGGATGGAGCACAGGGGTCCCGGCGCGCGGATCGAGACACGGGGGTCCCGGCGCGCGGATCGGGCGTGCGGGTCCCAGCGCGCGGATCGCAGTGCGCGGATGGAGCGCGTTCTGGTTCACCTCCTGCAGCCGAACGACAAAACCTGAATTCTCTGTGTTTAGAGAAGAGTACTTGGGTGCGTGGGAACGACGGGCAGGTTCGGGACACATTTCGAGGGGAGACGGAAGCCCCCATAGCGGCCTGTGCCCCCCCCCCGCCCCCCCCATGCAGGGACACAGGCCGCCAGGGCCTCTGGGCGCCGCCACGCCCTCCCCGTGCGGAGCACCAGCCCCGGGAGCTGGTGTGGCGCCTGATCACTTGGCGCTCGCGGAAGTGCCCTGTTTTGACCCGCTGGACAGTGACCCCTGTTCTGACGCGTCTCTTTCCCCGCCCCCGCCCTGTTCCTGTGCTTTCGGGAAGAGAGAACCACAGCGAGATCGAGAGGCGGCGGCGGAACAAGATGACGCAGTACATCACCGAGCTGTCGGACATGGTGCCCACGTGCAGCGCGCTGGCCCGCAAGCCCGACAAGCTCACCATCCTCCGCATGGCTGTGTCGCACATGAAGTCCATGCGGGGCACCGGCAACAAGTCCACGGACGGCGCCTACAAGCCCTCCTTCCTGACGGAGCAGGTATGGCTCTCTGGACGGCCCCGCGGGGGGCCTGGGACAGAGTCGCTGTCACCGGGAGAGAAGCTGCGGGGACGGGTGAGATCAGGACATTTTACTTGTTTTCTTCACCGCAGTGTTGGTGCGACCTCTGTGGCTTTGGCTTTTATGTGTCCTGTCAACCTTGATAAAGTCCCGCTGAGAAGGTCCGCGGGGCGTGCGGGCAGGCGGTGCGCTGGTCCCGGCATCGCCGGCACTGCTGGGCGGTGGTGCCGAGGTCAGGCTGGCGGGAGGGTGAGGCCATCGCTGTGACAGGACCCGCAGGGCCGGCACTCCGTCGGCCTCTGCTCCCAGCGGGGCCAGGTCCTATGTCTGTGCATTTTGGCGTGTGCTCCTCGTTCTAGCCAAGGGAGAGGGCACTAGTATCAGTCCCTGCAGTGTAGACAAGGGCTGCTGCTTAGAAAGGGTCCCCTGGTGGCCCCGCGAGTGTCCACTGACGGCTCGGCAGGAGGGCCAGGAGCTGGCGCAGGTGGCCTGGACCCCGGTCCATCCTTCTCACGGCTGAACGGGCCTTGAGGAGTGGGAAGAGCAGAGGCGCGGGGGGATCGTGTTTTACAGAGGCTATGAACCACTGTGGGAACCCCAGGGCTGGGCCCTGTTCTCGGCCCTCCCGGGCCCCGCCCAGCAGGCAGACCCACAGACGCTATCAGCTTGGCTGGGTTCATCCCTAAAGCCAGCGGGAGCTTGGGGCCTCCCCACCCCCGAGGGCTTTTGCAGGATAAACAGAAGGATGGGTCTGGAAGGCCGTGGTGTGTGCGGTGGGTGCCGGCCGGGCCGGGAAGTGGCGGGACCACGTGCTCGGGTGTAGGAGAGGGGAGAGCCCCACGTGAGGGAGGATTTCCCGTCCCCGGGGCTCCCCAGCATCGCCGGGCTCCGAGGGGCCCCTGGAGCGCCCCTGGAGAGATGGAGAGCGGGGGCTTGACACGGGGGGAACGTGAGGGCAGGGCCTGGGAGGCAGGAGCGAAAGACGAGTCTGGAGGCAGAACCGTCAGCTCCTGCGGGAGCTGAGACCTTTTTGAGTTGGGGGCTGAGCTTCGAGAAGGGACAAGGAAAAGGAGCGGACAGGGTGACCGCCTACCCTTTTCCACCATCCTGGGGGCCCCGGGGGGGCCTCCCTCACAGGGGTGAGGGGGTGGCTGTACTGTGACCATGACCAGCAGGTGCCCAACTCCGTGTCCCTCTCTGCTGGGGACGCAGGGGTCGCTCCCACCTCCTGTGGTTGTGGGGCTTCCCGCGGGTGCAGTGTCACCAAGCCAGGGAAGGGGGGGGCAGAAAGAGGTAACGCACCCCCAACCGCTGGGGTAAGAACAACCTTTTTTTTTTAAATTTATTTGACTGAGAGAGATCACAAGTAGGCAGAGAGGCAGGCAGAGAGAGAGAGGGGGAAGCAGGCTCCCCACCGAGCAGAGAACCCGATGTGGGGCCCGACCCCAGGACCCTGAGATCATGACCCGAGCCGAAGGCAGAGGCTTTAACCCACTGAGCCCCCCAGGTGCGCCAGAACAACCTTTTTTATCTGCATGTAACAAAAGTCCTGCCAGGTCCGCATTTGAGATGAATCTTCTCGTCTTTATGCCCGAGGATCAGGAGCGAGGAGAGAAGGCAGTCTTGCAAATCCTGCGCATCCAGCCCACATCTCTCCCTTGGTTCCTTGGCACGTGGTTGACGTTAACAGCAGCTGCATCTATTAGGCGCTGACTGTGTGCCAAGCCCTTACCAAGCCTCCACACATAAGACCTCATTTATTTTTTATTTTTTAATTTTATTTAAGTTCAATTAATTAACACATAGCGTATTATTAGTTCCCGAGGCAGAGGGTTGGGGCTTCATCAGTTGCGTGTACCGCCCCGTGCTCATTGCATCACGTGCCCGCCTTGGTGCCCCTCCCCCCGTGACCCCATCCCCCCACCCGCTCCCCTCCAGCCACCCTCAGTTTGTTTCCTAGAGTGAAGAGTCCCTTGTGGCTTGTCTCTCTCTCTGATTTCGCCTGGTTTTATTTTTCCCTCCCTTTCCCTACGATCCTCTGTTGTGTTTCTTAAATTCCACACATAAGTGAAATTTTGCGAAAGCTGACAAGACCACGTTTAACCTCACAAAGTCCTGCCGAGAAGAGCCGTGGGAAGGAGCAGGAGCCGAGGCCGGTAACGTGCCCAGCGGTGCACAGCTGAGAGCCGTGCGTGAAAGCCTTCTCTTCCTCCACAAGCCACGCTCATAAGCCTTCCTGTTGGTTTAACCGGAGAGCGGAGGCTCCGGACCTTGACCGCCAGTGACAGGCTCCCGGAAGACAAATCTGGGGGTGGGGGTGGGGGAGCGCAGCCGGAGGGGCCCTGATGAAGGTGAGGCTCCGTCCCGTAAACCTTCCCCCAGCCCTCAGCCCCGGCCCCTGGCCTCACAACTCGCAGCTTTCCCAGGCCTCCTGCTCCGCATTGTAGTCTTTCCTGTTGGGAGCTCTTCCGATCCTGAAAATAAAACCGCTGATCCATTCCCTGAGCTAAGTGAGTGGATCAGCAGAAATGCAAAGCAAGAGAAATGGACAAAATAACCTTTTCCTTAGAAAATGCTGGATAGGCTCCTTCTGCCCCAGGTTCCCAGGCAGAGGATGGGAGGATTCTGACCCAGCCGAGGGCTCAGGGCTCCCCAAATTCTGCTTGCAGCAGACCCCCGTTTTCTGGTCTTTGGGTCCTTGGAGCGCCCCGGGGCCAGGCCAGAGGTGTCAGAGTCCCACCTTTTGCGTCCGTGTGGGGTTCCCGTGAGGCTTCCGTATCGGGCGACATCTGAACGAAGGGTTCCCAGCAAGAAGTGCTTGCCGACTGCTGACCTTGGCCCCTCGGAAGGGCATCAGTCACCGGCGACTGGGGTGTTTGGAGGCACACCCGAGGGCACGGGCGTGTGGGGGCTTAGCTCCTCAGGCCCTAGACGACAGAGCCGCTGCATTGAGCTTAATGTGAGAATGACACAGTGGCGGCCACACGTGGGTTGCCTCCAGCCGAAGAAAAGACATCTTTGAACAAAGTCGACTTGGCTCCCTTCACGGCCCTCCCGCGATGATGGCAGGGCATCCCGCTGCCCATTCACGATACCACGCAGCTCCTTCCTGCCCTCACTGACAGTCATGACCCTGGTGGGTCCGTGCGGCCCTGGGGCTGGGGCCGCTAACGTCTCTTCTCACTGTGAAGTGATAGGGACAATGGGGTGTCCCCCCCAGCATTGCTCTCAGAGTCTGTGCAGGAGTTCTAGAAGTCTGACAGATGTGCCAGTGTAAGGAGAGACCCTTGTGCCCACTGCCAGCATTCACTGGGGAGCACAGGAAGAGAAGGAGTGGAGCACACCGCCCCACCCCGCGTGGGAGCGGTGCTGGGAGACTGTCCTCCTCGCACTCCACTCTCTTCCCCTTCCCTCCCGTCCAGCAGCACCTTTTGTACCGAGCACTGTGTGCTGGGCCCCGCTTGGGCCCCAGGGACGTGACTGCAGTGTGAACCTGTGAGGTGAGACTCTTCACACCTCGGGCCGCCCGACACAGTCCGGCGGTCACTCCTTGCTTTCCATCCCTGCCACTCCGAGGGCTGGAAGTTCCTCTCTCCGTAAGAGAGGGATGGTTAAATCAGGGCCAGTAGCGTTTACGGGAGCTGTATCTTAGAGCTAGGACAAGCTATGTGCGTTTTTAAGCTTATTTTTCAATTATAAAAAACAAAGTTTCTAAAACTATTTGCATATCACAATGAGGGAGCAGAAGTGGAAGGTTGCTGATGTGAAAATTTAATTAGACCGGGTTCGTCCGTGCTCTGGCCTCATCGCGATCTTTTCTTCCCAGGAACTGAAGCACCTCATCCTCGAAGCAGCCGATGGATTTCTGTTTGTGGTGGCGGCAGAGACCGGACGGGTGATTTACGTGTCTGACTCCGTCACCCCCGTTCTGAACCAGCCCCAGTCTGAGTGGTTTGGGAGCACCCTGTACGAACAGGTGCATCCTGACGACGTGGAGAAGCTCAGAGAGCAGCTGTGTACCTCAGAAAACTCGATGACAGGTCAGTATGGCTCCCCCCACGAGGCTGTTTGACCCTGGAGACGAATGTCTTTCAGTAAACAGATCAGGAAGCTAGAGATCAGAAAGAGCTGCTTAAAGGCGAGGGCCTGTATTTGACTGGGTTTGTGCAATGGCTTCATTTACCCTGTAACATTTAAAACTCATTTTTAATACATGAATTTTTAAAATTCGTTTTTTAAATTTTACCTGCAATTAGGGGATGTGGCCACTAGGAGGCGATATTGGCACATTAACCAGAACCACCTATTCAGTAATGAGGTTTATGCCTCAAGTATTTAATTATGTGTGATCATGATCATGGGCGTTTATTACTTAAACTTCAGTTCCCTGCTGTGGAGTTCGTTAGTGCAACATTTAAATAAAGTCAGTTCTGCTATAATGCAACACGTGTATTCCTGGAAATCGCTGCAACATGCAGACTCTTGAGATAAAAACCACAGGGCTTATGGGGAAGACATGGGTTAGGACCACACAGTCAAGAACGAGTCCCTGACAGTTAAAAACAAGAATAGGTACCTAGACGGGCCCCCGAGGCTGGCGTGACCCTTACTTGTGGAGGTGAGTCTTGGAAGGGTTGCCCCTTGTGTGCTTTCGTGTGGCGGTGCCAGGATAAGTTGGAGGGCAGAAGAGAGCTGTGACGGCAGGTACAGGTGGGGGGGTCCTAACACTGCCAGCCGGGGGAGCGGGCAGGTGTCCGAGGCGCGTGTGTTTCTGTGCCCCTGTGGTTCCTTTCGGCTGGATGCACTTTTCTGTGTTCGTCTCAGGCTCCTTGTGAGCAAACTCGTTCCTAGGCGGACACAGAATTCACATCATACCCAAAGTGTTCCCCCATAGATCAACCGCACGGGAACACGTTTGCGTTTTCCGCACGAGTGTCGGGGTAGGGCTGGCTGTGCCGTGATGTCCGCCTTCTTCTGTGCGGGGGGGCGGGGGGGGGGGAAGGTACGTCGGCGCTCTCGGGCCCCCGCCATATCGGGAGCTGCTGGGCTGCGTTCCCTTCTGGCTCTGCCCACGATCCTCACTCCCAGTCGGCATTCGGCCAGAGCCCGGCGAGTAAGAGTCCGTGCTTCGCTGATGACGTTAGTCCTCTCGGGCTGCCATAAAAATCACCGCGGAAGGCGGCCTCAACAGCAGAAACGTATTTTCTCACCGTTCTGGACTCTCGTAGCCCCACATCCTGACGTCGGCAGATTTGGTTTCTCCCGAGCCTCTCCCCTTGCCTTGTCGATGGCCGGCTCGCTGCGTCCTCGCGGGTCTGCTTTGTGGCCGTGCGCCCCCCCCCCATGTCTCTCTCCTCCTGTAAGGGTACCAGTCCTAGGAGATGATGCCCACTCTCCGGGCTTTATTTAACGGGAATCACCTCCTTACAGGCTCCGTGTCCCAACACCGTCACATTATGAGGTTCTGGGGGTTAGGGCTTCAATATACGGACTTTGAGGGGGCCCGGTCCGGCCCGTAGCACTCCTGCTAAGACTGAGGCTGGGTGTTTTCCGAAGCGACCGAGTGCAGCTCCGGACGAGACGAGGGGCGTTCTCGGCGTCGCGTGGGCGCCCTGTGACAGGAGAGGGAGGGCAGGGTTAAGGCGTGAGGTTGGGCTCTGTGCTGTGCTCCCCTCTGCGTCTCCGTAACCGGGTCCCCCGGCCCAGCATGGAGCACCACGCGTAGGTCAAAGAGCGACACTAACACCGACTCAGAAGCACGCGCCCTGCTGTCCCGGCCTCGGGCCCAGTTTGAGAACTCCCTGTAGAAGTTCCGAGGACACCTGACAAAGTTAAGCCTTCCGGAGGCATATGAAAAGGAAAATAAATCAGGCGGGAACTGTTGACAGCTGAAATCGCTTTCTCCGGAAAGAGCCTCCTTTCCCGAGACTTTTGCGTCTGACCACAGGATGTGGCTTTTTGAAACCCAGTCAGGAGCCCCAGCTGGGGCGGGGAGGGGACAGTGATGGTCACGGGGAGGTCAGGCTCTGGCCGTGGGTTTAGGGAACGGACTCTCCAGAGCGCAGTGGACCCTTCTGCCCCTGGAGACTTTAATGACAGAGTTCAGAGGGGCAGCGTGAATCCCATTTGAACAGAATGTCCTTGGGGTGGGCCCTGGAAGGTGGCCCCGGCCAGCCGAGCGGGGGTAGTGGAGGCATTTCTCCAAGAAGACAGAAGACCTGGTGGACGGCGACCAGCAAGTCCCCTGACCTTCCTTCTGTTTGAGCCCCTCTTATGGGGAGCAGGGCAGGCGGCGGGGGGGGGGGGGGTCCTGTGCTCAGGGAGGAAGAGGGGACCGGCTCTATACGTGATGGGACTCCCAGCACGTATACCCTAAAGGCTCGTAGACCGGTGGGGAGTTTGGAGGGGCTCAGGGCAGCAGAGGGCTGAGGCTTGGACTGGCTGCAGGTTTCGCAGACGCCCCAGATGGGGCGGGGATAGGCTCGGGGACCGGCCAACACGTGGCTGTAGTAAAACTGAGCATAGCAAACCTCGGGGATGACGTGATGCCCTTGGTTATTGGACGGGAGTCTCAAATGCTCCTGTCCCTTCACTGCAGGCCTGGCAGGCAGGGCCTGACCGTGGGGGTCGGCGGGAGGGTGCGGGGCAGGGGGCCTCATCCGGGGGACCTGCAGGTGGCCTGGGCCGGCTTGTGCAGCATTGAGGGGGCCCGTCACCTCGTGACGGTGGTGGCCCCACAGACTCCCACGCTGGCAGGGTCCCGGTGCAGAGGGATGCTTGCGCAGAGTCGCAGGCGAGGCGGTTACCTGTCCCCCTGCAGAGGCGGTGATGACGTCTCATGGGGGCCATCTTGCAGCAGCGTGGGCCGGGTCTGTCTGTCGGGGTTCATCCAGGCGGGGAGATGATGGTGTCCTCCCGCAGCAGCGTTGCTGTCAGAGAAGGAGCCGGGCGAGCCATCTGAGGGCCCATTCTGGGTCTCCCTTCCTGACCCTCCTTCCCCTCTCTCCGCCCAGGAAATACCCAGCTCCCCTTCTCCACTCTTGCCCGCGGCCCCCACGTAGGGCTCAGTGCACTGATTCAAGAAATGGAGAAGCCGGAGGAGGAAGAGCTACAGCCCAGGCCACGGGCCCCATGGCACCCACCCTGGTGGCATGCTCGCTGGCGGGCATGGCCCGTGGGGGGGACGGGCGGCGTCAGACCTGGACGCTCGGGGGCGTCGGGACCCCTCGGAGGTGCAAGTGGAATGCTGAGGACCTGGGATTCTAGAGGGTCATAGGGGTCGGTCACCAGGGGCTGGTGCCTTCGTCCCAGAGACTAGCAGTGGAGAGGGGGACGCAGGCTCCCCGCCGAGCAGGGAGCCCGATTCGGGGCTCGATCCCCGGGTCCAGGGATCATGAACTGAGCCCAGGGCAGACGCCCAATCGGCGGCGCCCCCCAGGCGCCCCCAGAGAGCTTTACGCTCATAGAAAAGTGGCTGATCAGCCAGTGTGGGTCCAAGTGAAGGAAAACCAACCCCAGCTGGCTTGAGTGAGAAAGGAAGCGCACGGGCTCCGGTCCCCGGGAGGGGCTTCTGGCTTCGGACACAGACGGCGATCGAACACCGGTAACAGCCATTCCTCGTGATCCGGGGCCTCGTACTCACGAGCTTGCCTCTTAGCAAAATTTGTTTTAACCCCAAAACCAGCATCCAGGAAGGGTTCGCGGGCACCGGCGCCCGCGCAGAGGGGTGGGGCCTGGAGCACGTCTCTAGCCGAGGTCCAGCGAACTGCGGCTCTGCCGTCTGGTCCCAGACCTTCTGCACTGGAAACCAGCACTCTTCTTCCGGCGTGTCTCCTGCCTTGTTGTTTGCGTTTTTGTGCTTTTTCTTGGCCATCTTACAGTCTAAAGTGACCCTCGAGGGCGGGCCGAAGTGCCGGTGGTGGTCTCGAGTGCAGGCTCTGCCGGGGGCCGGGGTGGGGGGTGCGTGTGTCCGAGCAGCCTCTCGCAGACGTGAGGCAAGGTGCTGGTGGCCGGCGGTTTGGGGGTCACGAGGCAACGGTACTAGGTAAGGTGTCTCTACACAGAAACACACCTAGGACACGGTTCTGTCCCCGCGGGGTGGCGGCCAGGCCGAGTCTGGAGGCCGGCAGGAGCCTGTTTCCCCTGGAGCAGCGGCTCCGTGCTTGCTGACTCGATGTTTGCCGAGACCGTAACCGCGGTACCGTAACCGCGGTACGTAACGGGAATCTTTTCTCCATCTGGCTAGCTTTGTTGTTTGAGGCGTGCCGACTACGAAACATGGCCCATGGCCAGTGAGTACATCTCAATGAACGTGGACATACGTAGGCACTCACGACACTGTCACTATCAAGGTACTGAGCGTGTCTGCACCGCTGGAACTTTCCTTGTGTTTTTTTATGGCTTTTCTCTTCTCTTTCTTTCTGTTTTTGTGGTAAGAACACTGGACACGAGTTACCCAGCAGCCTCTAGAATGTATCCACCTGGCATGACAGCAACTTTGTAACCACTCGGCACCCACTCCCCCGTCATCCGTCCCCAGCCTCTGGAAGCCACAGTTCTCTTCCCTGCTTCTAGAAGTTTCCGGAAGGGGAATCGTACAGTACGTTTTCTGGGACAGGCTCACGTCCGTTCGCATAATGGTCTCCAAGTTCATCCATACTGACACAAGTCATAAGACTTCTTTTTTCAAGGCTGCATGAGATTCCACTGGACATGTGTCCCTCGTTCTCTGTCTCCGTCTTTCGGGGCCTCAGGCCTGTTTCTGTGCTTTCGCTGTTTTGGACATGGGGTGCAGACACCCCTTTGGGATCCCGACGGACGTTCTTCTGGGGTGGACACTGCCCAGAGTGGGGTTGCCTAGGCAGGGCGGCGTCTGAGGCAGGCCCCTCATCAAGCACAGGCGTGTCGTAGCAGCTCTGAGTTTCCGGTGGCAGCTCAGGGCACAAGCAGACGGCCTCCTCCAGTAGTGCCAGCAGGGGTGGCGGCCAGGCCCACCTGGACCAGGCTATCCCAGGACCGGCTCCCTGGGCCCCGTGTGGGCCTCCCGCCCTGCCCTGCCCGGGTCTGGGGGTTCTCAGCCAGGGTGTGAGGCCGGCGTCCCTACCCCGGGGACGGGCATGGGGGCCTAAAAGTTAGGGGGAGGTGACTCCCTATGGGAAATCGGGACACTGTCACCAATGGGAAAAAGGCTTACCCGCTGGCTGGGAGAGCCGGCCTCCGTGGCGTTGGAGGTGATCGTTATGGGGGCGGACGGGGCTTTCCACTGGATGCGGGGGCACAGTCTCATCTTCCAGGGAAGATATTTGGGTTACAGGCCCCTGAGTTGGGAGTGGACCTGATGTCAGGGCTTGAAGGCGGGAGGGATCAGATACAGCTTTGGGGGGTGGTTTGCTGCAGAAATATTTCTTGTGCGTGTCTGAGTGACCTGGGCCCCAGCCCAGGCGCCGTGGGGAAGGAGGGGAGGTGAGGAGAGGCCCAGGGCTTTCTAGGTGATCCTGCCGCGAAGGGTGGGGTTCAGAGGGCAAGCGGCATAACGAGCTGCCCCCGGGAGCCCAGAGGGCGCGAGCTCTCTGTGTCCATGGCCTTGCCCAAGTTCCCCCCTCCCCCCGTCCGAGGCCGCTGAGCTCTGGCAGACCTCGGTCTGGGGAGCAGGAACTGGAGCCCTCCCACCCGGGACCTGGAGCTCTGCCTGTACAGGAAGTGCCCGGGCCGCGGGTGTGGAGGAGGGTAAGCCGCGGACTGTAAGGGGCCAGGTTTGTCGGGCCCGTTCCTAGCACCGCACCTCTGCACCTCTGCACCTCTGCACCTCTGCACCTCTGCACCCTACTCTCCCTTTGTTCGGAGAACTGCGTCAGCGTTTTGGTTCAATGTAGGGAAAAACTTTGTAGTCGTTAGCACTGTCTGGTGCTGGGGACGCCTGGGAGCCAAAGCAGGATTCATTCTTCCCTCCTGCCGTGCGCCCCCTTTCCCTCCCCTCCGCCCCCCTGCACTTCTTCCCCCTTTCCTCCTTCCCTCCCTTTCTTTATCGGGTGCTAATTCGTTTAATCATTTATCAATCCGTTCAACAAATATCTGTTTGCAGCGCCACGGGAAGGTCTTGTGGGGTGCAGCTGCCCTCCCCCGCCAGAGACAGGAGTTCCCAGCTGCTGTTGAATGAAGGGACCCCCCTTCCTAGCCGGTCTAGTCCAGAGTCTTTGCGATAATCTGGGGAGAGCCTGGGCCGTGTGGGTCCCCGGGGGCTCCGGCCGCCGGAAAGCCCTCTGTGCATGAGTCACAAGTCCCAATCAGCTGTGATTAAGCGCCCCACTGCCCGAAGTCCAGAGATGCTCTCAGGCTTGGGTCACAGGACTCGGCCGGGCCCCGCTCTGGGCCCAGATAGCGGCCATGAGCGCCGGCCACTGGGGACCCCCGGTCAGGCCTGTCATCGCCGTTTCTGTGAGCCATTCAGGCCGGTCACTCACTCCAGTCTCCCCGCTCGTGGAGGGCGGGGAGACACTGGCGGGACTCTGGGTGCGTTTTGCTTTCATTTCTCGTTCATCCTAACGGCGAGATGTTTGAATGACCGTCGTGAATGCTCTACCTTTTTATACCCCTTTTTCTTGTTTAAACCACGTTAGTGGACCTCTCCCCGGGCTGGACATTAGACCCAATCACACCAGGAGTTGTGACAGTTACCCATCCAGGCTCGGGGACGATGCTGGACACGATTATTCTGGAAAAGCGTCCCTCTGATGCACATGGTCGGGCTGAGAACCATTGTTCCCGTCCCTCGTCACAGTCCCGTGCAGCGGGGACAGTTGACCCCAGGTCACAGGGGAGGAACATGGAGCTCGGGCTCCCCGACTGCTGCCCAGGGCCCCACAGCTAACGCCAGATGGGTGCTATGAAGTGGGGCTCCCTGTCAGTGAAGACAGAGCCTCTGTGTCTTTGGGGCCACCCTCCAGAGCCTCGGCACGGCCCAGAGCAGCCGGTGCAGCCAAAGTGGCCCAGCCCGGGCCTTTGGGGCCCCTGACGCAGGGCAGTTGGGCCACAGTCAGTGGGGTTCAGGGTGTACGGACGGGGACAGGGTCACCGCTTAGACCTCCGGGGTTCCACGTGATCTCACACAGTGGTTCTCAGAGCGTGATCTCTGGTCTTGCTGCCTGAGCGTCACCAGTGAACCTGTCGGGACGCACGTCCTTGGTGGGAACCCGCACCTATTGGATCAGAAGCTTGGAGAGCCCAGTAATCTCTATTTTGACTTGCCCTCCGCATCGTCCTGATGCACGCTTGAAGTTTGACGACCGCCGGTCTGGGGCTGCCGTCCTGGGGCTCGGCCCCCTGTCACCTGGGCTGAGTCCACCTCTGTGTGCCCTTGTCGGGTTTTTCCATCTCTGACGAGAACTTTCCTCCATAAAGCATAAAGCTTTGTGAAGTGTCGTGTGAGCCATGAACCTCAAGGCCAGTGTGTATTTATACTTGGAAGGAAAAGCCTGGTAAGATCCAGCAGGGGAGCTCTGTGGGCCCGCAGCGCCTGCGCGCCTGGGAGCCTCATGGAGATGCAGAACCACAGCCCCCATCCCAGGGGGCTTGACTCGGCCCCGCATCATCGCGAAGTCCCCCGAGGGATGTACATGCACAGAAGTGAGAGGCGTGCACTGAGGAATTCAGCATGGGGTGCTGGGGACAGCCTTGAACTGCCCACGCCAGCCGGGGTGCTCGGGCGAGGCCAGGCATGTGGGGACAGCAGTTAGAGGACGAGCGGTGTCTCGTGCTTGCCGTCCTCTCCTTGCTCCCCGCACCGGCCGGGGACCTCGCTCTGCAAGCCCCCTCGTCCCAGACTCGCTCCCAGATTCAGGAGGAGCTCTGCAGGTCGGCAGCTGGTACCCTCCAGCACGGAGCGGGAGAGAGCAAGGCGCCGAGGGCTGGGGGACCCAGGCTAGAGCTGAAACGAGCCCAGTTGTGCACGATGCCGCCGAGCACGGCCTGGGACAGCAGCTGCCTGGCGTCCGCCTTCCTGCTCAGCCCATTCCGGACACTTTGCCAAAGAGGGCTCGCGAGGGCCAAACCAGGTTGACCTCAGCTGCACCATTAAGCCTTTCAGGGGAAGAATGACAGACAGATCATTGCTCCCTCAGGGGCTCTGTGACCTGTGAAGCCCAGCCCTGCGGTATCAGTTCCGGAAAAACGACCGTCTCTTTCCAACTGTCCATCAAGAGGGTAACTTCATGAAAACCATACTTGCAAATAGATAGCTTATTTTCTTTGCAACACCCGGGCTTTGTCCTTGGACCGATGCCAGAGTCTGAAATCCAAAACACGCTCAGCAGTCCATTTCTTGCCTTATTAGGTAACACACATAAATGGAGCAAAAAAAAAAAAAAAAAATCCTGATTTTATCGGAGTCAGCTATTAACGGTGTTATTGAGTTTTTGTTGCTTGAAATAGAAACAAAGTGTTTTAGTGGCCAGGGAAGCATGTTTATTTGATTTTGGCCCCTTGGAAGTTGCCCAATGGTGGAGCCAACACTTAGGCCACCAGAGAAAGTTCTGGGAGTCTCATTGCCCAAGGTGTTTCGGAAACACACACGAGGGGGAAGCCTGAGAGTCACGGGCTGGTCCTCTTTCGAGTCATCCCAGTGTCTTTCCTGCTAGAAACCACAGCCTGCTTAGATCTCTTATCCCAGACGTTGCTTAGGCGTCCGTTCAGCCCTTTCTCATGGTTCGATATTTCTGTAACCTGCCTTGTTTTGCTTCGCTTCACACACAGCACGCCGAAGCTGCCGGACTGTTTGTGGTTTGCTCTCGTATTTTATGTGGAAAGATATTTCACGAATCTGGAAGGATTTCCAGCTGGGGCTGCTGGGTTCAGGCTCACCCTGGGCTCCCAGCCGATAAAGGGGTGGGAACAGAGTCTGCGTGCCTATGTGCGTGCTCTCCGGGGGGACTCGAGGGAGGCCGGGGTGGGCTTGGGGGCATAAGGGAGGCCGGGGGGGGTGGGGGGTGGAAGGGTCCTCACACTTGGAGGCAGAGGGACCTGGTGCCAGTTACGGTTCATGGCCCTTTACTTTGGGTCAGGGACTTGACCTCCCCGGGCCTCAGTTTCCTCATCTGTAAGTGCAGGCAGCGCTCTTCCCCCTATAGGAGCGCAGAGGTGTGCATGAGCGCCCCGGGGGATGGTGCTAGGGAGAGTGTCTGAAGAGTGTGGAGCTTGCTTTCACTTTTTAGCAGTGGAAGGTCGTATTTGAACACTAGTGGTCTTCCAAAGTGTCCATCTTGCTCTGCTCTGTGTTCTTACGCCTCTAAAACGTGCCGGAGGGTCTTGGCACTGCTGCCCAGGGAAGACGGGTAGACTTGGAGCTTTCCTGGCTCTGCGCAGGGATCCAGGGATGGCATTCCCCCTTCCAGCCCGCGCCCGAGAACATCCCACGTTCGGGATGAGCCGGGGCAGGGGAGGGGGGCGCCAACACGCTGTCTCGCTTCCGCTGTTTCGTGCACCCGCCCGTCCAGCACGTGTGGACGGAGTCCTGACCCACTTTGTGCGGGTGCTGTGCGGAGCGTTGGGGACGGAGAGCTCCGGCTGGCGCCGTCTGGCTCTCGGGGAGCTGATGGGCTCGCGATGAAGAGAGCCCCCAGAGAAATAGTCACATGGAACGCACAGCACACGTCGTGATGCGTGTCAGGCAGGGAAAGTCCGTGGGGCATTGACAACAAGTAATAAGGGACCAGGCTCCCGGGCTTGTCTGGCAGGTGGGACGGGGCCTCGGGAGTGTGCACGGGGCTGGAGGGGCCGGTGGGACGCGGTAGCGGGTGAGGAGAGTGCAGGCTCATTCCCATCGCCGTGACCGAGCTGCGGAGCACAGAACACGTTGTAGGGGGGCTAGAGCAGCCTGGGGGGTCAAGGTGGTGAGGGCGCTGGCGGTACGCAGGGCGCTGGGGTGCTGTAGGGCTCTGCCCTCACCACAAACCGGGCAGCCGAAAACCACAGGCGTGGATTCTGCCGGTGCCAGAGGCGGGGAGTCTGGCGTCGGGACGTCAGCAGGCTGGGTCCGGCTGGGCGCGGGGCGTCTTCTCCGTGCCTCCCTCCTGGCGTCCGGGGGTGGCCGGCAGTCCTGACGCTCTCCAATTCTAGACGCGTCCCTCCCATCTCTGCCGGGGCCACGCACAGCGTTCTCCCCGTGTCTCTGGGTCCAGATTGTGCTCTTGTCTCAGGACCCATCGCCAAGTTTATGTCTACAAAGATCCGATTTCTAAGTGAGGCCACGTTCGCAGGTGCTAGGGACACACGCGTTTTGGGGCGCACCGTCCAGCCCGGTGCAGTGACCGTGGGACTCGGGTCCTCGGGCCCGCCCGCCCACAGAGAAGGCCGTCCGCTCACCGCAGCTCTCTCTCTACCCGAGTAACGTTAAGAAAGCTGATTACCGAGGGGCCTCGGTGACCCTGTCCTGCTGCCCCCATCGTCTCTGATGCATCTATTCTGCCGGAAATGCGTTCAGCTGTGGCGAGAGCAGGAGGCTCCCCCTCCGCGCCTCCCCCCCGGCCGTGGCCCCAATGTGCCGTGTCGAATCGGGCCACGAGACCCACCCCTGCATCACCGGCAGGCACCTGCGGGCCCTCGGCCCCTGCTCACGGACAGACGCGACTGCAGGCGGGACGCGCCGTGTGTGCCCGGCTGGGAAGCGAGGGTGCCCAGGGCCGTCTGTCGGGGTCACAGCCCCAGGCATGGGTCCCCCAGGCCCCTCCCTGCCCTCACACGGCGCTCACTCAGGTCCGAGCGTCATGGATGGTACACCACACGTGTCACCATGTGCGGTCCTCTGCCGTGTTCTCCCCTGCTTTCCCCCTACTCTGCCGCCCCGCCCCACCGCTGCACCTGCTGCGGCTCGTCCTCCGTGGGCAGGGGGGCAAGGCCCGCCCGAGGGGGGATATGGAGCACACCTTCTTCCCTGCTTCTCTGCGCCTCTCGGATCTGGTGGGACCTGGACGTCAGTCCCCCCTCCAGCTCCGGTGGGAGCGTTTGATTTCTCAGAAGTGCTCCGTTCCTAAAGGTCTCGCCCCGCTTCCCATGCTCGCTCCAGCCCCTCGCCTGCTTTCCTCTGACGCGGTTCACTGCCTGATGCCTGGGTCCTGCCTCGGGCCACACCTGTCACTTGGCACTGTCTTTGCGGACAGAAGCAGAGCCAGACACAGCCCAGAGCCAGGGCCAAGGCCATTTCTGCAGGAAACGGTGGAAGGCCGCCACCGTCGGCTGAGGGCAGGGGGTCGGGGCGGGGGTCGGGGTCGAGCCAGAGAGGGAGGCGGGGGTGCCGGGATGCCGGAGGCAGGGAGGCAGGGGCATGCAGCGAACAGCCAACGGGCGAGGGGAAGACAGGCCTGGGGCCTGTCTTGCTGGGACGGGGACTGGGCCGCTGAGTCCCCGCGCCCCCGGTCCCTGCCGTCCAGAGTCAGTCTCTGGATGGAGGGCCTTACGGTAGCAGGTGTAGGCTCGCTGGTGCCGGGCGCTGGGCCTCGTCCCCCGACGCTTCCTGTGCAGCTGGGCTGTGACGCAGGGCATGGCACCCTATCCCATCACCGGGGTCAGACCCCTTTCCCTTCCTGTCCTTATCTCCCATGTCCGAGGCCCCAGCACGCATGGACCCGACTCTCAGCCTGTCAGTCTCGGGGCTCTAACGCTGGCACGCCCCAGGCTCTGCGAGGCCCGACCTGCTGGTGGGACCGAATAAAAGCCATGGCGGCATGCAGCGTCCCTCACACTGGGGCTCGAGGGGAGTCAGGCGGGTCGGGTTCGCTGTGGGTAAGTCAGGGAGCCCTCCCAGCCTCGCCCGAGCTGCGCCGTTGTTCCATCAGGAACAGGGGCAGAGAAGCACCTTCTGGCAGCTCCTGGAGTGGTGAGGTGTCCCAGTTAAGGGAGGGATGAGGTTCAGCGCTCTCAAATGGGTCAGTATTGGTATTCCATATCCACGCTTGCGCCTTGGACTTTGGGGACCCTCAGTCGGGCCCCAGAGTCACCCAGAGATTTCACCCCCTCCCCGAACCGTCCGTGCACCCGTCGTGATGCTGAGAATCACCTCTGTGTTCTCGTGCGTGTTTGTGGCTCCCCTTGAAACGAGGAAACGAGCAACATCCAAGTAGTGCTTGGAAACCAGCAGCTTTGTAAGGAGTGAGTGGTGAAGCTCGCAGCCCCTACGATAGCGGGTCTCAGCCTCGGTGTTCGTGGGGCTTTTCGAACCTGCGGTGGTCGAGTCCCGTCATCTCTATCTTTGAAAGCAGCCCTGATGATTTTGGTGTTAGCCAAAGGTTGCGAACTACCATACCCCCCCCCCCCAAACACGACGAAATGAAAGAGGACAGCCCGATCTGTTTTTTATAGTGGGACAGAAGTTTCAACAAGGTCAAAATAAAAAAGAAACAAGATGTTAACAAGGTCATCAGTCAGCAACACACTTGAAAAATGAGCAGGGAGCTTTTAAATCCTCCCTGCAAGCCTTGAATTCTTAACGAAGTATCTTTTGTCCTAACTCTGATGCTGCAGAAGTAAACAAAGACTTTTTTTCTCCATCTATAAAAGGAAACAATAACAAAAATAACTTACCAGTAGGATTGTTTTGAGGCAGATATAATTATTTTGAGTTATTTTAGGGCAAACGAAAAGACAAATGGAATCGTTGCTTCTTCCTGGCATAATGAGGGTTTCAGGAATGTTCTCACGTGACGGCTGTATTTTGTAATGCTTTGGTTAAAAATAACCCGGTTGCAGAAACCCCAGCCGGATCAAGAAAATTAAAATAGTTTCCTTCGGCCTCACTAAGAAAAGAGACATATTTCTCTCTGAAATGTCATGACTCACACCCAACGGTGAGATAAAAATGCACATACAGCAGTGATCCTTCCTGTTTTTTGCTTCCTCAATGGAAGCTAATTGAGGCGAACATCTGCATTCAGTTTGCCCTTTATTTTTGTGGATTCTTTTCTTATGCACCAACGCGCAGCCTCGCCTGCCAGGCCCACGTTGACTCAGGCGGCGATCTGACCGTGGCTTTCAGTTTCCCCCTTCCTGGTGATGACAGAAATTAGTCTCAAATGAGTTATTTACAATGTCATTCCTTAACCTTGGGTCCATTGCACACATTCTGAGACTCATGAGAGCTCCTCGTCGTGGGGACCTCAGAGCTCCCCAGGGCTGGGATTTCTGGGGGTCGCGTGCTCCCTGCAGAAGCACCTGGAAAGTTCCCACCTGGCCCCTTCTGGATGCGCACAGCGGCAGAGCTGGTCGTGTCAGGAGACAGCCCCGTCTGCTTTGGGATGATAGGCTTGTGCTCGGTGTGAAGTCCCCTCAGTCACCCCGTCTCCGTGCCCGGCACCCAGCTGACGCCGCGGGGCGGGACTGGGAATGGGCACACACTACCCCGCGTGCACACCTGCGGACTTGGGACGAGTCAAGAGCATGGGCTTTGGAGCCACATTCTGCCGCGGGGCCTGGTTTTACCCCAGACCACCCAATATCTCGGGGCCCCTGTTTCCTACTCAAGGTTGTTGTGAGGACAGTGCCCGAGCCAGTAGGGGGAGAGCTCTGTCAGGCCGGCCGCCTTCCTTTCCTCGTGGCCAGCGGGCTTTTCCTGGGGCGAGTCTCCGGACCCCAAGCCTGGGTGGACATTTGTGCTCACGCTTCCGGAGAACAGTGACCCTCGGGGGAAGCCACGGGGGTCAGGCCACGAGAGGTCCAGCCTCAGCCTGATGCTGCAGGGAGCTCGGGAGGCTACATCGCAGGAGAGTCTGTCCCTTCGGAGGCAAGAGAGCAGCTGTCCTTGGTCACAGACCGAGCGGGGCACCCTTAAGCCTGACGGCTTCCAAGGGGCTTTAGGGACAAGCCTCTGAGAAGATGCGTTGTGAGCGGTTGGCTGAAGTCTCGACGGCAGCAGGGGCGGGGATCTGCCGGTCAGCTTGGCACGAGGGGCCCGGGGGTCTGTCTGGGACACCGGCAGTGTCCATGACAGGCCCACAAGGCTGGGAGCCAGCCCCGGGTGGGGAGAGTGACCTCCAGGCGTGCCCACGAGGGCAGCTGAGGGGCAAGGGCAGGATCCCCATGGGCCCCCCTCCCCAGGCCGCCAACTCAGGGCCTGAACATGGAGTCTTCCTGGATGAAGGGAAAGCACTTCACGGGAGGCGGAGTGCACGTCTCGGTGTGGTCCCACCGTCTCTTACTCACTCACGTCAGTGAGCCGAACACGGTCGCCGTCCGTGAAGGAGCTGTCCAGTCCCTGCGGCTGGCGAGAGAGCAGACAGACGGTCATGCAGCGAATGCAGCATGAAAATGGTGATGTGTTCCAAGCGGGGGCGTCAGGAGGCCATGAACGCAGTAGCGGGGACCCCTTATTCCCGTGTTGGAAGTGGTTGGGGAGCAGGGCGAGGCTCTCGAGGAAATGCTGCTGAAACCGAGATCGGAGGCTGTGGGTCGAGACCAGCCATGGGCAGGGCCTGGGAGCGTCAAGCACTTTCCTAGCCACGGGGATGGCGTGTGCAAAGGCCCTGTGCCAGGAAGGCGTTGTCAGGCTGGGGAGGTGACTAGGACCGTGGCGTGGGATGACAGGAATGGCGGGCCTGTGACAGCCGCAGGGGACCACAGGGCGTCTAGAATTTACCAAGGGCACAAAGAAACAGTCCCTGAAAGGATGCATAGAGACTCTTGTGGCGCAGGGGAAGAGATCATTTTGTTTTGTTTTTGGAATCCAAGAAGAAAGGGAACGAGGGTTTACATACTACACGAAGTGCCATGTGACGTAACTTCACACATATTTCTTATTTAATCCCTCATGGCCTTTACATACTTATTTATTTCAACTTCTGGATGTCTGGTTGTTCCAGCATCTTCATTGTAAAGCCTGTCCATCCTCCGGTGGGATGCCCCTGCTCCTTCGTCAAAATCAGTTCTCTGTGTGTGGGTGGGGGGTCCTATTTCTAGACTCCGGGCCGGCCCGTGGACCTCACTGCACTTGATTCCCGCCGCTGCGTCACGAAATCGGGCTGCATTCGTCTCCCTATGTTGTTCCTCTTTTCCAGAATTATTTTGGCTCCTCCAGGTTCTTTGCATTTCCACGTGAATTTTCCGATCAGCCTGCCGGGTCATACAGAGAAGCCCCTTGGGAGTCTGCCCGGATTGCCTCAAATCTACAGATCAGTTGGGCAAGAAGTGACATCATCTCGAGTCTTGTGACCCATGAACGCTGTGC
>CM052797.1:1165102-1204005 GCA_028533885.1 Nasua narica
TCAGCAATTTGCAGGGGAGGCCAGGCTTGGCCTGGAGCTGCCTCCTGGAACAACGTGGCAGCCCCGTCTCCTCCCACACGCCAGGCGGCCTTTCTGCAGCCAGGGAGGGAGAGGGGGGTTAATCATTTACCGGGAAAACGAAAGGCCTCAGGCCTGCGTTTCTGGCATTTTTGTAGCGTGATACCGGAGAGGAATGTGTTTCTTTCAAGCAAGCCCAGCATATTCTAAATAAGATGAAGCACTTGTACTTTTGCCTGCAGATTAAATAGCAGAGGGGGCGCTGGCCGTGGGGGTGGAGGTGGGGGGGTGACCGAGGGGACGGTGGGGCGGCTGGGGGGCTGAAGACACCGGGCCGCTCCCCCCCATCATCCTGCCTGGAATGTGCGCCCGGGAGAAAGTTAGCGAGCTGTGGGCCTCCCAGAGGGCGCCGCGAGCCGGGTCGTCGGTGGCGAGGTGCTGGGGCCGGTCACCTGCCGTGGGGCTCTGCTTCCCGGCCTGGATGTGCTCGAGAGCCGATTCTGGCCTCGTGCCTGGGGGGCACGGTCGTCCCCGCGATGCGCCCTGCAGATCTGCCCGGCTCGGGTCTCCTTGGCGCCCTCCCCAGGTGGCAGGGTGGGGACGAGGAAGAACCGACCCAGAAACCAGACTGCTTGGCAGAAAGGCTCCTTCCGAGTGTCCGTGGGGCCTGTTAGTGGCCGTGCTCAGTCCCGGTCGCCAGCCCTAATCACGGTCCCTTTGTCTCGTGTTCCTCCTCGGCCGGAGGCTGGAGTCCGAACCCGGAGGATGGGTGGGCGCCTGCGGGGCTGTCCCTGCTCCCTGGAGTCGTGTCCCTGTCCCAGGCTGGTCAGGAGCAGGGTTCCGCCCGCTGGCCGTGACCGCGGGCGAGAGCTTCCGGCCCCGTCTGCTGCAGGCCGGCCGGGACTCCGTCCCCGAGGCTGGGCCTCTCTCCTCCCCTCTCTCAGAGATGGGCAGCGTTAAATATTAATGCTCGTCTTACAAGCATTTGCTCCTAAAATCTGAATTATCGATAGCCTTACATTTAGAATACAAGTCACATGCATCTCCCCAGACAGTGCCGAGGCAGCTACAAGTTGTGCTTTTGCCGCGCGGTGTGACCTGTGAGAAGCACAGTCACAACCTACTGCAGGGACGGGTGGTCTTTCGGAGGCACGTTTGCTAAACATCTGGAGCGCCCGGCTCTACCGCCTCCGGGTGAGCGACCGAGGGCGGCCTGAGGCCTGGCCCCCCTGGGGGCTTCTGCCCCCCGCCCCGCCGCCAGCTCCTCTCCCACCGAGCTCCAGCCGGACGGGACTCGGCCCCATTCTCAGGCCCACACCCCCTCCTCGAGCTCTGTGTGCCCTCTCGTGACAGTATCGTTCTGGAAAAAAGCATCTATTGCTCTGTGTGGCGATTCCCACCCCAGGGTGGTGGGGCTGTCTTCTGTAGTCCGTTTTTGCCTGAACTCACCACGTCTCGGCCCCCCAACCCCCTCCCAGCCGGGGTGGGGCGTCTCGTCTGTGACGTGGGAGGAGGTCTGGGAGGGTAGAGTGCGGCGCAGCCTACGGGGCGAGTGGGGTAAGGAAGCTTCGCCCGGTCGCTGCTGTGAGACCATGTGTCCTTATAAAACCCCTTGCAGATGCCAGTGCCGGCGTCCCTGCTGGGAAAAGGGTTGGGGGCTGGCCAATGGGACATACACGTACCCTGCCATTCGGCCCTCTGCCCGGGAGCCTAGATCCCCGCTGTGGGGCCAGCTGCCTGCCTGACTTCCAGGACTGCGAGCTCCGTGAACCCAGCCGGCCACGGGCTGAGCATCTCTCTGGGTCCCAGGTCCCCCCCAGTTGGGGGTCACGGCAGCCAGTGTCCTCATAGGCTCTTCTGGGCCCTGCTCCTGGGTATTCAAACGTGCGTCTAGGTTCTGCCGGGAAGGGATCTTACGGAGGTAATCAAAGCCTCAAGTCAGTTGACCTTAAAACACGGAGATCATCCACGTAAGTCTGACCCAGTCGGGTAAGCCATTTACAAAGAGCAAAAAGAATTATATCCAGCTGGCGACAGAAGGAAAGGCAGAGATTCTGGGCACACAGAGGACTCTGTGCACCATCTTTGGCTTTGACGACGGAGGAGGCTGCGAGCAGAGGTGTGGGGGGCCTCCTGGGAGCTCGAACGAGCCCTGAGACAGGTTCCTGCCCAGGACCTCCAGAGACGAGCCCGGCCGCCACCTCGGTTTCGGCCTTGGGGGGCCCCGAGCAGGGAAGCCAGTCGAGCCCACTGGGGCCTTGGACCCAGCGAACTGGGAGCCAATAGACGGGTGTTGTCGTAAGCATCCGGGGTCGTGGGAACCTGGCAGTAGAGACGAGGACGGTCCCGCTCGGGGGCCGCGGGGGTCCCCGAGGAACAGACAGGGCCCCTACTCCCCCGCTTGAGAAGCCTGCGGCCCGTCCTCACCGCGAGAGGACTGGGCGTGGATTTAGACAAGCAGAGCGGCGTCAGGGTCAGCAGGGGTGTTCCTTGTGGAGGGAAGTGCGAGGCAGAAAGGCTTTCCTTCCAGAGCAAGACCTGGAAGGGGGAAGGGGAAGGAAAGCCCTTTCCGGGGTGTTTCATTTTGTGGTCTCCCCTTCGGGTTCATCTCCAAGTGCGGGCGCCCAGCGGCGGCCCCGGGCCCGAGTCCCGCAGCGCTCCTGGCGCCGTTAGCCCCATTAGCCCGTGCACCTGAGGCCACAGCTGAGGGGCAGCCGCCGCTCCGTTCGGGGCCGAGGGTCTCCTGAGACTGGGGCTCTCGAGTCTGAGCGTTACGTCCCCCCTTACTGACCCGCGGGGGGACTGGTGCGCTTTGTGACCTTGTCGGGCGGAACCCGGGACTGTGTTCCTGGCACGCCATTTGTTCCCAGGGGCTGTTAGAGGACGCTCCCGGCCCCTGGCGACGAGGGGTGCCCCCGCCTGGGGACTGAGGAGCCCGAGAGACAGGCGGGAGCGCTAGGGGGCCTGGAATCCAGGCATTTCTCAAGCCTCTGGGGGCGGGATCCATGTCTCTGCTGTCACCTTGTGAAGAGGGACCACAGATATGTTACCTGTCATCCAAACCCGAGCACTCTGGGAGCAAAGAGAGACTCTCCTATGAACTCTGCTGGGCCGGCAGCAAGGCTGGGGAAACGATCCCATTTTGCCCGTGGGGGACTCTGATTGGCCTGGGGGGGTCATGTCCTGGCTTGGGGACCCCTCACTCTGGACAGAGGAGGAATGAGGCACTGCCATTGGTCGAGTTTGTGTCAGGTGCCCAGCGCTCCAGCAGTCACCGTGGCCAGGGAGTTGGGCTCGTGTAGGAAGAGGGCAAACCCTCTCCTGATGTCCCCAGTAAAGGACTAGCACGAGAGCGTCGTGATGGGGGACGTCGGGGACACCTCCGCCGCCCGCCCAGAGCCCCTTCTGCTCTTTGGCCGGGACCCGAGAGCTGGTGTCCGGGGGAGGGCACCGGCCCCCGGGAGCAGGAGACTCAGGGTCCGCTCACCGGTGGCCCCATGTGCCCCGCCGGATTCCCGGGCTGGGGCACGTTTGCGCCTGTGTGCACGGCGGCTCCGGCCGGGGCCAGCCCTCGGGAACAAGCACGCGCTGTCACTGGACCAGCAGCCCAGGCCCCTGCCAGCCTCGGGCCCCCACTCGGGGACACATGGCTTTGGAACAACATCAGATAGTGTCCATCATGGGGCCATCGCTTTGCTTTCGCAGCTGATAATTTTCTCTTGTTTTTCTCTTTGGCTGCCTTGCTTTTTTCTTCTTTTGAAACCGAGATAAGATGTTTCCAGTTTTCTTAAGGATTCTTTTGATGAAATCATTCTCGTTTGTATTTGTACTTGTGCTGCAGCCCGCAGAGCTGTTTTACGAAGCACAAAGCCTTCTTTTGTGATCTTATCCAAGACAAACTTCTGATTCTCCTTTTTTAAAAAAGTTACCGCTGATCTAAATAATACAAAAATCAGCGTACTGAAAACAAAGACAGAAGGGCCCTTTGCCCGCAGAGAAAGGTGCTCTGCCCTTGGAACCTGTGACCCTTCTTCCAAAGCAGGAGTCAGCAAATCTTTTTGTCAAGGGCCAGGTAGTCGAGATGTTTGAGGTCCGAGTCAGTCATCTAGTTTCTTTCACACCCTCTCGGCCCGACCATCGTAACGCCAGAATAGCCTGAGACGAGAGATACCTCAGCGCAAGTCTGAGGCCGGGTTCTAATGAATATTTAAATAACGGGGGGGAGCCAGTTGGGGTCTGACGTCACGGTTTGCCACCTCCTGTTCTAAAGCATTTCATGCTTTCGACTTAGAAAAATTGTCTTCGGGGACGCCTGGGTGGCTCAGTTGGTTGCGCAGCTGCCTTTGGCTCAGGTCATGATCCCAGCGTCCTGGGATCGAGTCCCGCATGAGGCTCCTTGCTTAGCAGGGAGCCTGCTCCTCTCTCTGCCTCTGCCTGCCTCTCTGCCTGCTTGTGTTCTCTCTCTGTTAAATAAATAAATAAATAAATAAATAAATAAATAAATAAATAAATAAACCTTTAAAAAAAAAGAAAGAAAAATTGTCTTCGAAATCCCCGAGACGTGTCGTACTTGTCCCTATGTCGCCACAAGTTCCCGCGGGGCTCAGAGCAGCCCCAGTGTTGGTGTTGACGGCCCGTGCTCGTGTGATGCCGTAAGTCCATTTTGGGGGCATCTAGCCTAAGAAGGTGTGGACGTGGTTTTTTCCCACCCAGTTGCTGACCACGGCGTTATTTGCCATGTGGAAAACCTGGGAATACCTTCGTGTCCAACGGTAAACCGTCTACGTAAAATGGTGTCATAGAGCCTTCCAGATAATGTCCATGGTCACGTTTTGTGACTTTATGTTGTGACCTCGGGAGGAAAAATATATACCATGGCACCTCGGTTGATTGAAAGAAAGAGCGGGCATGCGCAGAGAAAGATTTTCAGGAAATATGCCCAAATGTTAATACTGTTTTTCTCAAGACAGGAAGATTGGGGTTTTTACTCCGTGTGTGTGTGTGTGTTTGATTTTTCCAAAAGACCACTTTATTTTTATTTTTTAAAGATTTTATTTATTTGGGGCACCTGGTGGCTCAGTCAGTGAAGCGTCGGCCTTCAGCTCAGGTCATGATCTCAGGGTCCTGGGATCGAGCCCCACATTGGGCTCCCTGCTCGGCGGGAAGCCTGCTTCTCCCTCTCCCACTCTTCCTGCTTGTGTTCCCTCTCTCACTGACTGTCTCTCTTTCTCTTTCTCTCTCTCTCTCTGTGTCAAATAAATAAAATCTTAAGGGAAGAAAAGATTTTATTTATTTATTTGACAGAGAGAGAGATCACAAGTAGGCAGAGAGGCAGGCAGAGGGGGGGGGGGAAACAGGCTCCCCACTGAGCAGAGAGCCCAGTGTGGGGCTCGATCCCAGGACCCTGAGATCATGACCTGAGCTGAAGGCAGAGGCTTTAACCCACTGAGCCACCCTGGAGCCCCAAGACCACTTTAGTTTTAGAATAAAAGTCTTTTAAGGGAGAAATAAGTAGTTCTTCAATCTTTTCACCTGAGGCAGTGTTGTGTGCAGTATTGTAGAACCTTCCAGAATGCCCTCTTCACTCAGAGAAGCCTGGAGGCCAGGGCTGGGCCGACTTTAGGGCAGCCTCCCGCCCTGTGGCGCTCCGTCCGGACCGCAGTCATCATCTTGGGGCTCACAGAGATGCTGCCTGGAGCCACCAACTGCTTCTGCTCTCGTTCTCGAAGGGGGTTGATGGAGCTCCCGCGGTAAGTCTTCAGCTCTGCACGTAACCGTCAGCGCAGGCATGTCTCGTCCTGTCTTCCAGCTGAGAGAACAGGGAGCAGCCGCTCATCCCCCCAAACCTACTCCCACCAGCATGTTCAACCGTAAAATTTCACACGGTGTGGTTGTAAGTGCCTCGCGTTCCCAAACATTGTGCTCAGGGAGGCGGCTGCCGTGGGGGGAGGGCAAGCGCTGAGCGGGGATGCTGGGGGGCCCTCCCCATGGGGACTGGGACCAAACCCGATGACAGCAGCTCTGGAGGTGAAGAGGAAGGCGTGTGACAAGCCGACGTGGAGGAGGAGGGACACGCAGGGGGGAAGACCGAGACGTAGCAGGTGCAGCAGGCGGTCGCGGGAGTCTGGGAGGAGCTGCGGGTTCTTGGCCAGGAGCGCCTCGCGGGAGGGCTCTGGGGCCTGAGGAAGACGCAGACCCGCCTCCCACCACAGGGCTCGTGGGCCACGGGAGCGTGTGTGCGCCTCCCCTCTGGGAGATGTGCTGCTGGGACGCGGTCGGCCAGGCCGGTCTGCTAACTTGGGGTTCAGGGAACTTCTCAAAGAAGCCAAGGGTGTGGGAGCTCGTTTGTTGCAGAATGAACATTCCAGAGGGTGCCCTGTAGGAGGGAGGGAGGAGGGGAGCGGGAGTCCTGGTGGAGGAGTGCAGAGATGAGAGATGGCCGCACGGGTGGGGGTCCAGTACCCGCCGAGGGCAGTGGGCCGGGATGGGTGCTGGGGCCACCAGGGGACAGCGCCACAGAGTGAGTCTGACCCCGGGGACGAGGTTGGACTCCAGCAGGAGTCGGCCTTGGCCCAGACTGATAGCGCTTTGAGGGACCCCCTGGGACCAGCCCCAGGAACCCAGCCCCATGGTTCTCAGCAGACGTGCGGGTTCCGTGAGCCAGGAGAGAGACCTGGAATCAGTGTGCGTGGCAGCCTCTTCTCCGTGTTCCCTTTCCTACCGGGCAGCCCCACGGCAAGGAAGCCCGACACCCCGCTGCTGGTGTGATAGAGAGGATCCCCCAGTCCCCTTTCTCGGGACTCACTGCCTGGTGCTGGGGGTGGCCCCTTGCCTCCATATGTCTGCACGGCTTTCAGATTGGTCGAAAGCCCAGTTTCCCAGACCACCTTCCGGGAGCGTGTAAGGCGCAAGCGTATAAGGCGTAAAGCTAAGCGTGCTTCCCCCCAGGGAGCCCGGAGAGAGGGCTCCCTGTGCCCGAGGAAACTGGAGAAGCACTCAGAGAAACAGACGTGGCCGCCATTGTCCCTCGGGGTCCTGACAGCAGATCATGGAAGTGTGTTTGTTCATTTCCTCATATTCCACGGCTCATGTGTGCCGCAGCTGCAATGTATTTTCAGAGTATCTTCGGAATTTGACAGCTCTCAGGCTGACCTGCTTCGCCGCTGAACCCCTCTGCCATTCGGTAGATGATTAAGCGATCGACCGTTCCCCCGGGGAACAGCTGTAAGAAGCCGCCGTCTGCAAGTGAGACGCACAGGTGTCAGCCGCCCAGACCCAAACCCCCGCCCGGGGCCCCGCACGGGCCGCGCCGAGCTCTCAGCAGACGGGGGGGCGGGGAGGGGGGGGGTCCTCTGCTGGGAGCCGGTGGGCATGTCCCGCTGGAGGTGTCCAGGCCACCGTGGGCCCAGCCGTGCGTCCTGCGGCCTCCCTGCTGCTGTGGGTGCAGGGTGGACAGCCCACGAGCCCCTTGCCCTGCACCCCCTCTCTCGCTGGAGCCGGGGGTCTTCCTCAAGGCCCTTGTGATTTCAAGTGATAGAAACCCATTCAGTTCTTTGTGACAAAGGGTCGGGTCTCTGGTCGTGTTTTTACTCCCACTCCCCTTTATTTTTGTTTAGAGCATTTATCCCCACCGGACAGCGTCCCTGCTTCCTTCCCTGCACCCCTCCCCCCAGTCCATGCTTCGGGTTTTGCCGTTTGCTCGCCCGCTGGGCTCCCCTGGGCACGTTGTAGGCCTTTAGTCCACGCCAGGGCGGGTTGGGGCAGGAAGCAGGAGGTGGCGAGCGGAAGGAGGAGCTGCTGGGAAGGCCCCCAGCCTCAGGAGGCAGAGCAACACGCGGGGCGGGCCGGGGCAGCGAGCCGGCGGAGCCGGGCGGGGAGGGGGCCAGGCGAGGGCAGCCCGCGAGGCCAGATCTCGGGAGGGTCCCTTCCCAGCGGGCGGAAGGACTTGGGCTTATTGGCCGTCAGTGGCGGGGAGCATGGTCTCAAGGAGGGTGACCGCGTCCCACCCGGGTCCCCCGCGTGACGGAGCCACGGCTGGCCTGTGTTCGGAGCGGGGACTTCGCTAGGACGCAGAGGGCGGGCTGCGGGCGAGCGGGGAGAGCACGGGGCTGGGGTGGTCGCGATGCGGCTGCGGGAGGCAGAAGGGACAGTGTCCGTGAGTCACCAGGTACGGAGCGAGGGTCTCATGTTGTGTACTTAGTGTTTATAGCGGGGGCGCCTGGGCGGCTCCATCGGTGAAGCGTCTCCCTTCGGCTCGGCTCATGACCCCGGGGTCCTGGGATCGAGCCCCGCGTCGGGCTCCCGGCTCGGTTGGGGTCTGCGTCTCCCTCCCCCTCTGCTCGCGTTCCTCCTTGCTGCATCTCTCTCTCAAGTAACTAAAATCTCTTTAAAGACATTTGTAGAGCACTTCCTACGAGCCGCGCACAGTTTCGGTCGTTCTGGGACATTGGGTCGTGTGCCCCTCACCACAACTGTCAGCTACTGTGGTCCTCGTTTGATGGAAGAAGCAGCCGAGGCACAGACGCGTCAGGGACGTTGCCCGGGGTCACACGCTCAGTGGAGGAGGCAGGCCTGGAAGCAGGGTCCGTGGTCCCCGCCGCTGGGTTTCGGGCTGGAGCAGGAGCGTGGCGCGGTGCTGGTGACCGGGACGGGGACCCGGGGGAGGGAGGGCAGCTCTGGACGGGAGGGCGGGTTTGGCTCCGGCGTGCCCCGTGGGGACACAGGAGCCTCCAAGAGAAGTCCTGCTGCAGGTGTGCCAGCGGCCTCAGCCGGGGCCCGCGGGCAGTGGGAGAGAGGGGCCCGGGCTCCGGAGTGCCGCCAGCAAAGCCGAGGCGGGAGAAAGTGCGGTCCGGGGTGACAAGGGTCCAGGGAAGAGGGACTGATTGAGGACAGGGACCGCGTTGAGAGGGACTAGCGAGTATGTGTTGAGTTCACCCGCCAACAGGGCGGCCTGGACGAGAGCGGCCGGTGGGCTGGCCATCAGTGTGGACGGAGCACAGGGAGCAAGAGGATGGGGGCCTCAGGGTCCGAAGGGTTTTTATTTGTCGCCTCCCCCACCCAGTGTCAGAGATCTGACGGTGTTTGAATGCTTGGGGGCCGGGTGGGAGGGTCTGGCGGATGGAGCAAGGCCCGCTGCCCTGCCCCGGTAAGGGGGGGGATGCAGCATTTCTCCCAAAGGGGGAGTGGGGCGGGGCATGGGCGCACGTCAGTTTGTAAGTGTTTGGAAGTAGAAACGGAAAGAGAAAGAAAGCTGTTTATACTTACGTGTTACTTAATGCCAACCTTGTTGCAAAGTCCTTTCCTGGATGAACGCACACAGTTCGGTTCAGCCCGCGTGTGCTCTGGGCCACGCACCGTCCACGGTGTTAGGACAGTTTTCCACTCGGTGCCTCCCTGCAGGGTAGGGAGCTCAGGGTCACGGTGAGTGGGCGTGCAAGCCGGTCGGTGCAGTGTGGCAGGTGGTGGCAGCGGCAGGGTGTCCGTTTCCTCCAGAGACACGAGGGCGCCTTGTTCACATTTGCACCCCCAGAGGCTCGCAGGGTGCCCGGCTCTGCAGAAACTCGTGCTAAATACTGAGGCAGTAAGGGAGCGGCTGGACGGGAAGGATGGAAAGCTCCGCCTATAGAGCCTAGAGGAGGCCTCCCAGGGGCTGGGACCCTGGAGCCGGTCCTGAAGGACGAGCAGCAGTTCGTTAGGGTGCCATGCCCGTGGGACAGGGTGTGCACTTGGGGCAGAAAGCGCGTCTACGCGCCTGCGAGGCGGGAGGCCCTTGGAGAGGCGGGCGCGCCGGGCCATGTCTGCAGCCTCGTGCACTCCGTCCGGGGGCCGCTGACCACGGGCGCTTGCTGAGCACAGGGGGTGAAGTTGGCGGGGGGCCCAGTGGGAGGGGACAAGATGGCCCAGCTGAGGTCTCCGGGGCAGGAGGGGAGACCGAGGGAAGTGGGCGTTGGGATCAGCAGCAAGGAAGTTGCTGGAGACTTGGGCAGACGCTGTCCCCACGAAATGACCGGGAGGGACGGAGGTAGAATGACTGCTCACGGCGGGTCCGACGGGCAGGGTCGCCCGGTGCAGACGGCCTCCTCAAGAAGAGGCATTCCCGGAGGATGGCGGGGATCCAAGGGACAGTTTGCACAGCCCTGTTCGTCCTCGTTTGCGGAGCACTTGGAGAAAGCTCTCCCCCGCCCCCGGCCCGCACCCCCACTGAAGGCTTACCCCGTGTCCCTCTCTCGCTCAGGCCGGATCCTGGACCTGAAGACGGGGACGGTCAAGAAGGAGGGCCAGCAGTCTTCCATGAGGATGTGCATGGGCTCGCGGAGGTCCTTCATCTGCAGGATGAGGTCTGTGGGGTGCCGGGGGCCTGCGGCTGGGGGCGGGGGCTCCACTCCTCCTGTCCTGCCCCGGGCCCCGCTGCAGCCACACGTTGGGGTCCGCGTGAGAGGGACCCTCGTCCCTCGTCCTCCCGGCCCGCCGCGTCTGACTTCCCGCGAGCCCTGCCCCCTCCCGGGTGGGACTCAGCCCCTCCGGCCTCCGTGTACTTCGCACCATAGTTTACGTCAGACCCACCCGTTTCGTACTTCCTCGCACGCTTCCTGGGCCGAATCTTACATTTGGATCAGAGTTGAACGATGATCCCGCCGACTGATGTTTCCGGGGTAAATGTCTTGGCTCCGGGAGTGAGCCCCAGTTTCCCCGAGGAGAGGGGCTTTGGGTTACCCTCCCTGTGCAGCCTGGGACCTGCGGAAATGCAGGAGCAACTGAATCGGGGTAACGAGAGGTTTCTGTCCCCGAAGAAGAAAGAACAAAGATTCTGAGACTTGGCAGCCAGCTGAGAGCCCCCCGTCCCCCGAGGCCGTGTCGGGAGGGGCTGGGGGGTGGCCGACAGGGGGTCCCCTGGGCTGTGGGGCTCTGGGGGCTCTGAAACCAGGCGACGCTCTCACCCATTCCTTCGGTGAGGCAGCGCGTTCACGTTGTGAGCCTGCCTGCGCCCGGGCACTGTCGAGGTGCCGGGCTTCAGCCCGGAATAAAGCGAACAAAATCCCGGGGCCTGTAGAGCGTGACTTTAGTCAGGGACACGGAAGTACCACATAGGTGCTCGGACGGTGAGTGCTGCTGAGGGAAATAGAACAGACTGAAGGAGTTGGAAGGGGTAGGAGTTATTGGCTTACACCTTGGTTTACAGGTAGGTGAGGGGAGGGCCTGTTGCTACAGTGGCATTTTGAGTGGAGACCCGAGAATATGCGGGGAGAGAAAACACCAGGTAGAGGGAACAGCAAGTGCAAAGGCCCTGCGGCAGGGGTGTCCTTGTCCTGCTCAAGGGACGATGAGGCTACTCTCCCAGGAGCAGAGTAAATGGGGCCTGGTGAGGGGAACGGCGGTCCCTCAGGTCAGGATGTCGTCATAAGACATCAGCTTCTACTCTGAGACAGGAGGCTGTTGGTAAAACACATGGGGGCCTGGGTCGGGAGCACACCCTTCCCCGCGTGCTGGGCCTCCAGGACCATGCCGGCCGTGGACGTTCTGAGCTACCACCCCAAGCCGTGCCCTGAGAGGGCCCTCCCAGGGAGTGTCCCTGAGTACCCCCGAGCCGTGAGGCAGCCCCCTCCCTGCCCCAGGGCGCTGTGGGGAGCGGTCCCCTGGCTCTTTGCAGTCCCAGCTCCACACTCCCCAGATTCCCGTGAGGCGGGCGGCACTGCCATCCGCCGGGCACACGAGTTTGTCCCCCAACTAAAGCGGGTTAGTTTGAGGGAGATGCTGAGAGCCAGGCCAGCTCACTCAGGCGGCGGGGTCCTGGATGGACCCTGCTGGGGGGACACATGTGTGCTGGCTGCTGCCCCAGGGCTCAGAGGACATTACCGCTGTCGTCGCCCACTTGCCTGCCTTCCCGAAAGCCACGCAGTGGCACAGACGGGAGTCTGTGGCTTGGAGCATGGCCAAGGTCCCCTAGAGTCGTTCTGTGTCTCCAGCCTCCGGGCCAGGCCCCGAGCACTGCCCGGGGGGTCCCGCTGCCCTGGCCGTCAGGGACAACCCAGGTTCAAGGGCACACGCACGCCCGCTTCGACGCTCTGGGAGGGACGTGGCTGCTGGGCTCGCGGGGTCCGTGCGTGAGCGTCAGACCCCAGACCCACCTTTCCGACGGCAGCGCTCTGGGCTGCAGCAACCTGTGGAGGCCGTTACTCATTCTAACTGTTCCTCGAATCACAGGTGTGGAAACGCTCCTTTGGATCACCTCCCTCTGAACAGAATAACCACCATGAGGAAGAGGTTCAGGTCAGTCGGCTTTCCGACGTGTGTCTGGGGCCTGAGTGCACCGAGCCAGGGGGCGGCGGGACCTGGGGAGGCGCTGAGCGCGGGGAGCGGCGGGGGCACGCGCCTCGGGGCTGGGGCTGCGCGGCCCAGGTGGGAGGGGAGCTGGGGCAGCTTCGCAGGAGGGAGAGCAGGCAGCTGGGAAGGCAGTGCTTAAACCTATGAGGTAGGCGTGACCCCACCTTAGACCGCAGAGGAGTCATCGGTGACCTTGCCTCCCAGCCAGGTGCTGAGAGCCATCTCCCAAACGCTCTTTTTTTTTTAGGAACGGCCTTGGTCCCGTGAAGGAAGGGGAGGCCCAGTATGCTGTGGTCCACTGCACGGGGTACATCAAGGCGTGGCCGCCAGCAGGTAAGCGAGAGCCACACATTCGTCCTAAGGGAGGCAGGGGCTCTTCTTACCTTACCCTGCTTTCCCCCTACGGATGTCATCCTATGGAAAGAGACAGAAAGCTCTTCTTTGTGGTAAGAACATAATAATGTTCGTAATTGGAAAGAATCCTGCTTCTTGAAGTGAAGGTTTCTGGAAAGAGCAGTCCTGCAGGGGTGGTGGGAGCCCCAGCCATTTCTGAGTTCTGTTACCCGGAGCCCAGGGTGAGGTCACGGTGGCATTTCAGACGATACATCCGACACTCACTGGGAGGGTTCAGACAGACAGATGGACCGCAGCAGGTGCCGCTGGGGGGCGTGGAGCCCTGGCAACCCTCAGACAGGACTGGTGGGGATGTAAAATGGCGCAGCTGCTTGGGGAACCGGGTGGTTCTCACGGTCCTCACGGCATTAGATGTAGAGTTGCCCAGTGACCTAGTCGTCCCACTCCCGGGTGCACTTGGGAAAACCCAAAGTATTTATCCACCAAGAAATGTGCACATGAACTTCCCAGCCGTGATCATGGCCAGAAGGTGGAAGCAACCTTTGTATTTGGGTAAATACAAAGTATCCGTGTGAGGAAATGGTATTCAGCCAATTGAGGAAGCGAGGTGCAGACCCAAGCTGCCATATTGGTGAGCCTGGAAAACGTCACGCTAAGCCAAGGAAGCCAGATACACAGGCAACATGTGATCGGATTCCATGTTCGTGCAATATCCTGACAAGACAGCTCCTTCCCTATAGAAAGTCCATTTGTGGTTTCTGGGTGCCGGGAAATGACGGTCATGGGAACAGTGTTCCTTTCCAAGGTGACACAGAGGGTGTGAACTCAGATAGGGGTGAGGGTTGCACAACTGTATAGTGTAAAACCACTGATTGGTACACTTGAAGATGACCCATTCTATGCCCTTCCTTATCCCTGTTTCCTTGCTCTGAATTCTGCTCTGTCTGAAAATAATACAGCCACTTTCTTTGAGTTAGTATTAGCATGGTATGTTTTTCCCCATCCTTCCGCTCCTAGCCTGACTGCGTCATCACATTTAAAATGAGTTCCTTGTAGACAACATGTCATTGGGTCACCTGTTTTTACCCACTCTGACAGTCTGCCTTTTAATTAGTGAATTTAAACTATTCACATTTAATGTGATTATTGATATAGTTTGATTAACACCTAGCGTGTTTTCTTTTCATTGTATTTGTTCTTTTCTTCTCCCCCTCTCTGCCTTCTCCAGTTTTCGTTGAACATTTTATAAGATGTCACATTCTCCTGTCTTAGCATATCAATTACATTTCTTTAAAAATATCTTTATTGGGGGACCTGGGTGGATCAGTCGGTTGAGTGTCCATCTTTTGATTTCTGCTCAGGTCGTGGTCTCCGGGTCGTGAGATCGAGCCCCGTGTCGGGCTCCACACTCAGCGTGGAGTCTGCTAGAGATTCTGTCAAGATTTTGCTTGCCCTCTTTGTCTCTGAAATAAATAAAAGTTTTCAAAAGTATATCTTGTTGTTTGCCCTAAGTGTGGAATATACATTTACAACTAACATAAATCCACTTTCCAGTATCGTTGTACGACCTCGTGGGGCCTGCAGGGACCGTGTCACTCGGCTTTCTTTCGTCCTCCATCGTCACCTGTGGCTCTGCCTCCATGTGGTTCGCTTATCCACAGTCCTCATCACCCTGCGCATCGTCACCATTATTACTCAAAGCACGCAGAAATATATTGGCTCAGTTAAGAGTAATAAAAATAAAAAATTTTATTCTACCTGAATTTATTCTTTTTCTGACACTCTTCCTACTTTTATGCAGATCCATGTTTCTAACCCACATTGTTGCCTTCTTCCTGAAGAACCTCTTTTAACATTTCTCGCAGGAAAGCTCTGCCGGTGATGGATTCTGTTTTTGTTTTTCACAGAAAGTCATTTTTTTCCCTTCACTCTTGAAGGATAATTTTACTGGATATAGGATTTTAGGTTGGTGCATATTTTCCTCCAACACTTTAAATATTGTCTCTTCTTAGGGCGCGTGGGTGGCTTAGTCAAGCGTCTGACTCTTGATCTTGGCTCCGGTCTCAGGCTCGCGGTCGTGAGTTTGAGCCCCCCGTTTTAGCCCCTGCTAAAGGAATGAATGAATAAATAAATATTCTCTCTTCCTATTTCCATGGTTTCTGATGAGAAGTCCACAGAACTCTTATCCTTGTGTTTCTACAGGTGGTGTGGGACTTTGTTGTTGTTGTTTTTTAATTTTCTGGCTTCCTTCAAGAATTTTTTCTTTGTCTTTGGTTTTTCTGCAGAAAACCTCAGTAGTTCCATGACATGCCTCGGTACTTCGTTTTGTTTTGCTTTTTGGTTATTTATACTGCTTGGTCATGTCTGAGCTTCCTGTGTCTGTGGTTTGGGGTCATTAATTTTGAAAAATCCTTGGATATTATTTCTTCACAGATTCCTTTGGTTCTATTCTCTTTCTTCTCTTTTCGGTATTGTGATTGTCCAGGCATGATAGCCTTTGAAATGGTACTACAAGTTGGGGGTTTTGTGTTCTGGATTTTTTTACTCTGTTTTTTTCTCTTTGCATTTTAGTTTGGGGAGTTTCAATCGACATGTCTTCAAGCTCACCGAGCCTTTCCTTGGCAATGTCCGGTCTACTGATAAGTCCATCAAAGGCAGTCCCCATTTCTACAGTGTGTGTTGTTTCTCACATTTCCTTCTGCTTTCCTCCTGGAGTTTCCATCCCTCTGCTTGCATTACCCATCTTTTTTTGCTATTGTCTGTCCTCCCAGTAGAACCTTTACCATATTAATTAGTTATTTTCAATTGCCTGTCTAGTAATTTCAAGGTCTGTGTCATTCATCTCTGAGTCTGGTAATGATGCTTACTTTGTCTCCTCCGGCTGTGTTTTTTCTTGCCTTTTAGCGCACCTTGTAAATCTGCATTGAGATCCAGATGTGATATGTCAGGTAATAGTGGCCGAGGTACGTAGGTCATAGCGTGAAGTTTAATTTAGTTTTTCCAGGACTTGGCCGTGTTTAATGTTGGCTGTATGTATATATACACATATGATATTTTTATATATCAGCTTCACGTGTATATATATGTATGCATATTTCTTAATTTATGTATTTTTTACTTATACATTTTTTTACTACATAATGCACAAAATTCTCAGGGTGCTGCTTGCCTGAGGCCCCCAGCTCAACTCGAGACAGGGACTCGTAAAGCCGCGTGGCCTCACAGTGTTCAGAGCCTGGACCTCCACTCCATAGACCTAGAAACACTCCTGATGGTGCCGTAGAATTGGTCAGCCCCCGCGAATGTGGGCGAGGCCTTCCAAGCTGACGCCTGCCCCGGGCGCGATGCGGCCATGCCGTGGGTTACCTGGTCTCTGACGCGGACGCTCCTGTCTGTGGTTTGGGGAACCTGTGAGCTTCTGCAGTACTTGTGAGACCAGATTGTCTTGGAAGATGTGGACAGCCAGGAGAGAGACTTCCCACAGCCGCTCGGCTTGTGAGCGCACGTGATGGCCACATGCATGCCCTTTGCTGAGCAAGGCTCTCCAGCTCCAGACCTGGGCCCATCCACTGGGGAGCACAGGGACGTGTAGCTGGGGGGCCACCAGGAGAGTGTGGTGAGAACACCAGGCCTGGGGTCAGAGGTGGGACCTGCACCCTACGCGATCCCAGGGTCAGGAGAGCTTCCTGGATGAGGCTCTTCCCCGGGCGCGTCGGTATCACCGAATCCAGCTCTTGGGAACCCATCTCGTTCTTAATGTTCTCCTCCTCGGAAGCCATTCGTCATTATTATACCAGGCGAATTCCTCATCCTGTTTCTGGCCTCAGGGTTCTCTCCTTCCGACCACTTTGTTTGGGCTCCAGACCCACAGTATCATGAGAAACGCCATGGTCATCGTGAGTCTAACTCAGGGGACCCTTGTGGTGAGCAGAGACGAGCCCGAGGCCCGAGGTGCAGGCTGCTGGCTGCCCCCGGAGCGGCACAGGGGGCCCCAGGTGGGCTTTCCTGGAGCCGGGTGAGGTCTGTCCCTACGAGGGTTTGCCATGGGCAGCGGCGGGCCAGCAGGACCCAGCACCTAGCATGAAGTCTTCGGCAAACGCCTTGTAGTCGTGCCAAGTGAGGAAGGGTTGAAGGAGCCAGGGGTGTTTATCTTGGAGAAAGCAAGACATGATTTCTGTCTTGAAATATTTGAGGGGGTGTCATATGAAGGAGGAATTAGTCTTACTTAGCTTGGTTCCAGATGGCACAGTTGGGACCAAAAGAGGAAAGTCACCAAACGGCAAATTTTAACTCAACTGGGAGAAACGAGCCAAGGATATGAACAGGGTATTAAAAATATGTATAAATACAAATACATACACACACTAAGCAGATGGGAAAATTTTAGTTCCCTGTTAGAACTGCAAATGGAGATAATTTGATACGGTCTTCTCTTACCTATCAAATGGCAAAAAGCACAAAAGGCAAAATGCATAGCATCGGTAAGGTAGGAAAACGGACACCTGGGTATATACTGCCGGTGGGATATTGTAAATGAGCACAGACCTTCTGTAGGCTCGTTGGTGGTATTACCAGTGCTTGAAGATGTGCATTCCCCAGCGCACGGGATTGCATTTGTAGGAATTTATTCCAGGAAATTAATCAGAGATGCTTAAACTTTATGTGTTCTCTATATATATGTATGTATTATTTATTATATGTTATCTATTATATATATCACATATTTAAGCATTGTTTATATTGTAAAAGCATTGAATTAGTCTAAATTTCGGTGATGTCGGTTGGTTAAAAGCAGCATGGAGCATCTATTGGAGGGGATATCTGACGACTACAAGCTAGACGTGCTCTCAGAGGATACTTAAGAAGGAAGCAGAGTGCTAGGAAGTGTGAAAAAGAATGGCAGGCTGTCCAACGGAAACACACGATCCCAAGTTTACCTCTGTCGTCAACGAGTAGCAGGTCTCTGCACTGATGACCGTTCCTCGGTGTCCCGGAGGGTTCCTCCATGGGGCAGCGTGTTCCTGACTTTTCTCTCTTCCCTCCTGTGTTTGCCCGGCTTTTAGGGGACTTTCGTAATCACAAAAAACGATGTTTTGAAGAAGTCCGTCCGGGGGCACCTGGATGGTTCAGCCGGTTAAGCCTTGGCTCTGATTTTGGCTCAAGTCATGATCTCAGGGTTATGAGATCGAGCCCCATGTCGGGCGCTATGCTCAGTGGGGAGCCTGCTTGGGATTCTCTCCCCTTCTGTGCCTCCCCCTGCTCACACACTCTCTCTTGAAGAAGAAGTAGCCAACCTGAATTTTCTAAAGCACAGTCCAGATGATTGGATTGAATGGTTTGCACTGAATTTGGAATTTACGTCTTTTCGCTTGCGTTTTGGTTTGGTTTTATCCTATTTCACTGTTGTGCTTCTACAAAAGCAAAGGTTCCGGGAAACAAGCCCGCATCCTTGCGCGATGATTGTAGCCTGCCTTGGGGATACTCGGCTGGTGCCGCCTTGTTCTGCGGCCGAGGATGCGCTGTCCCTTGGTGGATAAGTGCGTTCCCAGTGCATGTGACACTTTGTGCTTCCCGTGGAGACCTCTCAGGACCGCGTGCACTCATTTCCCCGCCCCGGTGCTTAGCTCAGACCTGGCTCGGGGTGTGTATGTCCTGAAGACTGGACAGATGGACGGAGGGATGGACGGATGGATGAAAGGGAGAAAGGAGAGAAGGAAAGAAGGAAACAGACAGAATAGTTGACCTACGGGGGTGGATATGGGAAAACATTTCGTGCCAGACTTTCCAAAGGCGCTTGTACAATCTGCGTTCCCAGAAGCCTTTCAAGCTGGAGGAGGGAGTCCTGGGGCCATGGTGAGATGGCTGCGGTGAGGTCATCGGCACGCTCACCCCAGGATAAGGTCATGGGACGAGAGCACTGGAGCAGGGACTCTCCCTCCGCTCGCATGAGCCTCATGAATGTTCCGGAGCTGCGCTATTCCTGCTCGCCCCGAGCTCCTTAATTATAAACACTGCTAGAAAGGCTGAAGTCCTAAGCACCCGTGTGGCCGAATATCTATCCACAGGCGCCCTCGGACATCTCTGGAGGTGAGCGGAAGAGGCAGACCTCGTGCAGCAGACGAGGCCTCGGGAAGGAGTGCGGACGACCGCGTGCGGCCCGTGGCCATCCTCCCCAGCCGGCCCGCGGAGCACTCGGACCTCTGCCTGGGGCCCGCCGACACTGCTGCGCCTTCCCGTGGGTCCCGAGCCCCGTCTGCCACACGGTGGCCTTCCCGGTGCCCCTCGCTGCACCGCGTACTGCGGGGGTTTCACTTGCGGTGTTAGGGGAGTGACAGGAAGAAAGAGGGGCTTCCAGAGACGGTCCCCTCTAGTCCTGCAGCTGCTTCGTCTGAAGGGGCAGACTGACCGTGGCCCACGGGGTCAGGGGGCGAAGAGGTGCAGATCTTGTGAGGTGTGGTCGGAGCCCAGGGGACAGCTGGCGTTGGGGAGGTGACAGTTATTGCCCCACCGGTTGTCATCGCCCTCGTGTTGCAGAAGGACGTCTGGCCACTGGCCAGAGGCCGCCTCCCCGTAGGCCTGTCTTGCGGGGACTGTGCTCCGACCGGCTTGCGTCATCCCCTGATGACCCGGGCGGGGGCGGGGGCGGGGGTGTCTCTGGAGATCGGGCCACGCGTCTGCCTAGAGGAGCCACGGTCCAACCCAGAGGAGGGGCGCTGACCCGATCCGGCCTCTCCCTCGGGCCGCGCGGTGGGGGGTGCCCCGTGGCTGGCACCCCTGCGTGCTTTGGGGCTCCCTCTGCTGCTGGGCTGTCGGCGAGCCTCAGCCACGGCGTGCCAGGGCCTCGGGGGCTTCGGGGGTTTGGGCCAGAATCTGTAGTGGACAGCCCAGTGCGGCCACAAGCTCGTCCCCAGCGGCCCCGCGCTTCTCGCAGGTCCCCTGGGGGACGCAGTGTGTGTGTCTTGCCTTCATTTGAAAATCTCCAAAAGCCACTTTGTCTGAATGGAGGCCCCACCCGCCAGGCGGTGGCTGGACCCCGCTCTCTCTGGCCCTCGGCCGCCCTGTCCTGCCCCTGGCGCCCTTGTACCTCTGTGCCCTCCAGGGACCCCGTTGGCCGCAGGGACCGGCTCCTGCTCCGGCGGGCGAGCTGAGGCCCGGGTCGGGCAGCACAGCCGGGAGACCCCGAGCAGCGGCTGCAGACATCTCCCGGCTCCTCGCTCCGGGGCCGGGCACAGCCACCGCTCTGCGTCCCTCGGTGAAGGTGCACAAGGTCCTGCCGCAGGCCAGGCACCGTGTGAGGCCCTGGGGACCCTGGGGCTGGCTCCTCTGGCACGGGTCCTGCCCTCGTAGCTCACCATCCAGGGGAGGGGACAGGTAGGCTCTGCCGGGGTCGGAGGTCTTCAGAGCGGCTCAGGTCGGGAGGCAGGCGGAGGGGAGAGCCCATCCGCTGGGAGTGTCTCAGTCGGCTTGTCTCTCCTCCTCGCTGTGGCCAGCCCTCGTGGAGAGCCCCCTGGGCAAGGAGGGGGTAACACCCAAGCTGAAAGGCAGACATGAAGGAGATGTAGGAATTTCCTAATTGAAAAAACGCTTTGCAGGCACAGCGCTAGTGTGGGTGGGGGCCCGGGACTTGAAGAGCGAGCACAGCTCTGTTGGCAACTGCTTGCCACCTGCTGGGCTCTGGGAACGGCCTCTGTGTGCTTACGCCATTTAATTTTTATGGGAACCTGGAGGAAGTGCTGGCCCTCTTATCATGCCTGTCATCAGAGGGGACACCGGGGGACCCGCGTGGTGCCGTCGTCAGCCCAGTTCCCAGGCGCGAGCAGGACGGCTGGGCTGCGAGACCAGGCCTTCCTGAGACTCTCGCCACAGTGCTCTGCTCGCTGCCGCCAGGAGGGGGGCCGGGCTGGCCGCCCCGGGTGGCTCGCCGCGGCTGGCGGGGGAGATGGCTGGGTGGGCAGGAGTCCGATCCCGGGATTGGCGCCCCATGGGCCCGGCAGGGAGTGTGGCCCCTGCTCTGCAGTCCACGGAGCGTCACTGAAGGCCACCGAAGGTTCCTAAAGAACAGTCTGCGGGTTGGAGTAAAGTCGGGGGAGCAGCTGGGAAGGGTTCGAAGGCCAGGGGACCGGAGGAGACTCCCCCAGGGAGAAATCGTGGTGCCCGAACCAGGGCCGTGCCTTGCAGAGGGAGGGGGATGTGGGATGTCGGAAAGCAGGTGCGGGCTGCGTGCACGGCTGGCGGGTTCGGGCCTAGGATCGACTCCGGAGGCCCCGGGCCTAAGGGTGCACGAGACCGCCTCCCCTCGCCTGTGCTGGCGGGCGTGGAGCCCCTCGCCGGGGCTTTCGACGCGTACTCCGGAGACCAGACGTCAGCCCGCTGCCTCACATCATCTGTGTTTCGAGAAGTGGGTCACGCGCCCTTGGCGGCCCCGCCGGCTCCGCCTCATCTCCGCTAGGCCGCGTTCCCTCCGCCGTGTCTTGCCTTCCTCACCGCGGGCAGAGCCTGCAGTCTCTTGCAGCAAGAGAGGGCACGCCATTCAGGGTCCTCCACCGGCCGCGCCATCCTCCCCGTGGCCTCCCCATGGCCGCCCCGGGAGCTCCTGGGTCACGGGGCTCCCTCTCCAAAGAGGCCTGAAAAAGGCTTTTGTTTTTCTTTTCCGGGCAGCCTGCTTCTCCTTTCTCCCGCTGTGACTTTTGTAGGTTGTTTTGAGTTTATCCCTGGAATTCAAGACTTGACTCGGATGGCGCCCAGGGTTAGTCTGTTTTCATTCCTCTTAATCGCTGCTGGGGGGGCCCTCGCGGCCCGCACACGCGGGTCTTTCTTCTCCACGGGGAAGCTAATCTAGATGGTTCCAGCTTGCAGATCAGCCCACCCCACTCACACGTGCAGCCGTATCGATTTTCCCCTCTGCGCCCCCTCCCCCGTACATTGGTTAGAAACCTTTTCTTCCAAATTCTTGGGGAGTTTCTCAGGCGGAATCCTCTAAGTTTGATGCCCATTTAATTTTTTAAGACTCCGCAATGGTGCGTTTCACATGAACTCAGCCACTTGCTGAGTTAAAGCTGTGCCCTTCTCATAACTGTGCTGTCCCCTTGTGTCACGCTGGGTTGTTGAGTTTGGGGGTTTTCCACTCCGCCCCCCCTTTCCCACATGCTCGTGATTTGCCCACGTGGCTCGCCTTCCCAAGGCCGCCGTGTGGTTGCCCATTGTTGAGGCTTGGGACGGGTTCCATCGCTGGCCACGTGCGTTCTGGTAGGACCTGTCAGGCCCTGGCGGGGGCAGAAGAAGAGTGCTTCCCTTCCATGCTACTGGACCAAGGGTCCGTTTACCTGCACCCGAGGACAGAGGCGGGCAGAGGATGACTGAAGTCAAGCAGGGCCCTGATGGGACACACTGGTGTGCGGCCGCCACACTGCCTTCTGGGAGGTGTGGGTTCAGGCCTGGCTCTCCCTCGTGATTTCCCTCATCCCGCACTAATCTCAAGCCACCGTAGCTCGAGGCTCACGGGCTGGCCTTACTGGGGGCCCTTCTGCACACACCCCCGGTGGCCTTTACCTTCAGACACGGGGGCTTGTGTCTCAGCCCGGACTTCCCCTTGGGTAAGTTCAGTATTACCCAAACCACGCACTCCCAGATTTCCTCACGCTTGCGAGTCGGCTTAGGCCGACCCTGCTGGTTCCCGCTACTGACATAGACTTCTTCCAGCTTGGTCCCCGGTCGTTTCTGCCGTCATTTGGGAGGCTCGAGTAATCTCTCAAATGGTCTCTGCTTCCTCTTTTTGAGCTTCAGAGCTCCGCTTTGCAAAGTGGGGGGGGGGGGAGGTCCCATTTCTTTGGAGTCACCAGCAGGAATGCGGAAATTTGACACATCTGCAGGTCAGCGTTTCCCAAAATATCTGCAGAGACCGCGCAGCCCCGGAGATGCACCATAAGGCAAAGATCCTGTGGTCAGGAACGTGGGCAACTTCACGTTCTGTCTCCCCTTCCTAGAGAAGCATACTAAATGCTCTGAGTAGGTCCAAGTGATGAAACCTCTTTATCTTTGTTGAAACTATGCTTCCCAAATGTATTTGGCCAGAGAAACTTTTTTTTTTTTTTTTTTGCCTAAAACTTATTACAGTTCCTCAGAGACTATCTTGGAAGCATGCATGAGCAGGTGGCCCCGAGGCGCTTGCAGAAGGTGGTTGTCGTCTCCCCTGCATCGGGCAGAGGGCACAGCTATGTCCTAATTCACGCGAAGATGGAAGTCCCGGGACAGACCCCATCCGGCATCACTGAGGAGGAGGCCAACTTTGCACGGGTGTCTGCACAGGGCTTGCGCAAGCCTGGCTAAGAGACGAACACACATTTCTGACCGATGCCGGGGTTTCATCCCAAACAGCGGTTTCCAGTTACATTTCGCTGGTGTGTTATTTGCATGACTCAGGATTTATTTAGCCCTGGCGTTCGCGAATTGAGCTTCCAAAGGAGAGGTAACTGAACGTGGGCGAGATGCGCTTGTGACACCGACGAGGGAATGACTGGGATCGGTGAAAATGGCTGGGATTATCCTGTTCCTATTAAAACCCGCTCTGGTAAAGGTTGTGGCTCCTGCCAGGAATGGTTCCCTCCCGGCCCCGGCACCCCGCCGAGCAGCCCCGAGCTCGGCTCCCTGTTCTTTTTTTTTTTTCAAAGATTTTATTTATTCATTTGACACAGAGAGAGAGATCACAAGTAGGCAGGCAGGCAGGTAGAGAGAGAGGGGGAAGCAGGCTCCCCGCTGAGCAGAGAGCCCGATGCGGGGCTCGATCCCAGGACCTGAGATCATGACCTGAGCCGAAGGCAGAGGCTTTAACCCACTGAGCCACCCAGGAGCCCCTCGGCTCCCTGTTCTAACCCTCACCGCGTGACACCGTGGTGACTGGGTACTCCGTGTCCCCCCGCCAGCCGGCGAGCCCGGCTACGGCCATGGAGGAGTTCATGAACTGTGTCAAACGGACAGCATGGCCGAACTTGGACCTGGCCTTTGGACCCGCAGAATGCCGGAGCCACACAGAACCTCGAGCTCCGCCTCGGGCCGGCCCCTCCTGCACACGGAGGAAGACCCGAAAGTCCCGCGAGACTCTGCGTCTCCGCAGACCCCAGCGTCTCTTTCCCACCCTTGACCCCAGAGGAAGCCTGTGGCCAAGCAGAGGCCACTTCTTTTGATGAGAGCCGAGGACGGCACCTCCCGCGTCCCAGGGCAAGCAAGAACTGGTTGTACTGAGTTCCAGGTGCTGGGCTCTGTGCCCAGGGCTTCGCAGACTGTTCTCAGCCGACGCACTGCAGCTCCCATCTCACAGATGGCGACTGCCGGTAGTCCCGTCACCTGAACCGCAGGGAGGCTGGAGGCTCTGCGGTCCGGACGCGGGAGGGTCAGGATCCCCGAGTCAGGACCTCTCTCCTCCGGCACCTGGGCCCTTCGTCACCGCCGAGCCACCCTGTTCCCAAGGACTTATCTCCTGGGGCGCCTGGCTGGCTCAGTCGGTAGACCACGCAACTCCTGACCTCAGGGTCGTGAGTTCAAGCCCCACGATGGGCGTGGAGCCTACTTTAAACATAAACAAACGGACACACAAAAGATTTGTCTTCCATGACGTTAGTGTCAGCCACGGGGGCCACTTCCCATTTGAAGCATCTTTCCTGGAACCAGTTTGGCCGCTCGGGGCACTCACGGGAAGGCCTCCACGGCCGCGTGCCATCCAGAAAAGACCGTCACCACCATTTCAAATATGAAGACAATTTGCGCCTCCCCATATCGGGGAGCACGGGGGTAACCCACAGAGCTCAGCTCTGTGCTCTGACACACACTCTCCAAAGGATACACGGACCTTCTTTTGAACCAAGTGTTTAGGCCAAGGACCGTTTTGTAGGAGGCCCCCTTGGGGCCAACACGCTGTAGGGAGAGAGCAGAAGGGAGCTCAGCCAACCTGCAGTGGAAAGTTACTGTATTCTATCAAAAGTATTTGCTCTTCCTATCGTTTGTGAAGATTCCTCCTTGGATGAGGTGCTCCCCAAATAGCTTTTGAGGTGTGCTTTCACAGATGGGAATCAATGGCCCTGAAATTGGTGACCAGCGGGGAGCCTTCTGAGGTTTTTTGAAAAGGGGCTGGAAATTGGTGCTTCGGCCGGGATGGCCATGGCAATAGCGCGGACGTGGCCATGGGAGATGGGGCGGGAGGGGTGGGGGAGAGCGCGGGGTTGGGCCAGGTGAGTGCAGGCAGCCCTGGGGCGGGGGACGGGGCTTCGTGGGAGGAAGGAGCAGCTCTGCTGGGGCGGTGGTCCCCATTACGAAGGTGCCTGGATGCAGGCAGGTCTCACAGCCCCCAAGCAGCAGGTGGCCGCAGGCTTGGGTCGCAAAGAACACAGCTGCCAAGGGCGGAGAAGAAGGGGCTCCTTTGGGAGCCAGTTAGTTTGAGAAAGGCGAGCAGGGGCGAGTGGGGCCTGGCGTTCATGCGGGCAGGATGTGGAGCGGAAGGCGGTGGGACACCGGGGAAGGTGAGTGCTGGCAGGGTCGGCACCGGGCGGCCGGAGGGGCAGGCAGTGGCGGGCAGACAGCTGGCACAGCAGGCTCGGAGGGACTGGGGGTGCCAGCTAGCGCCCAGCGAGCCCAGCGCTGTCGGGGGTGGGGGGGTGCAGCATAGCCCCCAGCAGGCCTGGGGACCGGAGGGCAGACTGCCGGCCCCACCTTTGCACTGGTGGGAGGTGTTAGATTCTAGAAGGCAGCTGGTGGGGTGTGTCATTGTATCTGGGAGCTCTTACAACTGAAAGGTGAAAATCACCAAGAAATCCCACAGCCGAGGTGGGGAGGGCCAGAGGTTCAGTGTTCTTTGGCTTCCCTTGGAAAACAGCCCACTGCGTTCCACTGAACACCCCCCCCCCCCCCGCAGGGAAGGTGACAGGGCCTCGGTCTCACAGTGGGCGGGGCCCATGGCCCCCTCCTCCCTTTATGGACAGTGAGGCCGAGGCCGGGAGAGGAGCTGCCGAGGTGCCCCCCACCCCTTCCGCCCGATGTCCCCGCTGCACCTCCGTGTGGCCTGAGTGCCTCGGCCCCTCACTGGCTAGCCCTTTGTTTACAGATTATGATTTATTGGAAACAAAGCTCTATCTTCTGAGTCCAGATGTAAACAGAAGATACGCATTTATGACTTTTCTTTTAGGCAAAAAATGATGCATATAAATTTTCAAGATTTAAGAGCAGTTCATTTGGAAAGCAGTGTTGCAATTCTGCCAGTTGTTTTAGAATTAAATTTCTAGCATCGTCAAGGGCATTTTCTCTCCATGTCGGGGGCCAAGGGGTAGAGTTCTACTGTCTGGATTTAAGTACGCCTCGCTCACGGTCCTGGCGATGTTGCAGAACGAGGTGCTGCCTCAGAAGACTCCCCAACTACGTGCAGCCCCCGTTCTTAAGTACCAGACGTCATGTGCTGGCCTTTTTTTTTTTTTTGATCCTGGTCTGTTTATTTTCTTAAGATAACTATGACAAAACTAACCCATCTTCGTGAAAGAAATTTAAAAGGTCTATAAGATCTTTGAAAACACAGTAAAATTTACCCACAAACCCATTTTTTTTTATTTTTAAAAGGTTATTTTTTATTTTTATTTTTTATTTTTAAAAGGTTTTTTTTTATTTTTAAAAGGTTTTAAAAGGTTTAGTTCATAACTAAAAATAAGTCTCCCTTCCTACCTGGGTCCCCCCCGGAGATCCAACTGATGACGTCCCCCAGTGCTTCTTATCTAAGTGCGTGCGTGTGTGCGTGTGTGTGTGTGTGGTTGGAGCTCATGTTGTATATTTTATTTTTTTTTATGTTGTATATTTTATTACATAGCCTGTTTTTTAACTTACGGCTATTGAAAGACGTTTCCAAGTTGGGACATGTAGCACTACTTCCTTCTCTAAAGTGGCTGCACGGTATCTCATCGCCACTCCTCAAATGGGAGCACTGAGGTTGTTTTTAGGTTGGGGCTCCGACAGAGGATACTTCAACGAATGTCCTTGTACAGACTCTTGATTGACCCACGAGTGCTGGCGTGTATGCTGGGTCGCCTCAGCATTGGTATAACAAGGACGTATGTCTCTTTTCATAGAAACTACCATATTTACCCTACAAGGCAGGATGCGAGTGTGTCTGTTGTCCCACATCCCTACCAAGAATGATTCCATTGTTTTGTAAGTTTTGCCAGTCTGATAGAGTAGGGGGGAAAGGACATATTTCACATATTTCAAATTAGGTTTTCTTGATTGGCAAGGTTGAGCATCTTTTCCAGGTATGACTCTCTGTATTCCCCTGCAAGTTGCTTGTTCATGTCGTATGCCCATTTTCCTGTCGGGTGATGTGTCTTCTTCATTTACTTAGAGGAGGCCTTTATAATGTTATGAGTATTAAACCTCTGTTTATTGTGTGTTTGTAAGTATTTTCTGCTAGTCTGACATTTAGCTTCTGATTTTTGTTTGTATTGTTTTTTGCTGCATGGAATGAATGAGGGAAACAGAATGTGGTCTCATCTTTCCCTGCTGGTTCAGAGCTCTTGCGACAGATTTCCAGGGCTGGATATAATCCAGCGATGTCCTCGGGGCTTTTCAGCCCTCTGCTACCTCCCCTATGGTGTTGTTTCATTGGTGGTTTGTTTTAGTTTGTTTCTTTTTGTGCTCCGTAGGATCTGCTGTCGTCAAAACCACCTGCTGGTGGCTGACACTCATTTTTTCCCATGTGCCTGTTTTTATCCCGTCCCCATCTAATCATAAATTGCTGTTTCTCATTCTTCATGGTCTGAACAGCCACATACCCCCAACGTGCCAGTATCCTGCGTAAAAGGGAATAAACAGGCTATGGGTTGGGCAGCCTTTTATGAGAGCAGAGTGCACACACTGTTGCGAATGGCCTCGGGACTTCTGTGAGGGAAGCATAGAAACCTCATTCTGGTTGCTAAGGTGATCATTGGTGCTTTCCAGATGGGTGAGGTGCTTTTATAGGCTTTTGCCTTACATGAGAGACCCTCTGATAACGGGGTGCTCAGAGCCTGGACGTCCTGTGTTACTGTTCCAGAGTTACCGTGATACCACATAGAACCTCCTTCCCCCAGAGCCATCCAGAGCCATCTGTCCCCAGGGCCTGCAGCTCCGCCAGCCCAATCGTCACCAGTCCATATCCATAAAGCCTTCCCCAGGGTTCTGCCGACTTACAGCCACTTTATCAGCGTCCTGTTGTACCTGGTATTATAGCTTGTTTGCATGTTTCCCCTGTTATCTGTGGTGCACCTGGACGCAAGGACCACATACACATTGCTGCGGTATATAAACTACCGAGCGCAGGGCTCAGGGCATAGTAGGGAGCTGGCGCGTGTTTGGTACCTAAGTCACTCTTGGCATCTCCCCGTCACACGCCCTGCGGTACCTGTCCGGGAGGTCCCCAGATTTACCCGTATCACTGTTAGAAATTTTATTTAATCATTACTGTTGAAAGAACTTATGCAACTTCATAACAAAACACTAAGAAGACAGAAATTGCAAACCAGTTCTGTTTTAGGGCCCGCTCTGATGGCCTGTTTTGGGTCTGCTCCTCTAAGGAGTGGGAAGAAAGCCCACGCTCAATCCGTGATGCTTGTCAGGGATACAGGACGGCATTGTCTCGGTCCACGTGCTGTGTCTGTGTCACGGCTGACCCACTAGAAAGGACAGGAGTGTACACGGGATATTCATGCAGGTGTTACGGGTTGAATGGCGTCCTCCCCAAATTCATAGGTTCAAGTCCCAAGCCCCAGTATTTCAGAATTTGACCTCTTTGGATATAGAGTCCTTGCAGATTTAATTAGCTAAGTGAAAATGAGGTCATACTGAGATATGGTGGGTCCCTGATCCCGTATGACTGGTGTCCTTATAAAAGGGCAAATCAAGTATCGGTGTGAAGGAACCTGTCTCGAGTGACTTTGGGTGAAGGATGGAAATCAAAATGAAACCCTAATTACGAACTATTTTGTAGTTAGTAACCACGGTCCCACTCCATCTGGAGACCTAGGGCATGTGGTCTAAACAGGGTTTGAAAGAAAGCTGTGTCTTGAAATGCTTTCATTATTAAATGTGGAAAAACTTGGAATTTAATTTATGAACTGGGAATTTAATTTACGAGAATAGAACTTATTTGACCTATGAACAAGGAAAAGAAGAACAAAATATCATGACCAAACTAAGAAGATGGAGTTAATGAAGAAATAAAAATCAAAAATAAAATCTGAAAACAGAAGTATTGCCCTATTGATAAATAGTTCTTCATGAAGACCTGTAAAGGAGAAAACCTCTGACAGGTCTAATTCTAATTTAAAAAAAAGAACAAAAGTAAATGCATGTTAAAAATGAAGAGATTTATCAGAGAATATGTAAAAAGTTATAAAACTGTAGATGACTGAGATTTAGGCCTGTTAAAATCTTTGGAAAGAAAGCTAATTTCAGAGAAAATATGTAACCAAATTTGAATAAAGAAAGGAGAAAAAAAAATCAAAGGCAGACAAAAAATTGTAAAAACTGACAAAGTTTTACTCTCTACATGGTCCCAGGCCTGGAGGTTTTATGGACAAATTATTAGAAAGAGATGGAAAGTGTACTGCTTTGTTTTTTCAAGTTAGCACAACTTTGGTACAAAAACCGTTAAAAGGATATTAAAAACAACAACAACAAAAATCCCCAGCAACAACGTCCCAAAACTATGAATCCAATTTCATTTGTAAATATAAGACACTAAATACAAGTGTTAGCAGATCAAATGAATTGTTAAACATAATGATTGCAAGACGAAGTGGTTTAACATTAGAAAATATGTTAATGTAATTAATTAGCCAAAGGAGAAAGCCTATATGACAAAAATTCATTTCAGTTCGTAAATCTTAAAAATAAATGTCTTTATAAACTAATAATAGAGCTGGATTTCCTTGACACAGAACGAAAGCTGGACCTGACCATCAACACCTTACAGAACGGGGACTGTTGGACGGGTTTGGGTCTTCCTGGGGCGGGGGAGGAGGGAGGCTCGCTCTCACTCTTTCTCAGCATCACTGTGCAACTTCTGTCCATGGCAATAAAGAGGGAAGGAGGCATAATTACTATTCAAAGGAAGAAAATAAAGAAAAGGAAGATGAAATTAACATTACTTACAGATGATGTGATGATCTCTGAAAAATCCAATCCAATCCATGGAAAATCTTTCCAAAGATTGAGTACAGAGCCATTTAGGTAATTCTAGAAAGGAAGGAAGGAAGGAAAAGGAAAAAATCACTATCAGTTAGAAAAGTACAATACGAAAAATACCTGTTTCTAAAAAGAGCAGTGTTGCAGCATACATTTAAAAAATATTAACATGAAATATATAGGAGTGCTTAAGCTGCAGAATAATACTGAGGGACATCGAATGAGCCATTGACTGGAGCATCATGCAAGGTCTTTGATACAAAGGTTTAGCATTACAAAGATTTTAGTTCATTCCAAACCCATGTATAGATTCGCTACCATTTCAGTAATCGTCCCACTGAGATTTCTTTCAAGTGAAAATTAATTTCAAAAGTGAAATTCGTATGGGCCGATAAATATAAAAATAGCCAACAAAATCCTGATAAACAGAGTACTGAGGCGTAATTGCCACACCAGACCTGAGAATATGTATGTTAAAGCCTGAATAATTAAAATGTAAATAAATCAAGTTTGTTATCTTGATTGTTATCAAGATAAGTTTGATAAATCAAACTTAAAAAATCAAATTATTGAACAAAAGACCCACAAGAGACCCAAGTCTCTTTAGAAATGTGCTGTGTGATGAAGGAAGCATTTCAGTTAGTGGGAAAAGGAAAAAATTAGTCAGTACATCGTTGGAGGACAACTGACTAATCGTTTGGGAAAACATGAAGTCAAACATATCAAAAATAAATTTCAGATTTATTGAAAATAAATATGAAACTTTAAAAGAACTCGATGAAAATATGGGTGAATATTTTCCATAACTGTAGGGTAGAGGTCATTTCAGAGAATGAACTCCAAAGGCAGGAACCACAGAGTAAAAACTGACCACTTGGATTGTCTGTACTTAATAATATTCTGTATAAAAACAAATAGAGAAAATACTTTACAGAAAACACACTTAAAAAGAAATTTGTATGGGAACCATATATTCTTACTATATAAGGAGAGTTTCAAAATCCATGAGGGAAGAACCCCAAACAGATCTTTTGTACAGCAAATTCCTGCCCAGGCTGTCCATAAAAGAACAAATGGAAAATAAATCTGTATCAAATGAAAGAAAAGAAAGGCAAATATAACCAATAGTAAAGTACCATTTATGTTCTTCAAACCAGCAATTTCACTTCTAGGAATTTGATACTAAAGAAGTCCTTGTTATGCTCAGAGACTTTTCTAGAAGGGTATGTGGTTGCATTACTTAGGTGAGCAACAAGTCAGGGGCACCACACGGTGAAGAACCATAGGGATGGGGTTGGATGAATCACGGTGCATCCATACGAAGGAAACATGAAAAACAGATGTTCTAACACGTTGATTTTCCCAGTAAGTTCTAAAGCTTCCAAAGTGGGTTATAAAACAATATAAGAAAAAAAAAGCATCTCGTTATACATATAGACACAGAAGAAAGGATATAAAGAATATTAACATAATTAAGGTTAATTTTAACATTTTTCTTTTATTTTTCTAATTTCAACATTTGCTCCAGAAAGACTGGACAGATATATACCAAAATGTCACCTTTGAGATATATATATGTATATAATAGATAAATGACAGATATAAAACATATATATATAAAATATAGAGAGAGATATATATCTATACATATCTATATCTATATATTTTTTGGATGGGACTTTGGAAGGGCTCCTTACTCCCTCCAATGCCACCTCTTTTTTTTTTTTTCAAAATCTTTTTTTTTTTTTTACCAGCTTCATTGACATATAATGCACACATCATCAAATCGTCAGTAAACCTGATCTTTCTTAAAGGACTGGGTCCTTTACATGCCTCTGTCACCCACTTAGAGTGTATAGTTATTGGATTTTGGTGCACCCAGATAGTTTTGCAGCTGTCGCCACAATTAATTTTAGGATATTTCTATCACCGCAATAAGAAACTCCATACACAATGTCAACTAGTCCCCTTCTCCCAAAGTTCTAGGCACCTGCTTTCTGTGTCTATGGACGTGCATCGTCTGGGCGTTTCCTATAGACTCACAGGGTGTGTGATCTTTTGTGTCTGCCTTCTTTCCCTCTCCGCAGTGCTGTCGAGGTTCATCCACGCTGTAGCGCGAGTCACACTTTCTGTTTGTGACCGGAGACCATCCCAGTATATGGAGTTACCCATTTTGTTCATCCACTCATCAGTGAATAGATATTAGGGTTGTTTCCACTTGGGGGGGCTATTGTGAATAGTGCTGCCATAAGCATTCCTGCACAGGTTTTGTGTGGACAGATGTTTTTATGTCTCTTGGACATACCACTTGGAGTGAAACGGCTGGGTCATATGGTGGCCTGGTGGTTAGCCTCATGACGGAGCTGCCAGACAGTTTTCCAGAGCCCTGGCACCATTTTACATTCCTACCAGCGGTGTATGGGACTCTAATTTCTCCACGTCTTTACCAACACTTGTTATTGCATTTTTTTCGGCTGGAGTCATTGTGAGAGGTGTGAGGTGGTATCTTAGTGTGGTTTTGATTTGCATTTCGCAATGATTCATGATGTTGAGCATCTTTCCATGTGCTTATTAGTCATCTGTGTGTCTTCTTTGGAATAACACTTAGATCCTTTCCTCATTTTTACTTGGGATTATCTGTCTCTTTATTGCTGGGGCCTAAGTCAAAACCATGTTTAGAGGTCACGTATTACTTGAGAGTATTGCACAAGGAACGCTTGGAAAATAGAGGAAATCCAAATATCTGGATGATAACCTGAAGACTGCTCGGTACCGCCCGGCCAGAGGTGGTGCGTCAGAATGGAGTGTGATCCCGTGGTCCTGCCGACGCGGGTGCCCGTGCCCACCTCTTCCTCCCCCTGCTCATCTGCGGCTGCCTCCTACAGGTTCGCCGGCGCTTAGATCCAGGGGGCAGCTCGCGGCGACTATGTCAAAGCCGCCTGGACAAACATGTCCTCTGGCCTCGTCCCCTTCCTGGAGACGCCGAGCCCAGGGTCCTGAGAGACACTATGAGGTGTGAAAGACACTTGCCTTCCCACAATTGTAACCAACTGCAGTGTCTGAGAACCTTGCACCGGGAGCGGCCATGTGCCTGACCAAAGAACATGGAGGATTGTTTTCACCAAGTCCTGCCCACCCACAACGCTGGTTTTCTTTCCTTTTTTTAAAAAAACTTTATTTTTAAGTCATCTCTCCACCCAATGCAGGGCTCGAACTCGCAACCCTGAGATCAAGAGTCACAGGCTCCCCCGACGGAGGCGGCCCGATGGCCCGTAGAGCACTGGTTTTCAATGCTGAGTCACTATCGCCCGTTTCTCCCTTCTAGCCCTTGTAAAAGAAATTCTTACATAACCAGAAATGCCCACTTACAGTTCTTCCTGAGATTTCCTTTGTCGCTCGATGTGTTGGCCAAATTTTGCAACTGTGTAAATGGATACCGGGCATTTCCTCCTCCTTGAGCTCCTCTGCCCCATGCACAGATGCCCAGGCTCTGGCCCCCGGGAAGTTATCAGAGGGCTGCTTCCAGACCCCGAGTGGGCTGCGTGGATCTGCATTTCGGGTTGTATAGATTAAAATCCGGGTGCTCTTCCCCCTTGCCGCCTGCCTTGGGCACGCTGCTGATGCTGGGTTTTCTCATTGCAGGAATGACTATCCCCGAGGAGGATGCCGAGGTGGGGCAGGGCAGCAAGTACTGCCTTGTGGCCATCGGAAGACTGCAGGTGAGGGCGAGGGCACGGCTCTCTGCAGGGTCGGGGGGCTCGTGATTCCAGGGAGCAGGAGTGCACGGCTTTGCCCGACTGACCCCTAAGTGCCCAGCGTTCTCTGGCTTCCGGTCCCTATCTGGGCAGGGGTGAGGCTGGATCTGAGAGAGCACAGGGAGACACGTGGTGAGCAGCGGAGTTCTTGCCGTGCAGGGGGTCCCGCTCTGTTCATCCCCACTCGGGTGCCGGCCGCGGCAGACTCGGCCTCTGCTCCCAGGGCAGCCACCTGATAGCCTTGAATGCTCGCCCAGGTTCTTAGGATGAAGCGCTAAGTCCTCCTCTAGCCTCCCTCCGGTACCCCTCATGCTCGATTCCCACACCCCTGCATGCCTTTTCGGCAGACCCCGTAAGCACCTCCCCCGCCGGTGGGCCCCCCAGGCTGTTTCTGCTGTCCAGTGTTCCCTGCTCCCCTTCTGCCCCTCCTTTCACTCGTATTTGTGCCTCCAACATCCCGTGGGAGGGACACCTTTATCCGCATCGTCAAAATCAGTCATTCCCTCTTCCCTGCACTCCCGGCGATGAGCTCACACATCGGCTTTCCTTCTTTATAGCCTGTCTTCTTAGTCGAGGGTGCACCCCTTCCCTGGAAGCTCTCCTCTGAAAAGCCACGTGGGAAACGTGGCTTTTTAATCTCGTGAAAACGAAATGTGCCACATAACGTCCGTAAAGCCCACGGGCTCGACGTCTGGTGCACAGGTAGCCGCTCAATGGGCTGGGCCCTTCCTCGTTCCCGCTGTGGCACCAGCCCTTCCGGGGGCACTAGCCTGTCGTGCCCCTGGGTCCTAGGTCCTATCACCTTCAGACAAAGGAATAAGCAGTTTTACTCACACGTGATAAGCGTGGCTTATTCCGTATAGGTGGGTGAAGAAAGGACCCTTGGGTACATTCGCTCCACAAATGTCTACTTCGCACGTATTTTGACCAGTTCCGCAGGCTCCTCAATAAGGGGAGAGCGGGAGGAGGGAAGGGTGTTGGCGTTCCTGAGCGCCAGCGGGGTGCCAGGCGGGGTTTGGCGTTTGGGATCCCTCCTCCCCCGCCGATGACACGGTTCATTGGTCCCATTGCCCAATGAGGGCACGGACGCCCAGCCGTGCAAGGTGGCGCGCTGTGGCAGTTAGCGGAAGGCGTGGCCAGCGCACTTTAAACGTTGGGGGCTCGGATCTGCGACGTCGACGCTGCGTGGATTCTCCCCAGCGTCCGTCTGTCCTGCCGCCCCCATCTCTATCTCCATCGGAACCACCTGAGTGTGGCTGTCCCCTTTCCAGGTGACCAGCTCTCCCGTGTGCATGGACATGAGCGGGATGTCGGTGCCCACGGAGTTCTTATCCCGGCATAACTCTGATGGCATCATCACGTTCGTGGACCCGAGGTGCATCAGCGTGATCGGCTACCAACCCCAGGTAGGCGGTTCCGAGCCCACGGCCGTCGGCTCGAGCTTCAATCTCACTTAAAAAGCACGGCTCTCATTTGTTCGAGAGCCCGCAGGATGACACGGAGGGCACCCAGCATAAAAATCCAGCTTCCTGCCTGGAGAGAGTCCTGTGCTTCCGAAGCAAGAAAGACATTACCTCTTAAAGTTAACTCTCCCGTTTTAGCCCTGACCCTCCTGTCCCGTCTCGCTGGTTGCGGGTAAACCGGAGTTAAGATGCTCCGGGAAAACGGGTTAGTTAACTTAGATGAACACCACACAGGACGTGTCCTTCTTGCAAACTTCAAAACCAATGTTCATGTGAAAGACTCTGAAACGTCTCGAGGAAGATGGTCCCTTAATTTTGCCTAATCCCTTGTTTCCCAAATGAATCTGGAATCTGCGTCTTCTGGGGCATATTTTCAGCGCTCTATTCTAGACCTTTTTTTTTTTTTAAGTCAGTGTCATAAGACACACACAAAGGCAGGAGAAATTAATGTAAGTTAAAATAAACCAAAGAGAAGGGACCTGGGGGGCTCAGTGGGTTAAAGCCTCTGCCTTCAGCTCAGGTCATGATCTCAGCGTCCTGGGATCGAGCCCCGCATCGGGCTCCTTGCTCAGCGGGGAGCCTGCTTCTCCCTCTGCCGCTCCCCCTGCTCGTGTTCTCTCTCTCTCTCTCTCTTCCTCTCTGTCAGATAAAAAAATAAAATCTTAAAAAAATAATAACAAACGAAAGAGGAAAATCACGGTATGCGGTGTGAGAGCCTTCCGCAGGCCCTGGGGCTGAAGACGGGTAGACAGAAGAGACATTTGGGAGATAATCAAAGGAAGCTTAATATGTGTGGAATATTGGGTGATTGAATCGAACAATTATTGATTTTTTTTTAGGTGTAATACAGAACGTTAGGGTTTGGGAGGATGTGATTTGTTTGAGATACACACTACGGGGACACTGTCTGCTTTTTCCAAACGACTCAGGAAGAGCTTTTTCGGTGTGTCTACGTAGATACGGAAGTATTTCACTTATAGGTACTTTCATGGTTTTTGCTTACCTAGACTTATATTTACATACATCCAAGGGAAAGAAACATGTAAATGTGACCGTCTACGGAAGGGATATTCAGGGTTTTATCACATGATCCCTTCAACTTTGCCAGAGATTCAAATTTCTTCCAAAAAAACAAACCTTTAACAAAAGAAAGGAAGGAAAGGATCTCTCTTCTGAGGAACAAAATCTGGGATACGTGGAAGTGGGTATTTCAAGAACACGTATTATTTGAGAACTAGAAACAGGCTGAGGGTGCCCGGCCAGCTCAGTCCAAAGAGCGTGTGGCTCTTGATCTCGGGGTGGTGAGTTCAAGCCCCGTGTTGGGTTAGAGACAACTTAAATAAATAAACTTAAAAAAAAAAAAAAAAGACAACTAGAAACGGTCCAAACTGAAATATTGGAACCATTCGTATAATTCAACATCTCTAGATTCATGCAGACTTGAGGTTCTTGGAAGGAGTGAGGGGGAAAACGAATCTGTTCCCAAAGCCAGCGTAGCCTCGGCCGGCAGAGCGTTTCCTCATTCACTGACCCACCCGCACCGCCCATGGGCGTCGAGACGCTCCCTGGTGCGCGGATGAGACCGCCTTCCCGCGTCTGTGTCCGCCCCCGCGGAGGGTTTGGGTTCCCGTCAATGAATCCATTTAGCTCGCGGCTGCCTGGGACTCACCCCCGGGACCCCTTTCCTGTCCCCCGCGTGGAGCTGAGTCTCGTTGCCTTCCTTCCTGGGCTCGTGTGAGGCGCGCTGAGTGAGAAGCAGGTGACGGTCGGTCACCGTGCGGTCCCAGCGCCTGTGCGAGAGCTTCCGTGGCCGCCGGTCGGCAGTTTCAGGCACGTCTGTCCTCGTGCTGTCATTTGCTTTCTTTTTATGTTTATTAAAGTATGTTTATTACAGTTTGCCTCTCGAAGGCAATCGAACATGAGATCCCCATCTGGAGCTGCTGATCAAGGGCCCTGGGGAGATGAGAGTGGGCAGCAGCGCCCCAGGACCGCGGGCGGGGCATAGAAGCTGGCACTGTCATCGCCCCAGGGGATGTCCTGCGGCCGCCACCCCCGAGGCTGGGGGAGCCAAGGGACGTGGGGGGAAGGGGGCGTGAGGACACCACTGTCCGATAGTGACGCGCCGTAGCGGGAAGCGGCATCGCGGGGTCTCACCAATCGTCTCTTTTTTCAGGACCTTCTAGGAAAGGACATTCTGGAATTCTGCCACTCCGAGGACCAGAGCCACCTGCGCGAGAGCTTTCAGCAGGTACCGCCAGCACTCGCCGATGGCTGCCGCGGCCCCGGGAACCCAGGCAGGCTGCCGGCAGGACGCACCAGGCGGGCTGCAAGGGGCTATCCCAGGCATCGGTTAGGGCCCCGGGCACCGGGGGCTCCCAGTCGAGGGGGGAGGGTAGACCTTTCAGGAAGCCGTGCCTGTGTCCGGATGAAAGGCGGATGATGGGGAGGTCAAGGTGTAGAGAAGAGGCTGGGCGGGTCTCCTGGGAGAGGGAACCGTGGGGACGGGGTGAGCCTGAACGTTGCAGACGGGTGGCCAGCGCCCAGAGGCAGAAGAACACGGTGTGCTAGGGAGTCCTGCATAGCCCCGTGGGCTGGAGTGACTCTTACCGCCGGGCAGGGGGGAGGGGCCCGTGGCAGAGGCTGCCGAGCCCCCACGGAGGAGCTGCCATCCTCCCCTGTCATTTGCGGGAGGGCCCGGCTGAGGACGTGAGCTGGGCAGCGGGTTTGAAAGACGGTTGGGTAGCGGGCACGCAGAGAGCGAGCGTGGGGAACCCTTGGGACCAGGGGCCCAGGGAAGCTGTGGACCGGCCAGGGAGGAGGGGACTGGGGGGAGGGCTTGGTTGGGGGCTCGGTGGCACTCTGGGCGGGGACAGCAAAGGGGAGCCTGGAAGGGAGGCCGCCCCTCACTGCGCCATTCAGCGTCACCCCCGGCACCGCCGTGAGCGGCCCTGCGCCAAGCCCCTGCTCGGTCACACTCGGGCTCCGCCTCTGTGCGCCCCGCGAGCTTGTCCTGGGGGCATCGTCGCCGTCGTGTCACGGGAGAGAAGGGGAGCACAGGCAGGTAGGAGCGCCTCAGACCCCACGGCGGGCGCGTGAGAACCCAGAATCTGAGGGCCTGTCCCCTTTGGGCTCACGCGCGGCCGTGATGGCGGAGGACGAGTTCCCCCTCCGAGGCCGCGAGGGGCTCACCGGAGCCCCAGGAGACAGAGTCCCGGGCGTTACGGGACGAGGGCCTCGGAGATCCGCTCTAGCGGGGGCGATGGCCTCTCACTGGTCTGACGGGCCAGGCCCTCGACGCTGTGCTTCACGATGTGTTAGAAGGAGCCCCAGGACACCAGCTCCCCCATTCACGCCCCACGTCGGGGCAGGTTGCCGAGCCCCCCGCCTGCCCCTCATCTCCAAACCCTGTGCCCTGGGGCTCCATCCTTGCCTGCCTTCTCTCCCATCTTCCTTGCAGCATCTCCCTCAGCAACTTCGTCCGGGGACAGCACAGACTGTCACCAGTGTCTCTCTCCTGCCATGGCTGCTCAGAGCACCCACGGCCTTCAGAGGCACGGTGCCTGCCCATCCCATCTGCAGCCCCTATGCCTAGCTGTGCCCCCGTGCCCCCCGTGACCCCCATGCCCCCTGTGCCCCCATGCCTACCATGCCCCCCGTGACCCCCATGACCCTCGTGCCCCACCGTGCCTCCCGTGCCCTCTGTGCTCCCCATGACCCCCGTGACCCCCGTGCCCCCTTTGCCCCCCGTGCCCACCGTGCCCCCGTGACCCCCATGACCCCCGTGCCCCACCATGCCCCCCGT